>OX411798.1:4439656-5639656 GCA_948252455.1 Acleris cristana | reverse complement strand
TTTTTTATGGTTTTTTTTTTTTTTTTTTTTTTTTTCAAGTTAATACAAATTCATATTTAATATAATATAATACAATTAAAAGTTAAAACTAAACTTATTTAAATTAAAATAAAAACTAAGCTACTCAAATATTAAAGACGTAAATAATAATCACCACTATAAAAAGAACACCCCCTCTAGCAGGTCCGCTCGCGGCATGGTCCCTATGACACTGGCTGCGTTACCTCTCTGGATAGCTAGCCCAATCCTTTGGGAGAGGTAAGCACCAGCTCTAGGATCTCCGGAGGTGTCTATGAGCCGGGATGACAGGGCCTTAATAAAGCTTTTCATATCAGCTGACCAAGGTCCCATGGTCTCCACTGCAAGCGCCACAAATTCATAATTATTTAATAATGATGAATATTTGCGGCGCTTGTTGGTTTGGGCCTGTTCAGCTGCTGCACCGGCCCGATTACGGGTTGACTGGACGTGGGACAGGGCGAATGTGTCAACACACGTCGCGTCCCACACCAGTGCCCTACCCAGTTTCCACGGCACCAATGTAGCTCCGTCTGGTCGCTTGCCATCGTCTCTATGTAAACCTGCTGGTTCCAGGACAGCTGGTACAGAGGCAGTGGCAAGCGAACGACGGATCAGATCATTAATTGTGCCATGCCGGTACAAACGGCCGGCACTTCTAAAGCATGAAAGGCCATGTCGTCCCAGCTCACTCACTTCCTTCCCGCACGTGCAAGTATGAGGTTCACAGATTCTAGCTCCAATCCGCAAACTTATTGCTATGCGCAAGCAGCTTGGGTCCAAGACTGTGCCTATATTGCGGGAAGGAAGAGCGTGGAGCCAGTGACCTGATTCGCCTGCAGAGACAGCGAGAAGACGGGCGCGATCTGAATCGTCCGGACTATTTTGTATGAGAGATGTATGAATTGATATGAGGCGAGGAGTATCCCATGCTCTTTGGATATGCCTCTTGACTGGCATATCCACTCCGGGACACGACTCACACCAAGCATCCCTGGCCTCCACTAGGTTCGCAATCTCAACGTCAAGTATCTGTGGGATATTTAAGATAATACTGACGAGAGGCAACGAACCATAAGCGGAGGACAGGAAAGCTGGTAGTGCCACGCTAGAAGAGCATCGAATACCAAGTCCACCGAAACGAATTGGGAGAACCGCTTGAGTCCAAGGCCTTGAACTAAAATGAATGTTTAATAATTTAGACAGAGTTGATTGAAGGGTAATGTCTATAGAAGCCATGATGTCTGGAAATTTCCAAATTGGACAACTCCGTAACAAATACATGAATTTTGGAGTGAAAAGACAAAAACGAATAATAAAAAGCGCCATATGGGGGTTTATTTCGTACAAAAGGTTAGAAGTATTTTTAAACAGATTTAATTTACAATTTATAATGGGATCGATTGCATCGTCAAAAATCGGTGAACCTAATAGTGTTAAAGATGAATTTGAATGGACCGAAATGTTGGGTGAAGCTGCATTAAATTTAGTGACGAAATCAATTTTTTTTTCTAAAGAAATGTGATCAGGTATATAAATTTCGCACTTAGTAAAGTTTAATGAGAGGCCTATATTAGAAAATTTAGTGATGATCGTTTGCAAGTCTTGTAGTACAGTTGACGCGTCCCCGCCAAGGGAACCGTCATCAAGGTACCACAGGTTGAATTTAGAATTTAGATCTGAAATTTTTTTATGGTTATTTGGATTCAAAAATAATTTGTATACCTAGGTACCTAATTCGTTTTTTTTACACTTCCATAATTACGGTCAAATTCACACGTTTCTTTCTAAACGTTATTAAATAAATGTATTTGTATAAATCTTCCAATTCTTATTATGAATTACTTATAAAAGACACAAATTGTATCTCAACATAGTTTAAGGCAAAAACGTGTGTAAATAAAGGTAAAAAAATCAAAAATAAAGTATAAACGCGCGAGTCATAAAACGGAACCCTAACGCTACCAAAGCACGACTCGCACTTGGCTAGGTTTTATAATTAGCTCTAATTTCTAGCCTTAGTAAAGTACTATTAGTACAATTAATTACTTGTAGTATTAGCTCTGGAACTACGTAAGTATATTTACCAATCTAACCCGGACTTCTGAACTCTTCGAACGTAGGTACGATTTCTGTCTTTAAAATAGAATACACGATAAAAAAAACTCGGATTTGAGTAAACAATATTTAATAGTATAAGTAGAAATTTAAAAAAAAACATCAATTTTTTTGTGACTATTTATTTTTAGCCGACGAAAATTTTGTTATTTATTTACGAGTATGAACAAATTAACCACGCATAACTTTTGACAGAGACGTCCGATTATAAAAATTCTGTTTTGCTTTGATAGAGTATTCTTTCGAGATCAATGGGACCACCCATTTACCAAATCTGAGTCTGAGTCTGATGTGGGGTTCCATGAGGAATTAAGGGATCAAATATTATAGGCATACATATAGCGATTTTACTTAGTATTTTTAGAAACAAGTCCAGGATTCACATTCAGAAAGTATCATTTGGTGAAGTGGACCTGATGACGAAGACCACAGATTGTCAACGGACGTCCTCAACGGTAGGTAACTATTTCAAGGGTGGCGATAAGATATTTCGATTAAGATAGTTAAGCGACTATAACGAAGAACATTAAGTACTTAAATCACGACCGGTCGCCATCTTGAATTCAGAATCTGACATCATTTTCGAATTTGCCATCCGCGGGAACATGATAAACGATACCCAGGACGACTTTTTCGAAAAACATCATAGCCGCCATCTTGAATTCAGGATCTGACATCATTTTCAAATTCGCGAGCCGCGGAAACATGAGAAACGATACCCATGACGACATTTTCGAAAACCATCATGGCCTCATGGCCGCCATCTTTAAACTCTGAAGCTGACATCATTTTCGAATTCCCCATCTGCGAAAACATGAAAAACGATAACCATGACGACATTTTCGAAAACCGTCATGGCCACCATCTGGAATGTCAAATATAATATGATTGTCTCACGGCCGGCCGCCATCTTGAATTCCAAATCTGACATTATTTTCGAATTCGCCATCCGCAAAAACATGAGAAACGATATAATACCCATGGCGCCCATCTTGAATGCCGAGTTTGACATCGCACAATGACCTTATTTTACAGGCGTTTTTCATGCTGCCACCTTCTGCATCAAGGAGGGGAAAGCGCGCTGAAAAACTGTAAAAAGAGGTCGCCACACCAGCCAACTGAAAATAGTTGACGGTCTTGTCGGTAGTCCGTCATTTCGTACTCGTGGTCCAAGCGCGCACGCTCCGTTTCAGCAGCCTGACAAATCTCTAGTTTTACATGCACGTCACTTTCGGGTACTTAAGAGATGTGTATTAGTAGAGCAAGTGAGTTCATGATAATGTCTTCTCTTTTTAAAAACATAACGGTCAAGTTAATGTCAAAGACGAAGACCAGATACCTAGGTAAAGGTAACTTACAAAAAACAACTCCTAATCAACTACGTTGTAAAAGGTTGTGTAATACATTTCGTGTGATTTGCTTTAATGTATTGTACATTAAACAAAAAACACCTCCGCGATCTACAGTAAAAACACGATCAGCGGCTACCTGCATAGTAATACCAATGGAGTATAGAGTATAGAAGGGATAGAAACTTTGACATTTTGGAATAAGCCTCTGGCGTTCATAGAATGAGGCACTACAGCCAGCCCACGCCGTTGCGCAGGGTGCGCAAGCGTCGCTGGGCGTGGCTCCGCGCCGTGGCGGCCTGCGGGAAGGACTTCTGCATGAAGACGTCCATGCACGGGTTCATACACATCGCTGCGCCCAACCGGAGCTGGAGCGAAAGGTACACATTCACGAAACAATCGGTCAAGTGCGAGTCGGTCGCGCGCACTATGGGTTACGTACAGTACGTATTGTGTCCTTCAGTTTAACAATCTGATTTCCAGGGTGCTCTGGGCATGCGCAACTGTAGCAGCCATCATGGGTGCCATTGAGATCTCGCTGGGCCAGTGGCAGCGCTACAACGAGAACCCGACGGTCGTGGCGCTGGAGAAAGACTTCAGATCCTGGCAGTTCAGTCTGCCAGGCGTCACCATCTGTCTAGAGGTACAGCACCTGTCCAAAGAAACACTGACTTTCCAAAGGCTCATAACCAAAGCACACAAAGGTCTCCATCTCTAAAAAGGGTCTACGGAAGCTGCGGTAGAAATATGTCAAAATATCTGGAACGCCACAAGTAAATGCAGGACATAGTTGAATAGAATTATATAAACTTATCCATAAATCCACTGCCAAACACAGACCCTGCCCTAGGTTTTATTCACAACAATCCAAAAATTCAATACTGTCGTTAGGCTAGACATATCGTTCTTCTGAAACGTATTATAAAGTTATCAAATAACGGTATGTCTACCAGAAAACTCAGCAAAAGTGTACATTTAACAGAATCCTTTCACTTTCAGAACAAAGTAGACGAGAAGAAGATACCAGCTGTTATCAAGCGGTACTGGGGCGTGGAGCCGCATGACGAGAAGTACGAGTACTTCAGCCGGTTCGTGGCCGCTGTGGCAGGCACCGGGCTCCTCAGCCTCCAGCAGTTTCAGGCTTTCGAGGGCGAGGAGCTGGAGGTGGACCTGTACCAGATCGCGGTCGATGTAAGATATTTTTGACTTTTTTTAAAGTAAAAACACCGCCAACAATATTTATTTAAAATCGTTTGGTTTGTTCATAAGGGAAAATTACAAAAATTCAGATTATAATGCTCAATAACTAGTAAAAATCGCTGAACATACATAGGGGTTAAATCGATAGCTTTTTAGCTGCTCTATCAGCCTGTATATTGTTATGTATGTTAGTCTTTAAGGTATTTATAAATATGGGCCTTATAGCCTGAAATATAGTTATTCTATTCTCTTCCGTTCTGTTCTTTTCTAAGCACCTGCAGGCAGGCCAAAGAAGCCCTTCCGACTATCAATCCAAGATGGTCCCGTAAGCTACGGTTAATAAAAGGGGCCCAACTCCGACTGTTGTTTAGAGCCATAACTGGCCATGCCTTGTTTAATAAACACTTGTTCGCATTAGGTGTTACAAACAGTCCGCTATGCAGAACCTGTATGACGGCGGAGGAAACCGCAGCCCACGTCATCATGTAATACCCTGAGGTGGCAACATATCGCGCACGTCACCACGGAACGCTGAGGTCGCTACCAACGTCAAGGGTCTGCTAGGCTTACTAGTAGAACTGCGTTGGCAGGAGTAGTGCCAGCAACCCAGCACGCAAAAAAGGCGCATTAATTAACTTGTTCACAATGGAGTGCTGGCCCCTACTCTGATGTATGGTAGTGACTGTTGGGTGTGGCAGGACAAGCATGAAAGTCGTATAAATGCAGTTGAAATGCGCTCTTTGCGTAGTATGTGTGGTGTGAAACTGACTGATAGAGTAGGGAATGAAAAAGTCAGAGAGAAATTTGGACTAAAAGAAGATGTAGTGACTAAGATTAAAAAGGGCATGCTTATATGGTTCGGTCATTGTGAAAGGATGGATTAAAGAAGATTGACGAAAGAGATATACAGAGCGAAAGTGAGTGGAAGGGTCGGAAGGGGCTAGGCGTACTTTTTCGAATCAAATCGGAGAAATACTGAAAAGGGCCGAATTTTAAGTACCCGAAACCGACGTGCGTGCATGACTCGATGTATGATTGTGGAAGAAGCGAAAGAGTTTTGTCAAGATCGTAGCAGGTGGAAAGAAGTGGTCTCTGCCTACCCCTCTGGGAAACAGGCGTGATTTAATGTAGGTGTGTATGTATAATTAACTTGTCGAGTTGCGGAGAATTAGCCTGGTCTAACCTATAACCTGTAATACTGTCTATTGGCTTAGGAGGGCAGTGTATTCTTCTTCCAGGTGATGCCTGAGCTAAACACGAAGGCGACGTGGTCGGAAGCCAGCTCCGTGGGCTGGTTCCCCATCATGAGCGAGCTGGGTGCCTGCTACGCCAGCAACTCGCTGGCCATCGCTGACAACGCTATCATGTGTGTATTACATCTAAAAAAGAATGATTGTTACAAATATAAAATACGAAGGTAATATTCATTGAAATTGAACAAATTGTTACAAATTTACCCATTCTCATTCTCCTCTACACGATGGCCGTCATGGGCACTTACTTCTTGAAGGAATTTAATTGTTTACTAATTTTACGTGATACGTCAATTCAAAATTCAAAATTCAAAATTCATATCATTTATTCTGTAAGTAGGCCCTGGAGGCACTTTTACAAATCTGAGTCTACCAGCGCTTCCAAAGAGACCACTGTTGAGAAGAAGCGCCGCAAGAAACTCAACAGTAAGCCGTTTTTTGAACCTTACTCACGACTAGACTTGTATTTGTCAGGGTTTTAATACCTAATTATACTCTCGGTTGCCAGAAAACCAAACCCAAATGAGACTGCCATCTTTCCCCTCCGATGCGAGTACCTCTCCCTGCGCTGCTACGTCGCTATAGAAGTTCACAACGTTACTGACGTAAGTACTTATAGTACATTGTTGCAGAGGATAGAAAGTACGGGATTTTTGGACGAGTCATATATAGGGCCGACACGTAGTTCAGGCCCTCTATACTCTGTACTGCTGCTATAGTGTACAAGTCCATAAATTGCACTTTCTACCGAGGCAGACATAGTGCTTTTCACAACTACTGAAAGGAAATAAAATAAAAATTCATATTCAAAACTCAAATTTTAATTCAATATAGAAGCTGTATTACCGCCAATTTTACCATAGATAACATTTTTTTAATCTGGACTTCTATTCTCGTGATCGTGACACTCGAGATTAATAAACTAACATTCGAGATGAATATGTCAACTCCATATAAAATTGTATTTATTTCGCCATATCTCCCATGGCCATATTTCCGAGCAGTGTTGTGAAAAATATATTTTACTGTTTTGTAGCTCAGGAAGGGCATTTTGTTTCAGTAGTTTGCGGTAATTGCGATGCGTCATGCTGAGTTGGGACCGTTTTCGCACTATAAGTAGTACCTACGTGTCCTCACTATTCTTATTTTTTATGTTTTTTTGTCTACGTATTATTGTTGTGAATAAATGTGTTTCTAACTTTCATTCTTTCTTTCTTTCATTCGATATGTATAGCTTGGCAAATAACGCGGTGACAGATAAAACGCCATATTTTATATTGGATCATTTGGCCAAATTCTTTTTAAACATAGCCCGTTTTCGTAACACTAGTAGATATAGACATGTACGCTGATGTCAATGAGGTGGCGCCAAGCGAGACATGTCCATTTTTAACTGACGAAAAAAGAAAAGAGAATTTTCGACGCGTAGCTTTTTTAAACCACTACTAGGTACAGTCTAGTTCATAAATATGTGTACACTTTAGTACCTTGTCTATTTATGGCCGAACCCTATATTCAAACCGCGGATAGATAGGCTAACTTCGGATTAAAATTTGACACATTATGTATGGGCAAATGTCAAATTTTAACCCGAGGTAAGCCTTATCTATCCGCGGTTTGAATTTAGGGTTTGGCCGTAAATGTCATGTTGAAACTGCCATATATGAATTGTCACAACTATTAAAGTGACAAGGTACTAAAGTATATACATATTGAACTCGACTGTACTACAAATCGTATTTAAAGACGTGAAGCCTTTAATGATACTTCTACGCAAAGATCAAACTGTATTTTTGTGCAGTTCTACATCCACTCTCCATACGACATCATGGACGTCACGTCAGCCCCGTCCAAGTGCAACAAGGGCATGGAGCGGAACATAGAGCTGAGCGTGATCGAAACGCGCTGCGGCCGCGGCGTGCGCGCGCTGCACCCGCTGCGGCGCCGCTGTCTGTACGCCGACGAGGCACCGGAGGGCCGGCAGGTTAGCCTCGAGTTCTCCAAGTCATAAAACAAAGGCAACAAATATAATGAGCACCAAAATTAGTAAACGATCACCAAATTAGGTTAGGTTAGGTTAGGTTAGGTCAGTTTTTGGTGATCATTTACTATTTTCGGCAGTAAAAAGTGTTTTTTTGCCGTTATATTTTACTATATTTGGTGATTCGTTAAACATAAGCCTAAAACAAAGATAAAGATGTTTTCACTTCTCAGACTCTTAACTAAATCTACTTAGTCGTGTATCAGGCGGAGTAAAATGATACTTTTTGTCTCTGAGTAAAACACCTTTTTTTATTTCATTGGAAAGCCACTAAATACCCAGCTACATGTTGCTCGCGTCGTCGGAGAGGGCGGTGGAGGTGTAGGTTTGTCGTGTAACTTGAGTAGGGCCAACCAGGGGCCCTAACATGGCTGCGTTTATCGCGTGACAAAGTTTAGATAAGGCATCCGTCACCTTTTGACACGTAAATAAGAACGACAGTGACGGATGCTTTATCCACATTTGACACGCGATGTAGCCGCAACCTGTGCCGCAACCATACTAGGCCCACAGTGGGCAGTTGAGAAAAAAAACTCACCAGTCAGTACTTCTTTAAACATGAAAATGATGGCACCTAATCTAGCATTAAATTATTGAATGTAAAACATCATGCGTAGTTCTGCAGGAAAACGTGTGTTACGAAAACCAAATATTGAGTGAAATATAAACTGAAAAACCAGCCAAGTGCGAGTCGGACTCGCACACGAAGGGTTCCGTACCATTATCTATATAACATTAGCATAAAACGGCAAAAAAAACACGTTTGTTGTATGGGAGCCCCCCTTAATTGTTTATTTTATTCTGTTTTTATTATTTGTTGTTATAGCGCCGACAGAAATACATCTTCTATGAAAATTTCAAATGTCTAGCAGGCAGGACCCTATTTTTTTTAATTATAGTTGTGTAATAATTTTTGATACAAGTGTTGACACGTCGGGGGACCGCTAAGTAAATGAAATAATATAAAATACCCCAGCTACATAGCGGTCCCCGACGTGGCGGCACTTGTATCAAAAATTATTACTTATAATAAAAAAATGAGACTTAACGATTTATGCGCGACGACGCTTGCATCAAAATATTAATAACTACCTACTTATAATAAAACTCATAGGGCCAATACTTATTATTTTTACCTTTTTAGAGGTTTTTTTACTGACTGTTTTGAGTCGAGGGTTTTTTAAATTTTTTATTTAAAAATATATATACTTCATAGACAGTTTGGTAAAAACTTGCGATTTTCGTTTCACGTTATAAAAATTAAAAAAGTAATTCCGATACCGGGAATCGAACCCGAGCCTCCTGGGTGAGAGCCAGGTATCCTAGCCACTAGACCATATCGGATATGACTGCGAGCTCAAAATAACACTTCTGGTGCTGATGCGTATGTTAAAATATTAAGAAGTATTTAAAATTAGCCGCGCTGCAGCAAACAACGACATGCACACAATTCTGTTTTCAATCTTATCTTATGTCTATTAATATACAAAACCATTGTAGCGCGAAACGTTAATAAGTTCGTCTCCGTTTTAGGATTCCTAAAATAAAGCAGGGGGCTCTACCTATAGGTACACATTCTACTCGGTAAATCAATGTTGCTTTTAACAGTTTTAACATGTTAGCGTATTGCCAATGTTATGTTATGATTATGAATTTATGATCCACTCGATAGAATGAAAAAGTTCGTCAACTCCCTCCTCAAATACTTCATTCATTTAATATAATCTCTTGTTAACACAATAAAACGCCTGTTTCCAGGTGTACAGCACCAACACTTGCAGACGATCGTGTCGCAACAGGCAGGCGCTGCGTCTGTGTGGGTGTAAGCCGTTTTTCAATTACTTCGAAGGTAAGAATACTCCATCCATACTATATGCCACTACCACAGACCACTTCCATATTATATCCAAAAGGTTCTAAATATCTGATACGTAGGTACTGGGAACCAATTTTCATTTCGTTTCACTTCTCAGGCTTTAAAATGACTCATAATAGCCTTGCATAGGCGGACTAAAGTGATGTATTTAATCCTGAGGGATTAAAACGACACTACTCCCTGGGCACTAAGGTACTTTTTCTTTTTAATTTACTTTGGAAACCCTTAAACAGCCAATCACGGTGTTTGTGAATGGAGGATTTTCGCCATTTTCAGTGATTGTGTATGGACCATTTTTATGTCGTGAAAATAACCTCAAAATGACAACTGTACGAAATTATTTAAAAAACGATTTAATTTCGTGAAACACGATTAATGATTACGAATATGAATCTATTTAAATGTATTAAGGATTATTTTATTTTATTAGGTTTGGTCCAAATAGTTTTCAAGTTTGTATCTGTTGGCTAAATATGCAAGCATTTATTAAAGTGTCACTTTACAGAAAAATAACAACCGCGAAACAAATTTGTCAGAAACTTCTTACATATATTTGTTAAATTTTGTATTTTTTTATAGAACGTCGTTTTTTTTCTCGCATTCAAAGTGAAAAGTAGAGTGTTTAACGCGAGACAAAACAACTATAATGACACTCGAACTATAGCCACTCTCGGTCGCTCGCCCGCTCGCGTGGCTAAGCGTCTCGTGTCATTATGGCTTGTTTTAGTCCCTTGTTGAACAATCTACTATTCTAAACTGTTCATTACAATGTCGCAATCTCGCCTTCTTATGCCAAATTATGTCATGCATTTAAGAGGATTGTGAAGCTGAATATACATACATACATACATTAAATCACGCCTGATTCCCAGAGGGGTAGGCAGAGACCACTACTTTCCACCTGCTACGATCCTAACAAATAACAAACTGAATATTTTCATACAAAACGCCATAACGTTTCTCTCTTAAACCTAGTCCAATTTTTACGATTTTTGAAAACCTATGTTGTATGTAGATATTATGAAAAACTAGGTCCGTTTGAAACCAATTAAAAAAACAAAAATGGAAACGTACTAACCTAGTTTTTCATAGTTACTACAACATACTTATTCAAAAACCGTGGAAATCGGACTTGATTTAGGGCGGATTCGACCAAACTGGAATAAGGTCTTATACCTAGATTAAACGCCGAATTTGTATGGCAGTATATATGGTCGAATCGGCCCTTAGGGGGTGAGAAACGTTATCGCCCGGAGCTAAATTTGTATGGATTTTTTTTGACAGCTATACGATTCAAGCATTCTTTCACAATCTTCTTAGTTAATATACATAATTGAGGATATCTTAACAAAGGTTTATATTATTGGTGACGTCGACATGGCTTTTGACGTAGAGACCTCGTCGTGTTGTTCTCATAGTCTTTATTATTATTCTAAGGTTTATTGACCTTACATTTGTAATAATTTTATTTTTGCTAGTTTTAAGAATTAATTGTGTATTACTTTGTTATCTTATTATTACTTAATGTAACTTACTTTTAAGTATTATTTTGTTATTATGATTGATTAAATGACCTTCTGCTGGAGTTTCTTGCGGCGCTTCTTCTCCGCAATGATGGTCTTGTCCGAAGCGCTGGTAGATTCACTCATGTTACCGACGTGTAAAAGAGCCCTCATATGGCCTATTTACTGAATAAATATTTTTAATTTTGAATTTTGACAGATGGCCCGCCGTGCTCGCTGGAGGGCATGCGCTGCCTGGCTGCGCTCGCGCACAACCTCACCACACTCAGCGAGTGCGCATGTGCCTCCATGTGCGTCGACGCCATCTTCATGCGCCTCTCCAACGACACGCAGATATGGTACTGGCACAGAATACATGATAGTAGCATAGTGCTGGCTTAATATTCTATTTATAACAGACTGCTGAAAAAAAAAAGATTTTGCCGGCAAACCAGAGGGCCAGCCCGCTTTAGGATGCTACATTACGTTTAGTATTGTAAAATGAAGTCATTTCTGTTCTTTTTTTAACATATTACCTACTCGTAGTTTTTGTGTGTTGTGTTTTTTTTACAATGTTGTCTATCTTGTGGGCATTATGATATCTGTAAATTCACAAGAATAGACTCTTAAGAAATAAATCAAAAAAGGAGGGTGATGTTTTTCCAGGGAAGGAGGTGTGCGGTTCATAGAAAAGAAAAACGTTAGCATAGCGTTTGCATCTTGGCTCATCATCTCTGGACTAACATAGGCTGATGATGATTTTTTTTTGTCTCCATGCCATTTGCTGTTCTGTCTGAGTCAAGTAACGGAACAATAATAAGTAAGATCAATTTGTAGAGAAATTATCTGTGGTTGCGCAGGGACCGAGGGCCGTTCATGCTGCAAGGCGTCATCAGGTTCAAGGTGCAGGCGCCGCGCACGCGCTACACCCGCGAGATCGTCTTCCACTTCCAGGACCTCGTTGGTAAGAAGCACGATTGCTGCGTCTGTGTTTGTCGACTTAAAGGCTCGCGATAGCCCGCATGCTTTTCGTGATACATGCCTCGCTGCAATAGCTCTCGGCTCAAAATTGTTAAAACCACCCGTCAATGGATCGTTACAAGGATGAGGGCTATCGACCATTGAAATTGAGCCTTAAGGTGTCGCAGACATAACCGCTCGGCACCGGATCAACTCAAAGTGAGACATTGAAAAGTGAGCATTGAAAAGTGAGACATTGAAACTTCAATTCCTGGGCTCGGACTATTTTGAGCTAAAGTGCAGTGTTTTTAATCTACGAAGATGAGCCTCGTTACTCAAATTAAAGTTGAATTTAGGCACTTGTTTGTCCCACCGCCGACACGATGGGCGGGAAGCGAGTAGAGCCAGTGATCAACTATTATTATATATGTATGTATCTCTATTGGGGGGCTACGTTTTGGCGCTATAGCGGTCCCGCTGCCCCTAAAGCGATTGGCGCGATGTCCCGGGGGTTTTAGTCCGTTTAAGTTGGACATAACCCGGCTTCCGTCGGGGCGGTTAGCGTAGGTATTTCACTCGGATCGAAAAAAAAAGGTCAGAGTACGTTCGGTCATTATACGACATAGAATGTTTTCTCTTGCGCCATGAAAATTCTATCGATGAAATTAACGTTCTGCCTAGTAATTCTATGAAATATGAGTATCGACAATAAGGGTAAATCTTTTAAAACTGAACTAAGTATTTAACCAAACTTGTTTAGTGTCATTTGGAGGGGCAGCGGGCCTGTTCCTCGGAGCCAGCTTCATCAGTTTCGTCGAGATCCTGTACTTCGTGATAGAGAGGCTGCTGGGAACCTTCCGCGAGGAGAACGGACCCGGGGGCCAAGTGCATCCATCTGGTGTGCTTCAGGTGGGAGCCAGGGTTTCATCAACCCAAGTCTATCTCAGTCGCCAATCAACTTATGCTGATGGACGTGTTCCGGGTGGAAGACCCCTACTGAAATTACTAGCATAGAGGCATTCCATCTCCATGATGTGTATCATAACATAATTTATATAGTACGGCTTATAAGTAGGCACACTTTTTTTTTGTGGTAATCGCCTGAAGGGCCAAAGACAAAAGTCCTTGCTTTTGTTTACGAAATGATATTTTGGTTAATGAATTACTTTTAGGACTGATTTTTCAATCCCCAGATAAAGCTATCCGGAAGGTAAATTTTAGCTCTGTCCTTTTCTTTCATATGACTTCAGAAAAGGATAGTAATACATTTAACTGACGGATAGTTTTATCTGGGGATTGAAAAATCAGCCTTTAGAAAAAGAAAAAGGGCAGAGGTGAAAATCCCTTCCGGAGACCTGGGAATGGAGGGCGCAGGTACTGCCGGGGTCGCACCGGCTAAAAACATCAATGCCCCAATTACCAATTAGACCCCCGCGGATACTACCCCAGCCAGTGCTGAAAGGCCGGAGGAGAAAGTCCTTCCTCCGTTTAGTAGGTACACTTTAGCACCTTATCGCTTTAAAGGTTGGCGTAGACATAAACGCTCGACACTGGATCAGCTCAAAGTGAGACATTGAAAAGTGGGCTTTGATCTGTGTTAGTACAATACATTTTTCAGTGGACGACTGCTAGCTTGTGGCGAGGCGAGGCGTTGCCGTTCCGATGCCAATAAGTTAGCCTGGTACACTTATCCCTACCGAGCTATCTCTACTAGCTGGATAAGTGTGCGTTACAGTATGGAGTTTTATACAAAGAATACTGAACGGCTCGAGTTGAGGTGGTGCCGATCCGGCGCCGAGCGGTTATGTGTGCGTCAACCTTAACGCCTTGGACAGATAAGTACTATCAGACCATTGGAACCTTGACCCACCATAGAACTGTGTCACAGAGACGTTATGATTCAAGTTATAAGAAGTGTCAAACAAATTGTTTTATAATGTCACTGTGACAGTGACACCGTTCTATGGTGGGTCAGGGTTCCATTGGGCTGATAGTACACCAATTCAAACGTTAAATTAAAAAGTTAAGTAACAAAGCAGTGTACAGCTAAGGCCGACCGGCCGACCGTACTCAGAAAAGATGATAGCGTGACTCAAAAATAAAAATGCGATCCGATATGGATCGGCCCTCTGCCTTTTGGCAGAAATATGTTTGGCAAATGTATCGTTTCCCAACCGTTTTATCTGCCAACTCGCTTTTTTTTCTGTAACTGTAAATATTTCAGGATTCTTATAAAAACTAAACTAAAAAACGGGTTGACAAATGAAACGATAGAGAAACGATACATATTGCCAAACATTTTTCGGACAAGAGGCAGGATACCATATGGATCCCCTCGGAACAAACCGAAGGTGGCATAGTGTGTTGCTTTCTCCGTGATCATACAACATGTTTAATTTATTCCAGATTAAAAAATCAAAGCTACCGTACGAGCAGGCCAGGATCTTGGAGCTGACAGCCATACTGGAGCAGCAGGGATTGTCGACACACACGGCTAAAACCTCGTCATCACGCCAGCTGTATTGAGGGTCTGAAGAAAGATGGTTGAGCGTTTCCGAATCGCATTCGATACAAGTCAAAGGCTATATATAACGCGTATAATTTGTATAGATTAGTGCTTGTGTGTGTCTTTGACGATCATAATGAATACTTTAAAATCGACATGTGTGCAATATAACTGTAACTAGTACCTATTGTGAACTAAATAAATCTAAATCTAATAGTCTCAGAATTTTTTGTATAAATATTGCAGTTCTATTCTCGACCTATCGGATCAGTAGGCCAGATGCAAACGCTGCAAACTTTTCTATTTTCTGTTGTCCAGAAAGGATAGTTTAGTTTAGTAGATTGGAGCGAAGCTGCATTCTTCCCCGATTCGGATTTTCGTTTGTTCGCATACTCCTCCCAAACTATTAGAGATATCAGGAGGCCGAAATACGAAATCTAGTCATAGATGGTTTAGAAAAAATAAAATAGAAAATCGGATATTCCACGGAGGAATAATCACCGAAAATCAGTTCCCATAAACTTTTAATGGGAGAAAATGTGAAAAAGTACAACTTATGTTAACAATTCACATGTTTTTATGTTAATTAGGCTGCATATTAACCGTCGTCAAAATAACTATATGTTCGTATGGATATCATATCACACACCGTATAAGTATGATATCGTTGTCTAGTACCCATAGCACAAGCCTAGAGCTTAGTTTGGAACTGGGTCAATTTGAGTGACATTGTCCCCTGATATTTGTTTACTTATTTAATTGAATTTTAAGTTTTCGATTGTCAAAAATGTATGTATACAATAATACAATAGCTTTTGCCCGTGACTCTGTCCGCGCAGAACTCGATTATTGCTATTCTATCGGAAACTGTTCGACTTTCCGAAATAAAAAAACCCTTTCCAAGTCTCGGAAGGACACATCGATAGCCATAAAAAACCTTATTCACCACTAGAGGTATATATTATAATATAAGTAAGTAGGTACTAAGTATCGGGAGCCCTTTGTTTCCCATATTTTTTACTAATCATAATGTCATTAAATAGCAATGGAAATAGAAATAGAAATAGAAACATTTATTTGACGATCACAAGAAAAAAAAAACAGAATAAATTAAACATCAACAATAACATTCTACAACAATAAGATTGAGTTTCCTATAAGTTACAAATGACTTGGCATAGTTGGCATCTCTAATGACATTGTCGATTTTAAGCATTTTTTTTTGAAATGGCTCACAAATTAACATTTGTGATCGTACATATAAGCACTATTTCCACCAAACGGCCCGCAACGGATCGGAACGGAAAGAATTGTATGGTCTTTAAACGATATTAAATCATGTTCACAGTGTTTAACGTCTATATAACCAAGCCGCGCACAGCAACTTGACCGCGGGCGTCTTCCGCGAGTTCCGCGACACGCGATCGTAGCCGAAAGTATGCTGCGACGCGCGATCAGCTCGGTCATACTTAGACAATAATAATTAATAGACGCGATCGGCTGTCGCCGCTTCCGTCCGTATCTTTCCGATTCGATGCGATGCGAGCCGCTTGGTGGAAATCATCCTACATAGGTCTTTATATTACGTATGCTAGGCGCCTCAGAATGATGACCTTGCAACTTATTATTTGCGAACCGACGGCCATGAGTGTTTTTGTCTAGATCCCAATCAACTACATCGGGTGACGCATATCGGCTTGGTTCAGTGTTCAATGTGGTCGATATTGTGGAGTGTCTGTCCAGGAAATACGTACGATGGATGGTAAGCATTTATAAAATAGAATAATCGGTCGAGCGAAGAGAGGGCTGCTGTAGAGTCCCACAACCTACTCTGCCTATTGTCTTTATTTATTATATATCAATAATTATTAGTAGGTATTATTTCAGAAAAAAAACAGTGGGCTTAAAAGCCGGTAACCCATCATTTTATCGAATTTCATTTCATCAATTGCATCATTTCATCGAATTTCATTTTGTCGAACGGTATTTTCTGCTGAAGCCAAGACGTTTTCAGGATATCTTAAACATTAATTACATAGGTTAGGTTTGGTTAGAATTGACAAAATCACAAAAAAATAACGCATGCGGCGAGAAATGCCTTTCGATGAAATGAAAATTCTGCGTAATGATGCGTTCGTTGAAAAGTGTTTCGATGTAATAATAGGTACCCTTAAAAGCCACATTACAAGTTTTGATTGTTTTGGAATTTATGTCTGTCTGTCTTTTTGTATGTTTATTTGTGATTCGATCACGCATCAATTACCGAACCGAATTTGACGAAATATAGAATAAACTTCATTTAATATTGTTGTTTTAACTGGGGTGTTATTTTATTAAAAACAGCGTTCGGTCGGTCGAACGAGAAAACTAGTGCCTTATACGTTCGATTGTTCGAAAGATTGAGAATGCACGCGCTAAAATGTGATTTGTACGCTCTGACGGGACTACTTAAACTTGCCGGTTTATCTAAGCTGCGTTCACTCGTTCACTCGTTCGACCGCCCCAACAACATTTGTAAGAAAAATCAAAACAACCTCTGAAGTCGGCTTTTGGTTAAAAATATTTTGAGACGTCGACTTCGTATGACTGACCTTTTTATTTTATACTTTTTAGTTATCATAATATTATTATGCTGTTTTGTAGTTCCACTTCCCAATTATTAGAAGCTATAGGACATTAATAAAAAACTCGCCGCAAGCAACGTCGCGGGAAAGTCATAGTGTATATAATTTAATCCATTTGAATGTGCTTCGTCATAGTCGCTTAACTATATCTTAATCTTGATATCTATCGCCACCCTCGAAGAGGTACCGTTGAGGTGTTCCGGTGTCCATCCGTTAAAAATTCAAATCGTTCCAGCGGCTTTTAAGTAATCAAGGAACATAAAAAAAAACCGGTCATGTGCGAGTCGGACTCGCCCACCGAGGGTTCCGAATTTAAGACTTTCTATGCATTAAGGTCCATTTTGACTAGCCTTCATTTTAGTATAGATTTTCAAAGTCCGTTTGTTATTTCTCTAAAACTGAATAATGAACACTTCATTTTATTTTTCCCATAAAATATAAGTAATTATCTATAAGTCAGGATTTTTTCTTTTTTTTTGAATAATAAACTTCGGAGATAAGGGTGGGGCGGTAATTTTTTGTACATTTAAGTAATAAATCAAAAAGAACATAACAGAAAATTAAAAAAAATAGTTTTGAAATGTGCCGATTAGTACAGTTATTTTATTATTTTATATTTTTTTCCTAATAACAGATGCGGGCAAGCAAGTTGTACAACTATGCCAAATTTTAAGTTGGTAGCATTTGTAGTTGCTGAGAAAACCTGCTGTGACATACAGACAGACTGACAACGAAGTCTCACCAAGGGTTCGTTTTTTACCATTTTGGTACGGAACCCGTAAAAAGATCCCGTCGAATTGAGAACCTCCTTTTGTAAGTCGGTTAAAAACTTCTTAAACGAAGTCAAAACTACAAAACAAAATCGAGTTTAATTACAATGTAACTTAAACATAACAAAAAAATGGCGTCCGATACCAATTTTTTTCTAGGATTGTGTTCGTATTTCAAAGAAACGTGTGGGAATTGGGAGTTAAACCGTTAACATTTAACGTGGACGCAAAAATTTAAAAATATCCCGATGAAATTGAGAACCTACTCATTTTTTTGAAGTCGATTAAAAATGAATCTACTGTCTGCGAGCACTTAGAAGATGCTTCGGGTTTGTACTTCTCTCTCACTCGCTCTTAATAAAAGTGTATGAGAGTTAGTGAGAGACAAGTACAGTCGCCCACACACTTAACTGACCATTAAAGACGGAGCTGAGAATAAGTGTCAATGCTTGAAAGGGATGTAAATATATTTAATAAGAAAAAAATATCTACATCCCTGTCAAGCATTGATATTTTCTCTCTGCTCTGCCTCCAATGGTTAGTTAGGTGTGTTGCTACGTGTGTACAAACCCGGAGCATCTTTTAAGTGCTATCGCACTGTACACGCATAAAAACTGGCCTTCGATTTTTTGTCTATGTTCCGAGTTCATCGATGACCCGGTAAGACTAGTCGTGGTGACCTTGCCTGCGGAGCTAGCCATTCCGGGTACGATCCTACGATCCCACGGTATTGAACTGAGCCTGGAACTTTCTGGTTCAGTGATTGTACAGAAATATTACGCAAGTTGTTATTGTTAAATATTCTATCACGAGTTACGTGAACATTAGTGACTTGGCTCAGGAGGTGACCGCCATGTTGTGGGATGTTGACTCGACGATCATAGTCCCGAATAGTTGTTTCGGTGAACGCTCTCATAGCGAAGTGCCTCGACCAGCAGCGCAAGAGATTCTCGCTAGATGGCTGGATCAAGGGCCAGATAAAGAAGACAGTACTCCGGGATGTATTGAGCGATAGTTTCTCTATGCAAAAAATAATAGCCTAGACACTATTAACTAATAAAACCCCCAATATAATGACCATAATGATTTGAGTACCTACCTACTTTCAGAACACAACTTCTTAAACGGTCTAATCGATTTTCATAAAAACTAACAAGAACCATTCTGAAAAACTAAATAGGAATTATTGTGAATGTACTCGTATATCAATCAACTGACTGACAGATAGTTACGCTCTTGCCACTGGTGGTGCTATCCACGTGCTATCATAGCTGGTGGTTACAAGATGTCGCTAGATGTCGCTACACTACGATGACACAGGCAAACACATAGGTTAAATAGATATAATTCTAAAATAATACTTGTCACGTAACCAGGAAATCATCAACTAGGTACCATTATCAGAAATAAAAATAATAATATTCATCAGTGATTTATTAATGCTTTGCTATGGGCAGCATGATGGGAATACATCACCCGAAACAGGAATAAAAATAATAATATTGAAGAATCCCTGTTAATATAATGAATCACGGCCGTTAGCTATAACATTTATTACACGACAGACATGACAGTAAAAACCATAAACAACATAAAGTTCACCATACATCACACCTCCCTGCTAAATAGAGGCAAAGGAATATAACAAAATAAGCACTTCAACTTAACTAATTCAATCAAACTCAAACCCATATCTTTTGTACATCGCTACACTTTCTCCATGCTTTTGTATCCGCTGTCTATATTTAAATCTCTCAGCCAGTAGGCTCGGTTTGGGGTTTAAATGACCCTTCATCAGCTCCACCAGCTCCTCATATGTTTTAGTAGAGGGTTTATCCGGCGTACAAAGATTCAGCATCAGCTCATACGCGTCATTGCCAATAACGGTTATTAAAATCGCCACTTTAACCTCATTGTTTACAGCATTAGCTATGAAGTACTGTCCTAAACGATCCGTATAAGTGTCCCAATTGTCCTTTGCTACGTCAAACGGTCCGATCTTTCCAACAGCCATCGCGACTCGTCTCTATGACGTTCCAACGGGCAATCACTGCATCTAATTATATAAAATTTCTTAAGGACTTAGCTGTTTTGTGCGCGTGGTAATCGATGTTCTCGTCGCCACTGAAGAATCCCTGTTAATATAATGAATCACGGCCGTTAGCTATAACATTTATTACACGACAGACATGACAGTAAAAACCATAAACAACATAAAGTTCACCATACATCACAAATATCAATAATGACTTCCGCAGATTTTAAAGTGAAAATGGATCATGCCGAAGACCCCCTTCTTGGCGCTGGCGAAGAGGCAAAAGTCGCGGGACCTGGTGCCGTAGGTCTTAAAGCTGGGACCGCAGCTCCGGAGGCCACAGGTCTTAAGGCTGGAACCGCAGCTCCGGAGGCCGCTGGTCTTAAGGCTGGGCCTGCTGCTCCGGATTCTGTTGCTCCTAAGGCTGGGCCCGCTGCTCCAGAGGCTGTTGCTCCTAAGGCTGCACCTGCTGTTCCCGAGGCCGTAGCTCCTAAGACTGGATCTCCCAAGGAGACAGACCCGACCGAGCACAGGTACTGCAGCTCCCAGGGCCCTAGCACTTACATACTGGTCAGAAACTGACAGAAGTGTTATACACGTTAATCCACCTCGATAAATATGACTATATCAGGCTCGTAGCAGAATACGAACTATCTAACTTCATATGAGGAACTGACTTCAACACATTTTATATTTCTCCGGGCCCGCTTTCATTATGATGATTATTCAAAAGACTACAATTCCAATATCATCATGTCACACTCATCAGATCGTCTCTTGAGGAAGGCCTGCTACTAGTTAATATTAAATCATTCTACCCCAGGTATTAAGCTATGCATTTCAGGGACGTTAGATTCACGTGTGACTGTACTTTTGAGTCGGTACGTATCGACCTGATAGAGGTCGCAAAAAACCACTGGATGGACCGAGCGTTTTGGCGATCCAGAGACCGCTGTCCAGCTGCCGTGTCAGCCCAATCTCACGTATCTTGAGATACAGCAGCTAGGCTTTATTAAATCAATTAAAATTTACAAATATAACGCGCATCAAAGTTCCGTGACGTCACAACGTGCTATAGACAGTGTCCCACGGCGTGACGTCACGCGAAACTTCAACTCACTTTATCTTCGTCCTTTTCCGTTTAATTGACAAAAGAAAAAATACGTGTTCAATAATTTTAGATACCTAATGTAAATGACGGAATAATTAGATTTTTTTAGGACACTAGCCTATTCTCTGAGGCTCTAGACAAGATGGAAACGCCGCTAACGGTTTTCTCTCTTGAATGAAATGTCGATACAGCAGCTCATGTTACCCAAAATGTATGAAATTTCAAAGCTCTCATAATTAAAATAGCTATAATAAAATCATTGTTTGGATTGTTGTGTTTTTCATCTTTTTCGTGGAGGACTATACTCGTACATATTTACTTCATCTGAAAAAAAAAACCTTCAACAAATACCATATAAGTATCATATGTTAGGTTTCTTGTGAAAACTTGCGAAGCCGCTTGGGTATTTCGAAACAGCTCTTTTAAAGATACGTGCGATTGGCCTGACACGGCTGCCGTGGTTGCTATTCGTATGATATGATACTGATCAGGCATGTTTCGCAGACTGTTCACACAGCAGAGCTTCGAGCAGTCGTGGAGGGACAGGCATTTCCTCGCGGTTCTCCTGAACAGACGCGTTGCAGAGTTCCCCTTTACCGCGGATGAGCGAGCACATTTTCTGCGTGTGTGTATAAAGGCAAAGAGCATAGAAGGGTTACAGGTAAAATAAATCCCATCTAAAATATAAATATCGATGATTAGGCCATGTTCTGTTGATTATTTTTTTCTCCTTTGCTCAATCATGCACTAACTAAAAGAAATAGTACTTAATTTATTAGTTTTCACTAATGAAATCGGTAAAGTGCAACTTGGACTCGAGCACCGAGGGTCCTGCACCTACGTCATGTTTGTATGAAACATTAAATTCATACTTTAGAAGCCCTTCCATACGGGACTTATTAGTTACCTATCGCTTTAAAGTATTACAGACCCGTAAATTCACCAATCTTAGTACCTTTTAAAAGTTATAAATTTGCCCGATACATTTTATGTTTTTTTTTTACCATAAGTGTTACAGATATTCTAACCATTTCCAGAAATATATAGGTAGTTCGCAGATTTCTGTGCATGTGCATTTATTTAAACTAAGATTACGGAATGAAAATTAGTGTCTGAACCTGTTTGTGAACGCAGAAACTATTGGATTATGGGGGCGTCGATGCGGCAAACGCGGCAGGCTATCCGGTGCTGGGGGAGGCTCTCCGCCGGAGGTGGCCGGAAGGCGCGCACGCAGCCCTGCAGGCAGGCGCCAGTTTGACAATCGAATGTAATGTCCGTACTTGATCGTATTTCAATAATGTCTTATTCCTCTATGATAACGCTGACGAAGACGACGCTTTAGCCAAGTTGGTAGTGACCCTGCTTACGACGCTGACGGTGTGAGGAGCTTTACAAGCCTTTATTCCCTTAGTTGCCTCTTACGACATCCAGGGAACGACTGGAGTGGCTCTATTCTAACCCGGCAACCACACACGTCAACATCATCTTTAATTAGGCTTGATTGGTCCCTGAGATACAGGCGACTAAAGTGTGACCTACTAAAAATCATAAACAAATAACTTTAATTACAAAATTAGTGCATTATCTACTTGTTGCTTTTCGAGCGTTTTGCGTTTGTGGTAACGGCTTCGAGACCCTGCACTGAGCATGGTCCGACATGATTTATTTTTTGTTGTTTTATCTATATTTTGTAAGCACTAAATATACTTTTTAGCGTAGAGTTTTTAGCGTCTGTGAAGTAGCTACGATTCAGAGACTTCTTTGGGGTATCGAAAGTCTTATGACCTAGTTCATCTCTTTATATTGGCAAAGTTTTATTTCCATCCGAGAGCCCTTTTAAAACGTAGAGGACAGCGAGCTTACAAGCGGGTAAAACCGTTACTATTTAATGAATTCTTTAACAGCATGGGACTAACGCTAGAATTTGTTATCTTTCAGGAAGTCGGAGACACAGCCCTTCATTGCATAGCAAGATATTTCGGAAAATATGAATATAAAGATATTTGGGATATATCTGATAAGATCATTAAAGTGGCCAAAAGTAGACGAGAATTGGACTATTATAACAAGAAAGGTGTAACTCCTTTGTGTGTAGCCATTCAAGAGAATAATCTGGATGCGGTCGAAGCCCTTTTAGGCCAAGAAGCAAAAATTAATAAAATCTCGCGTATTAATGATGATTCAGTGCTGCACGTAGCTGCTAATCATCCAACTATTTTAAAGTATCTCTTAGATGAATATGATGATATTGTCTTTACGAGTGACTTATATAATAAGAACGGTTATACATACCTACACATAGCTATCTGCTGCAAACAATTAGTATCATTTGAACTAATTGCAGACTTGTCAATAGAATATTTACCATGGGAAAATACACTATACACAGATAAATCTTGTTTGCACCTAGCTGTTGAAAATGAAAGCGTTGAAATAATTGAAGCAATATTCAAAAGACTCGAGAAAAAAGGTGTAAATGAATATTCAAAACATGAACTTATGACTCACAAAGATAAAAGTAAAAACACTCCATTCCAAGCAGCCCTTCAAGGCAAAAACAGAGAGATAGTTGAGTGTTTTCTGTGCCATGGTGCTGCCGTCCTATCAGATAAAAATAAAAATGACATAACCGCTTTGGATACAATAGCAACCACTTTTAATGATCCTTTAGACTTATTCCACAATGTGTTTGATTACTATATATCCACTGATTCTGGCGAGGACAAGATTGACTACAATTTGTTTACAAATGGCCAAGACACGAGCCAGTTGAAAGTCATAGAGAAATTCATTCATCATGACCAAAGCGACCTCCTCCTCCATCCTTTGATTAGCAGCTTTATATACATAAAATGGAAATATTTTCTGCTACCGTTTTATGTAATGATAGCGGTTCACGTAGTTTTCTTGATCACGTTTAACATTTTCGTAGGCAACACATTTTACTATAGAGATATGACTCAGACGACCAACGACACTGTTTCGGTTAATCGAGCAACGATTGACAAAGATTCCTACAACTCGTGGTACTGGATGGTGGTCCTCATGTACGCTCTGTTGGCCGTTTTTACCGTGCAGGTTTGAATACTTATTTTTTACATAAAGAAGGGAAGGAAGTAGTAGAGCTAGTAGGTTAACTCCACGTTACTGACGTGCAAAAGAACATCATCATGCGTCATGTGGCCAATTAACGGAATAAATATTTAGATTTTTCTGTTTTGAGTAATATATTTGGATAATTTCATTTCCTTTATTTTCATATTATATTTAGCACGGAAGACCTCCTTTTCCCCAATTTTATATACTCCAGCGACGTACTTTTGCAGGAGATATTCTTTATATACATCAAGAGGCTTCACTACTTTACTGACTGGGAGACAGGGGTGAGGCTCGGCTTCCTGGTGCTGGCAACTTTCCTATCCGTGGTGCTGTGCTTCGCGGAGTGGGCGGACTGGCAGCGTCACGTCGCGTGCGCCGCACTGCTGCTGGCCTGGCTGCAGGCCATGCTTCTGCTCTCCGGGTTCCCGGACTGGGGAATCTATGTGGTCATGTTCTGGAGAGTTGCCAAGAAAATATTGAAGGTTTGTGAAATACTTATGAGCATTAACAGAACTCTACATCGCGCAAGGATTCACAGTGACATTCTATGCCAAAGTACTGCTTAAATGGGATGAGGTGGGGGTGGTATCTTACGAAGTTATGCTAGCGTGTTCTTTATATATTAATAACCAATAGTGTGGCGGACTTCGATTAGTGTTGGTGGCAAATATATTTTACAATAATTTATTCTAAGAAGAAAAAAATTTAGTAGGTACTTACAATGATTTAACAACTAAAGGTTGTTAAACTAGTATGTTTTGTTGCAGATCCTAGCTACGATGATATTCCTAATAGTTTCCTTTTCGATTTGCTTCATGATCCAATATCGAAGAGAGGCCCCCTTTAACGAGCCGTTTGCCGCATTCTTCAAAACTCAGGTCATGATGTCCTCGGAATTTGATTACGAAGGTCTGTTTGGGCATGACCACAATATGACAAACTCGGAATTCAAGTACGAAGGCCCGTTGGGGAAAGACCACGAACACCAAGTCAATGAGCATCTCATCACGTTAATCATGGTCCGTCTGCTGTTCGGATTGTTCGTGATCTTCGTCGCGACAGCGCTTATGAACTTCATGATAGGCGTCGCTGTCAACGACATTGAAAAGCTGGCCGCTCACGGCGAAAAAAGGAGGCTGGAGAAGCAAGTTAAACTTCTAGGCATCGTTGAGGATTTTATATACGAGGGGGTGTTTGCTAAAATGTTTAATATAGTGCTCAGCCGAGGAAGATATTACGAAAAAACCATTTTTTCAGCAACTAAAAAAACGAAATGGGCAGTAACAAGTCGTGTGAATAGCAGAGATGACAAAAAGACGACTCCGCTCGTATTTCACGTCCAGCCATGCTCTAAGCTTCGTGAAGCTATCGTTAAAATAAGACAAGCGAAGAATCTGCTTGAAGAGAAAAAAGAAGTTCACACTACTATAAATAAGATGAAAGAATTGCACGATGCTCTACTTAATAAACCACAGGCAGGTGAAGAAAAAAGTGATGTATATTGGGTAATTGAAGAGATATTGAACCTAGACAAGAGCATGAAGTCGTTAGAAGACTCTTTGCAGGAAGTATCTCTAAACATTGAACAAAAGATCAAATGTTCTAACGACGATTTGAATTCTAAAATTGAGAATCTAGTATCAGACATAGCTTGTTTTAATGTAACTACTACGAACAAGATAGAAGAATTCCACGACACCTTTCTTGGTAAAGTAAAGGCAGGCGATGAAAAAGGTGATAAAGACTGGGTGCGCGAGATGATATTGAAACAAGACGAGAAAATAAAATCGTTGGCGGACGATCTGCGGCGAGTGTCGCTACAAATTACATTTTCTTTCGAAGACTTGAATTCCAAAATAGACCAGCTAATAAAACTATAAAGTAAACAATACTTGGCATTAATGCTATTAATGATATAGAAAACGAAATAAATCAAAGGACTTTTAAAATACACACGTTTAACCAAGTAAGTATAACGTACTGTGAATCTGAGAAACAATCTTTCCTCTGCGGCATTGTCGACCAGTTATGACATGAAGGCCTTCAAGAAAAGAGCTTTTATTTTCCTAAAACCACTTTATACTGGACCCTTCTTGCTTTGCCGGTGCTCATCGCCGCGCACGATCATTTTCATCTGCCAAAAACTATATAAATATTGAAGTTTTGAGCAAATTCATTTACTTTGCTGACATTACGTACATTATTGAAGATGGAAGACAGATACAGAGATACTCGACCCACAACAGCCATTTTCCCGATCTCTGCAGTAATGTTCTATTAATATGAACACTATTTTATCAGGATTTTTGCAGAAAAACTAAACATTCAGTTTCAAACAACAACGAGGATTTTTAATAAAAAAGAAATTGTCACGAACGAGTTTAATTTTGCCAGGATTTATGTTACAATGTAAAAAAAGCGGGAATAAAATAATTTTATAATATTATAGTGTCTTTTGTAAAATTTAAAAACGTAAACCTACTTATTTTATTTTAAGGAAAAACACTATACATGATTCGACCACTATGAGCCATCCTGGACTCGTATGTGTAACTTGTAACTCATACTCGTCCAGGAAGGCTCACTTACCTGGTCTCTCCAGTAAATAGAAAAATAGAAAATTCTTACTACACTTAAATAGGTACATAGAAAACATCTATGGCTCAGGAACAAATATCTGCCCTTACACAGGACCACTAGCTCTGTAGGCAGGGACACTATCAACAATTTAAGCAAACGCGTCGTCATCACATCTAAACATTAAAATAGATAAGATTAACAAAGAAACCATATACTTAGTTATAAAAGCTTGTACAATGGGGCAATCGTAGAAGTAAAATAAAATGATAGGAAATCAATTATTGACATGTGAACAGATAGCCCCTGTAGATAATCTTTGGTAGCGTGCCCGACGCCATGAATAGACTATGAATTGCAGCTGCATAATAAACCAGGTCGCTCAGATCAATATTGCGGCTACTTACGTAACGCACACATACAATGGTGGTCACATAGTAAGGAACGCTTGCGTTTTTCCCATAAAATTCCCAACAAGCAAAAATAAGTTGTATAAATGTTGTAAAAACATTTTTGTTACAACTTAATAGTATGCAATGGCATACAAACGCTTATAAAACGCGAATTTCCGCAGTTTTCAAGACCAAATAGGCGTACAGTTTTCTAGCGCGAGCAATACAAAACAATATACAAAATCATTCAATAACTCCCCCATAAGTGAATGTCCATTTTTATACCACAACTATCAGTTTCCCAACGATAAATATATAGTAGTAGTAGATATGTAGTAGTGTATATATGTAGTATGAATAAACTTGTCACAGTAGGATCAATAGCTGGCTGACCTAATTACAGTCGGGAATCGCGTGACCATGAAACAGGGCAAGTCACGGCAAATAACATGTAATTCCTGGGTTTCCCGGCCCATCCGTGTAGACTGTAGATCGATATAATGTTGTTAAAGTTATCGTTATTATCGTCCTGTTTGTCGATGTGAATAAACGCGGTTAAACATAGCTGTCATTTTCTGTCAAAAGTGCGAGAGTGACGGTTGCTTTTTATCCTCTTTAGGACACCTTTTTGTAAAAAGATATAATGTACCTTAGAAAAACAAAGACAATATACAATATTATTTTAATATTAGGTACTTAACATTACATGCACCTCAGAAGAGATTCAACCTCAAAGTTCATATAGATAAAGCGGGGTATGAAAATTTCCTCGCCTTAACATGTGATAACAGTTTTAAAAGAACGAAACTTAAAATTACCGTTTAAAAATTTGTATAAAATAATGGACAAAATATATCAATATCGAGACCGTCACATTATGTATGCAGTCTTTTTTATTTATATGGTCGTGACGCACTGGAAGAAAAAACTTTCATAGTAAAATCTGGGACACTTTTTTTCTTGTATGAGGATCGATAGTATCAACGATGCTGGAAAAAAGAGTTCATGTACACTTTTTTTGGAAAACGCCCAGGTAGCTTATTTTGCCGAAGTTTTTTCTTCAGCAGAAATAATTCCAGTATCATAATTTCCCAATCTGTATTTCACTGAATAGTTTTAAATCATTTCCACAAAACTGCAAAACTAACATAACCTAAACCTACCTAGGTAGTCTAGGTACCTATGTCGGCCTATATACAATGGGGAAATTTGGGACTGGGAAAGATCCAGACTCCAGAATGGTAAAAATGCGACGAGGAAAAGAGAATCGAAAAAAATGCGATTCCCTTAAACATAAGCCGATTTTTAAATATTTAGATTGAAAAAAAAAGCTTATGGAGCGTTTTTCATAATAACCAACATAATATTCAAAAATCCGCGTTTGTCTGTTTTTATCCCGGATGTCAAAAATAAACAAGGTTAAATTAGCATAGTAGGTCTAAGTCTCCGACGAAATTGACAGTTTGTCGGAGATTCTTATCGTCGTAGTGGATAAAGTTCAGTGAAACTTTATCCACATTATCATGCTAGCCGTGATAAGGTCTACGGACGGAATAAATTGAAATAAACAACTGCATGAGTAAGCAGTTTTACAGCTCGATGACAAAAAAAATAGCTAACGTTTCTTACTCGTATTTATTCCTTATACCTAGTTTATAATTACACTACTTAAATTAAGCAATGGCAGTGCTTCTTCCACTATTCTTTAATCATTAACAAAATCAAGTGCCTCTCTTCAATAGCTCACAATAAATTTAGGCACCAAGTCAACATTCTTCTTTACTTAAATTTTAAATTGCCGGTGCTTTTTTACCTCATTGACTTGCTTTTATTATGTTTTCAAACACAATCAGTACAGCTGAATTAAAGGCATCAATATATAATATTTACACGCCCCTAATGCCACTCACATAACGTCTATGTACAGTAAAACAATTTGAATCATTATAGGCCACTAGGTATGGAACTATGTCAAAGTGGCGTAATGATTCAAATCGGAAGATTATTAAGAATTGAATTATAACGTCACTTTGACAGAGTTCCATTGTGGCCTATGAATCAAATTGGTTGAGTGTACACACAAATACTTGTGCTTTTGACTGTACAGTAATTGCGTTTTAATAATTAAAAAGTAGGTAATTATGATTTATCTTCGTTTTCAATATTACAAAAGAGAATAATAATTATAACACATATTTTTGTCAATTTTTTCCACTATAATAACTAATGGGCTGACGACCGATGCAATATGGTGACGAAAGCTCAAGATAGATATGACTTTTATTAAATGTTGAATACTATTTATGTGTGAAAATATATGCAGTTTTTGTTATAAATCAGTACATATTTTGTATGTTAAGCAAGTACTGAAGTATCACTTTACGAATACGCCCCTCTTACGTCTGTAGATGTGGAGAGGTCATTTTCCCTATATAAGTAGATAGTGAACTATAAAAGGAATGTACTAAAAATACCTAATAAAGAAAAAAATATTATTTACTTCAATAATAAAATTCTATATATTTTTTGGAATGATGTTCTCCTTTTTAAAAATCAGTTGTAGTCATATCCATATTACGTATATCGTTTGACATTATTTTGACGGAATGTGCATCCGTTGTCTGACCATTAAATTAATAATATAATAACATTAGCCAAAAAATGAGGCAGTGGAGGTGTGGCTAGAGGTTTTAAGACTATAGAGTCACGGCCGCACTCAGAGTCAGTTGATCACGATTAAGGCCGGCCGCATACATTCGTTTTTCGTATACGTTTTCCGCATTCGGACATCCGTGGCCGCCCGCATACATAAGGTTTCCGTATACGTTTTCCGAATGTGGAAACCGTATTCGGTAAACGAATGTATGCGGCATGCTTTTGCTAGACGAATGTAAGTCAGCCATGTATGTGGCGCTAAGTCTTCTGGTCGAGCCAGCCCAGCCGGCCGCGGCCCAGCACCAGCATCAGCACGTCGTCGGGCCCCGGCTCGGCCGGAGCCACGCGGGACACGTGCCAGGACCGCTTGCTTGCCTCTGGAGACGCTGGAAACATACTTTTCTCAAAAATGTCCAGAAATGTTGACATTACTATCGACATATCGAGACGCGAAGTACCTACATAGTTTACTGACAGTTTTCAAATTACAAAAAAAACGTTGCGTGCTCGCAATGTTGCATACAAATTCCATTACTATCTAGCTTGTAACTTTTTAAAAAGTGAAAAGGGCCATAATAAAATGAGGGCACAAGTCTTATACATCCATATTTTATTCGAAACACAACTTTTTTATCTGTGTCTGGAATAGCTTGTTTTTTTTAAACAATGCTTGCGTTTCTTCTTATCATAAACAAAAAGGCGGTAAAGAGTAATGGTTTTTTCATGTGAAGTTTCTGTTTGTATGCAATTCAAAAAATGAGTTCAAGCGATGAAGATTTAGAGTAAAAACTCCAACGTAAATTTTTTCTTGCGATTTTTGAGAAAAGCACTATATTTGCCTTGGAAGGAACATCAATTGCGGGCTTCGTATTTTAAACCAATACTGTGCTCGCAATTACCTAATCCCTGCCTAGGCAATAATGTACTATTATACAACTGGCTACTTTTAACTAAGTCGTTTGCGTGGTTCTAAGTTTCATGGTAGGTAAGTCTCATACATGTGTGAAGCATGTATTAACTTAGCGTTCATAATTAAAGTGTAAATTTGGTACGACTCTTTACTTACAATCTACGGAAGAAACTTTAACGTTTTTGAATTTAAATAATAGGGTAAAAGACAATAGGTAACGCTATATAACATCAAAGCATATTTGACAGATAAATTTAGCTCTTTCTCTTTCTGACACTTAAAAATAGACAAGGAGAGAGCCTACTTTAAATTGTTACATAAATTTACTGGTCGATTGTGAAACAGGACCCTAAAGTATCGGGATAAAAAGTAGGTCTTCATTTATTTTAAGGACCACATAATGTTATTTTTTTTATGAAAATCTGCTACTTTTAAGTCGTTTGGCCGTGTGAGATTGTTCCGTGACATTAGTGTAGCAATATTGATTAGTACTTACCGCCGCCGCTGCGGCGCTGTTGTCGCTAGCTGTGCGTGCGAGCGCGGCGCAAGAGCGAGCAGGACGACAGTACTATGTGAGTTGCCGCAAGCGATGCGTAGATGGCAGTCAGGTAGCGATGCAACCAGCTAACGATTGTTGCCTGGCAATCCTGTCGAGAACACATAAGTACATAACCGTTAGTACCGTTTGGTAACCAAAATTTTGTAACCAGCATTAAATTTAATTTGATTTAGTATCTGGTTAAGAAAATTTGGTTAACAAATGGTACTAAAGGGTACATAAATAATAATAGCATGCCTAGCTTTGCAAAAGAGTTTATAAAAGAAGAGGAGTGAAATTGGCACCATGATCCAAAATCTGTCGCTTAATGTGGTGGTTGCCACTTGAGAATATTATAGTTCCATCTGTCACCATGTCTTACTGTTTTCTGCTAAGCGGTTTTTATATCAATATTTATTAATATAGGAAAAAAAATCAGTTTTGCTTCTTACACATTTACACATAAAATTTAAAAAAAGACTGCGTCCAACAAGATGCCAACAGTTATCTTTGCAAATGTAGAAAGTAGATGTAGTTTTATGCATCACTCACCTTCTTGAATATATTTGACGCGGTGCAGTTGTTAGGGTAGTACATTCTCCCGCAGCAGGACCAGGGTATCTTGGGAGCCTCAGACGTTGTTACACTGAAAGGAAAATTAACACATGTACCTACAGTCAACCAATTTGATTCCTAGGCCTAGGCCACTATGGACTTTGTCAACGTCACGTTGTAAACCAAATCATAGGAAGTCTCTTACTTTTGGTTGTCAACGTCACTTTAACATAGTCCATAATGGCCTAGAAATCAAATTGGTTGACTGTACAGATGCTACAAACAGTAAAAACAAGGGGGGGCGATTTCCAAAAAAATACACGTAATTAAGGATTTAAATTGACAACGGTAAATTTTCCACTACGTCACGACATTATATTGAATGTGACATATATAAGTAAATATAATGCCCTCTTACGCCAATAGACGGTATCTCACATTCCACCTATTATTAAGCCTATTATTGTGTAATAAATAAATTTTCACTCCAAAATTCATGTATTTGTTACGGAGTTGTCCAATTTGGAAATTTCCAGACATCATGGCTTCTATAGACATTACCCTTCAATCAACTCTGTCTAAATTATTAAACATTCATTTTAGTTCAAGGCCTTGGACTCAAGCGGTTCTCCCAATTCGTTTCGGTGGACTTGGTATTCGATGCTCTTCTAGCGTGGCACTACCAGCTTTCCTGTCCTCCGCTTATGGTTCGTTGCCTCTCGTCAGTATTATCTTAAATATCCCACAGATACTTGACGTTGAGATTGCGAACCTGGTGGAGGCCAGGGATGCTTGGTGTGAGTCGTGTCCCGGAGTGGATATGCCAGTCAAGAGGCATATCCAAAGAGCATGGGATACTCCTCGCCTCATATCAATTCATACATCTCTCATACAAAATAGTCCGGACGATTCAGATCGCGCCCGTCTTCTCGCTGTCTCTGCAGGCGAATCAGGTCACTGGCTCCACGCTCTTCCTTCCCGCAATATAGGCACAGTCTTGGACCCAAGCTGCTTGCGCATAGCAATAAGTTTGCGGGTTGGAGCTAGAATCTGTGAACCTCATACTTGCACGTGCGGGAAGGAAGTGAGTGAGCTGGGACGACATGGCCTTTCATGCTTTAGAAGTGCCGGCCGTTTGTACCGGCATGGCACAATTAATGATCTGATCCGTCGTTCGCTTGCCACTGCCTCTGTACCAGCTGTCCTGGAACCAGCAGGTTTACATAGAGACGATGGCAAGCGACCAGACGGAGCTACATTGGTGCCGTGGAAACTGGGTAGGGCACTGGTGTGGGACGCGACGTGTGTTGACACATTCGCCCTGTCCCACGTCCAGTCAACCCGTAATCGGGCCGGTGCAGCAGCTGATCAGGCCCAAACCAACAAGCGCCGCAAATATTCATCATTATTAAATAATTATGAATTTGTGGCGCTTGCAGTGGAGACCATGGGACCTTGGTCAGCTGATATGAAAAGCTTTATTAAGGCCCTGTCATCCCGGCTCATAGACACCTCCGGAGATCCTAGAGCTGGTGCTTACCTCTCCCAAAGGATTGGGCTAGCTATCCAGAGAGGTAACGCAGCCAGTGTCATAGGGACCATGCCGCGAGCGGACCTGCTAGAGGGGGTGTTCTTTTTATAGTGGTGATTATTATTTACGTCTTTAATATTTGAGTAGCTTAGTTTTTATTTTAATTTAAATAAGTTTAGTTTTAACTTTTAATTGTATTATATTATAAATAAATAAATAAATAAATAAACAACCGAAGCAGTTTCAATCTTCACTCGTTAGTAAAATGCTTGCACTTGCTACAGGAATATTGTCTGAGATACCATATTTTTCTTATAGCATAGTTAACTGTCGTGACGCAATGGAAAATTTACCGTTGTTAATATTAGTCCGTAACTAAAAGTATTTTTTTTGGAAAATGCCCGGGAAAATTAAGCCACTTTCTACTCATCACAATTTAGCCGACGTATTCGCAACCCGCAGGTAGTTGATGTCCGGGAACGAATAACAAACCTTAAGTGGAGGAAGGAAGGCAGAAGGATGGCAGGTAGACGAAGTTGGTTACTGAATACTGGCCAAGGAATTAAAAAAGATCCGTAGCACCTGTATCCTGTGGGATCTGTATTACGACCTGCCCGATGGGTGGACGATATCTATAAAACGGCGAGGACACAATGGATGCGATTATATGCACCCTGGACCGAGGATAGTGTGTTGGTGGCTGATTAAATTAATTGATGATCATTTAGCAGAGTAATATGTATTGTATATACGAGTATAACCGATTCACCTCGATTTGCATTACATGGCCAAAATGCAAACAGTGGCAAGTGGCTCAACCGTTTTGTAACTGTGCAAGGTTAGGAGTCCAAATGATATAGTTAACTTCATCACTGACAACAAAAACCACAACAACAACCTGAAGGACAACAAGGAGGTACAAGGACCACTGCGCAGAATATAACTTCGTTCCTTTCGGCGCCGAGACCCTTGGTCTGAGGGGGTCTGGTATTTGCCTTTTTAAGGATATTTCGAAAAGGTTAATAGAAATAACATGAGACCATAGAGCAGGCAGCTTCCTCGGGCAACGTCTAAGCATTGCTATACAACGAGGAAATGCTGCCAGCATGTGTGGTGCGGGAGCCCGGAGAAACAAAGTAGAAAGTTAAATAGATTATAATATATATTGCTAAATGAAGATATTCAAAGATGTTATATCATGAGGTCTGAGGTGTGTTCAGTCACAATCTTACTTGAAACTGTTTTCGCAGCAGCCGAACGCAATACGGACGGCATGCGTCCACTGCCCGTCCTGTTGTTGAAGACCTTTCTGAAAAGATGTACTCTGTTAATACTACGACATTTAGCCACAAATACGACGGTTATAGTTTATAGTATGTTCTAGTGTGTATGCTAGTTTAAAACACCTTTATAATACAGTTCATTGAACTACGAGTATAGCGGTGGTTATGCACTAAATCTGACTCTACTTCATTCTACACGGTAAAACCATATTGCTTTTGACGTGTTACGGTATTGATTCTCGGCCGCCATAACTGTCAAGTAAATAAGCCCTGTCAAAACGTTCACAATTCGATAACACGTCAAAAGCTCAGATCTATACCGCAGTGATCATGTCATAATTTCATAAATCATAACGTCGTCGATATTTCGAAGTCTTTTATGCCATACCAACCTCCATTAGAGTAGTAGAGAAGTAATACAGAAGAGCGCATTCCAACAGGAGTAAGAGAAGAATGAGTGCAGAATACTGAAACGATACAAATATAACAGACTATTAAAGTAATAAAATGTAAAATTTAGAGAATATTGGACGTTGAAACAGAATGGCTGAGCTGAACAAATAGTCACATAGATGCACAGGTAGCAATACATAGATGATCTCTACCTAAATTCGTTGCTGTTTGCTTGAACACGAAACAATGCATTTTTGTGCTCACTCAGGAAGGTTGTTATTTATTAAGGGAGCGACGGGGTTAGGGGGGGCTATGCAGATGGTTTTACGGCGAGTGTAAAGTACAAACTTATACCAGTTATATAGCGTTTTGCCTCAGCGTAAACTGAACTGAATATCTGTCACAATATCCCCCAGGTCTCATCCCCATACTTCCCTCATTGACTTACCATAAACAGCAGGAACTGCGACCTGGTGACGGCCCCGTAGAACCCCATGAAGGCGACGAAGAAGAAAAACAGGGACAGCAGGGCGAGCGCCACCCCCAACGACACGCTCAGCGACTGCGGCGACAGCAGGGTCTGCGGCAGAAACAGGCAAGTTAGTAGGGTCCAGGACTTGAATTAGGGGAGACGCTCGAAATTCAAAATATTTATGCATTAAATTGGCCACATTCATATTAATTTTTATTATAATGTAATTTTTTTTTTTTTAAATGATTTTGTTACCCGATGATTTTCGCTACTGCCGATGCCGTTCTCAATCAAATAGTTTCCATTTACATTTTTGGTATGAAGTAGGTATTTATTTTTCTACGCGTCAAAAGATTACTTAACTCATTTTTACATGATTAAATGATGGTCAATAATTACAATAAAACCATTTGGAATCATACTCTATGCAGCGTGAAGTCATTTTTGCGTCAACGGCATGAAAAGTACCCCTGTAAGGTGAAATGGGCCCTTTTGGTTACACTTCGACCACGCAGAATCTGTTCAGCTGTTTGAATGTGCAAGGTTTCCCCACGATATTTTCCTCCACCTTTCTTCTTAAGTTAGAAAACTCATGTAGGTACGTCTCCCCACTGGGGTTCAAACTCACCACCTCACCTTACGATCACGTCAGTAAACCACCGACGCTCTTTGATGAGTTTGTTAACTCGATTTAGATAATATTCAACAACGCACTTCCCTATTTCTATGTCACGATCTATTATTCGATTATTACAATAGATTTGGGTGAGAGCCCATTATAGCATGATACAGCTACGAGTATAAATGCAGAGTCATTAGACAATGCTTTCATTCCCAATCAGCGTTCGAGTGTGACCTGGATCCCGGCCCCCTGTCCCCGCTGTCCCGATTGACCCGGATACCTGGCAGCGATCGTATCGCCGGGCATTATACGGATCGTCGATATGATCGAATGCATGGCTCATAATTGTTTTGATGATCTTATCACCATAGTTTGTCCATTAGAATTGCGCTCGCTCGGTCTTTAAAGGGAGCGCTCCGATCTCGGTCAATCGCTCAAAGGAACTAGTTCGGTCTTTTAGTTCCTTTAGCTCCTTTGGCTCCGGAGCAAATTTAGATATCTGAGCAGGACACGCTTTGAAATAGGTAGGTACTATTTGTCTCGTTCACATCGAGCGCCGTGCCGTGCGCTCTTTACTCGTTCGCTCTGTTTCGCTCATAGGTTGACCTAAAGGACCGAAGACCGATTAAGATCGTTTACGAGGAACTAGTTCCTTTCGGTTCGTGACGGGAATTCATTCCTTTTAGTTCTTAGTTCCTGACCGACACAAACCTAGTCTATGTTGCGTTGGTACCTAAGATGTTATTTATGTAGTTTTAATATAAATTTAAACTTTGAACAACTTGATCTAGGTCTAAAGTAGGACTCCCTATGTTATGTGTACTGTGTCAACTGTGTGTATATATGCACTAATACAATCATAACCCTTGACCCGGAAGCTTATCCGCGAATAAATTATTTATCGATTTTGATTTGGAAAATCACTCTGATACAAAATATGCGCTGAGTTCCTGCGTGATAAAAAAACAAATACAAAAAAACGTAGGATAAAGCTATAGGTTTAAAAGTTGTACAACAAAACAAAGGTGATATAAAAACTTTGAAGTTGGAAGTTGGACTCGCGCTCCGCGAGTTCCGTATATAAGATAATAGCTATGGTTAGAAAACGCGAAAGATAATAAAATAAGTAAAGAATTTTTTGAACGGTAATTTTAGTAAATTTTTGGCTATAGGTAAATCAAAAAGTACGCCACGAATAATGATAATAAAAATAGTGGAAATTGAGCCTTTTTATATGATATCCCGTCTACTATAATCAATCACTTTCATTTTTCAACTCTCATTACTAGACCCCTTTTCAAATATTTAAAAACATAATTTAATAATTTTTTTACTTAAAGCAGATGCGGGAAAGGAAGTTATACAACTACGGCAAATTTCAAGTTGATAGCTTCTATAGTTTCAGAGAAACTGCTGTGACATACAGACAGAGAGACACCGAAGTCTCACCATACCTAAGGGTTCCTTTTTTACCATTTTAGTACGGAACCCTAAAAATTACATTAGCCGCCTAAAACTATGTCAAGTTTTAATTTCAAGTAGTCACTGTATACTCATTTCAATGTTGGGAACCTGAAATAAAATTTGTTCCCACGGTGTAGGGAAAAAAATGATTTGATGAAACATTCAGGTTTCCCTCACCAAAAGAACGCTTCCGGAATAGGTAAAGGGCGGAATTGAAACATGCAAATATGTGTATTTCCCGTACACTACAGACCGATATTCTATTATTAGAGCACTGACACCGGCAGGCACGGGCCCGCGGGCCGCGGCGAGACGCGACCAACATGCGATATACCTGGGAATCGATTCGCGATTGGTTATACCAGACCAAAATTATGTTATTTGGTTATACTAACAATATAAATTCAATGCGAAAATGTGTCTTCTTTTTCTTCGCGATTCAAAGCCTCTGGGCACGGCGGGAAATTGGTTTCAAAGACAGCTTATAGCGCGGAAACAGACATAGCATAGGTTACTTTTATCCCGACAAATTTGATAATACAGTTCAAAGATACAGCTTTTTGAAGTAATAACTTCTTTCCCGGAGGGTAAACCATGTCGTTACGTAACGTGACTAACGCGCGATTAATGACAGACTGTCTGGCTTCCCTTTCTCTCACGCATACGGCAGCGGTAGTACTAAACAATTTTTCAAATACAAAAAGATGCAGGAATCGGATTTGAACCGCGGCACCTTAGCGTCATAGACTTACCTCTCAGCCGCTAGGCAAATCTTAAGTTACAAGGTGTGGACGAAAATGTTAAACGGTATTTGATCTTACCTGCTGACGTCACCGTGCGTTTCTAAGCATAAATACTGTTGACAGTGAGCATATAACTAAACTATCACCAAATTAAACAATTTCAATATTAAATAGTTGAACTTAGATTAGTTTAAGTTGTCACATCTGTCGGGCGTCCCGAGAGGCACACGTTTTTTTTTAAATTTAGGACGGATGGGCAGCGTAGTCATACTAATAGAATCCAGTTGGGTAATGGACCCTTAAAACTCCAGGGATACTCACCTTAACAACTGGGTTGTCAATCTTCTCTATGGAAGAGGAGAGCGAGCTGGGCGAGGACACCACCCACAGGCTGAACGCGAAGACCACCCCGCAGCACAGCTGGAACAAGGCCAACCAGATGTAGTCTCTAACCTCTAAGTTCGATCAAGGAATTGACAACAGGAGTACTGATTGTTCCCCTGATATTTATTAATTATTTATTTAAGAAATTGTCAAATTTTTTCAAGAACCCTGGTAATCTTTTGAAAATAAAACTCTTAGCTGACCTAGCGCTCCCCGGTAAGGCCAAATATTTGTGCGATGAGCGCGAATATTGGTTCCTGAGTCATGGATGATTTCTATATATTTACCTAAGTATATATTTCTCTATACATATAAGTATTTATATCGTTGTCTAGTACCTATAGTACTAGGGACTAGGTCAATTGGTGTGACATTATCCCCTGATATTATTTGTTTATTTATTATTTAGGACCAATCTTTGTGAAGATCTTTGGGACAGGCATTATCCAGTTTTGGCTGAGATGAAAATGCTGTTATTTTATTTACCTAATACACAATCAATAATATCGACCACTGAGCCTCAATTCAATAAAGATTGACAACAAACAAACGTCCATAAGCTGCAAAGTCTAGTCTTAAAAAAAAAAATAGACAAATTCTTTATGTTTCATTTGTATAACGGTCGCCCATGATACTGGCATAGCCTAGTTTGGGGACCCCTGTTCTTAATTTTTGCAACCTTTTCTGAATAGTAATAAACTTTATATTAGGACTATTATGTTATTTCGCAATCAGTACCTACTTATAGAGACTAAGAAATGATATCGAAGCCTAAGCAGCCTAGAAGAAAAGAGTTTATAATGGTGTAAAGTAAGTATGCACATACTGCTTTTTTGCTTTTAACAGCAGCAGCTCAAGGAGATAGCGTGATAGGTCTCAGCTACTGGTCGGGCCCAAACAAACGCGACCTTCTGGCCAGGCCTGAATGATTCAGGAGCTAGGAAGGTCGAAGAAAAGGTGGTTAACTGCACGTTATCCCAAGTCCTTATGATTTTTCTATGAAATTAAGATACAAACATTTGTTTTGTACACTTATCTTTAGATCTTTCCAACTACGCAACGGATTTCAATGCGGTTTTCATCAATAGATAGAGTAATTCAAGAGGTAAATTGAACTTTTTATGTATAACTAGAGGACGCCCGCGACTTCGTACGCGTAGAATTAGTTTCCCGCTACTCCCCCTATTTCTTCCCGTTGGGGGTCGATTTTCGGAAAACCTTTCTTAGTGCTCACTTACATCATGAAAGGATCCCCTGTACCAAATTTCAAGTTTCTAGGTACAGTAGTTTCGGCTGTGCGTTGATATATAAGTCAGTCAGGTTTGCCTTTTATATATATAGATAAATTCTGGATTATGTACGGGTGTTAAACTCACATAAACCGATGCGAAGTGAGGGCGGGTCGCTAATCTATATTTGAAGTTCTTTAAAATGGCTTTAGTAATTAACTTAAACTATAGTAGGTTACGGGCAAGAAAAACTCGAGTGACAGTTTACTATAAATATAGTACCTAGGTATTGAACTACTCACCATTATAGCAAAATTAACCACTAACAGCACAGCCGCTGCAAACTTCGAAGTACGCCCCGTTTTGCCACCCATGGCTTCAAATCTAAAACCAAACATAAATTGTATGTAATGTGGATATATTCTCAATACTCATAGTAGGAGATCCGAATAGGAGACAACCTTCACCCAGCTGTTTATTCGATAAAAAGTATTTTATATCAAATTTAATATGGTAAGTAACATATGGCGAATAGGTTGACTGAAAAATTTCAGTCCAGTACAGTCCATAATTAAAAAATAAAAATAAAAATAAACTTAAAAAAAAAAATGCTATTGCTTGTTTAATAGACCAATTACATACTAATCGAATGTATGAAGCATATTCTATAGAATATGCAAACGTTAAGTTGACTATTTTTTCCCATCATAACCATTGGGTAGGCAGGTAAGTCGGTACATTAACTTGCACTAAACCTAACTGTACTGGACGGAATTTTTTCAGTCAACCTATTCGCCATATATGTATTAACGCCGAAGGAATCGAAATGATGCTGGACTTCCTAGAAAAGATATAAAAGTACCAAACGGATCTTAAAAAAGGAACAATAACGAGGATATAATCCTAATATTTCTAAAGTTGTTATTTTAATACTAAAGATAAGCGCTAATTTACTGGTGGCAACATTACGTACGTTTTGTTCTTAATACCGCATCAGCGTTAAAAGACGAAGGCAAGGCGACCATTCAGCCACAGAAACGATAAATCGGTAATATTGTACATTAAATTGGAAATTAGGGGAATAGGTGGGAGGTTAAAAATATATACGTTACAGTACTTACCATATTAAATTTGGTATAAAATACTTTTATCGAATAAACAGCTGGGTGAAGGTCGTCTCCTATTCGGATCTTAGACCATTAATCATTTATTGCACACCACAATGTTAGTTGACAGGAAAGGATCTTTGTTTTCTATCGCCTTATAGAGCTCTTTTGTTCTCTCATACGAGAAAAATTAAATTTTAATATCGCAGTCAAAGACAGATATTGTTACTAGTTGCTGCAAAACGGCACCGAGCTCATTGAGTGTCGCGTCACATTACAGTGTCCTTCAGTAACACTTAAAGTAGTGGCGCGTGTACGTTATTTGGCCGTTATTGACTGCAATCCACATTCACTGACTAGTGAAAACGGTTTTTTCATAGTAAATAACGAATCCGGTTAGACCGAATGGGAAAGACGCATTCACCGACCTAATGTAAACGCGCCATGAGTCAGCAATTTAGTCAGATATTTAGCAAAGTAGCCTTTTATTGCGATAGAAACTTGTATTATTTCGCGAAGTTCTTTTTGTCATACAGGACCTCTGGCGGCAGGGGTGTGATTCTCTCAAGAAGCAAAGGTGAGCGAATGAACGAGTGAAGTCCAAGCGGCGAGATTAAGTAGTCCCGTCAAAGTGAACAAAACACTTTTAGGGCGTGCATTTTCAATTTGGCAGCATGTCGTCTCGAACGTATAAGGCTGCCTAATTGAGAATGCACTCGCTAATATGTGTTTTGTTCGCTCGGACGGGACTTCTTAAACTCGCCGCTTGGAATTCACTCCTGCGTTCGCTCACCTTTGCTTTTCAGAGAATAACACCCCAGGACCTCTTGGCCGCGCTGACTCATACTCGTCCCGCAACGGCTTTTTTCCCGGTCTTTACAGTAATTTACTATTATTTTATTAAAAACAGTACAACAATGGTTGCCCTTCTAACGTCATCGTTGCAAACCTGCAGTCGATGCCCCAGTTCCCGTGACAAATGATGTGGCGGGTATCTGGGTCGTCGGGTGTTCACGACGACGATCAACGAGCCTCAACGACATGTTTACGCGCTAATGTTATATTAAGTAATGGTTACTATGAATTGTAACCAATTACTATATACCCATGCGATTTCACTAAAGTAGAACTCGTTTTTTGTAACTGCCGAATTTGCGGAGACATAAAGTACGAGTATCCTATGTCAGGGCCTAACACTCTCGGTAAAACCATGTCGCTTTCGACAAGTTTATGGGTCATAATCATAAACACTCGGAAAAACAAAATTGTCTTTCCTCAGGTCAATAGTTAAAGGCGTCCATATAAGTATTGTTTTTATCTGATCGGTCTGAAGTAAACCTGACGCCGTTTATGCGGATATGGTTGAGCTAGAAAATTAGGCTTAAAAACGATAACTTCTGGTATGTCTATATAAACAAAAAAACAACCTATCCCACGTGCAATCACCTTTACAGGAACATACAGCGCTTAACATAGAATTATCTACTATACATATCTTGCCTTTACCATAGTCCTTTCGATGATCGGTACCCATAGATTTTCAGAATGTATTTATAATTTCCTGGTACCTGAGGTCCAGGGTCTATGGTCACATAAAGCTATGCCAAGAGTTTAATGGTACATGAACAAAAATTCCGCTAGAACGCGCATCAAGAACTTATTGAACTTTCTGCCCTATTTCTATAATGTAGTTGGAAATCAGTTGCTGGAAGTTTCTCGAAGTAACATTTAAGTAATGTGGTTATTTCCTGTAGAAATGTAATCCGCGATAAAAAAGAAAGTTTTGGGCTTATCGCTCCTGCTGAGATTATGTGATCACGAAATAAAGTTCTCTTAGGCCCGGTTTTATAAAGGTCCGTAAGTAAATATGTCAGATCAAATTTTAGTAACTTCATACAAGTTTTGACATTCTTGACGGAAGTTTGATCTAACGGATCGTGTTCTTTAGATTAGGTAGGTACGACTAAGGGCCTGTTTCACAATCGACAAATAAATTTATCCACCATTTAAAATCGGCTCCCTCCTTGTCTATTTTCAAGTGTAAGAAAGAGAAAGGAATAAATTTATCTGTCAAATATGCTTTACTTGTCGATTGTGAAACAGGCGGTTAGAATATTTATTCACTTATATTTATAAATACCAAACGACAATCTAACACCACTGCTCATCTATCTATCTATATATATAAAAGGCAAAACTGACTGATTGACATATCAACGCACAGCCGAAACTACTGTACCTAGAAACTTGAAATTTGGTACAGGGGTTCCTTTCATGATGTAAGTGAGCACTAAGAAAGGATTTTCCGAAAATCGACCCCCAACGAGAAGAAATGGGGGGAGTAGCGGGAAACTAATTCTACGCGTACGAAGTCGCGGGCGTCCTCTAAGTGAATATAAAACGGACACATTCCAAAATAATTTGCTCTTGCATTGAAAATCTTATACGAACAGCTTCTAATTTTAAAATGCAACACTGACTGATTTTGGAATGTGTCCGTTTTGTATTCAATGAACGTAAGTGTTGTGAGATTGTCGCTTGGTATTTATTTGTTGTACTATGGGTACGAACGATAAATATTCTCCTTACTAATAAACGTTGAGTAACGGTGGTATAGCTATACAATGTTTTGTCCTTATCTGTCATTGTGACATTTGAATTTGACAGATAAGGACAAAACATTGTATAGCTGTAGCGTTTATTAGTAAGGGGGTATATATATAGAGAAATACATATATATATACAAAATATCCATGACTCAAGAACAAATACTAGTGCTCATCACTCAAATATTCATCCATACCTACCGGGATTCGAACCCTGACCGCTGGCTTCCTAGGCAGCTTACCAATTAGGATAAACGTGACTAGGATAAATTCTCGGCAACCTTTAAGTATAATTCTATACTTGCTTACTTTTTGGATGAAATGAAAGGGAAATTTAAAATTCAGTATTTTTTACCGAATGTTCATTTGTCGCGAATTTTTATTTTGCTGAAAGCTACGTTATTCTGGAGAATCTGGAGCTATTTTAGATTAAATGCATAATTCAATTGCCACACGTAGGTTAGGTTAGGTTAGGTTAGGTTAGGTTAGGTTAGGTTACGATTATAAGCGACTAGAGGACGCCCGCGACTTCGTACGCGTACAATTAGTTTCCCGCTACCCCCCCCCCCCCCCCCATTTCTTCCCGTTGGGGATCGATTTTCGGGAAATCCTTTCTTAGTGCTCACTTACATCATGAAAGGAACCCATGTACCAAATTTCAAGTTTCTAGGTACAGTAGTTTCGGCTGTGCGTTGATATGTCAGTCAGTCAGTTTAGCCTTTTATATATATATATATATATAGATATCAAAAATTAAGTCTTCTATCAAAACATTGCATTAGGAATTATGAAAATTCGAAATTTTGATCGATTCGGGATAATGTAGTGTAAAGGAGGACATTCAATGCTACAATTAGCATCAAAATATGCCGCTTATGTGTGGTTGTCAGGAAGAAATGACCATTTCAACAAAACATCAACAAGCGACCTCTCACTCCTTATGTTTTCATTACAAAGGAAAGGTGAACGAACTCTGAATTATAGATGTCCAGCCGGCTTTCCCGCGGGACATGGACAAAGGATAGCAATTGCCTGGGAACTGACAGCGTGTCCCTGTTATTAGCCAAGTTGAATAAGGAAGGAAAAGAAAAAGAATATTATAAGCAGAGGCCGGAATTCTCGTAGCACTTTTGAGCTGTCATAGGGAGTTCTCGTCTATCGACTTCTGATATACATATGTATATCGATAAATACAGAGTACGATATTTAAAAATATGATTAAGAGTAGAAGTAAACAACAGGCAATCTTATCGCGAATGAGTGATCTTTTCGAGATAACTTTTGGATACCAACTTTTTGGATATTTTAAATAAGAATTCAAATAAAAATATTTTATTGTTTCTTATACATAATTTGTGGATTTCTTATGCCTTTTAAACATGTTTCGAAAGTCATTGCAAAAAGAATTGCTATCGATTGTTTTCATTGCAAATCTCTATTTCACATTTTTAACTACTCAAAAGTTAACTGAAAGAGCTCGCTCTTTAGCAATAAGACCGCCTGTTGTATTCCTCTACTCTTAATCTTCTTTATTCTTTAATATGTTGTGTTCTACAATGTATCGATAAAATATGTATGTCGGAAGTCGATAAACAAGAAGTCCCTATGACAGCTCAAAGGTGCTACGAGAATTCCGGCATCTGATTATAAGTTACGGAAGTTACGAAATCAATTCAACAGGGTGGGGACCCTTTTTGGGATTCCGATTCCGAAGTCAAACTAGGAACCTTTATATAAGTATATATATTTTCATCATGTCTCATTAAACGTATAAAACCTCTATGTGTCGAGGGCTAAATTAAAACCATTTCACACGCTCACTGACATTATTTATTAACTGTCGCTGTAAACGTTTACCCAGCGTAAACAACATAATTTACCTGCTCTGAATGATGGTATCCGGGTCAGAGGGTATCGCATTAGTGTTTAGGCAATTTGGAAACAAATGTTGTCAGTTCACATTTTGTGTTGATCCATTTTGTAATTGTGCTGACCTGTTGATACATTCACATTAAAGTCCAATTTAATCAAACGAAGTAATTAAAGTGACAGTTCAAGGGGCGTTTTTAGGGTTCCGTACTTACTCAAAGGGTAAAACGACTCCACTGTCCGGCTGTCTGTCACAAGGATGTATCTCAAGAACCGTGATAGCAAGACAGTTGAATTTTTCACAGATGATGTATTTTTGTTGCCACAATAATAACAAATACTAAAAACATAAAATAAATAATTTAGTGAAAATAAGATACAGCCGTTTATACCGCTAAAAACGTATATTTCTACAATCTCAAGGGAATCAAAATTTATAGGTTATTTTCTGTCTCATAATACAAATATAGGGAAAAATCTGAAACCTAACATTTTTAATTAAATCCCAAAAAAATCAGGGTCTTTATGCAAGGAACGGCGTCGTTGCAAATTTTGAATTGAGTTAATAAAATTGTGTCATGTGCGGAACGCTCGGTCCGACTCGCCCTGTCCGGTTTTTATAATATAGTGTCTAATGTTGTACGGAAACCTTCGTGCGCGAGTCCTACTCGCACTTGGCAAGTTTTTCACTGAAGTTTTCAGAATGAATAAGAAATACTTAAGTTTTAATAATACTGTTGGGATACCTATATTAGCCATATTGACTTACACGACTCATATTGTTTTTTATAACAACCTAACAAAAAATTACTGACTGAAAAGGGATGAAATTTTATATTTTACTAGAGGACGCCCGCGACTTCGTACGCGTAGAATTAGTTTCCCGCTACTCCCCCCACTTTTTCCCGTTGGGGGTCGATTTTCGGAAAATCCTTTCTTAGTGCTCACTTACATCATGATAGGAACCCCTGTTCCAAATTTCAAGTTTCTAGGTACAGTAGTTTCGGCTGTGCGTTGATACATTAGTCAGTCAGTTTAGCCTTTTATGTATAGACTAGAGGACGCCCGCCCGCGACTTCGTACGCATAGAATTAGTTTCCCGCTACTCTCCCCCATTTCTTCCCGTTGCGGGTCGATTTTCGGAAAATCCTTTCTTAGTGCTCACTTACATCATGAAAGGAACCCATGTACCAAATTTCAAGTTTCTAGGTACAGTAGTTTCGGCTGTGCGTTGATATGTCAGTCAGTCAGTTTTGCCTTTTATATATATAGATAACACATATTAAAACCGATGACAATGCAATATTATGGCGCCCAAAAACAATCAAATAGGAAGGTGGTAAATGTCCGCTGTAGGCCCATCAAGTTTAAAGCCGGTAATTTGGTATCAAGAAGAAGGAGAAGAAGAAGAAGAAATACCTACATTAAGAGTCTGTTTCACAATCGTCAAGTAATGCATATCTGACACATAAATTTAGCCCTTTCCTTTACTTACACTTGAAAATAGACAAGGAGAGCCCTTATTCACCAACCATAAGACACACATTATCATTACAAAGTTAAAGAAAACAGTGAAGATAACAGAGAAGGCACGCAATGTGTGTCCTCGCGGTATCGATAAAAAGATGATTCAAAGAATCTAAATCCTAAGAATTGCTAGACTGAAGTAGTAGTGAGCGAGGCAGAGCAGGGGCACGTTTTATAAAGTTACAAGTAACAATTTTACAGGTTTAAACTGGCAACACTGCTCAAATGGCTGGTCGTCATTGGACGAGGTTGAGTCAAATGGAAACTTGTAACCTGTAAATTGTTATTTGTTGCTTTATAAAACAGGCCCCAGATAGCCAATGGGGTCGAAAAGTTTTCCAGTGGCGTCCGCGTAGGTACCGGAAGACGGAGCGTGGAACCTCCAACAAGGTGGACCGACGACGGTCGCGGGAAACTGTTGAATGCAAGCGGCACAGGACCGGTCCTCGTGACAAACCCTTGGGGGAGGCCTACGTCCAGCAGTGGATCTATTTCGGCTGAAATGATGATCATGACGATGTTGAAGCAGATGATGACTGTGCAGAAGAACGTACCTTCAGTCGGCTGCAAAGCCTGTTTATTTTTGAAGTGATAACTTCTTATGGGAGGGTAAACCGCTTCGTTACGTAACGCGTTACGGCGCTGTCTGGCTTTCTCTCGCATATGGCAGCGGTAGGCAGGCTCCTCCTCTCTCACTCTAACCCACAGATCTAGATTAGTTTAAGTTATCACTTCTGTCGGGCGTCCCGAGAACGTACACATTTTTTACAAATGTTTCAATTTTTAATTAGTAGTAATGAAATAAAGGTCCTTGGTTGGAGTAGTCCGCGTCGTCCCAATAAAACCGAGGAGACAGTCGGCCTTGAACTGTTCCCCGAGTCAGGGGCGCATCGGCATACAAAGCCTCATGAATAACAACAGGTACCTAAGTTATTTAAGTAACAATGAAAACACAGAACAGAATCAAAAAGTAGAAGTGTCAAGTGGGCGTGTAACGTGTGGCATAGTTATGCGGAGTTCCGCATATAACCTGCCATACTTTTGCCGCGATCGCTTATTTCGATATTTCGATATTTGTAAAATAGGAAATAAATCCAGAAGCATGCCTTATTGTGCTATTTTGGAGTGCAAAAACGATAGCCGCACCAAAAACATTTTCCATGGTGGCGTGTTGTTTTTATGATAGTGTGAGTATTGGCGACAACAGGTCTGATACTAAGCGAAGCTCATGCGACTTCCACTGTTTTTTCTATGCCGTGCAATGAAGCGACCCCAAAAGATGAGCACCATTTTAAATCATTTAGGTCAGATAAATTTCAGTCGGATTTTGGTTTAAAATATTTCAAGATGCAGCGCATTTTTTTTGAAGTCGGTGTAGTTTGTAAGATTGTCTTAGATACTTACCTTTTAAAACGTTTGCATGAAAAGTGGCTGGTGAGGTATTAAGCGGCAAATGTACTTAGAGCGCAGGCAGCGCGGTGTAGCGCGTTCCTACAAAAAAAAAACGGTCAATTGCGAGTCGGGCTTGCGCACCGAGGGTTCCGTGCTATTTAAGATAATATGGTTGGATAACGCAAAAGAAAATAAGTACTCATTTTGTTACGAATTTTTTTTTCTACTCATTAAGGTCTATTTTGACTAGCCTAAATTTTAGTACAGATTTATAAAGTTTTTTGATAATTTTTTGAAGATTTTTTGGTACATGAACTTCGGAGATAAGGGTGGGGGAACGATCATTTTCAATATTTGTTTTCCATCGAAAAGTACATCACGGAAAATTATAAAAATTCGTTTTGAAATTTGCATATTGAGCTCTTTCATATGACACCCTGTTTGCTATAATCAAATCACTTTCATTTTTCAACCCCCATTATAGACCCCTGTCTCAAACTGTTCTTTTTATAATTTTGCTCTGAGGTCGAAAGTCAAAAGTTAAGCGCATGAAATCGCAAATGGAAAGAAATAAATGATTTGGTATTTCTCTAATTTATTTTCTAAACTACTTTAAGTAAGTAGTTACCTACTTTATGTTATGTTTTCTGGATTTTAAAAGCACGTATTTAGGTACTTCAAGGAAATATTATTTTACTAAATAGAATAAAAACTGGTGCATGGTAGCTTACCTTATTCTATCAAAAAATGGTCAGTTATTTTTAAAACATATTACTTATTATCAAAAGTCCATTCAATTATTTCACACAACTCCACAATAAAAATAAACTACACATGCATCGTAAACTTTTTCCCGCCGTTCTACGCTAAACAAAGATTATGGCGGCCGTCTACAACCGTGCCTAAATGACTACTGCCGCACATTCAACCAGTGGCATAGGCAGTGAACTCGGCCACGCAGCAAGGAGTTTGTAGACGAAATCTGTGATAAACCGGCCATTTATAATCTGTTTCATCTAGGATTTGCCACTTTGTTGGCGTGACTAATATGTATATTCATGCCAAATTACAACTTTCTAGTACTAAGAGTCTCTGAGCTAGGCTGTGGACAGACGGACGGATGGACGGACATGGCAAAACTATAAGGGTTCCTAGTTCGACTACGGAACCCTAAAAAGTGTACCTACCTCAATGAAGATAGTTATTATCGAGTGTCCTTAAAATGGGTCTGCTGTTTGGACAAAATATTATTGCTCGAATAATCATTTCTCAAATTTTCATTAAGCAAATAAGCGTGCGTGTACATTGTTGCCAAGGCTGGAAAGTAGGCAACAGATGGACGAGTTATATAGTTTTTCATCTATTACCTTTTTCTCCGAGGTGGTCATACCTACTTAATACTGATTACGACTACTGCGAGGAAATAATATAAAAAAACTATTGATGTTATGATGTTACTAAATAAATGAAGAACAATTTTCTCATATTTACAAAATTACTATATCCTAGTGCCATAACCTTTGTTTTTTTTTCAAGCTAACGTTTTAAGAGCTTGCCCTCTCTAACTTTTAAATCTGCTAGCTGTTAGCTGTCCAAAAAATCTATACTAGGTAATTTATTTTTCGAAATTTGGCCCGTAAGCAACTATACTGTAATTTAACGCTGATGTCTGGGACATCTTGCTTAAAGTAATTTTTGAACTCGTAAACAATGCGACTTGATGAGGTAAATTAGTCTTTATTATAACAATATTCGAGTTATCTTGGTGTTGTGGTAACCTCAAACCTGTTCTTAGGTCATTATCTCAGTGTGGCCGCGCAAAAAAATTACCCGACAAACGTGGTGATTCAAACAGTGAAAAACTTATATTTTTCTTCTTGGTCGTCTCCTCCTGGCCTGGTCGTGACGATATTTTATTTTACCGTTCTATTGAAAGTTGTTTACGAAGCCCATCCATCTTACAATAGAAACGACAAAACCGATTGAATGAATAAATGAAATGATTTCGGTTCTGGTATAGTAATAAATAGATACTATAATATAGGTACTGTGGTTTTGGGGACAAAATAAAAACCCTCGAAACCCGTCTGTCAAGAAGAAAAAGTTAACTTCTATATTATATGGAATATACATGTTTTTTTTTACAGCTTCAATAAACACTGATCATGTAACAAACAGGTGAGAAAAATCATTTTTTGAATAGCTATAAAAATAACCAAGATATAAGCCAAGTAATAGGTAGACAGTTGAATTATATTAAATTGATAGTCAAAGGGGGGCCTCATAAAAGAATGGTACGGAACCCTTCGTGTGCGACTCGCACTTGGCCGGTTTTATTAATGAGAGCCCTTTATTAAAATAAGTAAATTAAATAAATAAGTGTTTTGTTTGTAACTAGTTTTCTAGTACAGTCACGAGATTAAATTTGGTACCCACCTTAGGTCCAAAGTCAATCTGACATTCTACAGCAATAAGGTTGAGTTTCCTATAAGTTGCAAATGACTTGACATCTCTAATGACATTGACGACTTCAAAGCATATTTTTCTTGAAATGGGTCACAAATTAACGCTCGTGACCATACCAATAGTAAAAACAAAAACATAACGCTTAGTTTATGAAAAACTTGTTACCTAATAGTTCTCATGTGTGACTTTATGCATGTAGGTTTTTAAAACAGGCAAAACTATTACCATTTGATCCGAACATAATTAATAAGCTTGGTCAATAAGCGATACTGTGTTTACTTTGTCTTGACCTCGGAAAAATAGAAAAAAACTGGTATCACGAAACAGTTGACTGCGGGCTTCCCAAGACTAAGGCGACGCGATGAGCGCGTCTTGTCATATTGTTAAAAACTTTAATAGTTCACAATAATAGTGATAGTGATATCAAGCTAATGTTGTGATATTAGTTTAGTTAGTAATAATAATAATATAATAATGTTATTTGTGATACAGATTGTGATTGCGGTTTTAGGTGAGCATTATTGGTTAAATTGAGTATTTTTAGGTTGTGATTTGTGATGTATGTATGTACGTAAACAAATGCTAACACTCATAGAGGTTATAAAAAAGTTCTGAGCTAAAGACTGTCGGTTAAATGTTTATATACCGTTATGAATCAAGGTTGTTAGGTTGGTAACGAATTAAACTAGTTATTCAAATCATTTGCAAAGACAAAAGTAATTAACTAAGTATAATCTTTGGGAGATTAGGTAGGTACATGAGTAATACTCTATTAAGGATTTATTGCAATACAAAAATCTTGACAATTTGATCGTCTGTCAATATTACGGTATTTTATAACGGTGATCAAAAAAACGAGTTACGTGCAAAAAAACTAAAGTACACATATGCGTTTTTTTTGGATACCATGGCAGTCAGACCCAAATATATGGAATAAAATACATAGTAATAAATGTACTCGTAACTATCTAAAAGTTGTTTATTTCGTCTCTTTTCCTGTTCACGTTTTATTTATAGAAGTTGCATTTGCAATTTTTTTACAGATGAACCTCTTTTGTTATCATTTTAATTTATATACGTAAAGTCCTTATTGCACATAAACAATGACAAAATGATATATCTGCATAGATAAGGTAAATTAACATGGCAAACTTTTTATGTTTTTAACATGACAACGCTAATTACAGAACTGTTATCACCATGACAACGCCTTGGTTACACTATGGGTGACAAGTGACATTCCTATACCGTTACGATATCAAAATAAACAATTTATTTTAAGTTCCGTGAGTAGACTAGAAATAAACGTACCATAATAAAATATAGGTATATTTGCACGCACATTTTTTTTTTAAATACTATTGTATACGTAATTAGAGTTAATACGATACGTAATTCAATACTAATCTTCTTTTTACGGAGGTGGTTTTTAATTCTAAAGTTATTATGAACCTGAATCGGTCGCAGAGCGAAAAATACATTAACTTTATTTGATTCTTTATAAAATCAAACTCGGCCAAAAACAGCGTGAACGTGATCACAATTCCAATTAAATTCGTATTTTCCTGTTATTATCACTACCATTTACCAGTTATAATGAGCGAGGCGTCAATCGCTCGTCTAAATGGTTTTTACTATCACTAACTTGACGTAATGTTTGCGAGCCGAAATATTTAACGTGACCGACTCGAAATAGAACCAGAATATAAGTTTTTTTGACGTATGTAACTTGCTCAATTTAATAGGGTGTACCGCAAGGACGACCCATAGTTCCGGAGTATTTCACTTGTAAAAATAATTTACAATTAAGTATAACTATAAATTAAACTAAATCTAATAATTAAGATATGAAACTAAACTGAAACTAAAACGCTAATCTTTTTAATAATTTCAATATTATTATTTTTATTTTTCAAAAGGCGAGGCAACGCAAACAATGTGACAGACAAACAGCGTTGCCACGTTTCGCACAGGTAGGTAGGTATCAAGGAAAATATTTTTGATGTTTTTGTTGGATCTGCGTCGGTATAATACACTTTTATCAATGAATAAATTTTCCTTAAACAATATCTGTCAAGTGGCGGGAATATAAACTTAATAGGGAAGAATGCCGGAAAAGAGGGGAGGCGTTTGCCTAGCCGTGGGGCACGAACTAACTAATATAATTGACCACACATTAGCATAGTTGTTAGTGACCCTGCCTACGAAGCCGGCGGTCCCGGGTTCTAATCCCGGTAAGGGCACATTCGAGTATTTGTTCCTGAATCTTGGAGGTTTTTTATATATTTAGGTACGTTTACATTTCTCTATATAAGTATGTTTATCTTTGTCTAGTACCCACAGTACAAGCCTAGAGCTTAGTTTGGGGACTACTTAGGTCAATTTGTGTGATATAGTCCCCTGATATTTATTATTAATTAATTAATTTATAAAAACTGGCAACACTACTAGTTTGACGTTTGACGCAGGACATATTTTACGGCAGAATTGTATGAGTGTAACGTGAGTATAACACTTCTTGGTATTTTAATAATTCATCGGTGTTATACCAACTACAAACCAACCACGGTTTTATTTCCGAAATTATCTCTTAAATGCGTAACCTCTTTAATTTTCTTGTTAAATATGTTTCAGTTTTTTCATTCAAGTATTTGCATTTTTTCGGATTTTATCCTTAATAGTAAATTTAACTACGGAGTTATTGATTTGCCTTACTTTTGAATTTTTAATATCCCAAATAGGTATCATTTAAAAATCTATACCTATACCTTGAGACGCTTTGTCCGAAGCAGGGCCCGTAATTTTCATGCCGTTGACGCAAAAAGGACGTCACGCTGCATAGAGTATGATTCCGATTAAATTCGTCATAATCCACACAGATCCACACATTACCACACACAGACCGACCCACACATTAACATTGTGTCGTCCACAGATTATAAGCATAAGGGTAAGTTCTGTCTATACTCGAAACTCGAATTCAAGACCAAAATAGGGGCTCTACTTTGAAATCCGTAATTCGAACTTCGGATCGCCCCGTCACTTTCTTGCGAATTAGTTACGCGTCGAGAGCGATAGACATAGACAAAGCTCGAATTACGGATTTCAAAGTAGAGCGCCAAAAAGAGTTCTGTGTCACTTTAAAATTTTCCGAATTACGCAAACTATTTTCGCAAAATATTTTTTAACTGTCACTTATATTTTGTAGCAATATAACCAAAAAAATATAAAAACTATGTTTCTTGAAATATATATCACAACCTGTGTCTATTAATTACATTTAATTGAACACGATATAAAAATATTTCTTTTTTAAAGTACGCAATGTGTGAAACGGAACAGAGTAGAGTTGGGACACAACAGAATCGACAATTGCCACGATTCATTATTCGATAACAGTGAATAAGTAGATATTTGAAATTTTGAACAAAACTTAGCGAGATTTTTCGATACTACCTACAAGTTAAATGTATTAGGTACAGACATTTACATTGACAGTTTAAAAAATTGCATATAAATGCACTTTGAACAGCAACGCGCCGTTTACACGTTTCATACTAGTGTACGCGAACGCTGATAGAAGATTTTGAAACACAGCAAATCTGATAAAATATATTAAAATCTCTCCAAAAGTAGAGAAAAGTGAGAGTGTGAGTTAGAAAAAAAGATAAAAAAGTCGATAGGCTTTCACTATGGGACATCTCTAATACTGTCAAACTCGAAACGTCACAGAACCCTTCCTAGCTGATAAACACTGTAGTTCTGCCCATGACAGCTATATGTTGTTTCCAGGAGTGTTCCTATTTTAAAATATCGGGCCATAGAGGCGACGTAGAGGTCTTCAACCTTCACAGTAGATTACGATACGATACTTCCGCCTTGCTTCGGGTACCGGGGAAAACCACGGCATCGTCATTCAACTTCAATAGGGACTTTTTTGATGTGGCGGTTTATTTTGATGACGATGAGTATATTGAAGTAAATACGATCTTTGGCACCGAGTCGTTTTGCAGTCACGTAGGCAATGTCAAACAAGATTGTCATGTGTGTTAATGCGATAAAGTACTAAAGTGATCAGACACTTAGAACAGTTACAACCCTGACTGTACTAGAACCTAATTAATAATTTGAATGTTTCTCAAAAACAAAATGTCAGAAAGAGCGACCGTATGAGGCTATCGTTGCTCATAGCGATAATTGGATGTATTAGTAGTTAAGGGAAAAGGCATCAATCCGCCATCGAGTAATTTGCAGTTTTAAGTTCACGACGGACGCAATTAAACAATGATAGATTGATTTTGCAAAAAATTATACTATGGAGAAAATGACCGAAAATGTTTTTCTTTATGTACCTATTTGTAAAAATAATTCGCAGTTCTTCTTTACTTTTCGAGATATTAGGACTTAAGTGGGTTGGATCCATTTTAAGAAAATGTTTTTGTGTGACACAGCTGACACTGGTTCTAGCTTGTTTTCAGCAGTAACGATCCAACCAATATGGACTGGATCTTTTTTCCGATTTAATGTAATATTCCTGCCATAGATGTGGGTTGGTTCCTATGTGATTTTAAAATAACTTGCCGCAATAATTTTCCGGATTCTTTTTGCTGATTGATAGTCTAGACCCTAAGGATCATCGTGGCATACTTAACTTCACTTCCGGTTGTTTTGTGGATTGAGTCCTTTTCCCTTAACTACGTCCAATTAGATACACTACTGGGTCATACACAGATATAGGTTACCGTCTTTCCTGTGCACATACCCAAAGTTAACGTTTTTAAGGCCTAATTTTCTGGCTGAACCCACTTCCGCATAAACGGCGCCAGGTCGACATTAGCCCTATCAAATAAAAAAATAACTTATATGCACACAAGCCTTTAACTATTGACCACAGGAGAGACCACTTCTGTTTTTTGTTTTTAAATAAATAAATTATAATACATTTTTGGTTTCAACTATTTTTAGAAAAATACTGTGTTATAATAACAGGCTTGATAATAGTCATCTCCAATCTAGAGCATATACTGTAACATATGAAAAATAAAAATGGGTGCAATTTGTTAATTTAACTGAGAACAAATTGTCTAAAGATGGTGTTCTCGCTTAATCGGTCATCTTTTTGTGCCCCTTACTTACTTATACTTTTACAATTGTTGTAGACATTTTCGGACATCTTTGGAGTACCTCGTTGAGATTTAAATTTAATTTTAAAATAATAAAATATCGGGGGAAAATCTGATACAAATTTACCTAGTCCCAAACTGAGTTCTAGCCTTGTACTATGGGTTACTAGTCCACGATAAATATACTTATATAGAGATATACATATTTAAATACATAAGAAACACCAAGACTCAGAAATAAATCGCTTTCTGCACACAAAATATTTACCCATACTAAATGGCTAAATGGATCTTTAATCATTTCTATATACCTAAAAGTTACTAAGATACAACACCTGTAACCATGGGCAGCTAGAACGAAATGCACAAAATTTTGAACGATTAGTAGCACTATTTGGGGGTTATCCTGATACTAGTTAGTTAGTGTAAAAGAGTCCTATTTACTAAATGTGGCCTATTTACTGAATAAATATTTTGAATTTTGAGTTAAAAACCTTAACGACCCGTGTTATCAATTAAGAAGAAGATCTAATAAAATATTTTAATCGACGCTACTGGAAGTCGGCTCGTTACATTGTCATATCGATTACTGTTCGCCTTGCATTCAGACGCTTAAGGTTAAGGGCACTTTCTTCTGGAAACAATAGACAAGCGATTATTAATCGTAAGGTCAACAGGCAAGGTTACACGGGAAATTCTACCGTGTTACGGTCGCTCCCAATGTTCTATCTGTCTGTCTCGGTGCCGATAGAAAATGATACCTCTCAAAAACCAGCCATATGCGTGTCGGACTTTACGCACGTAAGGGTTCCGTAGTACAGTCAACCAATTTGATTTCTAGGCCACTTTGGACTATGTTAAAGTGACGTTGACAACTAAACGTTACTTACAGACTTCTTATGATTTGGTTTACAACGTCACATTGACAAAGTCAAAGAATCAAATTGGTTGACTGTACAAAAATTACCCACCCGCGTACATCCTTTCTGTTGCTTCTGAAAAAAGCTGATTTATCAATATATTGGCATTTGTTACTCGTTAATAAAAAAAAACAAATTTCAAGTTCATCGGTCAATGGGAAATTAAAAAATACTTCGGAACAAAATTTTGAAAAAAGATTACTTTGGTGGCTTCTCCTTTGTTTTCCAATATTTATAAAAACAAAAAATATAGTATGAGTATTTATCTACTCAACAAGCTCAAAACAAAGATACCTCACAGAATGAGGTTGGTCCATTTTTTTCGCGCCTGCCTTTTTATTTATTTTAAAACATTTAAATATATTTTTTGACAAGTTTGGCTTTGGGTCAACAAGATACTTATACTGTGAAAATAAAATTTTAAGACTGTAGCTTCTACCAACCGTTGGCTAAAAAATCTGTGTGACAGACGACGGACGGACGGACGTTAATGACAGCAATATGGTACTGAACCCGAGTACAGTCGGCAATAAAATCTGGTCTCGAAAATGATATTTACCAAAATTAAATTAAAACTTTAAGAGGATTTTATCAAGATACACGGTAATGTGTCCGGCCAAGTTCGAAGAAAAAGCCGAGCGAAACTGCAATGTGTATATTTACGAAATGCTTACCACTTAGCTCAACTATGGTCTATACCTATAACTTGGTCAATTTCATATTAAATTGCTTGGTGACTGTTCAAACTTTTAATAATTTGAATTCACGGACCCCAACTTATTTGACGTACCTACCATTGCTTGCTTTCGCGGTGTTCCACTTGAGAATGAAAAAATGCATTATAATTGCCAGTGCGGCCGTGTTATCGCCTTTGAACACAAGCTACGTTCAAACTATTATCACCCTAACCTCGTGGATTGGATCCCGATATCTATATTAGTAAGGTTGTAAAAGTAACCTAGTCGAATAAACTATGGGGTTTCTTTTGTATTCGGTAATTTATGCTTTATAAAGTACGTGGGGATCCACGAGGCTAAAGGGGAAACACCGCGAAAGTGCAGTCATTTTGACAGGGCGCGCCTACGCCTTCGTGGATAAAATACACCGTAAAAACTTGTACACGCCATAAATTAAACAGCTACTTCTGTTCCAGCATCGCCTGCGCTCGGCGCGGTGTACACGGCGCGCGCGCCTTCGTGCAGCGGCAGCGAGTTCCCGTGCGCGGACGGCGCGTGCGTGAGCCGCGACCGGCGCTGCGACGGCGCCGCCGACTGCGCCGACGGCAGCGACGAGCGCGCGTGCCGAACTAGCTCGTTAGTACCTATTAAGGTTGACGCACACATAACCGCTCGGCACAGGATCGGCACCACCCCAACTCGAGCCGATCAGGGTAGTGATTCTTTCAAAAGCAAAGGTGAGCGAACGCAGGAGTGAATGTCCAAGCGGCGAGTTTAAGTACTCCCGTCAAAGCGAAGAAACACATTTCAGCGCGTGTATTCAATTTGGCAGAATGGCTTCTCGAACGTATAAGGCTGCCTAATTGGTAATGCACGCGCTAAAATGTTTTGCTCGCTCTACCGGGACTACTTAAACTCGCCGCTTGGACATCACTCCCGCGTTCGCTCACCTTTGCTTTTGAAAGAATTACTACCATGTAATTTTACCATAGAGCGACGCACGTCCAACGCATCGTGTGGCATGTCGTTCTAATTTATATGTAGCACAACGCAACGCACCCGCAACTCCCGTGTGGCACCTCCCTTACTTAACGCACGACAAGGTCAATTTGTGTTAGATTGTCCCCGATATTTATTATTTACTTACTAGCTGTGCCCGCGACTTCGTCCTCGTGGAAATCGCAAAAAACAATAACATTGTGTCTAGGGCGTCCCAGTGTTTCTTTGATAACCTCTCAGTGTATCATGAACTTGCAATCTATTAGTTATTAAATATTATTTACGTAACACCTGGCCATAAAGTGAGTTTTATCGCACGCTGCGCGCACGGTAAAACTCGCATTGTGGCCAGGTGAAGACGTAAAATTGTGTACTCATCACGGGCAGTAAAAAAGAAAGCCCTCTATCGCATATTTACAACCCTCGCCTACGGCTCGGGTCTCAAATACCTGCGATTTCGGGCTTTCTTTCTTTTACAGCCCTTGTTAAGTAATGTACTATTGTTTTATGTCACGGGTCAATGTCCCGCGACACGTGTTGACGCGACCGTAAATGAAATCACGCGACTTCTCTTATGGCCGAACCCCATATTCAAACCGCGGATAGATAAGGCTTACGTCGGGTTAAAATTTGTCATTTGCCCATACAAAATGTGTCAAATTTTTATCCGAAGTAAGCCTATCTATCCGCGGTTTGAATATGGGGTTCGGCCATTACACATGTTGGTGGCATTTCATTAATGTGGTAATATTTTTGTTACAGAAATCAATTGGACCTCAATGACTTAATTCTAAATAGATATAAACGCCAATCAGGATGCAGGTAAGGAAAGCAACTTTGATTTATATTCCCAAACTTAGAACTTAACAATACAAATACAAACTTAATAATTCAAATTACGAGTAGGCCTATTTTAGCTTAAGAATATGTTATCTTTGTGGCATATAACTTCCAAACATTCGTAAAATCTACAACTTTCATGGTTTGTCCCTTTGACCCCGTCAAAGCCATTAAGAAACTTCGTCGAAATTCAATGGTGTTGAGGTGTTGAGCAACAACACCTCTATTCTTCTCGGTAATACGACCTATATTGCCTTTGACAGTACCTACCTATCGTATTAGTTTTAACGCGGCCGCTATAAAGTCCATAGGAATGTTTATAAATAACTCGACAATGATGAAATAACTACTTACACCTTAACAGGAGTGAAAGACATTAATTATACTTAATTACAATTAGATTAGAAGCAATATTGTTTTTAGAATAGAGGCCCTATTATGTACCTACTAGAGGACGCCCGCGACTTCGGACGCGTAGAATTAGTTTCCCGCTACTCCCCCCATTTCTTCCCGTTGGGGGTCGATTTTCGGAAAATCCTTTCTTAGTGCTCACTTTCATGATGAAAAGAGCCCTGTACCAAATTTCAAGTTTCTAGGTACAGTAGTTTCGACTGTGCGTTGATATATGTCAGTCAGATTTGCCTTTTATATATAAAATATGCATGTTCTTATGTTCAATAAAAATCTTTAAATCTTTAAATATATAGATAGGTACTGCAGTGCCTTGGTAATTAACGTCTGCCATGTGTCCTTAAGTTTGTTTTAACATCTGTTGAAATTCGAAAATTCAAATTCGTGACTGTACCTACGAGTATACAGTGTGTAAATGGTATTCGGGCGTTCCTTTTAACTGTGGTTAGTATAGCCCCTAATGAGCACATTTAAGCAGCTTTTGTTAAAATTAAATAAAAAAAAGTTATCCATACAAAATAATTTAACACGCAATGTATAACACTCTTTCATGCACGGTGCACTTTAAAATTACTTACCTGACAGATGGACTTGGATTTACATTGCGGGGCGATAGGATGTTCAAAAATTAATAACGGTGTATACGTTAGCGTAATCAAAACAATTCTTTCTGTTTATGATTATTAGAGTCTTAATCTATGTCCATTTTTAATAAACGCCCGTATACCATTTACACACTGTATATCTACGTATCTAAATTTGTAAGATCTACCTACAACTACAAAGATTGTGTCCTTTAGGCAACCTGAGGCCGCATTGTGAAGTTTCAAAAGCAGGTTGTAGAACGGACAGCGCTACAACATTAGGTATATATCTCGGTCCCGTTCACTGCCTGGATCATTTTCCAGTACGAGTCTGATGATAGTGTTGTATTCTAGAAAGAACCAGTTCCGCTGCAGAGACGGGACCTGCATCAGGTTCGACGGCAAGTGTGACGGCGCGTTCGACTGCCCCGACAACAGCGACGAGACGCACGCGCTCTGCAGGAAGATGAGGTATGTAGTGGTGGCAGGACAGTTGTGCAGGGTCCATCATCAATCATCTTCACTACCACCCTCTTACTCTTTCTACCGCCAAACAGCAGAGTTCGCTTGTTGTATGCCGGTGCGGGGTAAGACAACCGGTGGTTACTAGTAAAGAGGTATTCCGGGATACCTTTACAAATTGTATCGTTTCCCAACCGTTTCATTTGCCAACCCGCTTTGTTTTCTGTAACCGTAAATATTTCAGGATTTAAAACACTAACCTAACCTAACCAATAGGGTTCTACACGATGGTACTGAAATAAATCCTGAAATATCTACAGTTACAGGAAAAAACTGGGTTGGCAAATTAAACGGTTGGGAAACGACAAATTTTGGCAAACATATTTCTGCCAAACGGTAGTTTCCATGTAGTCCTTAGGGTTTGCAATGCATTTGCAGTCTTGAGATTATTATCGTAAAATTTCTAGTTGATATTTATTGCAAATAAAGAACACACAAGAAAAATATGTATTGTAATTAAAATGCTATTTCATTCCATTAAATGTGGTTTTGTCTGATGATATCTTGTATCATGCACTAGCAGCTGAAAAGATTTGAATTAAATTCAGCACAGATGATCCATGTTCTTAATTTGAATTCAGCATATATTTTGTCATGTAAAAGTTGTTAGTTAACAAAGAAATAAGGATTTAAACAAGTTCTAGGCAGACGCCAGAAGCTAACCTGCCAACATAACAAAGGTTAATTTTCCAGCTGTCCTGAGAACCTGTTCCGCTGCACGTACGGCGCATGCGTGGACGGCACGGCCCCGTGCAACGGTGTGCAGGAGTGCGCCGACAACTCGGACGAGCTGCTGCCGCGCTGCCGGAACGCGACGCAGCCCGTCAGGTGAGTCCTTTTGCCACCACGATCACGACTTCACAAGTCCCTAATTGATGCTTCTTCCGGCCTGTTGAAGTGCTTCCAAGTCGTCCCACTATCTCCGTCTTGGCCTGCCCCATCTTGCTGCCCACATCTTTCTATAGTATGCGGTAAAGGTGACCGGCCCACTTCCACTGGAACCTGGCGGTTGCATCACCTACGTCAGCTATGTGTGTTTTGAAACACAACGTGGTGTTCCCAATGGAATCTATCCACACAACACCTAAAATACTGCCATGGCCCGTTGGGAACATCCAATTTAGCCTTCTGACTCTCCTGACCTGGCACCTCCGCTTCAGCGACTATGGAAGATGTCCCTGAGCTTCTTCATAAATCACGAAAATCCCTAATATTGGATAGGTGTGGGCTGAAATTTTAATGATGATATTTAGTTATGTTCATTGATTGATTACAGAAGCCAATTCAGATGCGACGACGGCGAGGTGATCAAGGCCACGGACCACTGCGACGGCAAGGCGGACTGCGCCGACGGCTCCGACGAGACCATCGCCTCCTGCGCAGGGAAGAGGTGCCAGTCCTACTACTTCCAATGCGCATACGGGGCGTGCGTGGACTCTGGAGCGAACTGCGATGGGGTAACTGAAATAACAAATATACTCGAACATATTAGGTTTAAGGGTCGACAACACCGAAGCTTAAAAAACGGTGAACCCGCTTAAATTGAGCTGCTCCAAAATTGCTAAAGGTAATCCTGTGTGTTTTTTGCATCTGACCACACCGGATCGCGTAAAAGATGCAGGGCCGAAATTCTAGGCAGTACAAACCATATCGTCTTTGACCTGATTGTCAACGTTTTGATAGCTCATATTTACTCTACAGTAAAAGGCGGCGGAGTTTAAAAGAAACAACAGGGGGTATTTATGATATAGCTATGCAGTTCAGTTTATGCTGAGAGAAAGGAATAACTGCTATAGCTCTGTCTTTCACGCTCGCTGTAAAATGAACTGCATATAGCCAAGGCATAATAACCCACAGGTCAAAGACGACATGGTTTTTACCGTCTAAAATAGAGGTCCTAAAGACGCGTCACTATGTAAACATTCATCATATCTTTAGTTTAGTCGATCCTTTACTCTTAAATGATGTCGAGTGTGGATCTCTTAATGCCCGCATACGCATATTCAAAGCCTTTCTAAATTGCGCCCAGTAGTGGCACGAATACGCGGACTATGGTTTTTATTTGTGTATTTTTTTACAGAAACAGGACTGCGTTGATAACTCCGACGAATCCGATGAGCTGTGCGACAGGAATACTTCTACTACTACAAACAGGTAGCGAAAACTAATATTCTCTAGTCATTTGATCTATCGCCAGGAGTACCCATACGGCCTAGACTAGACCCATACCCAGCACCATACTACCATACTGAAGGGTATGAAGTCATAGACTATACGTACGTACTATGACTCATAGTATTTACTTATAGACAAGAGTAGGTAAACCAGTATACTGCTATATTATGCCACCATAGTATCAGTAGTTTTTTATGGCATGGTAAAGGTATAAGAGCACACAGGCCACTACGCGTTGGCAATTCTGAAGACGTAAATGGATGCCTTTATTCTTATTATTTCAGAGGCTGTCTTACCCTTCTTCCTGTTTCTTTCCTCGGCCGATGATGATGGCAGCGGTCCTGACGGCCCTGCACAAGTTCCCATCACCCGCAAAACTTTTCTAACCAAACTATATCTTTCTCTAGACCTATTGGAAACACCTGCGTTCTCCCCGCGTTTCCGGAAAATGGAGTCTACTCCTTGGAAGGAGAAGGGACCGCTGTTCCCGGACAGACGCGCAGCACAGCCGCCTTGATTGTGTCCTGCAAGACTGGGTACGGAGTCATTGGGAGCAACAGGACCGAGTGCTACTACGGAAGATGGCAGGCGCCCATGCCGCAGTGTAGCCGTGAGTATTGTTACTGTTCTTAAATTAAACAATCATTTGGTCTGATCGCAATAGAATACACAAACTAAAGAAACGTTTTGTGATCTATTATGTATAGCGAACGTAGCGTAGTAGTAATTCCTCACTGAATCCGGCCAGTAGTGCATCTTCTTGACATAGGTACTCGTAAAGTGAAGACATTCAGAGTGGTTGCCTACCTTAAATTCGAAAAACTTATCCGCTGTTTTATTTGTCCGAATTTTCATTTGTCCGAAAATCCTTTTTCTCTTTCCTGGATTGTTATAAAACTAAACTAACCTCACCTACAGGTTCTATAGGTATATTTCTTAAAACACTTTGAAAGTTAATGCGGTTTCAGAGAAAAATGATTTTCTGACAAATGAAACAGCAGCGGACAAAAGTTTTTCGAAAAATCGATAGGTTACCATCCAGAGTGGATAGTTGCACTTTCATCATCAATCTCCGATCGTTGAATTCATTGGGTTATGTGTATGAAAATAACGAATGTACTGATTAACTTTCTGTGGCATAAAAAACATACTGACAGACGCCAGAGAGAGTATTAATAGGCTGGTTTTACTGTAATCGACAAATATTAAAATAGACCTTACTCATCTAAAGTCAAATAAGAGTAACCTACACATGCTTTCATAAACATCCCCGTTCCCCACAGGTTTCTGCAAGTTGACCCCGCATCCGAGTGTCGAATATTTCTGCAAGCCGACTGACCCGCGCATCATCGACGGCCGACGACTGTGCGACGACTACGAACCCAACTACACCGAGGTCTTCCCGTCTTGCAAGCGCCCCAACTACTACGAGAAAAACGTCCTTACCAAGATGGTATGCGTCGATGGCTTCTGGAACTATGTCGCCATTTGCTACCCAGGTAACACTCGCGCAACTACCTCCATTAAAGTCAACGACAACTTCTACATCCATGTCTCTGGTACTGACTTTGCCGTGTCTTTCGGCAACTCTCCTCCCAATCCCAATGACGAAACAGCTTCTATTATTACTGTCCACACACCACAAGTGCCAGTCGTTGAGCCAGCAAATGTTCGTTATAATTTTTACGATGTGGACGAAAGTCTATGGAGGTAGAAATAATAATTTAGGCCAATGTTACGGGTGCGCCAAAGTTCATATAAAATTGCAACTCCGATTATTGGAACTCCGAAAATTTTTCTCATACCATTTTACATCATAATTGTCACTCCTTATACTCTTCATAAAAAATGTTTATACTAATGATCGGAACTCATAATCATCTGAACTTATAACGCCAATATTCATGAAACCGTACACTTTTCAGAATTTCTTAAATATCTTACGTGTAGATAAAATTAGGTTAGGTTAGGTTAGATTTATAATAATCCTCAAAAAGTAAGTTTCTTAAAAAAAACATTATGAGTTGTGATAAGTATGAGCAAAATTTTTCGAAGAAATGAAGTATGAGGATTTTTTTTTCGAAGAAATGATGAGTATAGACACAAATCGTTATTTGTATAAAAAATCTGAAGACCAATTTTATATGAGCCAATATGGACCCCAATGTTACTTAAATGGGAAGAAACAGTAATACCAGTTTCTTTAAAGCGATCGGTAATATTTGTTTAAATAAACACCAGTGACAAATATAGTTTACAGCTGCGAGCGCAAGTGTGATAGCGAATAGCCAGCCGAACGCCGTTAAAAAGCTGGGACTGCTGTTATTTGTTTTTGTATTAGTTTTTTCATTCGTTTTATCTGCCTATATGATCTTGTGAAACGAAATCGTTCCTATATTAATTAAAATCTAAACATACTTTACATAAGAATACATATTAATATTTCAAAATAATATGTCAATATTACTCTTACCCTTGTGGGTTTAAACTCTCTGCGATAAAGAGCGATATTGTATTGTACTGTTATATTAACGATATTGTATACAAACTTTCTTGCCTTTTCTGCATTTATACGCTAATTTAAGTAAAAACATGTTAGGTGAGAACTATGTGCCCACTATTTCCATTGTGTCATGATTTGTTCGATCAATTTCTTGAAACTTTGTAGCAGATTTCGCCATTCGCGTTTTTTACCCGAAGACCTTAGAGGGATGCCACACGAGCATTGCCTGTGTTTTGCGCCGTCACCCGTACGTTGTTCAACATATAAATCAGAATGACGCGTGTCATGTGTCATGTGCGTTGAAACAATTGCATCGCTTTTTGTCGAGATCACAGCATTGCGTCGACGCAACGCACCGGCAACCTCATCTGGCTCCGCTCTTAAAGACGGGAATAGTATAAAACTGAGTCGCTATATCTGTCCGTCGGTGTGCGCGCTTAGGGACTCAATTCTCGTGACTTCGAGATGTTTTTCATGCGAGATATGTCGAAAAAATGTATGCAGTTGACAGTTAATCTCGCATGAAAAATCATCTCAAAGTCACGAGAATTGGGTCCTACTTCTTTTACGCTACTCTATAGATTTTAATTCGGTTTTTTACGGATTTTTAGAGAATATCCTATAAATATATCAAATAAACTAAAATATAATAAATTACACAAACTGACCCTGGTTGCGAACTCAGCTTTAAACTTGTATACATATAACCACGCACAGGTTGTTCCAGAACTTGACGTATATTTTTTAGGATATACAGCGGCCTTCTTATGCCGTAATACTTACGTCAAGTTCTGCGGGACATCCTGTATTTTTCTTCAAAGGGGAAACGAGCAGACCTAGTTTTTCATAATATCTACACCATATTCAAAAATCTTGAAAAATCGGACCAGGTTTAACGGGAAAGTAACGGTATCGCATCGACTCTCAATCAAGAGGATTGTGAAGATTTCAGCTTGACAATCCTCTTGATTGAGAGTCGATGCGCTAAAGCTCATGTAATCACCGTTCCCCTCTCCCCGCACCTAATGCATACCCCAGCTCTCGCCTATAATACTCCACGTTGCAACTGGAATTCACTTTATAAATTTCGTTAACATTTATATTGCATTTAAGTGTACCTATTTCATTCTTATTCTTATTGTAGGTTATGTTAGAAGGATGGACTTTTTGTATTTTTATTTAAAGAAATAAATTATTTTTACATTCAATTTTTGTTTAATTTAACCCGATCTATCCTTGTAACATCCTGTCTTTAAAACACCTTGATTGATTAGACCCTGTGCAATATAATTATCTATTCGGCACGCGCTGTTTATATTTTACCTGACTGCTCGGAAAAGGGTCATGCTTTTCGAGCGTATGTATGTATGTGTGTATGTATATTTCTTTGGCACGTTCTGCAGCCTAAACGGCTTGACGGATTTTAACTTAAGAGGTGTCATTCGATTCGTCTTAAGTAATTGTCGGACTCACAGGTGTTTTAACATTTCAATATGGCGTCCGCGAAAAATAATTGGAGGTGGAACAGCGGCACACCGTGTACACACGTGATGAACAATGACTTTTTTGAGATAAAAATATGAAAACCAATCAAAAAGTTCTCAACCAATTATATTGTTAGTTACACTTATCGTTAATTAATAAACTAAGGTTTAAATTATGTACAATTTATCTCCGTTGAAAACGAAGCATTCATTTCATAGGAATTAAAAAAAACTTCGGCAGCTATGGAAACTTCCATGAAACTTCTATAGTGCGATGATTGCCCTGTCAGATTTAATTACGCTCACTGGCACTAGAGGCGCTGTCGTAGATTGTTGTCTTCAGCTTGTTATGAGATTTGTTACGAGATGTCGCTAACGTCACTAGTGTTTCAACATACATAAAATCAAGAAGTGGGGCGCAACTTCATGGTTTGAAAGCACTCATCTTTCATATTTTATGTTATGCAGTGTAACGTGCAACGTAAGGGCTAACTCCTTGTAAATCTTACTCGCTACAGAATGCGGCACTCCGACGCCGAAGGGGACGGAGCTGGTGGCCGGGGGGGTGCGCGCGGAGAAGGGGGAGCTGCCGTGGCACGCCGGCATCTACGAGAAGGCCACCACGCCCTACAAGCAGATCTGCGGGGGGTCGCTGGTGACCACCACCGTCGTCATATCGGGCAAGTGCACAACTACCAGTGACTCAAGCCGCTGGTATTTGTAGTTTATATAGACCAGTCACAAGTTATTAGGATCTAGAGTACAGTTGTTGTTGTTCACATTTTCTTTGACGGGACTTGAAACAGACATACAACTCCAGGGTGGTTACCACGAAGCACTCAATTCAAAACCTCACTCGACTGAATTGAGAGGAAGGGATGGAGCTAACTAGGGCTGGTTAACCATAATAAATAAAGCCAGAGTAAAGAGGTCTCGAGAATTGCGTTAAATGGTTAATCTGGTTGCGTAGCTACCGTAACTCCGATTTTCAACTTCAAAGTAGACGTAAGGACTAAACTAACTTATCAGACTTAGACTTACAACACTGATCAAATATCAAGTGTCGACAAATACTACGACCGTAGAGGTTCATATCGCTCATCAACCCCACTTGTGCCTGCAGCTGCCCATTGCTTCTGGAAGGGCGGCTTCGCGCACCGCCCAGAGGAGTTCGCCGTGGCGCTGGGAAAGATCTACCGGCCCTGGACCGACCCCATGGACAAGGGCGCGCAGATGTCTAACGTGAGTATACAGAGGTGTTCCAGCAGTTTTTGGTACCTTCCCCTTTCAGCATTTAGGGTCTCTGCTGTTCCGGCAAAGAATTTTGGCCAGATTTTCATTTGGGCAAAAGCTTCTTTCCGTCGCAGCCGTTTTAAATTTTGTTGTAGTCACAAATCTGACCGGGCAAGTTACGCACGTGAGACACGTGGATCACTGACTTCATTTCGTGCGCGTGCTGCTGTACACTATGATACCAAGTTAATTTATACCAGCGTGTACGTGTTTATCCTGCGCCTTGGCAACTTGAACAACAAAACAAAGTACAAATAGCTTTTTTGGAAATGGAAGGCCAGTGATTCACGATGTTTTTTCTTCCATATGTTCCAGGTGAGCGACCTCCGCATCCCGTCGGCCTACCGCGGCAGCGAGTCCCACTACCAGGCGGACATCGCGCTGGTGTTCCTGTCGACGCAGATCACCCTCGCTGTCTTCATCCGCCCGGTCTGCCTCGACTTCGGCGACCAGTTCGACGACCAGCAGCTGCGGAACGGCCAGTTGGGCAAGGTACTATATTATACATAAAGGGAAGGGCGAACATATGGATCAAAAGCCATCTAGGCCAGGTTTTATCAATATGAATGTACAGCACTAAAGTAGGTATGAATAGTACGAGAGTGTCTATCGCCGCCAAACTCTGGCATCTATCAGTATGTTTGCCAGAATTAAAACGATTGACAGGTCAGCACTATTAATAGTGTCTTTACTATACTTATGTGTTTAGTTAGTACGGCGTTTCTTAAATCACAGACGATGCAGTCTGAATCTGGCACCTTGTCATCATGCCAAAGTCTGTTTCGTTGCTGCGAAGAGATTTCGTGCTTTTATCTGTTATATTGGTGTCATTTTTCTTTGTATACATATGTATTGGGCATTGACCCAGCGCCTATCCATACCATCCAAGTTGCGGAAATAAAGATGCTGAGGTGGATGTGTGGAGTAAGGCCCGCTTTTCACAGGAACCATGGCGGTGCAACCAGTCGCCGCTACAACGTAATGTATACAGCTCTATGGAGGATATCTCACCTGGTGTCCGCTTGGCTGCGCATCGTGCCATACATTTTGTTGGTCGCGAATGGTTCCGCCGCCATGGTGTCCCGGTGAGGAACGGACCTAGCGAGGCACGATAAGATCCGCAACGAGTACTCGCGAGGGACGCTTGGAGTATGCAATGTGTCGCCGAAAAAACCGAAAAAAAACAAGAACCAGAACCAGTTCCAAGAAAACCGGCATCGATGGTTTGGTCACGTGCGAAGAAAGACACCCGAAAACGTTGGAAACATAGCACCGAGCTCAGCCCTGCCCGGCAGTCGGCAGACGGGTAGGCCAAAACTAAGATGGCTCACTGCATAAACCAAGACCTGAACATCTGCAAGCTCAACGAAAATGTCCAGAGTAGAGCGAAGTGGAAAGCAGTTAAGAGAGCAGCCCCCGCCTGATATCTGCTAGGAAGATGATAATGATATTGTAATGTTTGTGTCAACGATTAAGCCGTTCAATTTGATCGGAGAATTTAAATAAAGATAGACTAGAATTTTCTTCACCTTAGGTTTGGAATTGGAAGTAATGTTTACTCGGTTTTCTCAGAAACGTATAAGTTACAAATGTTGAACACGGCAGGTGGCCGGCTGGGGGCGGAGCGGCGCCGACGACGGCCCCTCCTCGAAGCTGCTGACCGCGAACATGCCTTTCGTGGACGCGGACACATGCAGCACGGAAATGCCGCGCGACTTCATTCCTTACCTCACTGTTGACAAGTTCTGCGCTGGTGACAGGAACGGTATGTATCAAAAGACATTCAAAGTTGTAGCGAGTAAAAAATACAAGAAATAATAGGACCATTATTTTGTTGAGATTTAAATAAAATTTATTCAAAAAATATACTTCAAGAAAATTGCCCATCCCGGGCTTTAATGAAGTTTCTGAAATTACGAAATATGACGTCAGAGGGATCATACCACATTGACCGACGTCTGTACTTATACATATAGCATTCTGGCAACGCATTTGTAATCTTGATTACGAATATTATATGTATACGTTTTGTTACTGACAGCATTTCTCGGAATATATTTGTAACGACCAGATTTTTCCAAAATTTACTGCCGCACTCTGAGACGTCTAAATTTAATGCTTGTTTAGTGACGTGTGGTCTTATTCTATTGCTGTAGCAAAGAAAGTGACAGCAGCAACTTTAATAAAGCATTAAATTAAATTGACGTCTCTGAGTGCGGCCGTAAGAGTAATTTTGATTAGATATTAATTTTAAGTACTTATACTATCCAGATCGCTGCCTCTTCTTGTCGTAATTGACACGTTGTTGTGAAAAATGTTGTCGGGAGATCTTATTTTGTATACACAAAAGTAACGCGTTGTTACACATGTTAGTTACTCGATAATTTTTTTCTTAAAACGTGTTTTTTTTTAATGTGTACCATTCAATTTATCGAAACAACTTGCAACGAACGTATCATCTCGCAGAATTTTCATTTCAACGAAAGGCATTTCTCGCCTCATGATTTTTGTTTTGGCAGTCGCAAGCCTAACCTAACCTAACCTAACCTAACCTAACCTAACCTAACCTACGTAATTAAACTACCTAATGGATGTTTCAGATATCCTAAAAACATCATGCATTTCAGCAGAAAATAGCGTGCGATGAAATGAAATTCTATGAAATGATACAATCAAAGACATTAAATGTATAGTAGTAATAGACGGGGCACAGCGAACAAAAAAGTGATGCAAAACTTGTTACCTCGAGGTAACAAGTCGTACGTCGTTTAGTCTACTTTGACACGCCCGTCATAGATGGCATTCATGATGCTTATGATCAAAGTTTTTCTATGAAAATGTCTCCGATGCCCACTCTATTACCTATAATATTAAATCTCTTTGGATACAATCGATCGAGTGTAATTCTACAAAATGGTGGGTTACTCGTACCTTTCTTAATACACTCAGGGACTGCGGTTTGCGAAGGCGACAGCGGCGGTGGTTTAACGTTCCCGGTGAACGACAAGGGCACGTTGCGGTACTACCTCCGCGGGATCGTGTCGACGGCGCCGACCTCCAGCGACCACCTGTGCAACCTCAACGTGTACGTCACCTTCACCAAGATCCACAGCTACGAGAGCTTCATCAAGAAAAATCTGCCAGGACAATATTAGTTTTGTTTTGTGAGACACTAGCCATCCGCCCTTCGCTTCGGTATATGTGAATCTTCTATAACATCTCTGTAGAGATGTATGATGATACAGAAAAACATTTCGTGAAAAAATATCTAACTGATGGTGAAAACCGCATGGAAGTAGTAGTTTTTGAGATTATCGCGAACATACAGACAGACAGACGCGGCGGGGGACTTTGTTTTGTAATATGTAGCGATTGCGAGACGAAGTGAACTGACTGATTATGGATTGTCATATTTTAATAACACTAGAATTTCGTCGATATAGAGGAAAATATCACTAACTGCCGCACTCGGAGACGTCAATTTAATTTAATGCTTGATTAAAGTTGGTGCTGTCACTTTCTTTGCTACAGAAATAGAATTAGAGAACACGTCACTAAACAAGCATTAAATTTAATTGACGTCTCTGAGTGTGGCAGTACGTAACTTGCTAATAAAATAACAATAACTTTTATCTACTCGTACATCCTTAACATAACTTCCCTACAATAAGTTCAGAACTAACCGATAATGGCCTATAATAAGAAACCCGTATCTGTGGTTGTATTTTAATGTTGACATTGCCGTATTGCATGTCATTAATGTATCGGTCATCGATGTGGTTGCATCTTAATGTTCACATTAAAGTATCGGTGACCAATACTTTAATGTAAACATTATGATGCAACCACATCGAGAGGCAACCTCACATATTGTAGAAAACTTATTATATGCATGTAGATAAAAAATGTACACATAATTAGGCATTAAAACACTCGTGTGATCTTATGATGAGACTTGCCTGGCTCGTTTCATAAAACCACACTCGCGTACATTATGCACCAGTCACATAAAATACTATTAAGGGGAAGAGCGCTGCTAATCCTAAAGGACCTATTTACCTATTTAGGGAGTGGAGTTCTAGCTGTAAGGATCTTTGTAAAATATTATATTTTAAATAAATATTATTCTTCTTAACTTAATTACACCCGTATTCACAAACGTCACTATGAGGTCTCATAGTGCTCGCGAACGCACAGGGTGCTTCAAATCGTGTCATAAACAAAAGGTCGGTCAAAAAGGACCAATCACAAAGCTGTATTGAACGCAGTGCGTTTACTAAGTGAAGGATCCCTTAAGTATTGTTTGTAAATACGGGTGTTAGTGAGTTTTCCTCTATATTGATGATAATATAAGGATTTTGTTTCGAGTGTTTTTTACATTGAATGGAACCTTTGACTCATATACAATATTAATATAACAAACCCGAGACCTCGCTCGGAAATAACAATTAAGTTTTTAACAAAATAAAATAAATTGTGTATAATTTGTAAATATTTTGGCAAAGGTTTTTTGTTACATTTTATTTAACAATGAATGGGATAAGAAGGTTGCTTGGTTCCTAAATAATATTTTGTGAAAGCCAGCAGACACAAGTCAGACTCATTTTTATTTATTTAACGGCTCCGTTTTTACTAAATTTATTTATTTATGTAAATAAATATTGGGCGGTAGCTGAATTGGGCAGTTGCGTGTGGGCAGTTAACAAATCGCATTGATCGGTAAGAAATTTCATTAAAAGCAGTTCTAAGAATAATTCAGCGGTAAAATGAACCCCTAGTACTTTTCCGCATACAGTGTAAAAAAAGTGCATTTTAGTATGACTTATGGTTAGGGTAAATATTTGTCAAATCAAAATTTACCATGAAGACCGGCTATTTTAACCTTACCTATGACTTTGCCACTGAGTCGACGGGTCCCCGCAACGCGGAGCCCCTATTCTAGGGCGGTTTTCTCTTCGGGCATATTTGAACAACTAACCAACCTAACTCACCTGTTTTCGGGTAACTATTTAAAACCATTTTAAATCAAAGTGGCGTTCGAATTTTACCGCTCGCTGCGAAAGATTTTTTCCTAACCGCCCTATAATTTTACCGCCCATTTAGTAGGTTAGTATTTTTTTAACGGACCTATTACAATGAATTAACCGACCAATTCGCTTTCAAACAACTGTTCATGTTCTTCAGCCCCACTTATTAAACCAATCGCTGCAAAATTAAATAACTTCCCGTTTATTTTTCAACTTTTTCTACTGATCGTTCTGACCTGCCCACAAAACAACCTGGCCAATATTTAAATAACATTTGTACAAATTATAAGCCATCTTATGTTAAGTTTATATTCGGAGAAATAAAATAATAAGTATACTCATATTTTTTAATATCAAATCGTGACATGAAGTATAAAACAATAAATGAAAATTGAAACTAAAATGTTTACTTAGGGACAAAAAAATATTCAAGTTAATACAATATTAATAATGAAATACAAAACTAAAATTACAATTATAAACTGTCGTATCTGGCCGCAGTCAGAGACGTCAATTTAATTTAATGCTTGATTAAAGTAGCTGATGTCACTTTCTTTGTTACAGCAATAGAATAAGACAACACGTCACTAAACAAGCATTAGATTTAATTGACGTCTCTGAGTGTGGCAGTAAATATAAGACTAAATATAAAAATAAACTAAAACATTAAATCCAAGAATGGTCCCTGCGGCATTGTACCAAAGATGCTGGCAGCATTTCCTCGTTGGATGGCTAAACTTATGCGTTGAGCGAGGAAACTGCCAGCTCTTCGGTCAATGAGTCTCTTTGACGATTCTTTAAAAAGGCTTTACATTTTGTGGATTTTCCCACCCGTTACCACCAATTTGTTACCACTGACAACTAATGGAAATACAAATTTCCAGCTCTTACCCGGATTTAATAAAATGAATCAGTGGTATGGTAGCTACTCAAAGACATTAAATGTATAGTAGTAATAGACGGGGCATAGCGAACAAAAAAGTGATGCAAAACTCGTTAGGTCTCGAGGTAACAAGTCGTACGTCGTTTAGTCTACTTTGACACGCCCACACTTAACGCTGACACTTTTGAATTAATAGACGGCATTCATGATGCTTATGATCAAAGTTTTTCTATGAAAATGTCTCCGATGCCCACTCTATTACCTATAATATTAAATCTCTTTGTAGCTACTCCATTTTTTATTCCCAGTAGTTACTACCAGTAACAGCTGAGAACAATTATTCCCAATAGTTACCACCGCACATTTTTAATATCAGAAATCAATTAATACTTAAAGCGAAAACCTTTTTCAATGTCTCAGGTCATTCAGTAAATTGCCCGAAAAATCGTCGAATACAATTAAAATAACTTTTAATACACATTTACAGAAATGTTACTTATAGTCTGTACATTTAGGTATTTAAAAAAATGTAAACAATCCAAACCACGTGGCATTGGTGAACAGCCAATCACAACCGTTTAATCAAACTTTGACGTATCAGTGCTCTACTTCTATTGGCTTACGAACTATATCACGTGGGTTTTTTGTTTACATTTTTTTAAATACCTAAAAGTACAGACAATAGGTATTATCCTAATTCTCAGGAAAAGTTCATCTAGAATTCTATTTCGGTGGCAATAATTTATAGTCAGTCCATGGGTCAACTTAAGTTGATGACTTTCATACATTACATGGAATTAATAAGTATTTATCTAGTACAAAAGTAGTACTAATCAATTCTATGCTTTCATATGGATCCCCTAAATGGCAAGCGTAAAAATAAATGTTAACAAATAAAACATGAATAATTTCAACCTAAAACCTCGGACTGCCCCTTATGACTACTCCGAGCAAACGTCGAGCGTCCAGTGCCCCTCATAACTATTATTTCAAGAAAATGCCTTAAAATGCTTTAGTGTATTAGAAAACACAATAATAGTAATAAGGAAGGGCGCCACTGTACATCCGGCGTACACTCGGCGCAGTCTTAAGTGTGCTTAAGTTCAATTGACACTTAAGTCTTAATTTTAGTGCGCTGTACTAGCGATCCGTATTACAACTTCCTTAAACTATGGTTCCCTGGCCAGAGTTGTACTACTTAAAAAAATGTGCAGTAAATATTTTGTTTAGTGCCCTCTAGCGATGAGTAGAGTAACTTCTTGAAACTGAAGTCGGCAAACCGGTTTAAAACATAGCTTTTAAAAGTTACTCTACTCATCGCTAGAGGGCGCTAAAAAGCACTATAATTACGAAGAAGTTACTCTACTCGTCACTAGAGCGCACCATAATCAGTACATTATTGTCTAGGTTCGGAAAGTACGGAATTGCCTGCCGAGGTGGTTGGCGGGCCGAGCCTTGGCGAGGCCTGCTAAAATCCGAGTCAGGCAATCCCCGTTTCAGCAGAGGCATATTATTATAATAATGCTTTTCTCAAACAATGCGAGGAAATGATACAAATACATGAAAATAAGTATTTTTTAAAATCTTTTGACAAATTCGGAGAGAATGTTTTTTGAAAACTACGAGTATTAGTTAAACTATCTTAACTAATACTCGTAGTTTTCAAAAAACATTCTCTCCGAATTTGTCAAAAGATTTTAAACGCACAACGAACCGCCGCCGCCGCCCACACTGCATCCCCTCACAAGTTGGGTGTACGGGATTTTTTTCATGGTCCTTTCGATTTTATATGCAGAGCAGTTTTAAAAGAAAATGGACAAGGACGGAAAGTGTCTTCATACGTTTATTTTACTCCTAGGAGGAAAATGAGGTAGTTCGCGTCTTCGTTTTTTCAAAAGAAATTCCATCCTTTCCTGTTCGAGAAATAAATATTTATTATTTACTAGCTTCTGCCCGCGACTTCGTCCGCTTAGAATTAGTAATTTTGCCATCCCACGGGAACACTGTAGCCTATGTATTAATCCAGTGTATAAGCAAATTCCAAATTATATCCAACCAAATTCGTCCGTCCGTTTTAGCGAAGAAGTAACAAACTCACGCACGCATAACCATTCGCATTGATATTATATGTACGATAGGATGTAAATAGGTACATCCAGCGCACACAATCACTCCGGCCGAAATCATAGTCGATAAAAATACCCTCGGTGTGTGAGTCCGACTCGCACTTGACGGTCGGTTTTCAGTATTTGACGCTTGTTTATTATACCGTTATAAAGATACAACAAAAAAAATGGTTCGCAGTTTATTAATCTTAATTTTGTATAGAATAATACAAACTGACAATATCCCAAAAAAAGCAAATAGGACGAAGTTCTTCGATCAATGAGCGCGAGCGGGCTTTGTCGCTCCTATTTACACCCCCGGCGTCCGCGACACGCTGCGAAGAACTTTGTCGCTGTATATTATACTTTCATTTATAAACTAAAGTCGCACAATTTCACACTGAACAAATTTTACGATTTAGATGTTAATGCGTAATGTATATTACAGTAGATGTACTCGTAAGTGCCCAATTAGGTTTTAATTCTAAAGTTGAATAGGTAATAAAGAAAAGTTAGGGTATTTAATTTTTTACATGTTTAATTTTCGGTACTGGGTGGTCAAGAAATAACTTACCTTACTAAGCCTATTCGGATTCTGGATGGTAAAAAAAAAAAACTTTACCTTAACCTAACCAACTGTACTTACTCCCAGTAGCTCATAGCTATTAGTTTATTTAACTTCTATACATACCTCTATCCCCCATTTCAACTACTTAGGAATATTTTTTCAAAATCGCCAAATGTATTTTTTTTAATAACACCAATTTTAACGTTTATAACTACAAAAATGACGAACTCTCATATAAAATTCTACATCCCCCTTTTATCCCTTAGGGGTAGTTTTTCCAAAATCACTGTTAGCTATAAATTTTATTTTTATTATTATATAACAATTTTTAAGTATCTAACTTCACAAAATAAATGCGTTTTTGAAAGCGGTTTTTTGTTTTTTAAAACATTAATTTTATTTTTGACTTTTTAGAGATCATAATAAGCTTATGTTCCTAGTCCCACTTCTTAGTTGACATGAAACTTTAAGACATTTCACGATCGCCGCCAGCAACGCCGCGGGGAAGTCATAGTCATATTTAAACAATTAAATGTCCTTCGTTGTAGTCGCTCAACTATCTTAATCGAGATATCTTATCACCACCCTTGAAAAAAGTATCGTTGAGGAGTTCCGGTGGCCATCTGTGGTCTTCATCATCAGTGCCATTTCACCAAATGATACTTTCTGAATGCAAATGCTAGATTTGTTACTAAAAATACTGAAATCGCTATATGTTTGCCTACAATATTTGAAGAGTTCCCTCAATTCCTCACTGATCCCCTTAAAAATTTACCCTTTAGGGTTAATAATATGAGCAGGATTAGTAGGATACTCGTATTAGTAGGATTAGTGGATAATAGCTTCTAGTCTTCGTCCGCTTAGATTTCGATAATAGTTATTCCCTCGGGAACTTTTAAATTTTCCGGGATGAAAAGTAGCCTATGTGTTATTCCAGGGTATAAGCTATCTCCATTCTAAATTTCATCCAAATCCGTCCAGCCGTTGCAGCGTGAAGAGGTAACAAACACACACACACACACACACACACACAAACTTTCGCATTTATAATATTAGTAGGATTACTAGTGAGTGGCCCATAAATATAAGTATGTGTAGATACTTACTCTTTAGTACCTTGTCTATGTAATGTCATATTTAAACTGTCATAGGTATATTAATTGTCACAGCGATGAAAGTGACAATGTACCAAAGTGTAAGGTCTTATATTTATCAACTCGACTGTACATATTTGAATTTTTTACAGGTCGACATAATACGTAAAATTACCGGGTTATAACATTTTCGTCAGTATAAATCCTTAGATCATAGTAACACAGATTTTATAATGAAACACTCTTTTGCTAAGTATAATTAAGTAACCGAATATCTTTTTAAGTTTTCACTAAAGTAGAAACCTATTAGCTTACTAGGCTAATTCAGTGCCTAGTTTATCATTGAATTTGAAATTAAGTGTGCGCACCGAGAGGGTACCTACCGTACTAGATAATGAAGTTGAAAATTACGTGGGGAAAAAATTGGGTAATCCTACTTAATATTATAAATGCGAAAGTTTGTGCGTGTGTGTGTGTGTGTGTGTGTTTGTTACCTCTTCACGCTGCAACGGCTGGACGGATTTGGATGAAATTTAGAATGGAGATAGCTTATACCCTGGAATAACACATAGGCTACTTTTCATCCCGGAAAATTTAAAAGTTCCCGAGGGAATAACTATTATCGAAATCTAAGCGGACGAAGACTAGAAGCTATTATCCACTAATCCTACTAATACGAGTATCCTACTAATCCTGCTCATATTATTAACCCTAAAGGGTAAATTTTTAAGGGGATCAGTGAGGAATTGAGGGAACTCTTCAAATATTGTAGGCAAACATATAGCGATTTCAGTATTTTTAGTAACAAATCTAGCATTTGCATTCAGAAAGTATCATTTGGTGAAATGGCACTGATGATGAAGACCACAGATGGCCACCGGAACTCCTCAACGATACTTTTTTCAAGGGTGGTGATAAGATATCTCGATTAAGATAGTTGAGCGACTACAACGAAGGACATTTAATTGTTTAAATATGACTATGACTTCCCCGCGGCGTTGCTGGCGGCGATCGTGAAATGTCTTAAAGTTTCATGTCAACTAAGAAGTGGGACTAGGAACATAAGCTTATTATGATCTCTAAAAAGTCAAAAATAAAATTAATGTTTTAAAAAACAAAAAACCGCTTTCAAAAACGCATTTATTTTGTTTAGATACTTAAAAATTGGTATATAATAATAAAAATAAAATTTATAGCTAACAGTGATTTTGGAAAAACTACCCCTAAGGGATAAAAGGGGGATGTAGAATTTTATATGAGAGTTCGTCATTTTTGTAGTTATAAACGTTAAAATTGGTGTTATTAAAAAAAATACATTTGGCGATTTTGAAAAAATATTCCTAAGTAGTTGAAATGGGGGATAGAGGTATGTATAGAAGTTAAATAAACTAATAGCTATGAGCTACTGGGAGTAAGTACAGTTGGTTAGGTTAAGGTAAAGTTTTTTTTTTTTACCATCCAGAATCCGAATAGGCTTAGTAAGGTAAGTTATTTCTTGACCACCCAGTACCGAAAATTAAACATGTAAAAAATTAAATACCCTAACTTTTCTTTATTACCTATTCAACTTTAGAATTAAAACCTAATTGGGCACTTACGAGTACATCTACTGTAATATACATTACGCATTAACATCTAAATCGTAAAATTTGTTCAGTGTGAAATTGTGCGACTTTAGTTTATAAATGAAAGTATAATATACAGCGACAAAGTTCTTCGCAGCGTGTCGCGGACGCCGGGGGTGTAAATAGGAGCGACAAAGCCCGCTCGCGCTCATTGATCGAAGAACTTCGTCCTATTTGCTTTTTTTGGGATATTGTCAGTTTGTATTATTCTATACAAAATTAAGATTAATAAACTGCGAACCATTTTTTTTGTTGTATCGTTATAACGGTATAATAAACAAGCGTCAAATACTGAAAACCGACCGTCAAGTGCGAGTCGGACTCACACACCGAGGGTATTTTTATCGACTATGATTTCGGCCGGAGTGATTGTGTGCGCTGGATGTACCTATTTACATCCTATCGTACATATAATATCAATGCGAATGGTTATGCGTGCGTGAGTTTGTTACTTCTTCGCTAAAACGGACGGACGAATTTGGTTGGATATAATTTGGAATTTGCTTATACACTGGATTAATACATAGGCTACAGTGTTCCCGTGGGATGGCAAAATTACTAATTCTAAGCGGACGAAGTCGCGGGCAGAAGCTAGTAAATATAATAAATAACATACCTGAGGCCCGTTTCACGAAGCTACAAGTTACAAATTACAAGCGGAAGTCTCATTCTAACTCCTTCTGTTAGAAAGTGAGTTCCGCTTGTAATTTGTAACTTGTTGCTTCGTGAAACGGGCCTCTGGTTGTAACATTATATACCTACAATTTAATTCCGGGATTGCATGATCTACCTACTCCCCACTAGTGGAGAAAGATAATATAAGATCATTATATCCTGGTTTTTGTTATTAATTAAATAAGTGCCTAAAAGGGCACGCAACATGATGGATCGAAGGTACGAACTTGAAGTACCTACTGGGTGCGGCTCCACTGCAGCGGAGACGAAGGCGCATGCGGTCACGTCGAGCGCGCCTTCTCCGTACGTTAGTTTAGATTCTATTAGATAATATTGGCACAGCTCCGCTCCGCTCCGCTCATCTCCGCCTCAATGGAGCTGCACCCTTACTTAGGTACTTATCCACTGTCTAAAACCATATCGTTATCTATTGTTTTGGTAGCTTACACTTGACAAAAGTTATCGTATCGTAAAAAATATTGAGATTAAGTATATTAACTTTTTTTACTTAGGTACTAAGTGTACACATTTTCAAAACGGATTAATAAAGCTTTTTTTGATAGGCTATTGCCATCCAGTTCTAAAAAGTAGTCATTGGGCAGTAAGATTAAACATTTTTTTTTTGTTAAAACAAAATAAAATCTAAAAGAAATAAGTAGGTCTAGTAGAGATTAGTGCTCTTTTTTTAACTTGCTTTTTGATAAAATTTGTGCCAAATGTAGTAGCGTATCGACCATTGTAACGACCACATATCGACCATTCAAACTTTATCGTTTATTTGGCACTTAATTATTTTTTGCGGTTAATTAATTAGAATTTTTATACTTGTATGGCGCGTTAGGTAGAAAACCGACATTTGGTTATTTTTTATATTGAGGATCTTCTATTACCTAAATAAAAATATATATGAGAATGGGGTTTTGATATTATTTTTCTCCCAGATGGGTTGAATACGTAATAAAAACAAATGGTCTAATTTTCATTTTGCATAACACTAATTATATAACTCTGATTTGTATAATGATAAAAGTGCATAAAAACTGTGCAAGACACAGCTGTTCGACCTGACAAGAGCGAAAATTATGTACATGTTTTCCGATGGCGAAAATTTACCAAGCGTCGGTATAGAATTCCAACGACTAACAGTTCGTAGGTTGACTTTTGGTTCATCAACATAGATTATCAGTTAAAAAAAGTAAAAAATAAAGGCGGCAGCCTGAGCGCACCCAGTTTTCGCCTTCAAACTGCTTGTGCAGTTTGGCGGAACATTGATTATATTCCACATGCCTGTTTTGAAACCTCCACTTCACTAAATGATACTTTCTGAATGCAAATGCTGGACTTGTTACTGAAAATACCAAAATCGCTATAATAATGAGTACGCCTAAAGTATTTGAGTAGTTCCCTCAATCCCTCTAGGACCCCTTCATTAGATACCAATTTGGTGACAATGGAAAAATAATCTCAAAATCAACACACCATACGTATAAAAAAAAACATGCATAACATACAGCCGAACATAGAACCTTCTCCTTTTTTGAAGTCAGTTTATAAGCTCGTCGGCCGACCATTTGTCGAGACGTAAATTGATCAAGACGCAGTTTTAAAAGCTAGTTGGAGTTACATAGAGAAAAATCACTACGCCCGGTCGCTCGGTTGCGACGCATCTACTTATTAGTTATTATATTACAAACTTACGGATTGGGATCGGTGGTGGTAGCCTTCGCTGTAGGCACTAAAGTAACGGGAAACATCGCTGAAAATAATAAGAACTAAGGTGAAGTCTTATAATTGCAACTATCTGGTTATTGCAACTAACTTAAATAACTCCTTCTAGGATCACTGTTTTGAACAACGACAGGCGAGATATTGTATTTCTAGTAAGGAAGAACAATATCACGCCTGTCGTTGTTCAAAACAGTGATCCTAGAAGGAGTTATTTAAGTTAGTTGCAATAACCAGATAGTTGCAATTACAAGACTTCACCTTATGACATGATTGTATTCATATCGTCACGGAACCTAAGCCTGGAAATTAATGCTGGTTTCACAGGCGGAACAGTGATTATGCAGTTATGAGTTGTATTTTCTCGCTTGTCGCTCTGTGTGTGTCTATCGTTACAGACTAGATAGAAAGGGAGATCCGAGCGACAAACAAGTCACGGACAACGTGTGCTAGCCCTCCAGAGTACTGCTACGCATTCGCCGAGACAGAACAGTACTGTTTTTTGCGTTCACACAGTAGCTCAGTACAGTAACTCTGCTGTCCACTGTTCTGCCTCCATGTGAAGCCAGCATGACAGTAGCCGTACTTAGAGACATTTTGGAGATCATTGACTCGTTCCTTTTTCAAACTTTATATGAATAATCATCACTAAGGAACTGCTTAATCATCATGAACTGAGTCTGAGAGCTCAGCCGCAGTTAGTACCAATGACGCAGGTGGGGAAGTCGGAGGTCCAGGTCCCGCGCACGCAGCGGGGCCGCTCGCCCTGCAGGCGGTAGCCCCGGGGACAGGCGAAGGCCAGGGAGAAGTCCGCCGGGCCTCGGCCGCGGGGCTCCACGTCCACGATGCTGTAGGCCCCTCGCTTCGACGGTTGTGGCAGCACACACGTGCCCCTGGTGAATAGTCACTTATACATATGAGAGCTTCAGGATGACACAAGTGCTGCGAAGACGTACCGTAAGAAAGTAGATAGGAAGCCCGAAGAACTAATTATTTAGAATATTTTCAATCCTTGAAGGCGCGCCCCTCCCCTTAAATTGACGTTGCATGCACGTGTAAATTAAGTAGCGGGGAGTGGTTTCGTGGATTGCACCGTTCGTAACTCTGTCTACAAAGGTATTTTGGTTATTAGACCCTCGATACCAACCAGGAATCGACCGTCTAGCATGGTCTGCATCTGCACCTAGATCAGCCAGTGATACCCGCATAGTAGGTATTCTATAGTAGGCAGGTTATGTCGGGTCCGTTGAACTCATACGGTAGGTACCTACCTTAAGTTAAGAAATATAAGACTTTACTGGCAAATCTACGTAAATATGCTAAATAGATATAGAATGTTAGCCGTAGAAACAAGTTTGTTAACCGTACTAGGTATCAACGAGACGGAATGTTTTTATTTTTGGAAATATTTATTTTGTATTTTTTTTATTATTATTGCATATATTTGAATCCTTAGTTCTGGCGTAGGTATTCTAGGACTTAAATGTTTTATTATTAATCTGTTGCATTGCATTACCCTTAGGTGAAATACTTACGGTGCCCCATGTTCGGCGCCGATCGCGTAGTAGCAGTACTTGGGCCACTCCCCACAGACCTCGGGGCAGAGGGCGTCGTGCAGCGGGGACCAGGGCTGCTGGCACAGGAGGATCAGGGCGAACAGGGGCCTCCTGCAACAGAAGGTCTTATAATCGCCACCACGTAACATGAACCAATATGGCGTTTACCGTGCATAATTTATTACGGCCCGTTTCACGAAGCTACAAGTTACAAATTACAAGCGGAACCCTCTTTCTAGCAGTACGAGTTAGAAAGACACTTCCGCTTGTAATTTGTAATTTGTATTATTTGTATTATTTAGTTGCCGTTGACGTCATAACTTCGTTCCTAAGCGAGGGTCGGCAACTAAATAAAAAATTGATTAGTAAGGCTATTTGACATTATATATATTAATGAACTTTACGCGAGCGTGAATAGGCACATTTTGGCGCGTAGGCCGTGTAGCAGTTGTGGTGGGGGAAATAAAGAAGGAAGTAAGTAACAAAAACAGCTGAGAAGTAGTTACTCTATTGTATGGAGTGACGGAGCCCTGACAATCCAAATGTCTTCCTTCCTCACTAAGCTTTCTCGAAGGCTTTAAAGAAGCGTGATATAGCGTACCCCGACCCTCGACAGAGCTCCAGCGCCTCGTCGGCGCCGTCTGCGCAGTCCAGCGTCCCGTCGCAGACCAGGTCGGCGCCCGGGCAGCTCCCGTCGCCGCAGCAGACCGCGCCGCCCCTGCCTCGCAAACTTTACTACTTTTACTTATTTGCCATGCGGTACAGATCCCGTCACGTAAAAAAGCCGCTAAGCGACAATGGAGGCGATGTGTAATTAAATATATTTTGATATGAGTAAATAAAAATAAATGTGTTTACGCATGGCGCAAGACTGTACGCCAACCAATAGCGTGCGCGCATACGCATATCGGCGAAGTGTTCCCCGTCCCGCCCCCTTCATACCACCAATTTCGTCGATAAATGCGCGCAGCGGCCTTTTTATTACGTGACAGGAACTATACTATTATTTATTCTGTGCTTGCGTCCGGAGATGGGCCCTTTGCGCTTTGATCCAGTACGATATTTTATACAATCTTGGGCACACATTCGGTTTCGTCCCGATCTTGTTCTCGTACCTGTAGAATGCACAGCAGTCAAGAAACGACTCACTTATTCCGGTATTATCAAATACCCAAAGTTCATTACATTCCATTGTATTGCCCTCAAGTAAATCCTGTAGAAAGATATAACAAAGTTATAATCACAGCTGTGTCATCTTTCAGCACAACAAGTACCCAATCTTGCGATTATAAACCAAAATTAATGGAAAAGTGCAGTTGCACGTGATTGGCCAATGAGAATCCGGTAAAGCCGCACTCACAGCGGAGCAGTCGGCTCTTACATTTGTACGGTGCGGACGCGTTTGTTTTCCCTTTTTGCGAGTTATTTTTTATTGTTTACCTGCGACTTTTGAAAGGGACCGATGTCTCCTTAATCTGTATCATTGTGAACGAGTCCAAAGAAGAATATTGTTTGTTGCCGCCAAGACGTCAAACTTATATCATAAGTATCATAACACCCCTCTTTTAGCGTCGGGGGTTAAAGAGTACTCACGCGCGGTCTTCTTCGGCGTCCGCTCCCGGGGGCGGCGTCGCCGACGTCGTACTTGCAATGGCAACTGCAATGAACATAAAATAAAATTAAAAAAACAGTAAATATTTATAGTAGTTATATTAACTACCTATTTCTGTCTATCTGACTGCACTTAAAGCTAATTTAATCGGAATGCCTTTCGTTTACTATTATTAGGTAGCTCTGAAAGCGGTGGTCGCAATCACAGGTTAGGGAGCGACCACAGCTAATGTTGCGTAAGTTACGGTCCGTCAAAATTGACGCCTTGTAATGATGAAGCTGGGCATTCACGGACGCGCCGTTTGACTCGGCGACAGATGGAGTGCATACAACTGGAACGGCATAATATTTTGACCACATTCACGGGCGCGCCACGCCATGTAGTGTAGGTGGTGGTGTGTGTTGTTTCGACGGTAAGTTTCGATTCTGTTGAAGAGGAATTATTATCTTTCGCTGCAGTTGGTCTGTAGGTATTTAAAACAGCGAAAGCCGAAGAGCTATTATTATACTACGAAAACAAAACAAGCGGCTCAACGGTGCGACATCACTGAGCAGACTGATTAAAATGGCAGCCAGAGAACGCATTCACGATAACGACGCCATTTGGCACGATAGTTCCATTCGTATGCCGCGTTAGCGCGGCACGCTGGCTTTTCGTCCATTTAGAAATCCAACCGCGGACCGCGCCAAGTAAGTACTTTTAATAAACGCTACTTTTTTGACAATCACGGATCGATTTTGGCACGGCACTGCTCTATTCGGCTTGTTGGAGCGGTCGTGAATGCCCAGCTTTAGTATCATCGCTAGACTTTATCATTATCATAACTTGACAGTCCGGCCCGCGAGACCAATATGCCCTCACCGTCCGGGTTTTGTAGCGACGCACGCCCCGCGCCTCGCATCCGCAACTTTCTAACAAAAACGTCTGTATCTTCTAAACTACAAAAGTTATAACAAAGGAAAAAATACTGAGGCATACATGAATGTATTTGTTTCAAATAATTTGTATACAATTTTAAAAATATACATTATTAGTGACTATAATCAAGATTAAACTTATGGAATCGGTAAAAAATCCTAAAAGATTTTTATTTGACGACTAATTACAGGAAATATAAAGCGATGACCCCCTTTTTATATTACATATCAAAAAAGAATACAATTTCACCTTTCTAATGATACCACAACCAACACATATCGTTCTCAATAAGATAGCAAAATAAATTAAACAAATTCCCTACTCCTTCCAACATTCAAACTCTCGCGAAACCGCCTGCATTAGGCTGCCTACAACCGATGTACACTTAGCCGTTCGTGGAGAGTATGGTATCCAGTGTCGAAGTAGATAAACTTTGTAAAGGTAGGTATATTTAAACAAACAAATATACGAAGTCAACCTAAATAAAACCATTTTTAAAATAAGTACTTCTTTAGGTAACTGAAAGAATACATGCATCCAAACACCGAATAATCAAGGTACACATTTTTGATATATTTTGACATATCCGTGAATAGTCAACCGTCCACGACATAAAACCTGAGAAGCACCGTAAATGTTTTGATGAATCCTAAGTAGTATGACTATATTTCTTATGTTTAATTAATATGTTAATTAATAGTTTATTAATGTGTTCTTTATAAACCAATCATCAATATTTACAGTATATTTTAGTAAACAGGGCGTCAAACTGCTAATAATTAAGCTATAAAAACAAAATAGATAGGTACAGAAGTCAATCACATGTGCCGGTCGAATCGACATCCCCTTCATACCACATCAGTTTGACCCACCTACCTACGTACAGTCAAGGAAATTGATTCATAGACCACTTTGGACTATGTCAAAGTGACACTGTCAATAAAATCATAAAAAGTCTCTTACGTTTTGATTGATTACTTGACTTTGACATAGTCCAAAGTGGTCTACGAATCAATTTCCTTGACTGTACCTATGTACCTACCATTTTAAACGAAGTTATTTTTTACGTTTTAGAGGGCGGTTTTTGTTTTTTATTATAAATCAAACCTAACGTAACTTTGCCTTGTCTACACGTTAGATATCTAAGAAAATCAGAAAAAAATACGTTTCCAGCGATATAGATATCCAAATAAAACCCATGTCCAAAAAAAAAAGGGAAACAACGGGCTTCCAGCCAAATCCGGTACCTATACATTTGCAATCGCTGGTACTTGGCGGTATTCTGTATTCTAGGAGGTAAAACCATATTGTCTTAGACCTGTTATCGTATTGTCAACGTTTTGATAGGTCTAATTTACTTGACAGTAATGGCGGCCGAGTTAAAAACATTACCATAACAGATCAAAGATAATAACATGGTTTCTACCAGCTAGAATAGAAACCCAGATAATGTGTGGTGAGCGTGGTGATGGTGAGCGACAGGTGGCGACAGTTTTAAAGCATATCGCTTATTTAACAACTTTAATTGTTGACCACCTTTAGAACCTTTGACTAAAGAAATAAATTACGTCAAAATTAACGCTTGTCTTTTTGCGACAGGGGTAGGTGTTCAAAAATTAAAGTTGTTGACCGTACGAATACCTGCAGGCGTCAATAAAGCGAGCGATCTAATGATTTTGGCCTGTCAGGCGGCCTGACAGGCTTGGAACTACAGCCTGTTAGCCTATGGTGCCTCTCAAAGCTGCAGAACAGATGAGCTCACCCGTGACTGGTCTGATGGGCTCGACCCATGTCTTCGCGATGCGCCGGAGTGGTCGTCCCTTGCTGCGACTTATTGCCGTCACCTGTGACGCATTTGAACAAGGTCATGGCAAGAATACCGTAACGGGAAAGAAAGAGAAGACCCAAGAAAACTATTCGTAAAATGTTATTATATTTATTTTTATCGAACCCAGTCGCAATGCAGGTATGCGTGTTATTATTTTATTATTTCCCGACTGTCAAGAAGTAATATTCTTTACGTAACACCTGGCCATAATGTGAGTTTTATCGCACGCTGCGCGCACGGTAAAACTCGCATTGTGGCCAGGTGAAGACGTAAAATTGTGTACTCATCACGGGCAGTAAAAAAGAAAGCCCTCTATCGCATATTTACAAGCCTCGCCTACGGCTCGGGTCTCAAATACCTGCGATTTCGGGCTTTCTTTCTTTTACAGCCCTTGTTAAATAATGTACTATTTCACTTCTCATGCTCTTAAAATGTTACTTTAGTCTCTGCACATCGGGACTAAAGTTCCTTTTTAATCTCTAGGGATTAAAGTAAAATTGTTTTAATTTACTTTGGAATCCCCTTAACATCCAATCACGGTGTTTGTGAATGGAGGATTTATTGTTATTTTCAGTCTTTTTGTATAGACCACAGAATAAAGACTATTTAAAGGCAAAGAAGCCGTGCAATAAGATGAACGTTGCACCAGCTACTTGTCTCTACTTTATAGATTACATTTTGATAAGAGAAAAAGAAACAAAAACTAGGTGTCTTTTCTTCTTTAATCTGTCATGATCAGAAGGTGAAGAAACGTCAAATCAACGACCGGTTTTCTTTGGCGTTACTTTCTTCCACACTGGTGCTTTAAGGTCCAAATCACGCCTTGTGACGATCTCTTTTCAACTCACTATGAAAACCATAAGTAAAAGGAAGTCAACCATAATGTATTTTCTGCCTATTTAGTAGATACGGTTTCTATGCCTCTAGTTTTTATTCTGTGATATAGACAATTTTTAGCGCGTGGAAATAACCTCAAAATGACAACTGTGTAAAAATAGAAATAAAAATGATTTAATTTCGTGAAACACGATTAATGATTACGAATATGAATATATTTATTTATATTAAGGATGAATTTATTTAATTATGCTAGGTCCAATTAGTTTTAAAATAGTTTTCAAGTTTGAACCTGTTGGCTAAATATGCAAGCATTTAAAGCGGCACTTAACAAAAAAATAATAAAAGAAAAGAAAAAAACCGCGGAACAGTAAGAAACTTTCTTATAATCAATATTGTAAATGTGTATAGAACTTCGTCAGTGCTGGATTGAGCAAGCCCGTCGGGGTCCGTAGCAAATTCTATAAAGAGACCCCTGGGTTTGTTTTAGGTTACAGGTTGTGGCGGTCTTTTTTCCGCAACTGAGCGACTTAGATATGCACCTATTTTGCGTGGGTGTTTGTTTTAGGTTATCCTGGTGGAGAATATCGACTGGATTATTCATCTTATCGTCAACCCTGATGCATATGAGTACACGCATACGCATACTGATGTAAGTACTAGCATTTTAGAGGTTAGACGTGGATGCGCGGGGCCCGTAGCATTTGCTACTCTTGCTAGGTACGTGGCTAATCCGGCACTGAAAGTTGTTTTTTTTCCTCGCATTCAAAGTGAAAAGTAGAGTGTTTAACGCGAGACTAAACAACCATAATGACACTCGAACTATAGCCACTCTCGCTCGCTGGCTCGCTCGCGTGGCTAAACATCTCGTGTCATTATGGCTTGTTTTAGTCCCTTGTTGAACAATCTACTATTTTCACAACACTGCTCGGAAATATGGCCATAGATGGTCCAAACAAGACCATCTCACAAAACGTCACTTATAAGGACACACCAAGAATGTTTTTGTCGGCATATTTGCTGATTGGTCGAGAACATTGTTGTCCAACTTTAAGAACCAATGAAAATCAACCAATCAATTTTTGTGTCATAGCTCCTTAAAATGAAAAATTGAAATCGACCAAAGAGAACACACCATTTTGTGTCGTAAAATATTATAATAGGTGTATTTTTGCTAAAAGATACACAGACTAAAAACTATGTCACTACTATTTTTTAAATGTAATTCAAACTTGGCCCCTAATCTCGAACCACTAGAGATGAAATGGGAGATATGGCGAAACAAATACAATTTTATATGGAGTTGACATCTTCATCTCGAATGTTAGTTTATTAATCTCGAGTGCCACGAGAATAGGGGTCCAGATTAAAAAAAAGTTATCTATGGTAAAATTAGCGGAGAAATACAGCTTCTATACTACCTTTGAAAAACCGACGCCATTTGATTAACACTATTGAAAGTGAGTTTCAACTCAATAGTTTTTAATATGATTTTTTATTTCCTCTCAGTAGTTGAGAAAAGCACTATGTCTGCCTCGGTAGAAAGTGCAATGTATGGACTCGTACACTGAGGGCCTCAATTACGTTTCGGCCCTCTATATGACTCGTCCAAAAATCGCGTACTTTCTATCCTCTGCAACAATGTACTATATTACCACGTATCATCCAAACGGATGGACGGATTTCTAAAATTAAGGTGTTGTTGGATTTGTCTCAGCAACCCAAGTGTCCTAGGATTAGTGACGTCAAAAAAAAATAACATGGCGGATTTTAAGTGCCATAATGTGTGGTTCGAAAAAAAATCTTGTATCAAATGAATCCAATAGGGTATCAAAATGAAGAATATTAAAAGGCGATTACAAAAACATAAGTATACAAATCATATGTTAAGATGTAATTTGGTAAAGCAAATTACAAATCAAAATGAAATTATACTTTAATCTTTAAAGTGTCGAAACTCTAACTATTGGGCATAAAGTTTACTGTAACTTTTTGTATATTCTACAAAAAGTTACTAATAAAAATTGACCAGAAAAACATCACATTAACATTATTAATTAACAAATACTAAAAAGATTGAAATAAATTAAATTATTTAAAAAACAAAAAAGCCCGATTGCAATAAAAAAAAACTGAAAAGCGAAAAACAAGCTCTATAATCTATAGAAAATTGTAAGAACAATGTACTTATGATATTTATAACAATTTAAATTTAACTTGAATATTGGAAAAGGTGTTCCATGCGGAGACAAGCTAGTCCAATTTTTTTGTTTTTCACGTAATATGTTTTGTGATTTATTGCTTGCAATACCTTTTCAATATTCAAGTTAAATTTAAATTGTTATAAATATCATAAGTAGGTACATTGCTCTTAGAATTTTCTATACATTATAGAGCTTGTTTTTCGCTTTTCAGTTATTTTTTTTATTGCAGTCAGGTTTTTTGTTTTTTTAAATAATTTTTATGCATCGCCAATTATTTTAACAGTCGAAAAATAATCTTCAAAAATTCTATCATTACGCTATCATGGGATATAATTGAAAGCTTACTGCCGCACTCAGAGACATCAATTAAATTTAATGCTTCTTTAGTGACGTGTTGTCTTATTCTAAGAATTGCTATAGCAAAGAAAGTGACAGCAGCAACTTTAATCAAGCATTAAGTTTAATTGACGTCTCTGAGTGCGGCAGTTTTTATAAGTTACGTGGCGCATTAAACAAAACGGCCAAGTGCGAATCGGTCTCGCTCACTTAATTAGGTCAGGTCATAAATAAAAGTCAAAAATAACCCCCGCCTTCGTCGGGTAATAACGGTCCTGATAAACGCGCAACAATGTGTTTGCAATTTATAACCGGCAACTATGCAGCAGTGAGACAACAACCATTTCCTGTTATGAATTCCCTTAGGAACTTGCTCGTTTACATATCCGTAACATACGTACGTACCGCAACTTTAAAGGTGTTTCCAGGGGGCACAAGCTGCTGTGTCGAGTATATGTTTCCCCCCATGGGGGTCAACGGGAGAGTTGCTAACACATTCTCGTCCACGTCCAAGAGCTGCACCGCTTGTGCCGTCACACTGTGTTCTCCGTCTTTCAAAGATATCGTCAGGTGGGTCGGCGTTCCTAAAACAACCTGTTGTTAGGGATTTATTGGTTCCTCAAACCTCGTAATAAAAACGATCTGTAAGAGAACCAAGGTAACAGACATCGTCCAAAGAATTACAAGATGGGCTGGAGCGGGAGGGGACATTAGGTACTCGTAGAATGGATAGCTGATATAGGGCCAAAGGATTCTCGAAGCGTGATAGCATCTTGGAAAATGACTCTCATGAGGTAGACCGATGCCCTTGTGAAATGAAAGTCACTGGAATCTGATAAATGCAGACAGGCAGAACCTATCATTGAGACCCAACCCGTAGACAAAGCCTTTGTCTAGCAGTGGACGTGTTTTCACAGAATAGATGGCCAATGGGGACGATGACTTCTCGAACGGCTCTGCGTCCGCGTACCTACTCGAACACGGAGCGTGAGTAGACATCCAACCAGCCGACGTAGTGAATAAGGTTGCGGATAAGGAAGTGGCGCGTGCTGGTCCTTGTGGCAAACCTTGGGGACGCATTTGTGACGCAGTAAATGTTTTCGGGCGAGATGATGATGATGATTGATAAACATCACTCGACTGATTATGATGCTGATACATTTCTTACCATTTCCAATGGCTTACCGAATCTTTAGACCTTGCCAAAACCCAAAATATAAAATGGCAAGAAAAATGCTAAATTAAGACAATAACAGCATGTGAAAACATAGCAAAAGTTAATAGCAATCTCACAAAGATTCAATAGCTGCCTTTACACGTAAAGTTCGGACCGCGGGAAACGCCACGTGCCGTCCCAATCTTCGTTCCGAACCGTTAATTTTTTACTAAGTATTTTACTATTTACAGTTGCATTTACACGTACGGTACGGATCGAAGACTGGAACGGCGCGTGGCGTTTCCCGCGGTCCGAACTTTACGTGTGCAGGCCGCTTATATCCTTTTAGTGAAAATTCATTTAGCAAGTTAGGGATAATGCTATAAGTTGTTGCAAATATACCTATTGTAGGCCTTAGTGAGTTTTCTTGACTGTTTGAGAACACATATTCGAATGTGAAGTCGGTCCTCATGAATATCATGACATTGACGTTGGTACTACCATACACTTGGGCAACGTAGGTCCCGGGCCTTAAATTTATCAGTTTCAATACCTGAAATTTAATAAAGGTGATAAGAAAACTCGATCAATGTAACTCGGTAACTAGCCGATTGTTTAAGGATGATTTCCACCAAACGGCCCGCAACGGATCGGAACGGAAAGAATACGAACGGATGCGGCGACCACCGATCGTGTCCGGCAGCATATCGACGCATACGATCGGGCGATAACAGCCGTTCGCGGTCGACAGGATGTCGACGCACACGATCGGCACCGTACGGTTGCTTGCGAACGTAACCGCACTCAGTCAATTAGTTTCGTTCCTATCACGTGTTTGAGTGCACTTTCGAGAATGAGTGGGCTCGTAAGGTCACGGCCGAAAGGTTCCGATCGGACACGACGACAAGCGAACGGGGCCGATCGCAAGCGAACGGAGCCGATTGCGTGTGCGTGTTGCAGCATTCTTACGGCTCCGATCGCGTCTCGCGGAAAACGCCCGCCGTCAAGCTGCTGTGGGCGGCTCAGTAATAGGTATAGACTTTAAATACTGTGTACATGATTTAATATCGTTTAAAGATTGTAAAATCCGTACCGATCCGATGCGATGCGAGCCGTTTGGTGGAAATCATCCTTACAATTATTCTACTTCAAATTCCAAAAGCTTTATTTGGTTTTGACACTAGAATTTTATTTCATTAGTTGAATCCACTCACGTGTTAAGAAATACCGGTCGTTGCACGTACAAATTTAATTTACATACAACATGACCGTTGTCATTGTTTGTGATCCTTTGAGTAATTATCCTCTTACATATTCAGGAAGCTAAATAAGCTGTTATTTTCTCTAAAGCTGGGTCCACATTTGTATCATTTCGTCGTATCGTATCTCCGTCGCGTTGCACCGACGCGTATCAAGATCGCTAGTGTGGACGCAAAAACAGCGCGATCATGCGGCGCGCTCGGCGTATCATCGCTCGGGATCGATGTTGATACGCGTTTATTATATACTCCGCACACTCGCGATCGGATACGCGTATCAAGATCGGTAAGTATGGACGTGTTTTGATACTGTATCACGATACGAAGTTATGATTTGATACTCGATAGGCCGTGATCGCTCTCGAGGCGGTTTTTCCCCGATCATCAAAGGGGATACGGATAGCGTCCATACTTAATGATACGGCGTTATGATACGGTACGCTGCTACGCTACGGTTAGTATCCAATGGACGCATTTTTTCACGCGACGATGATAGTGATATGGTATGCCCAAAGTGAGCGTCCATACTTAGGATACGCGAGCTCGATACGATACGCGTGATCTTGATGGCAAAATGATACAAATGTGGACCCAGCTTTACGGTTTTCTCCATAGTGATATCACTGTGTTCAATTTGTACGAATCCTACCATCCATCATAATTGTAATTGTGAAAGTGTCCGTTTGTTAAACTTCCACGACTAAACCGATTTCGATGAAATTTGACATGAAGGACGCCGGGGTATGACAGAGGGTACTATATTCCCGGAAAATTGGACAGACCCCGAGGGTAGAGCAACAACTAGTACCTAAATATACAAAATAATACCTTAACGTTCTTGGTCCATGTTACCCGAGTGTACTCATAAACTTCTCTGTTGGAGTTGTCCTTAACTTTTAAAATAGCGTTCTTTCCGGACGCTGACACTAGTGCGTATACTGTCTCGTTGTAAATTGTGAACTGTTGAAAACATTCCTTTTTTTATAAACCACACTAAAACTGCATAGAAAGTTAGACCCTTAAGCCCAATAACTATGATGTTTACAATTTAATCTTCATCATAGTTAATTCTTATCCTACTAGGTAATATTTACAATTTATAAATGCGAAAGTTTGTGTGTGTGTTAGTTTGTTGCTCTTTCACGCTGCGACGACTTGACGGATTTGGATGAAATTTGGAATTGATATAGCTTATACCTTAACTTACACACGCGGTCTTAACATTAACACATACTTAGTCTAGTTTTAATTCTGGAAAATTTAAAAGTTCCCGAGGGAAATGATTATAAAAATGGTATTGAATCTTATTGAATCTTCTTAATTAACAAATAATATTACTCATATTGTACATACATACATACATACATAAACTCACGCCTTTATTCCCAGAGTGGAGTAGGCAGAGCTACAGGGGCCCGTTTCTCAAAGCGTATTTGTCTAATAATATTAGTGTTTTGTCTCATTTTTTAGTTTTATTTACGAGACAAATCACTAATATTATTAGCTTTGAGAAATGGGCCCCAGAACTACCAACAACTCTAAAAACTTGTTGATAATTCTGTAACCACATTTTGCACAATTAGGCTAAGATGTTTATCAGTGTATTAGTGACAGGTTGCAAGCCCATCGCCTAACAGTACTACCAGGGGGACATTTTATAAAGCTACAAGTTACAATTTTACAGGTCTAAACTGGCAACACTGCTCAAATGGCTTGTCATCATTGGTCGAGGTCGTGTCAGATGGAAACTTGTAACCTGTAAATTGTAATTTGTAGCTTTATAAAACAGGCCCCAGCCCTTATTCCCTTAGTCGCCATTTACGACATCCACGGGAAGACACAGAATGGCCCTTTTCTAACCTGGCAACCACACGACCACCATGACAACCATATTGTTGTAGGTTTAAATCCATTTAAATCAGCAAAATTTTGAGCCACGGAAAAAAGGTTCATAATATTTAACCGGCACGATCGTGTCATTCTGTGCTGTACAGGGTATGTGCGCAGGTTATAGGTATACTACAGTATATTATATATCAGCATGCCCATTTAAGGCAATGCTAATTAAATTATCAGCAAGTACATAGCCTAATTATTATTCTGTAACATTCCGAATGACGCAAACGGGCAAACAAACCTACGTTAGGAAAATTGCAATATTATGATTACAGTAAATATAACTACAGAAAAACAGGAAACTAATAACAAAACATTCTATAATTATGCCACAGGAAAGCCTAAAATAATAATCAAACTTTATTTTAGTCCATAGTAAATGGTATTCGTTTTTAAATCTTCATAAACTTCGCCAACATTTATTTATTTTAGTTCCTTTGAAGGAGAAGGCATACGATCACACTCTTGCAGGAAAGTTACGATTTATTTCTATGGAGACACAACAATATACCTATATCTGTAATATTATTGTCAAAATTTAGAATGGAAAGTTCATAAATAAATTTCGCATTATGTCATCTACATTTATGACCACTAAAGAAAAAAAATGAAAATAAACTAATAAAAATAAAAATATAAATAAAAATTCTATAAGTATTATGCACTTTGAAAATATCTATATTAATGCATTTCACTTCATATAAATACCTACATCCCATTTAATTTTGTTCCTACATCACAAAAAAATATTGAAATTAATTGAACAACTCGAGTAAAATAAATCATATCGGTTCAGTTTTGGTATGCTAATGTTTTATAGATGCTTCATTTTATATATTGAACTAGATACAACCGAAAATAATACATTTTGATGCAAGTGCGGAAAGTAAGTCATTTTACAAGAGTCCCACGGGTAAAAATTACAGATCTGCACTTGTATCAAACGACGTTTTTTTAATAAATTTGCGAAAAAATGACAAGTGTTTTTTTAACAGACACTATGTCTAATATCTCTGAAATTGATTAAATGATGACTATCTTAACCATCCCGAATAAACTAATTTTATTTAAAAAAGCGCGTCCGAATCCGTATCGCATTCGTTTAGAAGCTACGATACCACATACGGACACACAGACACAGATACATATAAACACAGATGTCAGAGAAGAGCTTCTATGATTGGATCTGTGGTGATCTTCTGTCATCGGTGTGGGATGGAAGCTTATGGTTAAGATAATGGTAATAACAGCACGCTGTGATTTAACATGATTTATTATTTAATCATAACTCCAGACAACAGAGATACACAGATACACGCGTTAAACTAATTATTGGTAGTTAATAATTGAACAAAGATACTTACTGGTACATTGGTTAACTGCCGCGGTGGAACCACCTTTTTTGTTATCACTGACCGATCTTCCTTTATAGCTTCCTTTACATATTCAAGGACCTACAACGAAAATGGATTGTTAAAATCCCAGCCAATACGTAATTCTTTGTACCTACTCGTTCCACTTTTCCAACCTTTTAAAATAATAATTACCTGTCCAATTTCTTCCTCTGATATTTCTAAAACCTGCCCATTGCAAGCCATTGCAATCCTGGAATACACTGCCGTGGTTTCACAGGTATCCCCGGTCAGCACAAACACGATCTACAAATAGTTTAAATATTAATTTACTTATTAATTGCACTAAAAACAACAGTACAAATGACCTGTCAACCAGTAGGCCAAAATAAAATATCAACGGTCGGCTCGAAGAAAATTAGTATTGAAAGCAAACGGCTTTCTACTGGTGTCCGATCGAAAGTTCCGTTTCGGTCGAGTTTCGGCACAAAAACTAGTTTCGGTTTCGATTCGGTTTCGGCGGCAAACCTGCCGAAACTACGACCGAAACCGAAACTGCATTCGGGAGTTCACACGCCGTGATCGGTTATGTTCGGCGCGGTAAATTCCATCCAAGCGACGAAGACATTTTGCCGCGTCCACGTGCCTAATCATGTCGTGCCTGGCTTGTGTTTGCAATTCGTTTTGTTTGTTGTGAGTTTTCGTGTGATTTATTTTGAATTCGGTAAGTTTTATCACGTGATATAGCATAAGAGTAGGTAATAAACATAAAAAAATAATTTAATATGCCTAACTAATACATAGATTATAGTAGAGTCAAGTTCAACATAACTATATAAATATAGTGCAGTGCATTAGTGGTGATAATATTAAGGATTCAGAGTTTCAAAGTTCATTTTAATAATTATTACTAAGGTATCCAAGTGGCAAGTACAGTTAGATACCTACTTACCTACGTACCTAATTGTTTGAAAATGTCGTAGACGGCATAGCTATATTATGATTTAACCTGTCGTCTTTGTATGATAAGGATCAGTATAGAAGTGATTTAATCGTTTTATTCAAATATGGACTTTACTGGCTTGAAGATAGGGTTTTAATTTTCTTGTAACAAAATCGAAAAACATCAATCTTCCATAGATAATACTCAGTAGTTTGAAACATGGAACCAATTGAGAGCCAGGAGCGTTTAAACTCTGTCACGTGACACCGATGACGTCAGAGTCCCACAGACGACGGGTACAAAATTATGCGAGGCGACACAGACGAGAGGTTAAAGGTAAAAAAATAAAACTGACTGACTGATAATGATAATGATTATTTTTCCCTCAAAACATCCCACTAAGGAAGTTTCGGTTTCAGCTTCGGCCGAAACTGAGACCGTTGCCGAAATTCAGTTTGGTTTCGGTTTCGGTCGTAAAAACCAGTTTCGGTCGGACACTAATTGCTACTTCTGAAGAAAGAAAAGAAAAATATTTCGAAAATTCGGGCGGGATCCCTTTTAATTTATCTTTATATTTTATTTATAACAGACAGTTAGACAGACATTGCAGAATTTAATAAACGTCTTCTTCTTTCATTTCTTATTTTAATTAACGGCTTTCACTCCTGTTATGGGGTATTTCGCCGATGTTGAGTTATTTATAGACACTCCCATGAACTCATAAGAGAAGCAAGACCATGGATTTTAAAAAATTCAATGTACAAAATGTTATAAAGAAGCAAAATAAATTATTCCAATTTGTCGTTGTAACTTGTAACAAATATGACGCCATGATAATGTAATGGATGTGACATCAAAGACAAGGACAACCATATCCCTCCCATAACTGGAGCGATCAAGACAAAATAGCACGCGACCATAGATTAACGTTACAGAAGAGACGTTGTGATTTAAACTTACGGTGTCACGTTGTTGCTTGAAAACATCGAGAGTTACTTAAACGTCACTATGAGGTCTCACAGTGCTCACGAACGCACAGGTCGGTTCAAATCGTCTCATAAACAATAGGTCGGTCAAAAAGGACCAATCACAAAGCTGTATTGAACGTAACGCGTTTACTCAGTGAAGGATCCCTTAAATATTGTTTGTGAATACGGGTGTTAAAGTTAAACACACATTTAAGATAATATTTGGACGACCAAACTCCTATTTTTAAATTAGCTTCGGTTTTATAATTTTGATCATGAGTTATTCTCTTCTTTGGGTTTTTTTATGCCAGATGATATAGACCCAATTCAGGCACGTTAATGTTTGATGCACGCCACCAATTAAAGGTTAAATAAATGACAAAATCTATTTCTACTGACGCAAAAATATGGTTTATCACAGTTGCTTTAGTGGTTTACCTGGCTTTGCTTCACTTGGCACAGCGAAATGACTGTCTCAACCAAATGCATGTCACGTGCACCGGCATCAGTGAAAACGAACAGATACGAGCCGGGTAGGCTTTCCTCGAGTGCGAGTTTGGTTCCCGTCAGTGACATTTCCGAGCACCAACCGCCATGGACACGAACTTGGTTCAGGGCCTGTTTGAATTCATTGGCGTCACGAGTTCTTTTCCAAAACGTCACACCTAATATAATGTTGAAATAAAGTAAAGTAATAATTTTGCTAGATAAATTAAACATATTATCAAGTTTTTATTCTTATACTATTTATTACCACTGAATAATCGCTTCGCAAATCAAACATATTTATTAATCAATAACAACAATAATAACCAAATTAACTTACTTGGGTTATTAAAAGTCACCAGCAACATTTCTTCAATCTGACTCGCTTCGTACAGCACAATATCGACTATGGACTTAGCAGCCATTTTGAGCTGAGCCATTTCATCGTACATCGATCCCGTGTCATCCATGACAAATGTCAAACTACTTTTAATTTCACATGACACTTGTACGAGGAAAAGTGCGAGAAAAATTAGAGTTTTCGGCCCCATCCTGCCGACTCTCCTGCCGAGCGGCGACTGATCGCTCACAATGCACCCACTTATGCATATAACGGGTAGGTGCGGCAGGTTTGGATAAACCCGAGTTCCATACCAGAACATAATTGTAAATATGTATTTCACTGATAAGTCGTCATTGTTAATACCTATTTAAGTTGGGATTTACCTTATTTTTGCCAATCCAGATTATCATTAGGTCATTTAAGTTTATGGTTTTTAACCATTCCATTTAATTAAGCTGTCATCATCTTCTCAAAATGCCTCTCCAACTAGTGAAGGTCAGCTTTCAGATCCTGGATTGTATTGCTGTCTTTTACAAAGGGGAAGAGTTCGTATGGTGCGGAGTCATGACGTTTTCCTGCGTCCAACTCGCTTCTTTCGACCTTGTCCATCATAATGACTGGCAAAAATGCCTTTTAATAATACTGTGGGTCGACTGAATGCTCCAACGTTTGCCCCTAATTATATAATTATTTTTGGCGTGGAGTAGGAACAGTAGTGAAACCCCAACGAAAATGTTAAGCACTTTAGTGCACTGTCATAATAAACTTCAAACTGAACATAAAATGACAAGTATGACAATAACAATGGTAGTCACTATGTCAAGGTTGTAAGTATGCTCAACATTTTTATTGGGTGACTGTACCTAAACTAGCGCACTGGTTGTTGGGATCTGTGACCCATAGGCACTTGCATTCTCAAGACTACAGTCCCGAGATTTAATTTGGTACCCACCTTAGGTCCAAAGTCAAACAGACATTCTACAACAATAAGGTTGAGTTTCCTAATAGTTACAAATGACTTGACATCTCTAATGGCATTGACGGCTTCAAGCATATTTTTCTTGAAATGGGTCCCAAATTAACGCTCGTGACCGTACAATTACCACCAACCCTAATGCCTCTCAGAGGCTCTACTTTGAAATCCGTAATTCGAACTTCGTCTTTGTTGCGTAATTTGCAAGAAAGTGACGGGGCGATCCGAAGTTCGAATTTACTGATTTCAAAGCAGAGCCTCAGCTCACAGACTGACTACACAGATGCGGTAAGATTTTATCAGATCTGCGTATAACAGATGAGGGGAAGAAGGCTTGGCCAGACTGCCAGCGAGACGGTGGCGGGGCGTAATGAGTGAGTGATGCGGGTGGGACGCTCGGTCACACAGAGCAAGCGCGCATCGCGCTGGCCTCGCGCCATCAACCCGCCGGCATCAAGCGCGCGTTGCGCGCGGTTCCCACCCGCATCGCACTGTCCCGCTCGCTCTCTGTGGTTTGTACATGCGTTGTCTGAAGTCACACTGACTTATCGCGCCACGCGCAAGTCGCAGATGCGCGGCCTGCGCGCGACGGCCTGCGCTGGCGGGGCGCGACAGAAGCGGGGCGCGATGCCGACGGGGCGCAGCCTGTTTGACCACGCTAACGGGTTGTATGGAAATATCGCGTCACGCGCCCCGCGAGCCCGCGACGGTGCTGTGTGGCCAAGCCTTAAGCGGGACGGTTTAACTCGCCTACCCTGTTATACGCAGATAAAATAAAATCTTACCGCATCTGCGTAGTCTGTGAGAGGCATAAGAACTAAGATCTACGCTAGGAATTTCACCGGTTGACTTATCCCATTGCCGGAACACAACAATGCGAACACCGCTGCTTGGTGGTAGGTTAAACCAGGGGTCGGCAAGTAGTTTTAGGTGGGGTCCGGATTCTGTGGGAAAATTTTAACGAGGTCAAAAAAAAAAAACTGATAATAATTACCTATACTTATTTATTGTATGGTTTCAAATCAAATTCTGAATTATAAAACACAAGAGCTAAAATTAATGTGAGAAACTGCACCGACGGTCTTGAGCCAGTTTTTTATAGTATGGTTCTCGAGAAGAACAGCAAATTCGAAGTGTGTCTTCTAGGTGGGCGTCCGTTAATCTCGAACGATATTTGTTTTTCAAAAAATTCATCTTTGAAAAAGATGATTCACATACGTATGTCGAGCCAAACATAGTGGCCAAATTGATAGCTAGTTTTTTGCAATTTACATATTTTTCTCGGACATGTTTGGCCCAAAATTCTTCAGTGGATACAGTTTTATATATTTGCAAAGACACATCTTCTTGCATATCAATTATTTCAATTTGAAGTGATGGCTTTGACAGATTAAACAACTTTGCAGCCACATCTGTCCATTCTGCCGCTACATCAATTTCAAATGGCGATTTAAGAAACGGAGATAGCTTGCCCATCTCTCCAAAGTCTTGGAATCTTGTAGCAAATTCGTTCCTAAGATCGGCCAAAAATTTTACAAACACTGAAATGACTTCTTCAGAGTTCTCCTACCTTGCTTAACCGTTAAACGATAAGATAGTGGTAGCGATCCAGACGGACCTAGTACAAGGTTCTACCACCACTAAAATTCAACAATTTTGGATAATTTTGGTTACATAATGATAGGCTGTCTTGGTCTACTTAAAGCTAATTTAAAACAATAGGGAATATGCATGTTTTTTACAGCTTCAATAAACGCTGATTCATGTAAAAAACAGGTGAGAAAAATCATTTTTTGAATAGCTAATACAAATAAGCAAGATATCAGCCATCAAAGATTTGTTCCTATCTCTTCCTAGGTTCCTAGAAAAACAGAATTTTACGTGGAGTTTACATGGCCGAACTGCACAATGACGTCACCGGTGCACTTCGGATCTCTCTGCAAAATGCAAAATGCTTGTATCATCCGTATTTCATGACCGATTTTAATTTTAATTTCACTTTTGGTGATGTCTTTTACGGCACCTATACCTATTTATGTTTTGTTGACAAATGCGATTTAAAAAATCCATGCATATATATTGAACATATTTTTGCAAATTCAAAAACCATTCTACTACTTAGTCTAGTATTATATAAAACTATAAATATTAAATTAAATATAATATCAAATATCATGCGTAGTTCAGCAGGAAAACATGACAAAAATATTAGGAGAGAGAGATAGAGGGAGAAACAGGAAAAAAAAATAACAAGACGACCACATAAAAGTTTCGACATGTTTTCCTACATCAACGGTGTCCCGTATCAAATTGTTACCTAAACTAAGTATTCACAGTTTATTATATATTCTGTTACATTTAATAATATTCGAAATTAATACATTTAATATAATACAATTAAAAGTTAAAACTAAACTTATTTAAATTAAAATAAAAGCTACCTATCCAGAGAGGTAACGCAGCCAGTGTCATAGGGACCATGCCGCGAGCGGACCTGCTAGAGGGGGTGTTCTTTTTAACCGACTTCAATTAAAAAACAAAAAAAACAAAAAAATAACTTCTACTACTAGGTACTTAGTAGTAGGTACGAGTACCTATCCTATTAGGTTAGTCCAACTGAAGTCGGCTTTTTGTTGAAAATATTGTGGTCGCCGACTTCAGTTAGACTAACCTAATAGGATAGGTACCTACTACTAAGTACCTAGTAGTAGAAGTTATTTTTTGCGTTTTTGAAGGCGGTTTTTTTGTTTTTTAAAACATTTATTTTATTTTACACTTTTTAGTGATCATAATAAGCTTATGTAGTCCCACTTCTTAGTTGATATATGAAACTTTAAGACATTTCAAGCTCGCCGCAAGCAACGCCGCGGGAAAATCATAGTCATTTTAAAACAATTAAATGTGCTTCGTTGTAGTCGCTCAACTATCTTAATCGAGATATCTTATCGCCACCCTTGAAATCGGTACCGTTGAGGAGTTCCGGTGGCCATCTGTGGTCTTCATCATCAGTTCCGCTTCACCAAGTGACACTTTCTGAATGCAAATGCTACACTTGTTACTAAAAATACTAAAATCGCTATATGTTTGCATACAATATTTGAGGAGTTCCCTCAATTCCTCACTGATCCCTTCATCAGATTCAGATTTGCTGACAATGGGACCACCTCGGAAGTATACTCTATCAAACCAAAAAAGAATTTTTAAAATCGGTCCACAATTGACGGAGTAATCGGTGAACATACATAAAAAAAAAGAAAAAAAAAATACATACAGTGGAACGTATAACCTCCTCCTTTTTTGAAGTCGGTTAATAAAAAAGGAGGAGGTTATACGTTCCATTGTATGTATATTATTATTTTTTATGTATGTTCACCGATTACTCCGTCAATTGTGGACCGATTTTAAAAAAAATTTTTTGGTTTGATAGAGTACACTTCTGAGGTGGTCCCATTGTCACCAAATCTGAATCTGATGAGGGGATCAGTGAGGAATTGAAGGAACTCCTCAAATATTGTAGGCAAATATAGCGATTTTAGTATTTTTAGTAACAAGTCTAGCATTTGCATTCAGAAAGTATCACTTGGTGAAGTGGAACTGATGATGAAGACCACAGATGGCCACCGGAACTCTTCAACGGTACCGATTTTAAGGGTGGCGATAAGATATCTCGATTAAGATAGTTGAGCAACTACAGCAAAGAATATTTACTTGTTGAAATATGACTATGACTTTCCCGCGGCGTTTCTTGCGGCGCACGTGAACTAACTTAAAGTTTCATATCAACTAAGAAGTGGGACTACATAACAGCGTATGTATTATGATCACTAAAAAGTAAAAAAAAAAAATGTTTTAAAAAACAAAAAACCGCCTTCAAAAAGGCAAAAAATAACTTCTTTAAAATTGTAGATACCTAATAGGTTAGTCCAACTGAAGTCGGCGACCACAATATTTTCAACAAAAAGCCGACATCAGTTGGACTAACCTATTAGGTATCTACAATTTTAAAGAAGTTATTTTTTGCCTTTTTGAAGGCGGTTTTTTGTTTTTTTATAGTGGTGATTATTATTTACGTCTTTAATATTTGAGTAGCTTAGTTTTTATTTTAATTTATATATTCTTACCTTTCAATAAATTAACTGATTAGGTAATTGCCCGAAGTGGGACCCTTCGTGCGAGTATAATATTAATTAATGTCCTTAGTATGTTGACGAAAAATAACATGTCCGCCATCTTGAATTCCAAATCTGACATCATTTTCGAATTCGCCATCCCAGAAAACATGAGAAACGATACCCATGAAGACTTTTCCGAAAACCATCATGGCTGCCATCTTGAATTCCAAATTTGATATCATTTTCGTAAAATATGGCCAGCCACCATCTTGAATTCCAAATATGACATTATTTTCGAATACGCCATCCCCGAAAACATGAGAAACGACCCATGAAGATTTTTCCGAAAACCATCATGGCTGCCATCTTGAATTCCAAATTTGATATCATTTTCGTAAAATATGGCCAGCCACCATCTTGAATTCCAAATATGACATCATTTTCGATTTGGCCACGCCCGAAAACATGATAAAAGATACCCATGACGACTTTTTCGAAAACCATCATGGCCGCCATCTTGAATTCCAAATTCAATATCATTTTCGAATTGGGCATCCGCGAAAACATGATAAAAGATACCCATGACGACTTTTTCGAAAACCATCCTGACCGCCATCTTGAATTGCGAATCTGACATCATTTTCGATTTGGCCACTCGCGAAAACATGATAAAAGATACCAATGAAGACTTTTCCGAAAACAATCATGGCTGCCATCTTGAATTCCAAATTTGATTTCATTTTCGTCAAATATGGACAGCCACCATCTTGAATTCCAAATATGACATCATTTTCGATTTGGCCACGCGCGAAAACATGATAAAAGATACCCATGACGACTTTTTCGAAAACCATCATGGCCGCCATCTTGAATTCCAAATTCAATATGATTCTCGAATTCGGCATCCGAGAAAACATGATAAAAGATACCCATGACGACTTTTTCGAAAACCATCCTGAACGCCATCTTGAATTGCGAATCTGACATCATTTTCGATTTGGCCACTCGCGAAAACATGATAAAAGATACCAATGAAGACTTTTCCGAAAACAATCATGGCTGCCATCTTGAATTCCAAATTTGATTTCATTTTCGTAAAATATGGCCAGCCACCATCTTGAATTCCAAATATGACATCATTTTCGATTTGGCCACGCGCGAAAACATGATAAAAGATACCCATGACGACTTTTTCGAAAACCATCATGGCCGCCATCTTGAATTCCAAATTCAATATCATTTTAGAATTCGGCATCCGCGAAAACATGATAAAAGATACCCATGACGACTTTTTCGAAAACCATCCTGACCGCCATCTTGAATTGCGAATCTGACATCATTTTCGATTTGGCCATTCGCGAAAACATGATAAAAGATACCCATGACGACTTTTTCGAAAACCATCCTGACCGCCATCTTGAATTGCGAATCTGACATCATTTTCGATTTGGCCATTCGCGAAAACATGATAAAAGATACCCATGACGACTTTTTCGAAAACCATCCTGACCGCCATCTTGAATTGCGAATCTGACATCATTTTCGATTTGCCCACTCGCGAAAACATGATAAAAGATACCAGTGACGACTTTTTCGAAAACTATCATGGTCACCATCTTGAATTCCAAAATCAATATCATTTTTGAATTTGGCACCCGAGAAAAGCAGCAGTTTCAACTTCGCCGTCCCCGAAAACATTAGAAATTCGATATAATTTTCGAATTCGCCAGCTGTGAAAACGGGAGAAAGCGACCCTGCCGAAAAACATCACGCCCGCCATTACTTGAATTCCTAATTCGACATTACTTTCGAACCAACTTTTTAATACCCTGGACCTTTTTTAACCGACTTCAAAAAAGGAGGAGGTTATACGTTCCACTGTATGTATCTTTTTTTTTTTTTTTTTTTTTTTATGTATGTTCACCGATTACTCCGTCAATTGTGGACCGATTTTAAAAATTCTTTTTTGGTTTGATAGAGTATACTTCCGAGGTGGTCCCATTGTCAGCAAATCTGAATCTGATGAAGGGATCAGTGAGGAATTGAGGGAACTCCTCAAATATTGTATGCAAATATATAGCGATTTTAGTATTTTTAGTAACAAGTGTAGCATTTGCATTCAGAAAGTGTCACTTGGTGAAGCGGAACTGATGATGAAGACCACAGATGGCCACCGGAACTCCTCAACGGTACCGATTTCAAGGGTGGCGATAAGATATCTCGATTAAGATAGTTGAGCGACTACAACGAAGCACATTTAATTGTTTTAAAATGACTATGATTTTCCCGCGGCGTTGCTTGCGGCGAGCTTGAAATGTCTTAAAGTTTCATATATCAACTAAGATTAATACCCTGGACATTTTTTAACCGACTTCAAAAAAGGAGGAGGTTATACGTTCCACTGTATGTATCTTTTTTTTTTTTTTTTTTTTTTATGTATGTTCACCGATTACTCCGTCAATTGTGGACCGATTTTAAAAATTCTTTTTTGGTTTGATATAGTATACTTCCGAGGTGGTCCCATTGTCAGCAAATCTGAATCTGATGAAGGGATCAGTGAGGAATTGAGGGAACTCCTCAAATATTGTATGCAAATATATAGCGATTTTAGTATTTTTAGTAACAAGTGTAGCATTTGCATTCAGAAAGTGTCACTTGGTGAAGCGGAACTGATGATGAAGACCACAGATGGCCACCGGAACTCCTCAACGGTACCGATTTCAAGGGTGGCGATAAGATATCTCGATTAAGATAGTTGAGCGACTACAACGAAGCACATTTAATTGTTTTAAAATGACTATGATTTTCCCGCGGCGTTGCTTGCGGCGAGCTTGAAATGTCTTAAAGTTTCATATATCAACTAAGAAGTGGGACTACATAAGCTTATTATGATCACTAAAAAGTGTAAAATAAAATAAATGTTTTAAAAAACAAAAAACCGCCTTCAAAAACGCAAAAAATAACTTCTACTACTAGGTACTTAGTAGTAGGTACCTATCCTATTAGGTTAGTCTAACTGAAGTCGGCGACCCCAATATTTTCAACAAAAAGCCGACTTCAGTTGGACTAACCTAATAGGATAGGTACCTACTACTAAGTACCTAGTAGTAGAAGTTATTTTTTGCGTTTTTGAAGGCGGTTTTTTGTTTTTTAATTTACAGGCGTTTTTCAAGCTGCCACCCTCCGCAGCAAGGCCGAAAAAGCGTGCAGAAAATTAAGGCCTAAGGGTTACGATGCCGGGGCAGGTCAAGGGATGCACTTTCAAAACGCACTGAAGTTACGCTGGCCAGTCTATTACACCCAATTTTATGAAGTGACCGGATTTGCACTGCGATGTGTTTTTATCAGAAAGGCCAGAAGGGCTACGGCGACGGAGCGTAGCACGGCAGGGCAGGCATGGTCCGTGGGCTTGGAAGGTCTTGACAAATTCCAATCTCAAGATCGAAAATGCGTCGCAAACCCAGAGGAATGCCCCTAAATAGCGAAACCAGTTTTTATGATATATTAACTTTAGGTACAGATATTTGATGCAAATTTTGGGAAATCCAGGGTGTGATTGTGATTTCTAAATTTGTGTGACGAAACTTAACTTGTAGTTACTACTAGCCTCAAAAATACCAACGCTTGTCTGCTCGCGTCACGTGCTCTGATTTCGCTCCGCCCACAATAACAAACCACTGCTGATTTTTCAAACTAAACGCACTCCATTTCTTTATATAGATGACCATTATTTTAATATGCACACCTGTCAATTAAATTGCTATCAGACATGTTTTATCTGCTGACCTATTGTAAAATCTTGCTGCCCAAGTAATTATTTTGCAAATGACAGATTTTATTATTGACGCGTTCGGTATGCATTTCGTTATGCGTTTGATTGTGTTTGTTCGTTAGGAACCTTCAATAATTTCAAAATGCGTTATTTTATTTCATAATAGGTAGTACCTCTTTAAAATAACCACTAATCGCATACCATAGGGAACCCTCTGTAAATGATAGTTTTTTTTTTATACCTTGTGATCTGAGACACTTTGTAAGTGGAATACCTCTTTAAGTGATACAAATTTGCAGGTCCCTTAATGACCAGTTCCAGGTTTCACTGTATTTGAATGTTTAGCAGTATGAAATACTTAACCCTTAAAGTCGCAAAATTAAAAAAGAAACTGAATTTCACTTATTTACACAATTTTATTTAAATAAAAAATACAAAAAGTGCACCTTAAGAAATGTATGGTTTTACAAATCTTATTATGTATTTATACTCAGCAAAACAGTTTTTAAATATTAAAACTTTTACGAGTTGGACCACAGTTTCTGACCGTGTTGAATACAAGCCATATCATACCTATTTTGGTAGCTTAACACTTGACTTATAAGTTATCCTATCGTAAAAAACCGTTAATTTATTAACGGTTTTTTAATAAAAGCAGAAATATCCCAAATATTAACTTCAAACCCTTCCATACATTTAGTACCTACGCCATTCATTGAGTGACTTGAGAGGCTTTAGTTTAAAAGGCCTAGTCATTTCACCATATTATTATGATTCATTAATTATTTTATTTATTACAGTTTATTCGTGTAAATTATGAATCTTAAACAGTTTTATCTGTTACGGTAGAGAAATTACAGCCTCAAGGAACGTCGCACTATATGGGTATGGGAGCGTTTAAACTTATAGTAGATTGTTCAACAAGAGACTAAAACAAGCCATAATGACACGAGATGTTTAGCCACGAGAGCGAGCCAGCGAGCCATTCGAGTGTCATTATGGTTGTTTAGTCTCGCGTTAAACACTCTACTTTTCACTTTGAATGCGAGGAAACAAAACGACGTTTCAATATTTAGCAAATATGTAACAAAGTTTCTGACTAATTTGTTTCGCGGTTGTTAGACTTGTTAGTTTTTTGTAAAGTGACACTTTACAAAGTGATACAAATGCTTGCATATTTAGCCAACAGATATTAACTTCTTAAAAACTATTTGGACCATGCCTAATACAATAAAACTAGGTATCCTTAATATATTTCAATATATTAATATTCGTAATCATTAATCGTGTTTCACGAAATTAAATCGTTATTTTTTAAATATTTTTGCGCAGTTGTCATTTTGTGGTTATTTCCACAGCTTAAAAATGGTCCATAGGTACACAATTACTGAAAATGGCGATAATCCTGTTTAGGGATTTCCAAAGTAAATTAAAAAAAAAAACTTGAATCCTAGAGATTAATAAGGAGTTTTAGTCCCGATGTGCAGAGACTAAAGTAACATTTTAAGAGCATGAGAAGTGAAAATATTTTTAATATATCTACTTTTATTTAAAAAAAGATATTAATGTGATTTTACTCATCGGGTTACGCACTTTCGGTATCAGTTTACCTAAAGTTTTCTGATGCCTATTTTTACGGAATAATCTCTTGGCCACACTTAACGATTACACCCTGTAGGAATACATTTTCAAAACGGATTAATAAAGCTATTTTTTGGTAGGTACCCTATCGCCATCCAGTTCTAAAAATACTCATCAGGAAGTAAGTTTAAAAGAGATATTTTTTTTGCTGTTGTTGTAAACACAAAATAAATTCGAAAAGAAGTATATAGGTACCTGACATGTGAAGGCGGGCGAGCGGGGAAGTAGGTATTTATGACGCAATTCTTAGCAAGTCCCAAAGAGTTGTACGGGTTGTACTTGTACCTACTTCAACAAAATTATGCCATTCATTATTCTAATAATTATGCAATTATACCTCTCTCCGTCTCTTGTCCTTCACGATCTCATGTACTTCTTGATAAAATGCTCGTGGTACAGGATTTTTGTAAAGCCTATGAAACTATTGCGGCTGCACTCGAGGTCCCTGGAAATATAAGGTTTGACAGACGCGATGCCGCGAAGATAGTATCGCTGCTTGCCTCTGTTATTGGCTGAGAAGGAGAGACCCGCTCCACTGTCGCCAATGCATAGTCCGATGCCTAAAAAAAAACAACTATTAAGGTGGATTCGCAATGTTGAGATACTACCGATTATCAGGACCTGATTAACCCTAAGGGTCAAATCACACCGAGACGCGACGCGACGCGACGCTGCGCGCACATTTTTAATAGAGCGACTCAAAATATACTTTATTTACTACACGAAAAGGTACACATTTCATTGTGAGAATTAAGAATACGGTATACCACGCAGCGCTGCGCCTCAAGACGCCTCGCGGCGCAGCGCGACGCATCGCGACGCAGCGGTGCATCGTCGGCAAGCGCGGCGTGCGAGAGCGGCGCTGCGCCTCGCGAAGCCGCGAGGCGCAGCCTGAGGCCGCCGACGCGACTTGTCTCTTCTCTCTCTTGGAAATGGTAAACTGCAACTGCGGCGAGTAGACACGTTCCGCTGCACCGCGCGGCGTCTCGATTTTACGATGCGCCTTAGGGTCAGTTCACACCGAGACGCGACGCGACGCGACGATACCGGAAGAGGCCAGTGACTTCGTGCGGCGCCGCGCGAAGCAGCGCGACGCCGCGAGGCGCAATGTAAAATCGTCGGCAGCACGACGCCTCGCTGCACAGCGAGACGCCGCGCGGTGCAGCGGAATGTGTCTACTCTCCGCGTCCCCTACAGTTTACCATTTGCAAGAGAGAGACGAGACAAGTCGCGTCGGCGGCCTCAGTCAGGCTGCGCCTCTTCGCATGCACTATTAATCTAGCATCATTGCATCTACCCTACATATATCAACTGGACCTCAAAATTAGCTTAGGGCGGTCAGAACTCTTGAGCAGTCGCTGCCGATTATCGCGCGTAAATCTCTCTCGATCTCTACCGATGTCCCAATAATGGCGAGCGTTCCTCATTGCAAATATACAATGCAATAGTTCTTAAAATGTGTTTTGGATTCTGTTAAACCTACGCAAAAGAGCGGATTCTCATACGCTATATAGTGAAAGGGAAATACAATATTTTTTTATAGTATGTATGGACTTCATATAGCTTTTATTTTTACGACACTTGGCCTAAAAGACTACAAATTAAATTGTAAATGTTGACTAGAATAAAATCCAAATTTGCTGTATTTTTCTCTATCTATCCCCTGCGGCCGAAAGTGTGGACCTTCGGGGGATGGATCGGGGGTCTGCCGCCGTCTTTGGCGATCTTTCAATGTCGGAGCCCGCGCTACGCGGGCCTGCCGGTGAGGCTCGTGGTCGAGTGCGCAAACAGAACCTGTGGCCACCACCAATGGCGTGGAGGGACGTTTTCGGTTGGTGAGCTACCCGGGCCCATGCGTAAAAGCATTTACCCAGCGTAAAAAAAAAGGTTAGGTTAGACTTACCCTGCTGAGAACCAGCGCAGAACTTGTCGAGAGTGATGTAATTTTTAAAACTATCGCTGGAGTTCGCGATGCACGTCTCGCGGTCGACGTAGGGCAGGCTTCTGAGACTCAGGATATTTGATGCACGCTGGTCCTCTTCTTCGGAAGCCCAACTCAGTATCTGAAAATTAAATGAATAATAGCCCTTGAGCTGCGAGTGGCGACGAACTTTAGCCAACTGGGAAGAGTCCATACTCTGCCAGTACGTGGCGTGCAATTGGGATACACCTAAAAAAACTGCTTTTTAATTCGAAATAGCCTTTATTTAATAAAAAAATAAATAAACTAAAATGATTCGTTAAGAATATAACTATATATTTTTTAATGATTCTTTAGTTTTATAAGAGTCTGATTTGACCAGAGGAGTCATGATTAAAAGTCATTTAAAAGAATGTAATAAACATAGCTGACGGTAGCCTTAACAGCTGCCACCCTCAAGTGGAACTGGGCCGGACATACTGCATGCCTGATAACCTTTGCCCAAAAATAACTGTCACAATTATGTTTGGCCAAGCAACATCGGTGCCATCTCTCAGATTTCTTACATATAACGTTGCCCTAAACATCACTGTCCCCCCGTTTCTCACCTTCCCTATGTTCCCACTCCTGAGCTGTCGACTTTCGAACTCCGCATAGAAGTCTAAGCAGACGGGCCGCACGAAGGTGCCGAAGACCACCGGTGTTGCCACGATCACCAGCGCGATATCATTTCGGAAGAATGAGGGAATGCCCATGAACCTGGTAGGAATTCTTAACTCGCTTACCTAGAACGTGGATAGAAAGGGTAATGCTCAATTAATAACTCGCTGTTAAGAAAACACTGTTGATGTTTAAGAGGCCACATATGCTGCCATGCCCACCTAATGAAACGGGATGGCTTTACGTGCTTCCGGGCGAAGAAAGTGAGATGGATATAGTTTGCGTTGCGCGCAACGAACGTGATGATAATGTAAAATTCAAATAATTGCTGTTTACTTTAAATTTTACTTAGGAGACACTGCCGGGCTAATATTGGCCGGTGCACTATTGCTCTAAGTTGGCCAAAACATAAAATTCCGTTGGCAATCCATTGAATTTTATTATAGTGGACGTTGTACTTACATCCAAACTCTGAACGGAAGTCGGTGTTCCGCGAGGCGGCGCTCGTCCCCAGGACCGATAGACCTTGCCCACAGCCACTGCATAATCTTTCGCGGGTCGAAGTTGGTCATCCGGCCACGACCAGAAGCAATGAGCAGCTGCAAAGAAAATATTAACCAGTCTTTTAAAAGTAATAATAAAGATGTTTATCCTGTGCATGAACGAGCACCTTTCCAAGTTTGGCAGCGCTTCTTAGAAGGAGTGCTCTGTCGAGCAGCCCCGCCGCCGCCGCCGCAAGACACTGCGTTCTGTATTCTGCTCTGTGTCGACATTTGGCTCAAATCTTTAGTTTCTTCTTTAATCTAATCACACGACTGAATCTATTTTAAGCAATGACGGCCGATATTTTTGTAAAAAATATCATCAAAAATAATCCCTAAAAAAGCTTTGGTAAAATACTCCCTGCCAATTCTAAAACCATATTTTTGTTAATAAGTAAGTATTTACATTTTATATATTTTTTCTTCACGAACAGATTAGTAGGTTACTTATAGCTTTATTCAAAAAGTAACAGAATGGTATGTACATAAGGTATTTTATGGGAACACCCTAAAATCTCGATTTATTTAATTCCGAATTTGAAAAAACCCGAATTTCATAATTCCGAATTTTTACAATACCGAAAAAATATAAGACCGAATATCAAAATCTAGAATTTTATTATACCGAATATTAAAATCGCGAAAACGTTTTTCCGAATATTATATTTACGAATGTTGACAATTCCGAATTTTCTTTGTACGAAAATTATAATTCCGAAAAACAACCAGATTGATAATGAAAAATTTGGAACTAACAACTTGAATTGAATTGAAGTCTTCTACTTGAAACAAAAGTTAGGTGAGATGACGAGCACATAACTAAACTAGGTCACCTTACCTTGATAGGTTAGGTTAGGTTAGAGTTGCATCAAGAAGGCGCGAAGCGCCTCAGCTACGCGGAACAGGAGCTCCGCGGAGCGGAGCTCCGTCGACTTTGTCGGACATTTCTTACAGTTTTTGAGCATTAAGCATGTTAAACATTATACAATAATTTATCAGGCGCTTATTTGAAATAAAAAATCTTAGAGAATTCGGGGTGCTAAAATTTCGGAGTACCTAATGAATATTCGGGATTCGGAATAGGAATAATCGGAATTGTGATATTCGGAAAAATATTTTTCGAGATTTTAACAATTTGGAAATGTAAACATTCGGAATTTTAAAAAAACGTGATTCTTATACTTCGTGAAACTAAATTTCGGAATAGTGATGATTCGGAAATTTCAAAATCGGAATTTTGAAATTCGTGTTTATCAAATTCGGAAGAATATATTTCGAGATTATGTAGTGTACCCGGTATTTTATATTTAATACCTAAATTACTAGAGCCTCTATTCCACTACCTGTCCGCCTTAGCCGATCTTTTTTCTGCGTCGTAATCATATTGTTGATGGTAGCGTAATTAAGATATTGGATCAAATCGGAATTACTTAAGCTCTAGGTGAGTGTAACCATAGAACCGCATTCTTACCGGATATGACGACCCTGGTGGATACCAGCGACCCCCCACAGGTCTGCCGGTAGGGCGAGCTGCTCTTGTCGTAGACTACGGCGTGCCAGGGGATCTGTGAGTGACTACTCGGTTGACCGCCTACTACCAGAGGCTCCCCAGAGGGCGTCAGGAGACCGCATTCTATCGATAAAAATGTTTAAATTTCTAAATGAAAAAGTTCATTACCTAAGAGGATTGTGAAGCCGAGTGAAGCGCCGCTTAAAAGGCGTCAGTCAAAAAAAATCCTCACACTTTTTGCTCCGGGCGGTAACGTTTGTCACCCCCTAAATCAAGTCGCCAACAAACTATTTATTATGAAAAACTAGGTCTGTACGATTCCTTTTTTTTATTTCTTATTCTTCTTTTCATTTCTCAGAAATATTTTTTCAAAAAGGAAAATGTACAGTTTTTTTTCATAATATCTACAACATATTCAAAAATCGTAAAAGACGGACTGAGGGCCCTGCCAAGATGCACTACGCTAACTAGCGTTCTAATCGTTTCGTTTTTAAACCAATTGCGTCACTGGTAGATGATTTGATACGAAAAGTCACGTGATCTACCAGTGACGCAATAGGTTAAAACGAAACGAATAGAAACGCTAGTTGGCGTAGTGTATCTTGGCAGGGCCCTCTGGTTTAAGGGAAGAGAAACTTTATTGCATTTTGTATGGATATTTTTAACTTCACAACCCTCTTAAGAGCTTGGGATTTAATAACGATACTTAAATAAAATGTGTATACCTACGTATAGAAGTATGGTAATCAGAAACTTGATAGTGGCACCCTATTTTATTTACTTTTAAACTTATTATATTATGCTCTTGGCGCCGCCTGAAACTGCCCCTCTTTTCAAAATTGATCATTTTTCCCATAAACGTGTGCTTTCCTTAAACCTGACGTTTTACTTTTCGAACCAGTGGTATTTAATGCTTTTTGACATTCATAGGTGCCTTACATTATGCCTAAATTGAAGAATAAAGAACTTTGACTTTGACTCTGACTGTGGTGGGGAATACTGCAATCTAGTTCTTCATTCATAGGCAGGGTTACGGTTGAATATAGGTACCTGGATGACAGATAGCGATAATGTCCCAGGATCTATTCAGGCATCGCATGTACGGAAGATCTCCGCTGTAGTAATAGTAGGGGAGGTCGCACCGCGGGACCACCACGGTGCCGCTAGGGACTATCTCGGGGCACCGTCGTTGTCGTATGATATCAACTTCTCTGCCTGATGGCAAGCACATGTACGTGGTGCCTGTATTAGTAGGCAGTGTGCAGAATCCTGCAAAAAAAGTTAAAATGCTGCCTTAAACGTCGACTAAAACGATTTTTTTGATAGATGTTTTGTTGGCTTCGAAACCCTACACTGAGCATGGTCCGAAATGCTCTTGCTCGGTTTTTATTTCACTTTAATTTTGTTAGTAAATCCGCCGTAATAAGACATAATAAAAAACCACTGAAAAAGAAAACAAAACAACCCGCTATCTATTACATTTCTAAAGATTACAGCTCGAGCAGAGTTAGGACCGACGAGCAGCGTAGGCATAGGTACTAAATAACCCTAAAAATATCCTTTTTCGTCGAGTTAATCTTTTCTCATTTAAAACTCACCGGTGCACTTCGGCAAAACTTCTGGAAACCAGATCCCTGAGATGCAGAAGCTCGAGCTGTCAAACGTCATGTACCCTGGATTGCAGTGCACCGTCAGGGTGCCGCCGTGCATGACCTGCCCCGGCACCGCGGGAGAAGAAACATTGTTCACTACGTAGATCCCATTCTCAGGACCCTCGGGCAGGATACAGCTGTTCGACCTGACAAGAGAAAAAATTACATATTTTCCGATGGCGGAAATTTACCAAGCGTCTCTAGAATTCATTCTCTAGAATTAAAATAAAGTCGAAAATAGAGGCCTGGAGGAGGTAGAGGAGGTAGCCTGAGAGCATCCAGTTTTCGCCTTCCAACTGCTTGTGCAGTTTGGTGGAACATTGCTTATTCCATGCATGTTTTGAAACGTCCACTTCACCAAATGATACTTTCTAAATGCAAATGCTGGACTTGTTACTGAAAATACCAAAATCGCTATGTGTATGTCCATAATATTTGAGGAGTTCCTTCAATCCCTCACGGAACTCCTCATTAGATACCAATTTGGTGACAATAGGACTAGGTATAGTACAGAAAATAAGATTTGGCCGTCTGTTATCGACTGCGATCTTTTTATCTGCGTTATGACTTACCGGACCTAACCTTAACCTTAACATTTCAACGCACTGTTTGAAGAACGAGGGCAGTTTTACCTTTTATTTAATAAGTATTAACAAAAAGGCCTTAGTGAAGATTATAGACGGCCAATTCATATTTCCTGAACTATAACTCGGAATAATACACTATCAAACCAAAAAATAATCTCAAAATCGGGCTACAATTTGACGGAGAAATCGGTGAACATACGTATAAAAAGAAACATCCATGACATACAGCCGAACATAGAACCTTCTACTTTTTCGAAGTCGATTAATAAGGTCGCCGGCCGACCATTTGTCGAGAGTAGTCAGTAGTAGTTCAAGACGCAGTTTTAAAAGCTAGTTGCACAGCAGTTAGTTATGCAGCATGGACGTGCGTAAGGGACGCATTTATACCTTAGAGTGAGCGACATATTCTTGCATATCACTCTTACGTATTGCTCCGTCCATTACGCACGCCCATGATCCGCAGACGTGTAGAGGGACCATTACTGAGAATAGCTCATACGCTCGGCTGCTCGGTTGCAATGCATCTACATGGTGGAAAGTTAAGATGGGGCAGTAAGGGCAGCTACTAGATCCCTTGCTGCTACGCGAAAATACTCTTAGAAGACCTTTGCTATCTTTTTAAGTACCTAATAAAAATCGGAATTCACCGATTTTTGAAAAAATGTAGTCTGCGAGAAAATCGTCAGATTTGAGTAATTTTTTTAATGCCAGTCGGTCCCTTTTCTATCAAGGATTAAAACACTCTTAGAGACCAACTAAAGGTAGAGTACTAGAACACCCACAAATTAAAAAAAAAACTCACATCTGTTGATTTTCTCGCTGACTTTACATTTTTTCAAAAATCTGTTAATGTCGATTTTCATTACATATAAAAAGTTAGTAAAGGTCTTCTAAGAGCATTTTCGCGTAGCAGCAAGGGATCTAGTAGCTGCCCTTATTGCCCCATCTTAACTTTCCATCCTGTACATTACAGACTTACGGAATCCAATCGGTGTTAGGCTTCGCTGTAGCCACTGAAGCAACGGGAAGCAACGCTGAAAACAAATGCCAATCGTATGGAATTTATATTCTTGACATGATTGTATTTATATTGTCACGGAACAGGAAATGTGTGAACAGAACAGTACTGTATTTTGCGTTCACACAGTAGCAGTACTCTACTGTCCACTGTTCTGCCTCACTGTTCTTCCTCCGTGTGAAACCAGCATTACAGCCGCACTCAGAGTCATTTTAGAGATAATTGACTCGTTCCTTTTTCAAACTTTATATGAATAATCATCACTAAGGAACTGCTTAATCATCATGAACTGAGTCTGAGTGCTCAGCCGCAGTTAGTACCAATGACGCAGGTGGGGAAGTCGGAGGTCCAGGTCCCGCGCACGCAGCGGGGCCGCTCGCCCTGCAGGCGGTAGCCCCGGGGACAGGCGAAGGCCAGGGAGAAGTCCGCCGGGCCTCGGCCGCGGCGCTCCACGTCCACGATGCTGTAGGCCCCTCGCTTCGACGGTTGTGGCAGCACACACGTGCCCCTGGTGAATAAGGCAATTTTACATATGAGAGCTTCCCAGGACGAGACCAGTGCTGAGAAGACGTACCGTAAGAAAGTTAATAGGAAGCCCGAAGAACTAATTATTTAGAATATTTTCAATCCTTGAAGGCGCGCCCCTCCCCTTAAATTGACGTTGCATGCACGTGTAAATTAAGTAGCGGGGAGTGGTTTCGTGGATTGCACCGTTCGTAACTCTGTCTACAAAGGTATTTTGGTTATTAGACCCTCGATACCAACCAGGAATCGACCGTCTAGCATGGTCTGCATCTGCACCTAGATCAGCCAGTGATACCCGCATAGTAGGTATTCTATAGTAGGCAGGTTATGTCGGGTCCGTTGAACTCATACGGTAGGTACCTACCTTAAGTTAAGAAATATAAGACTTTACTGGCAAATCTACGTAAATATGCTAAATAGATATAGAATGTTAGCCGTAGAAACAAGTTTGTTAACCGTACTAGGTATCAACGAGACGGAATGTTTTTATTTTTGGAAATATTTATTTTGTATTTTTTTTATTATTATTGCATATATTTGAATCCTTAGTTCTGGCGTAGGTATTCTAGGACTTAAATGTTTTATTATTAATCTGTTGCATTGCATTACCCCTAGGTGGAATACTTACGGTGCCCCATGTTCGGCGCCGATCGCGTAGTAGCAGTACTTGGGCCACTCCCCACAGACCTCGGGGCAGAGGGCGTCGTGCAGCGGGGACCAGGGCTGCTGGCACAGGAGGATCAGGGCGAACAGGGGCCTCCTGCAACAGAAGGTCTTATAATCGCCACCACGTAACATGAACCAATATGGCGGTTACCGCGCAGGTAACAATGCGGTCGCTATGGTAACGCGCACTCTCCTCACACCGCGCATTTACTGTCTGGGGCCCTATCCAAGATGCATTACGCTAACTAGCGTTCCTATTCGTTTCGTTTTTAAACCAATCGGTAGATCGCGTGATACGAAGAGTCACGTGATGTACCAGTGACGCGATTGGTTTAAAAACGAAACAAATTAGAAACGCTAGTTAGCGTAATGCATCTAGGCTAGGGCCACAGCTAGGGCCTCTGTGACACCTAAAATTCGACTGAATTATGTTACGTGGTGCGCATATACTGAATCAGAATCAGAATATATTTATTTGCAGAGGTTTCTTAAACTTTTCGAAAATTTTAGGTAGTTACGTGATTTTTTATTAGATTGTAGGAATTGATGACGGATATGAAATTAAGTTCAAGAAATTAAGAACTCATATTATGACACATGAAATAGGCTGTTACTAAACAAAACATCTACTTAGCTACCTACTAAACTTTAGCCAGGTGATGGCAGTCAATGGCTAGTCTTTCTTTTGATAGGCAAATCGAACAGACGTCAATGCAGGACGAAATTAAATATCGCGGGTACAAAATTGCTTTTCATACTATATTTGCCGGTTTCCAACCCACACAACCCTCGGCACAGTAGAAACGCTCTATTGGTGAAATTAATGAATGAATGAACGAACGAACGAATGCATCAATAAATGGATTAATAAACACAGATTATATATTATACCAATTACTTCGTAACAGCTATGTCACTCGCCGCCATCTACCGTTATAATTACCTACCGGCCGGTGTATCCCCGGGGATACAAATATCAGTTGAGTTTCGAAATTTGCACTTAGCGTACGTTCGTCTTAATATCAAATAGTAATGTATGTATGTATAATGTCAAATAGCCTTACCAATCAATTTATTATTTAGTTTCCGACTCTCGCTTAGGAACGAAGTTATTGACGTCTTGCGATGGACAAACAAATAATTATGTACTTTACGCGAGAGTGAGCATATTTTGGCGCGTAGGCCGCGTAGCAGTTGTGGTGGGGAAGGGCGTAAGTAACAAAAACAGCTGAGAAGTAGGTACTCTGTTGTATGGAGTGACGGAGCAATGCCAATCCAAATGTTTTCGTTCCTTACTTTCTCGAAGGCTTTAAATAAACGTGATAGCTTACCCCGATCCCCGGCAGAGCTCCAGCGCCTCGTCGGCGCCGTCTGCGCAGTCCAGCGTCCCGTCGCAGACCAGGTCGGCGCCCGCGCAGCTCCCGTCGCGGCAGCGGACCGCGCCGCCCCTGCCACGCACACTTTACTACTTTATTTGTCATGTACAGATCCCATCACGTAAAAAAGCCGCTAAGCGACAATGGAGGCGATGTGGACAGTCAGTAGCAGAAGTAGCTACGCAATCGAAGAGGTCAAAATGATCTGCACTCGACTCTATTGTCAAGAGAATACGTCGTGTCTTGATCATTTTGAGCATGTTATCCTGCTTAGCAATTGTATCATTTTATCTGGCATACAATCGAATAACATAACACTCATTTAGCATAACTGTTATTTTCTTGTTATTATGCATTTTAATTCAATTTCTTCTAACTAGGTTAGATTAGGTTAGAACTAGAGATGCGCCGAATATTCGTTTCGTATTCGGTATTCGGCGTATTCGGCGTCTTTTTCACTATTTGTATTCGGCCGAATTATTCGGTTTTGATGCCGAATATATTCGGTTCGAGTATTTCTATTTTCTTGGCTACACGACACGGTATAGAACTACAAGACAAAACTTCTTATGTAAGATTTGTTTTTTTTTTTTAGTAATAAGCACCTTTGTTTTTATTTGTAACGTATTCGTGCGATGTTTTGAAGCAAAGTGACAGCGCGGTGTGCGCGGGTGAGGTACGGCTCGCTCGTCATCTAGCCAGCAGCGACACGTAGCGTATATGTTGGAACCTGTTTACGCGGCAAAACAATGTAATGGTAAACCGAATAATTCGGCCGAATATCCGGTTCGGTAAAGGTTAAACCGAATAGTATTCGGTATTCGGCTATTCGGCGAAACTACTATTCGGCGCATCTCTAGTTAGAACTGTTACCACATTACTAGTAATGAAAGCAGCTAGAAATATTTATTTGTTAATTTATAAACATTATAGTTTTTGAAATTATGCATTTCGTTTTATGCATCATGACATTCATGACTATTATATCGATGGTTTATTATGCAGATTGAAATTATGCAATTAGTGTTAAGTATGTAAAATGATCATTAGACCATTTGTTTTTATGCTAAACATTACACACCCCTTGGATACCTACCTCTGTCTTTTGTCCTTGTCATTTGTATGACACTGTGCGAGTGAGAGAAGACTATACCAGCTCGTTATAGTAAATGGCGTATATAATAATAATAATAATAATATTATAGATCGATAAAAACCCCCGACTTAACGGTTGAACGGCGCGACCGATTTTCGTGAAACCTAGCTAAGAACCACCGCTAGAAAACCTGCTTTCAAATAAAAAAAACCGCATCCAAATCGGTTCTCTTGTTTAAGAGCTACGGTGCCACAGACACACACACACATACTTGACAGTCAAACTTATACACCCCTCTTTTTTGCATCGGGGGTTAAAGAGTACTCACGCGCAGTCTTCCTCGGCGTCCGTCCCCGAGGGCCGCGTCGCTATACTTGCAATGGCAACTGCAATGAACATAAAATAAAATTAAACGGACATATTTATATGTATAAATATTTATAAGTACTAATTATTTTAACTACCTATTCGGGGTTCCAGCTAAGTAATAAGGTTGAACGCTGTGCGTGTGCGTGTGCGTGTGCGTGCGCGTGCGCGTGCGTGTGCGTGTGCGTGCGCGTGTGTGTGCGCGTGCGTGTGCTTGCTCGCGCGCGCGCGTGTGTGTGTGTGTGTGTGTGTGTGTGTGTGTGTGTGTGTGTGTGTGTGTGTGTGCGCGTGTGCGTGTGCGGTTATATTTGAAAACAAACAAACGAAGTTAAACTCTCGCGTTTATAATGTTTGTATGAATATGCTGAATATGCTAACAAGCTAGCCGTGGTAACAAAATAGCAGGAAAACGACAAGGGAAACTTACATGCTATACATAATAGTTACCTACCCAAAACTGGCGCCCTAATTTGAAAATCGAAGTTCGAAGTTACGGTAGCTCTATCTCTGTCACTCGTCATTCGAGATTAAATCAAGAGTAAGGGATGGAGCTAACGTAACTTCGAACTTCGATTTTAAAAGTAGGGCCTCTGCTCATCTCGTGGCACCTACCTACCTAGTATAGCCACTTGAAAGTAATTCCTTTTGTCCCCACATCAACAAACATTTCATAACAACGGAAAACTTAATTTGGATAAGCACTTACCAAAAACAACCGCTCCTTGCCACATATTAATCATATCGATACTAAATTTCAGCAAAATTATACATTTAATCCAGAAACACGCACGCCTTTAATGGCAATACCAAATGCCAATGTTAATAAAGCAATCTTTGCGACGTTACAATAAGTTGTAGGTCGCATCTTCCTGCGGTCTTATAATATAACTTAAAAAGAGTTTTCCAAGCTAGAGCGGTTGATCGAGCGAGCGAAGTCATACGATCGAGTTTTATGCTACCTAATTGAGAATGCACGGGTGCACGCCCCAAAATGTTGCTTGTACGAACTTGTACCTACGCTCCGTCAAAACAACTTGAACTCGCCGGTTAATAATTCGTCCACCGGTTTGAAAATACCACTTACGGAAGTAACATTGAACTATATACCTTATACCCCTCCACATAGGTTAACTAATGTTTATTCAACGCGCGACTTAAGGACAACGGTTACAAATATTAATTTACTAAATATATGATTTCATTTGTTCACTAGCAAGAGGAAAATCTTAAAACAATACCTACATACATGACTAAGAGCTCACAGCGTTGGTCTGTAGGTATTCTCTGAGATAAGTGCCCCGTTTCACGAAGCTACAAGTTACAAATTACAAGCGGAAGTCCCTTTCTAACTCCTTTTGCTAGAAAAACAGTTCCGCTTGTAATTTGTAACTTGTTGCTTCGTGAAACGGGCCGAAGATCGTAGCTATTTTCGCCTAACCAGCCGCATAAGACTGCAGTTTAAAAACGCACTGGGGCACGTTTTATAAAGCCACAAATTACAATTTACAGGTTACAAGTTTCCATTTGAGACAACCTCGACCAATAACGACCAGTGGCCCGTTTCACGAAGCAACAAGTTACAAATTACAAGCGGAACTCACTTTCTAGCAAAAGGAGTTAGAAAGAGACTTCCGCTTGTAATTTGTAACTTGTTGCTTCGTGAAACGGGCCACTGGTCGTTAGAATATTGGTCGAGGTTGTGTCAAATGGAAACTTGTAACCTGTAAATTGTAATTTGTAGTTTTATAAAACAGGCCCCTGCCTGTTTACAACTAAACGGCGAAACCAGTTTTGATGATATATTTACTTTAGGTAAAGAGATACAGGTACTTAAATATTGCGTCGTCGCCGTCGTAACCTGAGGCTCTACTTTGAAATCCGTAATTCGAACTTCGTCTATTGCTATCTCTTTTGCTCTCGACGCGTCACTAATTCGCAAGAAAGTGACGGGGCGATACGAAGTTCGAATTACGGATTTCAAAGTAGAGCCTCTGTGATTTTAACATAGAGCAACGTATTTCAAGGCACAGCGCGTCGGCAACTTTTTGTAGGTATAAACCAAAGAGTGATGGTAAATCAATTAGGTACAGTAGAGTTCTAAATATGTGTACGTACACTTTTAGTACCTTGTCAATTTAACCGCTGTGACAATTCACATATGGCAGTTTAAACATGACATTAAATAGACAAGGTACTAAAGTGTACACATATTTATGAACTCGACTGTACCTCAAAAATGTAACGCGTTAATATTTTTTTTATGCTGCCATATCAAAACCAATACCTACAATGTTAATGACTGCACCAAGCATGCTAAGGATGTACGTAATTTAAGTACAGTGGCGCCACTGGACGGTCGGGGTTATTTCGTTGGTAGAAAGTCCTATTTAAAAAAGCCTGTTTAAAATATAAGCATGGTAACCTAAGGGCCCAAAGAAGGGGATGTTTTTCCATGTGGTCCACCCACAGTCGGCAACGGCACCTTCGGCGACACTTTCTCAGAGGCTCTTTGAAATCCGTAAATCGAACTTCGTCTATTGCTATCCCTTTTGCTCTCGACGCGTCACTAATTCACAAGAAAGTGATGAGGCGATCCGAAATTCGAATTACTGATTTGAAAGTAGAGCCCCAGGGTCCGTACAGAAAAATTACCCGGCTTTACCTTCCCTGCAACCATACAATGTGAATTTACCTTTATTCACAAATATTTTCTTATTCATTCATTTATGGGGCTTCTAAACGGGCCATATTTTCACTGCATTATGTGGCCGGCAACTATTGGTGTCTTTCTCTAACATACGAGTAAGACAGGGACACCAATAGTTGCCGGCCACATATTGCAGTGAAAATATGGCCCGTTTAGAAGCCCCTTTATAATCTGTTACCCAGACAATTTTATGGTATCTATCTATGGGTTTGTGTCACAGTCACGTTACTGTCAAGTGTCAGTGTCACTATCAAGTCAACGTCATGCCCATATGGTGATTGATTATTTATTTAATTTTATTGATTTACTCAGTGCATACGCATGCCTGTAAGTTGCTTACGCGCACATAAAGATTTATTGGCATTTTGTTAGGAAACTACATTCATGAAGGTCCTCAAGGAGTGGTCTATTGATGCACCATGGGGAAAAATCGCACGTAAGTGGTTAAATTTAAGTATAAATTATCTAATTTGTTTATTTTCAATATAACGACCCGTAATCATTCGGTACAGATGATTGTTTATGTAAGTCAATCGGTGTTAATATATGATAACTGTACGCAATAAACTATTTCCCTCTATTACTTAATGACTGCCGATCAAAATTCGATGGATAAATAAGAAATTATAAAAACATTCTTATTTATTTTAAGTATTTAAATCAAACTTTATTATTTCCCTCTTAAGATGATACTTAGACCAATTGAGATATTTAGACTAATTTTAATAACCATGGTTTTGTTGTGATATGTATGTTAAATTTCATTTGAGTATTTATGAAGTAGGTATATTCATTTATAAATATTTAATAGGTAGATCATTTCATTTATCAGTAAGTACTTATGTTAAACTATTGGTAAAATCATTGTTGTTAGTAGCTTTTTGTTAATTCTTATACAGTGTGTAAATGGTATACGGGTGTTCCTTTTAACTGTGGTTAGTATAGCCCCTAATGAACACATTTAAGCAGCTTTTGTTAAAATTAAATAAAAAAAAGTTATCCATACAAAATAATTTAACACGCAATGTATAACAGTCTTTCATGCTCGGTGCACTTTAAAATTACTTACCTGACAGATGGACTTAGATGTACATTGCGGGGCGATAGTATGTTCAAAAATTAATAACGGTGTATACGCTAGCGTAATCAAAACAATTATTCCTGTTTATGATTAGTAGAGTCCTAATCTATGTCCGTTTTTTATAAACACCCGTATACCATTTACACACTGTATAAGCAAACTAAAGTATCTTTTCTATGAAGCATAAAACAATTTAAATGGATACTTATTATATATTTTACAGAATTTCAACACATACAAAAGAAAAGGTAAATTTTAAGAGCTATTTGCACTTTTGTAAATTTCTCTTTTTAACAAATTCTTATACACTTTATAGTGATCATAAGCTATATGTAAATATCATTAAGTATTTATTAATAAAGTTGTTATTGACAAATTGGGACTTGACAGAGCTAACCCCAAGTGGTTTCGTTTAGTCCATTAGCCTCGTGGCGCCCCCGCGCCTTTTGACAACCCAATATAAACATGGCGACTCCAGCCGAGAACTATTTTCAACTAACTTTCAATTACTGCCTATACGCCTTTCAAAAGGTCATATTAATAAACTCTGTATAGATTTTTGAAATTTCGCGGTATAAAGAAATAATTTTAATTCACTTCAAAGCGGTATCTCTAACACATAAAAATTTCAACTCAAAATCGTGGGCGGATATGACTATAATAATTATGTCCTATAAGAAAGACGGTCGGGTCATAGTAAAAGAGGAGGCAAAAACTCTGTGGGCGCTACGACGTTAGAGAAAATACTCTTTTACCAAACAATTGTCTTTGTGTGTGATACCCATGGACTTATTTCTGTAATAAGTCCATGGGAGTGTCTATAAATAACTTTGACATTGGTGAAATTACACTTTAACGAAAAGCTTTAAGCTTTAGAAAGTTGTTATTATAATTTTACCATTTTGACTTTGATGCATGTCCCTACTCTCCTTAAGACGATTTAACTTTCAGTGATATCTTGGGGTGCTCTGGATGGTCCGCCTGTGCTGATGGTGCATGGACGAGAAGACAGTGCAGCCACTTTCTTGCCGTTATTGGATCTGCTCCCGGCAACTAACTACTACGTAGGAGTTGACCTTCCAGGGCATGGGCGCTCAGATCCTTTGCCTACAGGTATTTTAGTGCAAGATGGTCTACTCTACTTAAATTTTGCATTTATGCCCTTTGCCCTTTCAGCACTAACGCTTTTAATGTTGTCGCTAAATTCTTAGAATGTAGGACCGCCTGCTGAAAGCCAAGAAGAAAAACAATTATAAGCACACTTTTAAACACTTAGGTACTTTCTATTTAATGTAATCTTGTATTGTTGTGAATAAATGTCTCTTTATCTTTATCTTTATGGCCTTTGCTGCCAACCTTACTTATATTCCTGAGAAGTAACTAACTATGAATAGACAAGAGACTTTTAGACATTTAGGATTCTTCAGTCTATATCACCATACCAGAATGGCAGTACCATTTATTATTGTATTCAGAAATCAGAAATGAGAAATTATTTATTTGCATAGACACAGTATAGGGCTGTTACAGTAGGTACAGTCACCAGCAATAATATATTATCCAACATTGGGTGCAAAAATATCTGACACGACTTTATTACTAGAGGTAAGTATAAGAGCGTGTCAAATATTTTTGCGTCCAATGTTGGATAATATATTATTGCTGATTACTGTACATTATGTTTCATGTATCAAGCTTGCATAGAAGCTTGCAAATTAAAATGTCAACAGAATAAAAAAAAAAGAAAATTAAAATAAATACAAGATGTCAAATTCATACAATAGAAAAGGTTAACATAGTAGGCATATCACAATTATATAAAAATACTTGACTAGAATATGGAACATGCTATTGTATGGAGATTGTGGCTCTGTCATTGAAGGGTGGTGGTCCCTGGCCGGAGCAGGCGGGCGGTCGATCGGTCTTCGCCTTCACGTGATAGGCTATTTTCAAAGATGATCATAATACACACATACATCAGCCTATCAGCTAGCTGAGAAGTAACAATCCATAGGGCGATTGTGCACTACAATGATTTTACCATCAGGCAGTCCAATTTTTTACGGTTACGCCGTAAATACTAAGCCATAAGGACTAGTTTGTGCGAAATTGGACTGCCGGACAGTAAAATTCCTCGTATTGTACAATCGCCCATATAGTTAATAAAGACCTTTTTGGTACCTCGACCTTGACCTTTTTTATAGAACTGTTTACAATGGGATTACTATGCTAAGCTGATATGTCAAATTATTCAAATAGCACGTACAAGTGAGGCTATAAGTTTGTTTAAAAAAAGTTAAATAATTACTCAATGTATTTTTTTAGGAGCGATGCTGTCTCGCATGCACTTTGTGGGTGCGGTGGAGCATGTGGTCAGACACTTGAAGTGGAGAGACTTTGTGTATGTCGGACACTCCATGGGAAGTGATATTGGTAAAACAATCTTCCCATTTTTTCTGATATTTTATTCTTGTTTGCGACGAACGGCAACCACAAGACATTGTGGTAAGCATAATTGGAAGTCACCCTGCCAAAGTTCGTAGCTAGTGTGTTTAACTTTCCTCTAGCAAACTCGCAAGCAAGACCAACAAGATCAAGCAAGACTGCAATCCTAACACCTGTATTCACAAACAATACTTAAGGGATCCTTCACTGAGTAAACGCACTGCGTTCAATAGGTACAGCTTTGTGATTGGTCCTTTTTGACCGTCCTTTGTTTATGAGACGATTTGAACCACCCTGTGCGTTCATGAGCACTGTGAGACCTCATAGTGACGTTTGTGAATACGGGTGTAAGACTCCTCAATGCCTCTATGCTAGTAATTTCATCAGTTCTTTGTCTTGTCCCCGGAACACTGCACTTGGTGGTAGGTTAAATGATAAAATGGTGGTAGCGATCCTGACGGACCCTGCTCGAGGTCCTACCACCACTTAAAGAAAAAAGAAAAAACATTTATTCGTGACAAACAGACAACAAAACACAACAAAATACTGACATACGACAAAATACCTGTTGTAATTTAATATTGATTATGTGTCTTCAGGTCTATTCTTCAACGCAGCGTTCCCCAACCGGATATCCAAGTTTGTGCTCCTGGACCCTCTGCCCTCGATCTCGCGGCTGCAGGTCCTCGACCCGGAGGAGCACTACAGCATGTTCTACGGCAACTATTACAATAATTATAGCAAGATTAATGCTGCAGGGAAACTTTACAGGTAATCAGTCAGTTATTTTATTGAGCCACTGTACAACACCCTGCCTGTCTTAACCTTCCTTAAAGCCGGGCTCTCACTAGCGACCCGTAACCGTAACATGCGTATACAGTAACGAGGTTCTAGTGTGTACGCAAATGAGTACGTTGTAAACGTCGGTTCGCTGCAAACCGCACGCGTACCGCAGCAGGTTAACGAACAACCTACACACTATGCTTTTTGGTTTCAGTGCATGCAACGGTTACGGTTACAGCTCACTAATGAGTACCCGGCTTTATAGAAACATACATGCAAATAAATACACTAAAACACCCAATTGTACGATTTTTTATTTTTTTTATTTATTTATTTCACACATCTATCGTCTGAGATTCTGTGTGAAAATGCGTGCTCGAACTACCTTCTAAAACATGTGCTTCTTAAACGTGAATTTATAAGCCTATGCTAAATTGTGGATTGTAGCAAAACGCAGATAGTGGAGTCTGTGCGGCGCGCGCGCGGCTTCTCCGAGGCGCAAGCAGAGCTGGTGCTGTCCAGGAACCTCACCAAGGTCGGAGACGACCTGTACCAGTGAGTAGCCTAGATCCTACAGCCGTTTGAAATTGTACTGTCAAATTTGACCGCTATCATTTTATTTTCATTATAGTTATTTCAATCAACGAGGTAAATAAAAAAAAAGATAAGAGATCTTGGACGGCGACTTTAGTCAGCACTGGAGTATAAGTAGTTGGACAGTCAAGCGCTCAAAATATCTACGCGCGTATTCGGATAACAGTAAAAAATTATGGACCTGTAAATAATTATTTTGATTTTTTGTAGAGTCGTGTATAGATAAATTTGAGTCCACCTACTTCTGCTGCTGGCGACAGTCGTGATCTAAAAACATCCTGACATCTCTGGCAACACTATCTGAACCAGTTCGTCGAATTATGGATAATATTAGTAGTGTCAATTTAGAGTAAGTAATTTTGTCTAATAAATTAAAGATCACATTTTTTTCAGGTTATCCTTCGACCGGAGGCTCAAGTTCCCCGCGGCTCTGAACTTTCCTCCAGATTTTTATAGCCATGTGTGGTCTAAAAACTGCCCGCCAACTCTTTTAGTGTCCGCGCGAAACGCCAAGCCCGGTTACGAAAAGGGAATGCTGGCAACACGCAAGATTGTTTCAGACATGGAGAAGAACGTCCAAAACTTTTTTGTGATAAATGTGGAGGGTGACCACAGTGTGCATTTTACAAATCCGGAACGTTTTATAAAGGAGCTTTGTGAATTTTTAGATAAGAAATTCGAACGCAAATCTAAGCTATAGGGAACTACAGCTCAGTAAAGAAGAGGGCGCTGTTTGGAAAGAAATTGGCAACATGATCCGATTTCACTACAAAACTGCTGTTTGATGTGGTTAATGCGAGTTATTCAGAATAATAGCTTTGTACTTCCACCTGGCACCACGTCAAACTTTTTTGTTGCCAGACGCAGTTGCAATTGTAAATGCTGCATCATTTCGATGACTCCAAAAGTATTAACAAACTTGGCCTTTTTTTAGGCACGATAGCGTCACGTTATGACGTCGCGTCAGAGGCCCTACTTTGAAAATCGAAGTTCGAAGTTACGTTAGCTCCATCCCTTTCTCTCGATTTACACGAATGACGAGTGACAGAGATGGAGCTAACGTAACTTTGAACTTCTATTTTCAAAGTAGGGCCTCGGCTTACCCTCCGAGGTATAAGGTATACAATTCAATGTACTGTATGGGTATAAACACATCCTTTATTTTTAGAATAATATCTTATTTTTTGAGTTGTGACCCGTGAATTAATAAATAAATATAATGCCATCAAGTCAGTACAGTAGAGTAATGGTGTAAGGGTTTTTAGGCTAATGTTACTTATTTATACTTAAGTGGTGCTGTGAAATAAAAGACTTGTTTATTTATAACCTTTTTATTATTAATACCCTTAAGCATAGGTTAGGGCGCATAACGTCCCACTCGCAAAACGTCCCTCCAGCAAAATTACGTCCCACTCTCAAAACGTCCCTCCAGCAAAATTACGTCCCATTCGCAAAACGTCTTCTCTGCAAATGGTCCCTTATGTAAAATACCCCTTTCGCAAAACGTCCCTATTGCATAACGTCCCGTCTGCGAAATGACCCATTCGCAAAATGTCCCGTCTAGAAAAAGCTTGTTTAAGTAGAGACTAGGAGTCTTCTCATGGGAAGGAACGTTTTGCGAACGGGTCATTTTGCGAAAGGGACGCTTTGCGAACGGGTCGTTTTGCGATATCCCTATCGGGACGGGACTTTATTTATATGAAGGGACGTTTTGCGAACGTGACCTTTTGCAGAATGGTCATTTTGCGTAAGGGACATTTCGCGAAAGGGACAAAGGGACATCTGCGAGTGGGAGGTTATGCGCCCTAACCTAAGCATATTAGTTGTTCTTGCTTGCGATCTTACAAGTGCGCTAGGATCATGAAAATGTTAAAACGCGGCAGTAAAAACCATATCGTTTTTGACCTGTTATGGTTTTTTTTAACTCTGCAATACCATAACAGGTTTAAGACAATATGTTTTTACCGCCTAGAATCTATATCGCTTTTATTTACTTGGCAGTAAAGGCGGCCGAGTTAAAAACAATACCTTATCAGGACAAAGACGATACCTATGGTTTTTACCGCCTAGAATAGAGGCCCAGTTATTAAAAAAATTAATTAACTTTTCATATGTCTTTCTTGCGAGAGATTGAAATTGCGGAATACGGCTGTCATAGGACTCACAGGGATCATCCCACATTGACACGAAGTTTTGTGCAATTCCTTTTTCTTCGAACTTTGAACTTAAAAACTACCGCCGTGTCTAGATCAAGAAGTGGGTCACCAGTATTTAGTATTTTGGAGTAAATACCACAAATTATAAGGGTATGACTAGTTATCTAACATGTAAATCGTGTAATGGTATGGTGACGACGCGCTGGCCTAGTTGGTAGTGACGCTGCCTACGAAGCTCGCGGTCCTGGGTTCAAATCCCGGTAAGGGCAGATATTTGTGTGATGAGCGTGAATATTTGTTCCTGAGTCATGGATGTTTTCTATGTGTTAAGTATATACATATTTCTCTAAGTGAGTATTTATATCGTTGTCTAGTTCCTAGGGACTAGGTCAATTGGTGTGACATTGTCCCCAGTTTTTTTTTTAAATGTAAATACTCAGAGGTCGCAACTTCGCAAGAAAATAATACTGACTATGGCGCGATACTAATGACATCTCTTATCGAGTGGTCGATAACAACAAGCGTTGTTAAAGAGATGAACTAAATCTGACAGCTCAAGTCATACCGCGTATTATTTTCATACTATGGTAGGTGATACTATAATTATCTATGGTAGCGATAACTTAACTTCCTACATTGTATGCCCTTGAAATTTATATTGTTGTTATAAGATAAGCGTCACAAGTGAAATATAAAACTGATCTAGCAATACGATATGCTATCTCTGAGATAAGTACGCGAATTGATGATGATGACTTAAAATATTTAGTGTCAGTACCTATTAATATTATAGTAAAACAAGTCCAAAGCTATATTTAAATAAGCAGTTCAGTGGCGCCTTTTCATGTTTAAAAGTATCAGGTGAGTGAGATTAGATTGAACATGTACTTCACTTGTCTTAAAGTGACTGCCCAAGAAAAATGATTTTGTTCTGTACATGCTTTTTTTAAATACTGTGCCGAGTTGTACTACAGACTTAATTCTGGTGTAATCAAAGTTGAAAATCGCATGAATTTTACAGTAGGATGGTTTTATAAAATTTGTTAGGGTTTTGTTGTATTACGTCAAATTAATTGAATCAAATGATACATACACTGACAGATATTTGATATAGGTAGTCATTGTAAGTAACCTAACACGGTTGAAGTGCATTAATTAATAATTAATAATATAATAATCAAATCGTAGTTATACATTTCCAATCTACGACATCGGGTCACATAAATCACAGATTAATTTAATAACATACCTACTACCGTAACATAAATTCACAGACCAAGCATAAATTATACTCATTGATGCAACCTTGAGGGAGTAAATCCACAGAGTATGGTAATGGTAACTTATTTTAATCTGTGCCTTGAGGGGCAAGTCAGAGTCCAAGAAGCGCGATTCAGACTCGCGCTCCGAGGGTTTCTTTTAAGATAAAACACAAGTACCTATGTATGTATGTTAATACTTTATTGTACTTAAATAATTACATTTCACAAATATTAAAATTACAGAAATACAATTAGTACAAAGGTGTTGGTTTCAAATACCGGTAAGGCGATATTTGTGATAAGCACAACATAGGTATTTTTGTGGTAAAGCTTCTAGTGTAAGCAGCAAAATGTATGGCTAACACATACGTGCGCAAGCGCAAGGCAGAAACTTTAATATTTTCTGTTTTAATTTATTTATTATCTTTCTTCCTTTAGGACAGTAACAACAGTGGCCATGAAGTTAGCGGAGAGAGAGATAACATTGCAAGCACCTTGGGGAAAAGTGAGAGGTAAAGGCCTAGGAGATGTAAGAGGCATTCCACCTGAGTCCTCGGGATTATTAATGCATTTGCACTCTTAGAATTAGCATTGTAGTCATCTATGAGTCTGTGAGCTCGTTAGCCTAGGGGGCGTCCATTAATTACGTGAGGCGTTCAGGGGGGGAGGGGGTCAAGCCGAATCTCATCTAATCTTACTTTAGGGTTTGTCGGTAAATATCACGTATTTTTTTCCCGCAAATAACAGAGTAAATTTGCGAAAAAATTAGGTTGAAGTAAGTAAAACATGTTCCTTCACTAAAATTTTTCCAAATCTTGCATAATATTTTTATCGTGGTTTTGCGAGTGCCGCAAAGTTGTACAGTTTACCACCGCTCGTCGAACGTTGCAGCGTACGAGCTGCGATTGGCAGCGACGCACGGACAGAATAAATCCAACGCATTTACACTACCTATAGAAACGCACGTTTTGAAAAAACTCACGAGAGATTGGGAAATGGTTGAGGGGGTTTTATAAAGCTACAAGTTACAATTTTACAGGCCTAAACTGGCAACACTGCTCAAATGGCTGGCCGTCATTGGTCGAGGTTGTGTCAAATGGAAACTTGTAACCTGTAAATTGTAATTTGTGGCTTTATAAAACATGCCACAGGGGGGTGAGGGGTTCCAATCGCTAATAACGCCTCACGTAATTATGGATGCCCCCTTAGGAGAAAAAAAAAGATCCTATTTAATGACTTAATTCTTCCTGAAAATTGTATAGAAGTCAGCTTGATTGTAAAACTATAAACAGGTATATTGCAGGGCTCTCGTGGGGCTCCGAGGGCGCGCCCGGGGTGCTCATGTGCCACGGCAAGCTCGACGCGTGCTCGGGCTTCCGTCCCCTCGTGCGGCTGCTGCCTGACTGCTTCCACTACGTCGCGATCGACTTGCCTGGGAATGGGAGGTACGGTAGTGTACGTTCAGTTGGCCACCGAAGTTAGGAAGTCACTAGGCAGATGCGTAAGCCCGAAAGAGCTGTCATTATATCAAATCGGCTGCCGAAACTGGATTCACTAACGGAGCCGTGTATAATTTGGCAAAATAGCCTTGATGTCTGGTAGGCACCAGACATCTAAGAAATCAAGTTATTATTACAACTCTATTCAACTATAGATGTAATTAAGGCTCTAACTTAATTGTTATGTACTTTGTAAAGTACAAAAGTAGCCACGAGGCTAGTAACTTAATGATTTTGTTTGATGATTTTATTAAAAAACTGTTGTCGTGTGGTGACAACAAACTACCGACATTAAGTGGCAGGTTTTGGTAAAAAAAAATGTTGATTTCACTCGAAATGGGACCCAATTCTCGTGTCTTCGAGATGATTTTTCATGCGAGATGAACTGTCAACTGCATACATTTTTTCGACATATCTCGCATGAAAAATCATCTCGAATTAACGAGAATTGGGCCCCTGCGCCCTAATTTTGTATCCAAACCCTTTTGCACCAAGCTTTAGTGTAGTGTAGATAGTGTGCGTACTGATGACTGCTACAGCAATACTGCTGCTGCAAGTTGCTGAATACAAGTCAGAAACTTATGTGGGCTTGGATGAGCCGCTCCAAATGAAATTGACTGCCGCAGCCCTATAACTTTGAGCCCTGGCCGTTCTTTTAAGATGGGTCGGTCCAGACAATGGGTACCAGTAGCCTATAAGCATATGTTTCAACAGGTCGGACCACTTCCCGCCGGGTGCGCTCCTGACCGCCATAGACTTAATGCCGGCGCTGCTGCTCGTCAAGGAGCACTATAACTGGGACAAGTTCATCTTCATATGCCATTCGCTAGGCGTCCTGTTGGGTAACTTCTTCAACCAGCTAGAATTACTTGTGTACTGTACCTAGGGTGACGGCACCAATGATGGCAACTTTTAGCTGACAGGCACCAGTAATGGACACTTTACTCTTAATTCAAATTTCATACGGTTCTAAATTGATTGTTACAAAACAAATGAATAACCCTTATCTTCTGCAAAATAAGAATCAAGTGTTCATTATAGGTGCCTTGTCCATTACTGGTTCCATCACCGTTCTACTTTTTATCGATGCATGGGCTTGACGGGTTCGATCTTGTACTTGTTCTTTGTACATATTGAACTATTTAATTATCTATGTATGCATTTCCCCTCGCTACTACTTCATCATTACTGACCATCAGTGGCCTGTTTTATAAAGCTACAAATTACAATTTGCAGGTTACAAGTTTCCATGTGACACAACCTTGACCAATGTCGACCAGGGGCCTGTTTTATAAAGCTACAAATTACAATTTACAGGTTACAAGTTCTCATTTGACACAACCTCGACCAATGAAGTCCAGCCATTTGATCAGTGTTGCCAGTTTAGACCTGTAAAATTGTAACTTGTAGCTTTATAAAACGTGCCCCTGCCATTTGAGCAGTGTTGCCAGTTTAGACCTGTAAAATTGTAACTTGTAGCTTTATAAAACGTGCCCCAGACAAAAAGAGGTTACTCACTCACAGATCAGTATTAAAAAAGCTCAATGCTCATAGCCTAGCGTATTGTCTGGGACTAAGTCAGCCAGGAATTGTTCACTTCTCGGTTTTGGCATTGGCATTAATTCTTGCCATATGCACACATCGTTGTAGTTAGTTTGTTTATCAAGAGGCCACATATGTTGCCACACACGCCCACACAATAATGAAAAGGGATAATATGGCTTTACGAGCTTCCGCGCTAAGATTGTGAGATAGTAATGATTTAATCTCTAAGATTTAAGAGTCCCCGATATCCCTGGAGCCTGTTTTATAAAGCTACAAATTACAATTTACAGGTTATAAGTTTCCATTTGACACAACCTCGACCAATGACGACCAGCCATTTAAGCAGTGTTGCCAGTTTAGACCTGTAAAATTGTAACTTGTAGCTTTATAAAACGTGCCGCTGATGTCCCCCAGCGAAAGTGTTTGACGCCGCGTACCCGGGCCACGTGACGCGCGCGGTCGAACTGGACCCCGTGCCGGCGTACGACTGCTACGCCGCCGGGCCCGAGGGGCTGCGGCGCTGGTACCACCACTTCTACCACTACTATTATGAGGAGCAGTATCGGAAACTGCACGGGAGCGGCAAAGCGCCAGTGTATACTTACGAGCAGGTAATAATTTACTACACACTCACATATTTACGCAAGCACGGGTTGAAGCTTTAGGTTCACATCTTTATGGGACTAGGTAGCAAATATGGCCTGGGACCCAATTCTCGTGACTTCGAGATGATTTTTCATGCGAGATATGTCGAAAAAATGTATGCAGTTGACAGTTCATCTCGCATGAAAAATCATCTAATTGGGTCCCTGTGGCCCGTTTCACGAAGCTACAATTTACAAATAACAAGCCGAACTCTCTTTCTAGCTAAAGGAGTTAGAAAGAGACTTCCGCTTGTAATTTGTAACTTGTAGCTTCGTGAAACGGGCCCCTGATCGCTTTGCGACTAGATCTCGATCTGACTACATAGCTTTGTGCCTAGATCGCTATACGACCAAAGGCCCGTTTCACGAAGCTACCAGTTACAAATTACAAGCGGTAGTCTCTTTCTAACTCCTTTTGCTAGAAAGACGCTTGCAATTTGTAACTTGGAGCTTTGTGAAACGGGCAACAGATCCCTTTGCGACTTAATCTCAAAAAGTCTCTAATGACCTCATTGTTTTGTTTTTCATTTTATGTCAGTCTTAACAATGTCGACGGAGCTCCGCATAGCGGTGCTCATATTCCTAGCAATTTGCCCTTTGGGCATTTGAAGTTACCTAGTGAACCTAATCTTCCTAGCAAACGAAGTAGTCATTTAGTCCTAACGAGATATGTACCTACCTAAAGCTTCTATCGGCAAGCACGCACCCATAAGCACACACAAACACTCAATCCAGAAGAGATTGCATCGCAAGCACACACTTGAGTACAGCGCCATCTCTTTCTAGCTATCCAAAACTTTGTTTTCGTTGCAGGCTTTGGAAATGGTGATGAAGAACCGCTCCTTGCACAAAGAAGCGGCCGAATGCGTGTTGGAGAGAGCCATCGCGCCGGTCGGGGACGGCTTGTACAAGTAGGTATACTCCTAATTATAGGGAGTCTTCCTTATTATTTATGATGGTTACGACGAACCTCTAAATTCGAAACATCGGATGCAGAGGCTCCACTTTGAAATCCGTAATTCGAACTTCGTCTATTGCTATCCCTTTTGCTCTCGACGCGTCACTAATTCGCAAGAAAGTGACGCGGCGATCCGAAGTTCGAATTACTGATTTCAAAGTAGAGCCCCTGTCCCTGTCACTCGTCACTGGAGACTAAATCGAGCGAAAGGGAGGGTTAACGTTAGAGTTAACGTAACTTCGAACTTCGATTTTCAAAAACATAAAGTTGTTTTTTCCATACAAAGTAAAAAGCAAACAGATGGGACACCTAGGACACCTAGTATGGAAAGACAAACTTTATGTGATTACTTGAAAAATAACTTGAATAAAAAGGGCCAAATAGGTTTAAAAACTTAGCTGATTCCTAATGATTCTAATTATGTAAGATACCACTGAAAAACTTACGAAATACGGGAAAATTACAAAAAATCAGATTTAAATGAAATATATCCGAAACTAGTAAAAAATCGCTGAACATACATAGGGGTTGACGTCGGTTTCTGGGACATCTGTGGCCCGTTTCACGAAGCTACAAGTTACAAATTACAAGCGGAACTCTCTTTCTAGCAAAAAGAGTTGAATAGAGACTTCCGCTTGTAATTTGCAACTTGTAGCTTCGTGAAACGTGCCTCTGGGGCTCTACTTGGAAATCCGTAATTCGAACTTCGGATCGCCGTCACTTTCTTGCGAATTAGTTACGCGTCGAGAGCAAAAGGGATAGCAATAGACGAAGTACGAATTTCAAAGTAGAGCACCTGTACTCGTATATTACGAGCCTTATAAGCAATATTGGTTTCAGATTCTCGCACGACCAACGAATGAAGCGCGCCACTCGTCCGCCATTATCGAGTGACGCTTACCGCGCCATCTATACGGCGTCGCAAGTACCAATATTCTGTGTTCTGGCGCAAGGCTCGATCGATAACGGCGACTTCGATCAAACACCCTTCGTGAAGGACCCCAAAGCGTGGCCAAATGGAAACTATAGCGTCAAAATAGTAGAAGGTGGCCACGATGTGCATATAAGCCATCCTGAGCTCATGGCCAGTGACATTTGTCAGTTTTTATTGAAGGATGTTAAAGCTAATTTGTAAGTGAGCACAGTTCTGAACACTCGAGTTAAGCGAGACTCTGACACCCCTTTAATGAGGATCCACAATATACAATTTCAGTCACTTTTACTATTTGTATAGATTTGCGACATCAGGTCATTTGGGCTCAAGTTGGTCTATTGATAAAAAAGCAAAATGTGGATAAATAACTAGTTTTGGTCCGCAGAGTAATTTTTGATAAGTTTTCTAAAGCTTAGCTTAATCAAATACTTATCAGGGTAATCAGATTCTCATTTGTGGAACTTATCCTATTTATTATTGTTTATAAATTCTTCTTGATTTCCACTGTCCACCCATAGTAGTTTAAAATAAATAATTTTCTTGAAAAAAAAGTATTTGGACTGTTTTTTTACACAGTTATCAATCAAGACCAAACAAATAAGTACAAACTGAGTCTGTTGCTCCCTTCCAACTCCATCATCACATAGCCTGAAAAACTGAAATTATTTCCTATTTGCTGTACTATGTATAGCACTTTGTTGAAATTTTAGCCCGTCTCCAAGCAAAAGAATGTGTTAAATCAAATTAAATACTTATAAATAATATAAAGAAGTCTTTTATTAGTTTCATTACATTAACAATTGTTGGTTAAAAATAAACAAATTAAATTTGTGTCCTATACAGAATATCACTGTAATGCTTCAGCACTAAAAGAGGACTTAAATTTACATAGAATTCATAATGTACCTATAGCGTAATATAACAAATAATGCCATTTACCCATACTTATTATTATTAAACTTAGTTTACAAAATTGTAATGAAATTGAGTTATAAAAAATATATATTTTACCAAGGCTCACAAAGTTCATATTTTTCAATACATTCAATAAGCCAACCAATTGGAAGTGCTTTTAAATGCTGCATGTTGTACAAGGGTTCATACATTTCTCTATAAACAATGTAGTGTGAGCAGCTAACCAACTTCCCTCCCCTTTTAGCATGGTACGGCACAACCTTTTCAAAATCAGGTATAGCTTCTGGATTAGGCACTCTTCGCAGAATGATTCCACCTGCATCCGTAATCAACTTACTCATAACTGCTTTTGTAACTTCCATTTTATCAGAAATTTTGTGTTTTGCACTGAAATTGTGTAGGTAAAAATGACAGCCGTTAAAAATGCCAGGCAACAGCTTGTACTTGTTATATCTGGCTCGTTTAGGACCCTTGTAGGTTGTGGTGCCAACACCGCAGACTTCATGCTCTTTGAAAGGTTCTAAATTGTCGTCAGTTGATGTTGTAGCCCAAGTTGATGCCAAAACCCAAAGATTGTTGACAATGGCTTGTAGAACCTCTAAACTGGACGTACATACACCGTCTTCAGCATCAACAACGACATGTGTCACTTTATTACTAAATTTCAACTCAATATGGAGATTACTGTGATGTTTGCTCAAAGTTTTGAGTTTATTGTGAACAGTCCGGTACTGTGACGCACAATATACTTTTATATCTTCACTATCAAGCTCCATCTGTCTCTCAATATGTGCCAAGTCAATACTTTCCTCGGTAATTATCCTTTTATCAACTAGCTTATTTAACATACCCTTCATTTCAACATTCGCAAGTTCTAAAGGAGTCTCTCCTTTACAATTTCTAGCATTTACATCTGCACCAAAATTTACGAGCTCCTTTGCTATATCTACCAAGTTATATCTCACAGCCTCATGCAACGGAGTCTCATTACTCTGACCGGGAACATTTACCAAGGCATTATGTCGTAGTAAAAGCTTTACTAGTTCAAGTTCCCCATTTTGGACGACTTCATGGAGTGGTGTCCATCCAGCATTGTCTTTTGTATTAACATTGGCTCCTTCATTTAACATCTTCGTCACATTCTCCAACTTACCTAGCCGACAAGCTATATGCAACATTGTTTCACCCTTCTTATTCCTTTTTTCGAACGTTTTACTGGACTTCGATGCGTTAGAAGCCAGTGATAGCATGGATGCATTTAAGCTTTTAGATGTTGGAACTTGCTTCGGAGGTTTGGAGCTGCCGTCGGTGCTCGGTAAGACTGCGACGGGGTGAGACGCAGCGTTGCTGCTCGGCTTCGTAGCTGTAGCGCCCGCCATCATAGTCTCAATCGAACTTGCCGAATTCAATATATTGTTTTCTTGTAACGGCTCGAACATTTTACACAATTTCTTAGTTGCATCAACGGCATCGTTCAATTTGTCATCGGACCAAGTTGTGCAATCCTCCAAAGATATCTCACATCTAGGACATTGAGTTAAACCGCTGTTGAAATGATCTGAGCATATAATGTGAAAGCATTTGCTAAGAGTGACCGGATTCTTGCAAAGTTCGCAGCATTCCACGCAAGTAAAGCTCTCACTCATAGCATCCAGAGCTTTGAGGAAGTTGTTCAAGTCTTTTTTGGACATTTCTGATACAAATCGATAATATTTAGCCACTAATACTCGAAAGTTTTCCGGCACAGGCGGGAAAAACACATATAAAGTGACAAATGTGACAATTGTTTACCATTCAGTCAGAAAAAAAACAATTGACGACAGATACAGATACAAACATACTTGAACTGTTTAAGTCACTGATATAGACGCTATAATGTATAGCTAGCGATAAAATCAAATGTTTTTTTGTTTAATTAATTTGTTTTAAAGCTAAGACGGCCTAGGTGGGACAATTCCACGCGAATGCGATGCGGTGCGATGCGACGCGAAAGAAACAAACAGTCGATAGTTACTGTAGTGTCCCTACGTAACCAATACAAGCGCGGGGTGGGGGCGGCGCGGCGCGAAACGAAGCGAACGCGATCAAACGGTTTGATATTTTTCGCGCGAAGCGACGCGGCATCGGTTGTCGGCGGCTGAGGTAGGTTCCGCGGCGGGGTGATTCGCGCGCACGTAGGACAAGGCCGCCGCGTCGCACCGCTTCGCATTGAAACCGCGTGTCACCGCACCAGGACGTAGCCTAACCATTTACCATTACAGTTTTTTCCTTAAAACTTGTTCTTTATTTATGATATCTTTCTGCAAACTAGTAAATAACTAAACATGCGACGCATAAGTTGCTTTAATTATTTCTGAGAGTTGATTAAACAAGGATTAAGACTACGCCGAGCGCACAGTGGCGCCCTCATCACTATTATTGTGTTTTCTAATAAAATAAAGTATTTTCTTGAAATCGGACGGTGCATTTTTGTACTACAAATGAAAACACAACTTATAGGATATATCACATAGTTTAATAACAATTGACCTTTGAGTTATCAACTTAACGGAAAAAAGTGGCCACCTTTTCCCGTTAAGTTGACTACTCATACGGTAATTGTTATCAAAGTTTGTTACGTATCCCATAAATTGTGTTTTTACTTGCTCTACAAAAAAGCATCGTCCGATTTCAAGAAAATACTTTATTTTATTAGAAAACACAATAATAGTGATGAGGGCGCCACTGTGCGCTCGGCGTAGTCTTAAACAGAGGCCCTACTTTGAAAATCGAAGTTCGAAGTTAGGTTAGCTCCATCCTTGTCACTCGTCATTTGAGATTAAATCTAGAGAAAAGGATAGAGCTAAAGTAACTTCGAACTTCTATTTTCAAAGTAGGTTCCTCAAACACTTAAGATATAAACTTATTTATAAAACTACAGAGCCCTCTAGCGATGAGTAGTGTAACTTTTTTTTTAATATGACATTCACACCAGATTTAAGAAGTTACTATTTTTAAATCTAGATGGCGTAAACGCGTGTTCTCTTGAGTGCCCTCTAACGATGAGTAGAGTAACTCCTTAACTGTGCTTTAGTACTTTACTACAGAGTACTACTTACGTCATCTGGTTTTAAATAAAGTAACTTGAAACTTTGGTAGACAAATCACAAAATTAGTCTACTCATCGCTAGAGGGCACTAAAATAAAATAAAACACATCAGCCCGTGTGGTTGCCGGGCTGCCGGGTTAGAACAGGGGCTCTACTTTGAAATCAGTAATTCGAACTTCGGATCGCCTCGTCACTTTCTTGCAAAGGTTAAAAAAAAAATCACATTACAAGCGGAACTCTCTTTCTAGCAGGAGGAGTTAGAAAGAAACTTCCGCTTGTAATTTGTAACTTGTAGCTTCGTGAAACGGGCCTGGGGCACGTTTTATAAAGCTACAAGTTACAATTTTACAGGTGTAAACTGGCAACACTGCTCAAATGGCTGTGGCCCGTTTCACGAAGCAACAAGTTACAAATTACAAGCGGAACTCACTTTCTAACAGAAGGAGTTAGAAAGAGACTTCCGCTTGTAATTTGTAACTTGTAGCTTCGTGAAACGGGCCTCTGTGGCCCATTTCACGAAGCTACAAGTTACAAATTACAAGCGGAACTCTTTTTCTAGCAAAAGGAGTTAGATAGAGACTTCCGCTTGTAATTTGTAACTTGTAGCTTCGTGAAACGGGCCTCTGGTCGTTATTGGTCGAAGTTGTGTCAAATGGAAACTTGTAAACTTGTAGCTTCTCTACGCCATAAAATAAATCATTTTTTATCTTTTTTATCATTTAATTATCAGTTTCACTCAAGATAACTAACAATGATTAGATTAGGTTGAGCGACTATTTGAAAAATTTATTAACCTTCTACTACTTGTCCAACTATGTGTATACTTAAACTTTGTACTTTGTACGGTGATAATAAAAATAATCAAACCATAAAATGTAAATTGTAATTTGTAGCTTTATAAAACAGGCCCCTGTCAGTCAGTCGTTCGTCACTCGTCTCACCCAGTCAGGGGCTCTACTTTGAAATCAGTAATACGAACTTCGGATCGCCTCGTTACTTTTTTGCGAATTAGTGACGCGTCGAGAGCAAAAGGGATAGCAATAGACGAAGTTCGAATTACGGATTTCAAAGTAGAGCCTCTGTGTCAGTGTCAGTGACAGTTAGTGTCAGTCAGCTGAGTCAGCTCAAGTCAGCTGTCAGTCAGTCAGTCTTTGGATGGAATTTGTACTATCAGAGTATTTACTTGCAATCTCTCTAAAATTGCAAATTACAAGTTTCTATTCAACTTTTTTATTAATTTGATAATTTGAGAAGATAACACAATAATATTAAGTAATAAGTTTTTTTAATATCACTTAGGCAACTAATAATATTAATAATTTGCCAAAATCTTATCAAGGTATCAATTACAAGAAAAATGTACTTAATGTATTAAGTGTTGAAGTAATAAAAAGCTATTTGTACGATATAATCGTGCGCGATTGCTGATATTGGCAAGTGATCCCAGTTCTGTTTTAATACATTTTTGATGTTTTGATAAACATTGTCTTAAAATGTTGGATACTGAAAAGGAATGGTACATACAAGCACCCTGGGGAAGGATTTGCAGTAAGTATTCCTTTTAATAAAAAAAACCTTAGTTTAATACTAATTGAAAACTAAAAAACTTTTGTCTTGATCAGGTAATAGGTATATTTTGTAACTTTACCTTACTTCACTGACGTGATTAAACTAAAGGAATCAGTTTCTTGGTTTTCTCGGAAACAGTTGTAACATCCTTAACATTGCAATCCTCAACAACTATCAAAATTAATTGCATAAAAATTATGTTAATTCTTAGAATTCATGGTACCTCCATACTGAATTTTTGCAATATTGGTTCTGCGGTTAGGCATGAAACGGTAACAGACAAAAAGACAGTCATACAGTTACTTTTGCCATAATGCATGTCATGTATAAATGCAAAAGTTTGTTTGTTTTACTAATTTTTTTTGACTCAGGTGAAACGCTTATGCGTATCCTTGGCCAAAACGTAGCTCCCTCAATTGTTTGTTTTGCCCAGTTCAATACCTTCATACCTTGAAAATTGATGTGAAGTTACATAGATAATACGAAATAACCTGGAGATGGTCATAGGGTACTTCATCGATAAATTGAAGAGAGAATCATCTAAGGCGAACATACATTGAAAAATAATATATCAGACATATAAATAACATTAGGTGTAGGTACTTTATTTTTTATTTAAAGTTTAAATTGTATTATTAAGAGAAAACAATAACAATGTATTCCCCTTGGCCGCATCCAGTCATAGCATGGGGGTCCTGCCTCAACCCACCTGTGCTGCTGTGCCACGGTGGCATCGACTCGGCGGCCAGTTGGCGGCCAATCATGGAGCGAATGCCTGACAAATTCTACTATATTGGTAAGTTTTCATTTGTTTGTGGTTTTGAATGTATTTCTATTTATTAATTATGTTTTACTTATCAAGAAAAACAGTAAAATAATCATATTATTATTAATTAAAGCTTTAAGGGCAATTCACACAGCAGGCGGGAGCGGAATTTTAATGTTAACGTCCACTCCACAGCTCTCTTTCGTCTTACCGTGCTATGAAAACTCCGAACTCTGGTTATATCTTTATTTTTATCGCTATTAAAAAAATGATTTTTCTCAACTGTTTGTTACATAAATATAGTTATGGAAAACGTCATGAATATTACAGAGTTACAAAAAGTATGCTTCAAACTGTGTTGAAATTGACATGATCATAGAAATTCACACGGGCACAGCCATTGTCCCTGTTCACGGGTGACCTGTATTCCGCAGGGATGGAGCTCCCCGGCAACGGCAGGTCGGACCCGTTCCCCCGGGGCCTGATGGTGACCTGCCACGACCTGGTGTACTCCATAGAGGCGGTCCGCAAGCACTTCCGCTGGGACCACTTTGTGTTCATGGCCCATTCCCTGGGAACGGCATTAGGTAAGTTAATCTGTTTTTCCTATTTTTACTTATGTAAAAGAATGTGAATTAAGGACACTTCAAAAAAAAGTGCTTTTTTAGTAAGTTATAGGGCAGGAAACTCTACTTTATTGCTATAGAATGTCAGATTGACTTTGGACCTAACGTGAGTCACAAATTTAAGTCTTTGACTGTACTAATTTATTTTCTGTTATTTTGTTAATTTGTATATCCTCTTGTATTTATTGTCCTTGCTTACTTACTCCGTAGTTAACTCAAAGAAATCCCATATAGGATAATATAATGTGAACTTTTCTAACCAACCAAATATGGGGTTGTATGGTTTATTCGCTACACCTGTACTGTAACCCCCCCCCCCCCTTCTGATGAGGCCCACTGACGGTTTGCCGACCAGGGCAAGTTTCCTCTTTAAGGGTGCGGCTTCACTGAGGCGGAGATGAGCGGAGTGGTGCGGAGCTGTGCCAATATTAACCAATAGAATCTAAACTAACGTGCGCAAGGCGCGCTCGACGTGACCGCATGCGCCTTCTATTGGTTCATATTGGCACAGCTTTGCTCTTTAGAAGTGGAGCCGCACCCTAATCGTTGACAATACCTAGACTACCACGTATCTATCGTTGCAGGCAAACTATACAACCTGGCGTACCCTGGCAGAATGTCGAAGGTAGTCGACTTCGACCCCACGCCGGCGTACTGGGCCACGCAGAAGGAACAGTTCGCGCTGTGGTAAGAACTCCATTTTGAGGCTGTTCTTTTATATAGTCTGGAGATGGCAAAGAGGCAGACAGGCCGCCTAATGGTAGCTAGGCTCATGATTGTAATCATAAGGATGTTGCCTACACTGAGGACAAAAAAAAGAAAAATAGGAAAAAAAGGTAAGCACGTCGCACAGGCACTTACACGTCAAAAATCTACCAGCTCTTCCCAAGAGGGGATCACTGCTGAGAAGAAACGCCGCAATAAACTCAACAGTCACTTTTTGTTAAATATTGCTTATGGCAATGATAATACTTAACCTAGCATTATACAGGGTGGAAAAAACGAACGCCAGGTACATTTATTAAAAAAAAACTGCATTTATGGTTTTTTTTTTCTGCTTTAACCGGTAATTGAACTGCGGTCTAATATGAGAAAATAGTCATGTTTTATGATACAAATCGAAATGGTCATTGATAGTGAAGTGGTTGGTAGTGAGTTTATTTATTTATTAATATATTTAACACATACACCTTTAAACAAAAAAAAGAGGAAAACGTGTCAAAACTCAGAACAATAAGACCAAATAAAAAAAATACTTACCTACTATGACTAAGATCGAATGCTCCTAGTAATATGGTAGTAGCCGTGCCCGGACGGACCCTGCCCAGGGTCCTACCACCTTTTAAAGGACCAGGGGGGTTGTTTATGACATAGCTATGCAGTTCATTTTACGGCGAGCGTAAGGGACAGAGCTATAGCAGTTATATAGCTCTGTGCTTTTCTCTCAGCGTAAACTGAACTTCATAGCTATGTCATTACAACCCCCCTGGAAAGGAATGGACTGGTACAGTCACCAGCAATAATATATTATCCAACATTGGGCGCAAAAATATCTGACACGTCTTTATTACTAGAGGTATAAGAGCGCGTCAGATATTTTTGCGCCCTGTGTAGGATAATATATTATTGCTGGTGACTGTACCCGCTAATCCTCGAGGGATTTTAGGATACTTTAGTTTAGATTATTTATTCATCAATGTAATAATTACAAAATTAATTGCATTGCATATCAAAAAATACGAAATAACATTGAGATCGTCAAACAAATATTAATAGTCAAAGAATACAAAAATAACTTATAACAACAACAACAATTTAATATCTAATAAATGGTCACTCGTCCGAAGTCAATATATGTCCAAGAATTAATAAAGTCAACACAATAATAAATAACACAGCCAAAATGGAGAAGCTTGTACGGAACCCTACATTAATACGCTTGTTACTTAGGCGGTTTTAAAATAAGTAATAAAACATTATAAACTGGTTATTTCTCCTTTCAGGTACCACCATCACTTTACGAACTATTACAAGAAGTACGACGTTTACAACTCCCCAAAGGAAAATACTCCGATTTACACTAGAGACCAGGTTTGTGTGAACTATAATACATACTAGCTGTTCCCGTGCCCATTTCGTTGCGCAATAAACATTTTTTTTGGTTAATATATAGCCTATGACACTCACAAATAACGTGGCTTTCTATTGGTATAAGAATTTTAAAAATCGGTTCTGTAGATCCAGAGATTACCCCCTACAACGTCACAAACTTTACCTGTTTATAATATTAGTATAGATTAAGTTTGAGTTTTCTATAACAGCCGGACATCAACCAGTATTTACTATACATAAAAACCTTCCGTGAAAAATTGTCTAATTTAATGGTGAAAACCGCATCAAAATCTGTTTCGTGGTTAAGGAGGAGTTATCGGATATACAGACAGACAGAATGACACATACAACACATGCACATGCATGACGCGGAAAGCGACTTTATTTCATACTATGTACTCTTATTTATTTATTTATTCCTTGATAAAACATAGTTTACACGTCAAAAGTTCAAAACACAATAATTTTACTCAAAATTCTAGAAATACTCTCTCTGTTATACTCTTATATGTAATAAATAATAAATATACAGGTGACTGCGGGGTCGTGATCCTACATTATATATTTCAACTAAGTAATATATAATGTAGGATAACAGGTCAAAAACGATATGGTTTTACCGCCTAGAATTTCGGTCCGTAGTTCTGAGATCAGTTTTGACACTTTTTACTGATGAACCATTATTCTCGCGTTAGCAGAGATCCATATTGGTACATTACAGACGTAATATCAGCTGCATAATATAGTTTTTATAACAGATTTAAATGTACGTATCTACTCGGCAATCGGCATCCCAACATAGATACGGTGTAAGCAGGTAAAATTTTGTGAGCAGGTAGTTAATTTGTGGGTAACATATCATCATTTTATCGAATTTCACTTCATCGATTGTATCGTTTCATCGAATTTCATTTCGTCGAACGCTATTTTCTGCTGAAACCATGATGTTTTCAGGATATCTTAAACATTAATTACGTAGGTTAGGTTAGGTTAGACTCGTTACTACAAAACAAAAATTACATCATGCGATGAGAAATGCCTTTCGATGAAATGAAAATTCTGTGTAATGATACGTTCGTTGAAAGGTGTTTCGATGAAATAATAGGTACCCTAATTTGTGACATAATGGCAACTGATAGCACAAACGATCCTTTATCACGGAGGATTATCATTTTTATCATTTATCCGATCAGTATCTATTGAGCTCAAAGTAGAGTACTTTCACATGACGTCATTGAAAAAGATTTTTTTCAAAACAAGATAGATTGAGACGTTATTCATTACCTTCAGGTTTAAATCTAAAACGGGACTTACTGCCGCACTCACAGACATCAATCAAATTTAATGCTTGATTAAAGTAGCTGCTGTCACTTTCTTTGCTATAGCAATAGAATAAGACAACACGTCACTAAACAAGCACTAAATTTAATTGACGTCTCCGAGTGCGGCAGTTATGCCTCGACGTTTCGATCGTGTTGCAACGGTTGTGGTCACGTTGGCGTATTAGATTTGTGAACATCGCGAAAGCTTGAAATAAACAATATTTCGGTTTATTTTTACAAGATTTTTATTATAACTTGCAATGGTTGTTGTATGTATGTCAATTTACCTCAAATATTGCAAGTGATTTTTGAACTAGTTCCCGTTAATGGAATACCTAGGCTAAAATTTGGACCACGTCATGTGACCGATGATATTGTAATATTATGGTAAGAGCTGATCTGATTAGTGACGGACTCTCCTCGATATTTATTGTACATCCACCGTATTGGGACTCTTTAGTTAGGTCTTGACTAGGTCTTTAGTTAGGTGTAGACTTTAGAAAAAAAAGTACAGTCGGCAACAAAAGCTTCTTCACAGAAACTTTTTATTTGTATTTTATAACATACGGCTTCGGTTTACGTGAGTTTTCTGTCCGAACATAAAGAGACTTTGTTTCGTATTAATTATGTTGTAATTTGCATAGCCTAGCATACATGTTGGGCGTGTGATGTGAGTGACACATTTTGTTTTCGACCTAAGGCGTTCAAAAGGTCAATTGGCTTTGACTTTGGCGTAAGATATATTTGCCAAAGAATTTATTATACTTAATAACGTTCCTCTTGAATCAATATGTATTGCTGAAAACTGCATTAAAATCCGTTGCGTAGTTTAAAAGATCTAAGCGCACAGACAGCGGGAGCGACTTTGTTTTATACTACGTAAAGAAAAATATAAGTAAATTTTTCTCAAAAATTACCGGAAATTTTGACATTCTTATTTTTTTTTTTTGACCTCTAATTTATAAACTACTGGCATGCTAAATCAGATTTAATATTTAATTGTATACATATAAGTTTGGACATTCACGAATACTATTTCATTATTTAACTCTATTATAGATATAAGTTTGTGGTTGTTAGTTTAAATAATTTTTTATATAAAGTTTTGTAATATTGCACTTATGTAGTTATATATCTTGGTTGGACCACAATGGTGCTACATAATAAGATGCTTGCCTTAAACAAGATTTCGTACGCCTAAACGGCTCAGCATGGTTGTACAACATACATTATAAACCTTTGTCACCTACCTGTTACCTATGTTGACGAAATAAAGGAAATTTGAATTTGAATTTGACATTACTATCTACTTATACATATTGAGACGCGAAGTACATAGTTTACTGACAGTTCTCAAATTAAATAAAAAAAACATTGCGTGCTCGCTACACAAGCCCGCAATGTTGCTTGCATACAAATTCCATTACTATCTAGCTTGTAACTTTTTAAAAAGTGAATAGGGCCATAATAAAATGAGGACACAAGTCTTATACATCCATATTTATACGAAACATAACTTTTTCATCTATTTCTGGAATAGCTTGTGTTTATCCGTGTCATAAACAAAAAGGCGGTAAAGAGTGATGGTTTTTTCACGTGAAGTTTCTGTTTGTATGCAATCAAAGAGATTTACTATTATAGGTAATAGAGTGGGCATCGGAGACATTTTCATAGAAAAACTTTGATCATAAGCATCACGAATGCCATCTATGACGGGCGTGTCAAAGTAGACTAAACGACGTACGACTTGTTACCTCGAGGTAACAAGTTTTGCATCACTTTTTTGTTCGCTATGCCCCGTCTATTACTACTATACATTTAATGTCTTTGTATGCAATTCAAAAAATGAGTTCAAGCGATGAAGATTTTACTCCAACATAAAAAAAAACTTGCGATTTTTGAGAAAAGCAAGCGGGCTTCGTATTTTTAAACCAATACTTGGCCCGCAATTGCCTACTTCCCTGCCTAGGCAATAATGTACCATTGTTTGTCAGGCTATAGAGACGTTGATGTCAAACCGGGGGCTGACAGCGGAGGCGGCCGGCATGGTGCTGGAGCGGCTCTCGGAGCCCGTGGGCGACGGACTCGTCAGGTACGGCTTCAGGCTTCGGCACACCAAACGCGTGGCAGCAGCAGCGCGTAGCGTCGCGTAGTCAGGGAGTTGTAAAACAACAAAACAAATGGAACCCCGGCACACCGAGACGCGCGTGTGCGGCGCGTCTGCAGCGCGCGAGACGCTACGCGCTGCTGCTGCCACGCGTTTGGTTTGCCGGAGCCTTTAACCTTATGACCAGACCCCGTTATCACGCGGGCAGTTTGCTGGCTAACTAACATTAGTGATGTTTAGACCCGGACTTTAGTCGCAATGACGCACAGTGGGGCAACGGCGGAATTAATTCAATTTTGGGATGGTCAGCAGTAGTTACATTTTTTATCTGATATGTATATGAAACGTTTCAAATACCTATGATCTAATAAAATATTGTGTATTAAACTCGTACAAATGAACTCGTATGAAATAACCGTTAAAATACCTTGCATTTGCAAAGGGTGTATTCCTCTCAAGTTATTGATTTTGTTTAACGTGTTTTATTTATATACAAGAAACATTATTCCAGCTATTGTAAATGAAAAAATATTTATGGTTTCTCTTACATTATGTGTAATTTTAGGGCTGTAAGAAGTTGATAGGATTTCTCGCCTAAATATTACACTTTATGGCTATAACTACTTAGCTACAACGACCCTCAAGCTATAATATAACAATATTTACACATTATTTAATCTAAATCATTATTTAATTTGAACTAGCTGCAAAAATATATGTTTAATCATTAATGTTACGTTACTTACATTAGTTATGTTTTGACTTGAGTATATTTCATGTATATTTTATTTTAAGTAAAAACAGATATGCGCCAATAACATCTGTCAAAGTGGAAAGAAGCTTTTCCTTTTTGAAGTGGATATATTCTGTAAACTTTACTTTGTAAATATTCGTGGCGTTATCTATGAAAAGGGACCTTATTGTCGATGGCGCTTCAGCCATTATTAACGATGCTCCGATATAAATACAACGTCGCGTGACGCAGTGCGGCGTAAGCGCCATCGACAATAAGGTTCCTTTTCATAGATAACGCCACATTTTTCCTTTTTCTCATTCCTCTAGTCTGGAGCTCTACTTTAAAAATCGACGTTCGAAGTTACGTTAGCGCCATCCCTGTCACTCAACATTTGAGACTAAATCGAGAGAATGGGATGGAGCCAAAGTAACTTTGAACTTCGATTTTTAAAATTACGCCTCTGTTACGAAGCTTAACCTTTTTTATTTCCACAGATACACATTCGACCAACGAAACAAGGTCGTGATGTTCCCGCCATTCACCTTCGAACAAATGAAAAAGTTCTATACCAACATAAAAACACCAACGCTGACCATAGCGGCCAGCCAGTCCGTCGAGCGCGGCGCCTACAGCAAGACCCCGTTCGCCCTCGACGAGACGTACTACCAACATAACAACTACAGGGTGGTACACGTACAGGGTTGTCATGATGTCCACGTGATACATCCGGAGCGGATGGCAGCGGTGGTGGTGCAGTTTTTACTGTATGGGGTGGAAGGACTGGATAGCAAAGCTAAATTATGATTTTTTGATTTGAACTTAGACGGAATTTTACAGGGCTGTGGTTGCTTTTATGATAAGTGGAATAAGGTTTATAGTTCGTACGTCAAATGAATGGAAATGTCCTTTTTACGGTGCCATCAATAGTCAAAACTAGTAGTTACAGTAATTACTTAAATCTTAAGTCAAATAAGCATGTTACAAGTACACGGTAGGTGTTCAGTGCTTGCTGAACCGACTAATGTTTTGTTGACTAAAGTTTATGACGCAGTGGTTGAGAGTGCGTACGCTTTTTACACAAATTTCAATAGCAGTGGCAATGGCAGGCATGGTTTTTTGACTAGAATTAACAAAGTTGGGTAAATTGTTTTTTTTTATTACTTATAGAATTCGTTCCTAACGCTGTCGCCATAAGTTATCGCTAAAATTATAATTTCCATGTTTCTGAAACACCCGGTATATTTGGATAATGGTGACCTTTAGGCGTAGAAAAATAAAATAATAATTATAATGTATTATGGTGTCGGAACCCATAGCATTAAGAAATTCGGCCGGTCTAACGACCCTGGCGTTCCTTGATACAGAATGGCGGTCAATTTACTTACTTAAATAATCATACAAAATAAAATCTTAACGTTTATAACATGCTGTATCAATTACAAAAATATGCTTACCATCATGTGCCTTTATGATTATTTGTAGTCCGACAAATTCAAGCGCGACCCTCCCGCGGGGTGGCAGCTGACGGGGGAAGTGTGGCGGGGAAGGGAAACGCAACTCCCCCCCGTCTGCCGCATTGGACGATCGCGCTCGAAATTGTCGGAGCAAATTTCCACAATAATTTATCTATAGGAAAAAGTGTATTTATTAGAGTATTATACTTTTACATTGTTACGATGCGTTTTATTTAGATTCCCCAATCAACCCAAAAGCGAACTACGGGGGCTACAGGTCTATACGTAGAAGTCAGCGAATAAATTAAACTAGTACTGCGGACAAACAAACAAACAAAAAAGGCATATACGCAAGGACTCTATACGCTTATGCTGCCTTTTTAGGGTTCCGTACGCAAAGGGTGGCAACTAGACATTACTAAGCCTCCACTGTCCGTCCGTCTGTCTGACAACGGGCTGTATCCCATGAACCGTAGACTCGGGTAGACCGACGTGCTAGGTAGGTCAGGCATGTATATATCCAGTATTTGTGTTTACGAATAAGTACGTTGCGGATTTATATTTAAGTATTTATTTATTAATATAAGTCATTCATTCTTATCATTGCCTAGGTTCCATAGTACAAGACTAGGACAATTTGTGTAAACCGAGGGCGTGAAGCGGGATGCCGCTACATACGTTTATAGAGTCTGGACGGAAGACGGGCGTGCTCATGCGCTTATTACACCTTCCTAAATTAGTCACTAACAAGAGGGACGCAGCAATACGTTGGAACGAGATGGAGATATCTCCATACGTATCTAACGTATTGCGGCATCCCTCTTGTTAGTGACTAATTTAGGAAGGTGTAACAAGCCCTTTAGTAAGAAAGGATTTAAAGGGTGAAAAAATCCTGTGAATGATGGTTTTGAACCCTGGATTCAAAGTGTAAGTATATATTTTTTAATTATAACAGAAACGTCTATATATAATTCAAATTAAATTAAAGCGAAAAAAAATAGTCGGTCTTAGGCAGGATTCGAACCTACATAATTAAGACCGACGAAATTTTTTCGCTTTAATATAATTTGTAAGTAGATTAATTAGTAGATTGATTGGTAATGCAAATTTCATTTAAGCACGCATTTCGTTTACTTCTCTCTTAATTTTAATCTTTATTTTCGCAGATGTCCCTAGTTGTTATTTGGTTACCCTAATAAAAAGAGATAAAATAACCACGGTATGTTTCCTGTCGGCCAGCCAGTCTTGTTGGAGTAAAAGGTCCTTGGTCGGCGGAGCCGGTCACGGTCACGTCACGGACAGAATAATGTGTGTTTACAAAGTAAGTTAACTGTACAAAATATATGCACTAAATTTTAAAGAAATAATAAGATTTTTTTAATATATCCGATAATTATTCGATCTGAGATATTTTTGTGGTTACCCTGCACCTGCAGATTATAAGGGCACCTGCATGCACTTTGGAGTGGAGTGTTTTAATATATTTTATTATTTACTCTGACAAACTTCCTAAACAACTGTGTATTGACAAGTTGTTTGACAAAATATGCTAGATGACAGATGACAGATAGACTGCGGAAAATTTGTAAAAAAAAATGGTAAAAATGTCGAAAAAATGACATTGCAACTGCAGCTAAAATAAATATTAAGAATATCGCTTATATTATAACAGCGATAAAAAGTAAGTAAACAGTCCTTAGATACAGATTTATTGCATACAGTTCTACGGAAAGTTTGGTAAATTTAGAATGTGTATTAACAGTAAATGTAATGTTTATTTTTGTCCTCGTGATCCGCCTTTGCAATTTTTTATTGTAAATAAACGTTTGAACTGGGTTCAGACAACACTGGAGGACTTAGAAATATTATCTTAAGGGTTTATATATTCCTACTCTCTGGAACTACGATTGGTACTTAACCAAAATCGTGTCGTGTAACAAGTTAAGTAAGATCCTGTAGTTTTTAGTAATTCTGAACATTGTGAATGATTGTGCTATTGTTTCTTATTTTTATTTATTCATAGAAGGCCACTAGCCAATGATTTTTATAATAACTATATCTTTTCATACATTTTGTATTAATATATGTCATCACGTCAGTTGGGGGGCACAAACAGCTTCTACCGGTCTCCATCTATTAAAGTGTTACAGGTGTTATAGTTAAGATGTCTACTGGTTCTCCGTAATTTTTATAAATGACTGCTTATCGTCATTTATACTAGTAAATTTTCTGTTATTTGAAAAGAAAGTTGTCTTCCTACACTACTACCTATGTAGACTTTTAGTTAGGGTTAAAGTTCAATTTCGCTCGGCCTGGCAGAGTAGAATGGTGTTCTTGATTGGTATCTGTTTGATGTATACACTATTTATAAGCCTATTAAAAAAAACAATCTTATAGGTCTATTTTCTGTCCATAATTTTCATTTTTTATGTTTGACTACCTGCAATCATCTCTCACTACTGGGTAAAGGCCATGCAAAGGCCCCTCTGTCAGATTACATTGTTAATTATCAATATTTATGTATCTATAATTAATTGTCCTTGACCTTGTCTATATGTCTAAAGTCGCTGTCAATAGAATTTGCGAAATATGTAAACAAATTATTACTGTTTGACTATGTAACCTTAAAAATTCACCAAGCGTGTTTAAATTAAAAATAACGTATAATGAATAGTTGTTTCATCTTAAACTTAATATGAAAATAATGATTTAGTGTATAAATTGTTGCAAAGAAATTGTTGATCTTTAAAAGTATGTGATTATCAAGTAATCATGGTGAATTGGTTCGTTTGGTTTTGTTTACATAGTTCACAAATTCTATTGACGGCGAGTTTACAACACCCATATTTAATAACCTTTGATTTTATTCTAACTTTTTCCAGATGGCGCTGTTTCTAAAGCAAGACTTTTCTCCTCCACTATTATCAAGGAAATGGATTGCCATTAAGTTCAGACCAAATGTGGTAAGTGGTAACTTTTTCTAAAATAGGTCCATGGTCTATACCAGGGGTTCCCAACATAATAAAAACCGGCTAAGTGTGAATCGTCCAGTATGGAACCCTAGGTGCACAAGTCCAACTCGCATTTGACCAGTTTTTTCTTTTAAAGAGAACAATTCAAAATTCAAAATATTCAGTAAATTAACCATCTGAGGGCTCTTTATAAGTTTTTAATATAAAGTCAATTTACCAGCGCTTCTGACAAGACCATCACTACAGAAGATGGCCCTGTTTTAGGGTGCGGCTCCACTGAGGCGGAGACGAGCGGAGAGGAGCTGTGCCAATATTAACCAATAGAAGCGGTCACTTCGAGCGGCCCGCACGATACTTTAGATTCTATTGGTTAATATTGGCACAGGTCCGCTCCACTCCGCTCATCTCCGCTTCAGTGGAGCCGCAGCCTGACCCAGCCTAATCTACAGGGTGTCCCAAAAGTACCACGCCACAGTGACACCGGAGGTAGGTCAGCTCAAGAGGAACCTAACCAGCCTAACATGACCTCAGTAAAATATGACTTTATTTTTTTCAAATTGCTAGACCAATTGCAAATTAAAATTAAATTGGTCTAGCAATTTGAAAAAAATAAAGTCATATTTTACTGAGGTCATGTTAGGCTGGTTAGGTTCCTCTTGAGCTGACCTACTCCGGTGTCACTGTGGCGTGGTACTTTTGGGACACCCTGTATATATGTATATGAAAGGCAAAACTGACTGACTTATATATCAACACACAGCCAAAACTACTGTACCTAGAAACTTGAAATTTGGTACAGGGGTTCCTTTCATGATGTAAGTGAGCACTAAGAAAGGATTTTCCGAAAATCGACCCCTAACGGGAAGAAATGGGGGGAGTAGCGGGAAACTAATTCTACGCGTACGAAGTCGCGGGCGTCCTCTAGTAAGACAAAAATAGGATGATGTTTGTTCCAGATCCTATACAGCAGGGAGCACATAATATCCATCCTGGAGAGCGGGCTGCTGTTCCGCGAGGACAGCGCCGAGGTGGAGCAGGAGGCGCCGTCGCCGGAGCAGGTGTGGGGCGCGGCGGGCGGCGGCGGCGGCGGCTGGCTCACGCCGGGCGAGCGCGGCGCCGTGCTCGTCGTCGTCAGCGTCGCCGCGCTCGCCTTCCCGCCCAGGAGGTCAGCCACCATATACTATCAGATATTTTAAGAGGCCACATGTGGAGCCACGCTCACACAAGCATAAAAGGGATGGATTTTTGTCCTTCCGCGCGAAGAATGTGAGTTGGAGCGAGGGGCATAATTTCCGAAAATCAAATTTTATTGGTTGTAGAATTTTCATTCCCACTTTTTCCCAATCTTATGTTTTCCTATCCGAATATCTCCCAATTGCAATTTTTTCCACTTATAATTAAGTCGAAAAAGGAAGGTAGGTTTAGCCTCCTACGGCAAATTGTCAATGGAATATGAATCTGTTAAGAATGAAATAAAGTCAATTTTCAAATTTGTTCTTTAATCATAAAAACAAAAGAAATTCCACTTTACTATGTTTGGACTAGATCTTTATTTCAATGGTCGTATTATGTACTACTATTAGTACAAGGAACCTCAGGAGGTTAGGTTATGTTAGTTTTGCAGCAGGCCCGAAGGGCCAAACCGCTCAGAAATAGGAGCTCCGCGATAGCGGAGCTCCGTCGACACTATCAAATTAATTTCTGGAATGGAAAAAATGCGTCAGGGAAATACGAGCCAGTGAAAAAACACAATAGTGAAAAATTAAGATCGGAAAAAATGGGAATGGAAATTCTGTAACCAATAAAATTTGATTTTCGGAAATTATGAGCCACAATCGGGTTTCGAAGATTCAACGAAAAACATGCAAAAAGGTGTAATGTTTGAAAAGTAAAACTATCAAGAATTTTATTTCTAATTGTGTTTTCATGTTTAGCCGTCTCAAGGATATTATGATCAAGTTTTATCCAAAGAACAGACACAAAGGCGTTATGGTTATTAAGATCCAGATCTCAGAACACTGCCGACTTTATCATATGTGGCCTCGGTTTGGGACCGAATCTTAAGTACCCGAAACTGAAGTGCATCGCATGACTCTATGTATAAATGTGGAAGAAGCGAATGAGATTGGTCAAAATCGTAGCAGGTGGTAAAAAGTGGTGTCTGCGTACCCCTCTGAGATACAGGCGTGATTTAATCTATGGCAACTATAATTTAAAATTGGTCAGTTGATTACTCAAATATCATGACTGACATTGTCCATACGCGTATGGTAAGGAGTGTAAGGACAATGGTACCTAAGTACATTAAGAGCTAATTACATAACTTTTTCTACAAGTTTAATATGATAATAAAAAAAATAAACAATCGCTACTTTTCTTATATACTTTCCTCTATTTTTCTGCTAACAAGTTACTTGACAGCAAAGTCATTTTCATTATTCCGATTGGCATTAATAGTTTGTGAATTTTATTGCTAAATGTTTACAAATTTTAATAGTTACTAAAACAGATCTGACATTTTATCATGAAAGTTAGAATGCCAAACGTAACGCCATTTTGTAACGTAATTATGTTAAGCAAATAACAAATCGATGGATATTAATCATCTATTTTTAGTAACTTAATAAAAATGTACCTTAGGGCCTGTTTCACAATCGTCAAGTAAAGCATATCTGACACATAAATTTAGCCCTTTTCATTTCTTACATTTGAACATAAGGAGGGAGTTAACTTTAACTGGCACATAAATTTACTTGTTGATTGTGAAACAGGCCCTAAAACACATAAATTAGTCTCGAAATTAACTTTGTTTTTAATATAGGTACTAAACGCCAAGACCGATTTCCGGAATGACCGTAACCATGGTAATAACATTGCTATAATAATTATAATAGAACTGTTGTTACAGTGGCGACGCTTATTATAGAATTGTTATTACGCTTCGGTTACGCAATAGGTGGTATTCCGGTATCGTTAACGGTAGTGGCGGAGCTAACATGAGTGGCACCCGGTGCGGATATTGTAGGTGTCGCCCCAAAACTCGATTACATTATTTTTCACTTCTCATGCTCTTAAAATGTTACTTTAGTCTCTGCACATCGGGACTAAAGTTCCTTTTTAATCTCTAGGGATTAAAGTAAAATAGTTTTAATTTACTTTGGAATCCCCTTAACATCCAATCACGGTGTTTGTGAATGGAGGATTTATTGCTATTTTCAGTCTTTTTGTATAGACCACAGAATAAAGACTAAAGGCAAAGAAGCCGTGCAATAAGATGAACGTTGCACCAGCTACTTGTCTCTACTTTATAGATTACATTTTGATAAGAGGAAAAGAAACAAAAACTAGGTGTCTTTTCTTCTTTAATCTGTCATGATCAGAAGGTGAAGAAACTTTGGCGTTACTTTCTTCCACACTGGTGCTTAAAGGTCCAAATCACGCCTTGTGACGATCTCTTTCCAACTCACTATGAAAACCATAAGTAAAAGGAAGTCAACCATAATGTATTTTCTGCCTATTTAGTACGGTTTATATGCCTCTAGTTTTTATTCTGTGGTATAGACAATTTTTAGCGCGTGGATAAACCTCAAAATGACATCTGTGAAAAAATACAAATAAAAATGATTTAATTTCGTGAAACACGATTAATGATTACGAATATGAATATATTTAATTATATTAAGGATGAATTCATTTAATTATGCTTGGTCCAATTAGTTTTAAAATAGTTTTCAAGTTTGAACCTGTTGGCTAAATATGCAAGCATTTAAAGCGGCACTTAACAAAAAAATAATAAAAGAAAAGAAAAAACCGCGGAACAAATTTGTAAGAAACTTTCTTATAATCAATATTGCAAATGTGTATAGAACTAGGCTTCGTCAGTGCTGGATTGAGCAAGCCCGTCGGGGTCCGTAGCAAATTCTATAAAGAGACCCCTGGGTTTGTTTTAGGTTACAGGTTGTGGCGGTCTTTTTTCCGCAACTGAGCGACTTAGATATGCACCTATTTTGCGTGGGTGTTTGTTTTAGGTTATTCTGGTGGAGAATATAGACTGGATTATTCATCTTATCGTCAACCCTGATGCATATGAGTACACGCATATGCATACTGATGTAAGTACTAGCATTTTAAAGGTTAGACGTGGATGCGCGGGGCCCGTAGCATTTGCTACTATTGCTAGGTACGTGGCTAATCCGGCACTGAACGTTGTTTTTTTTCCTCGCATTCAAAGTGAAAAGTAGAGTGTTTAACGCGAGACTAAACAACCATAATGACACTCGAACTATAGCCACTCTCGCTCGCTGGCTCGCTCGCGTGGCTAAACATCTCGTGTCATTATGGCTTGTTTTAGTCCCTTGTTGAACAATCTACTATTATTGGCGGCGGTTATGCAATCTGCCACAGTTTTATGAATCGTTATAGATGGCACTCACTACTTATGTCCACGGTCGGGTGTCGCCCCCAAGCTATGCCACTGGTTAACGGTATCAATATTAGCGTAGTTTTTAGCTTTGAGGGCGTTCCCAGCTGGAGCCGGGGCGCGCTGGCGCGCGTGGCGGGGTACGTGGCGGCGGGGCTGGCGGCGCGCGGCTGGCTGCGCGCGCGCGCGCGGGGCGGCGGGCTGCGCGCGCTGCTGGCGGCGCAGCGCGCGTACCTGGCGCTGGCGCGCCGCGCCGCCGCCTGCGTCAGGGACGTCGCGGTGCACACCAACATGTAAGTGCCTTTCTCAAAAATGTCCGGAAATGTTCACGTTACTGTCTGTAAAAAAGATCTTAGATCCACATGTCCTATACTTAAATCCGGATAGCTTTTTAACGATGGATTTATTACATTTTCACAAATTTTCCCCTCCCAATCCTCTATCTAAAGACAATTCAGTCAGGTATACTTGTTATTGGCTTGGCAGTCTGAATAGGAACTGACTTTAGGGTGTTACCGGACCGATCGATCGATCGCCGATCGACGGCATCGATTGGCGTCGATCGAAGTCGATCGATTGGTCTGGTAGGAACTATCGATCGACGGATATCGTTCGATTAACCAATCAATCGATTGCCGGTCGACGTTGATCGACTGGTCTGATAGCTTTAATTGATGAAGGAACTATCGATCGACTAATCCATTCTGCCATCGAACGACGATCGATCGATTGGTCTGGTAAGAACTATCGATCGACGTCGACTAATCAATTCTACCATCGATCGATGCCGTCGATCGACGATCGATCGATTGATCTGGTAACACCATTAGATGGTATCATCTTTTAAAAAATGAAGTCTGATGTATTATTTCTATGTAAAAGCATACTTGGGTGAATCAACTTTTTGTTGTTATTATTCTGTCCCGTAAGCCAGGAGACAACAGTGATAGAGTTTCTTAAAAAAAATGTAATACTCCTAGGACACTCAGGAAAAAAGCCATAAAAGAATGGGTTTATAATTGCCAATAAAACTTATATCAAGTGGACTCATATCCTTTAAAATCATAGTTTTAAAGAGTGACTCAGGAGACGTCACCGTGGCAACGAGCTACAACAAAAATTTGATTGACCCACTTACACCATATCTCTCGGTGCCTCCAGTGAATCCGTGAGCCAGGCCCTCCACGCGACCCACACGCTGCTGTGCAAGCAGCAGACCTCGCTGGCGACGCTGATGTCGCGCGCCTCGGCCGCGCTGCTCGGCAACGCGCCGTGGCTTCGAGCCGACCTGGCCTGCGAGTCGCTGCCCGACCAGAAGGACAACTTGCAGGCGAGTCGCAGCTGGACACACTACAAGCAGCAGCTGCATAGTCCTATCTGTGGCCTGTTTTATAAAGCTACAAATTACAATTTACAGGTTACAAGTTTCCATTTGACACAACCTCGACCAATGACGGCCAGCCATTTGAGCAGTGTTGCCAGTTTACACCTGTAAAATTGTAACTTGTAGCTTTATAAAACGTGCCCCTGAACGCTTTCGTCATGAATTTCATATTTTTAGCTCTACACTTGAACAATCCTTACAATCCTTATTCTGTTTGTTTATTTGTTCCAAACGATCAATGTAGCCCTTAGACGGACACAGGTACTCGAATAGCGTGTTTTAACCCTTAATAAGGCAGAGGCTCTATATTGACCACATTACAATAAGTTGAAATTGAACTTTACTACCTACATTTTATGATACTATTTTTATTGTATTTTCCTGAAATATAACATGATCTATTTACTCTTTAGAGACTTTCGATTCCATGACTGTATTTCATTTTGGTCTGCTATTTTTACTGGAGTCTTTTAAGGGTTAAAAATAAGTAAATAAATAAAAGTGAATATGGCTATTTATAACCCTAAGACCTAATTAATATTTATACAAATAAGTAAATAAATATCACGGGATAATATCACACAAATTGATCTTGTCCCAAACTAAGCTCCAGGCTTAAAGTATGGGGCAACGATAAACTTACTTATATTGAGAAATATAGGTACTACAATTTTTGCCCTACATGCCCTATATACACGCCGTCAATTGATAAAATGTTTAAAAAAATATTCTTGGACGCTCCACATCCAGGACTCAGGACCAAACACTCGCGCTTACACAAATAGCCCTTGAGAAACATATTAAAGTTAGATGTGTTGTTACAGAAGATCCACTACACATTCCTGGTAGTCCAGTCGACGTTGCTGAAGCACGTGGCCATGGCGCACTACACGCAGCCGCCGCACGTGCGCGCCATCTACAAGAACCACAACGAGCGCATCCACTGGATCCACACGGTGCTCATACATCATCTCTACGAGGAATTCAAAGAAAACTTCGACGCCCTAGATAGAATGTACAGAATACTAAAAAACTATGGCAGCAAAGACGCTGTTATAGACAAAAAACCAGGTTTCGCTATCAATGATAGGTGGCTGTATTCTGAAGTACACAGTGGCGTAGCTAGAACTTGCATGGAACTTAAAGAAGCTCTGGAAAAATGTACAAATCTCGACATGTTTTTAGATTCGTGTGCTATCAATGATCAAGAATTAGATCTGGATGTTTTGAACAATGATATAGATGGCTTGATAGATAATCTCACGAAATGTCTAGCTACGGCTCAAGGGTCGCAAATCAGGCTGAAGAAATTGCAGAGAAAGTTCGCTGTTGAAGAAGATAGAAAGAAGGAAACCGAACCAGAGGAAGAAGATATTGTGCAAATAGAAGACAAACTGCCAGAGATTAAAGATGAAGTGTTCTATTTACTGAAAACAGAAGATGACGACGAGCAACAGGCTATGGCTGATGTTACAACAGCGCCAGGAAAGAAGGAGAAAGATGCAACGAAAATAGTTTTGAATGAGCTGAGAAGGAAACTTGTGAAGCGAGAGGACCTTATGCGCGAAAGAGAAAGACAAGCATTGACGAAAACAATGCCTGAACTGAAAAATGTTCCAGAATTTCCAAGACAAATCAAAATGGAAGACTATTTGGATCGGAATGGGTATATAAAAAAGATAATTAAAGATAAAAGTAAAGAGAAACTATTCAAAGAGTATAAAATAAGATCTACATCGAAACGTAAATATAATTATAAATTGAAAGTAAATGATTATGCAAGCGAATCTGAAATTAAAGCACAAACTTATGAAGCAAACGCTTGTTTAAATGGTAAGAGTAAACTGATTAGTATTGGAAGTGATAATAAAGAATTCGTTATCACTGAATGGAATAAGAAACAAAACAAACCTATAAGTAAGACCAGTATCTCATCAGATATCAGTGAGTGCGAAGATATTTATGATTTTACAAACGAAACTGTCAATCAGTCGGTCAATAATGTTGTCAATCAAGCAATAAGACCCGTGAACGAAGCAGTCAATAACGTCAAGCGGCCTGATAGCCTACCATTAAATCAAATTAAATTCACAAAAAAAGACCTAGAACTATCCACATCATCATCTGAAAGTGATTTTGAGTTCTACAAAGAGCGGCAAATGTTGAAAGACATTCGTAGAAATAGGGTTGCTAGGAAGAAAAATCACCCCGTCAAGATAGTGTCCTCAGACATTTTAGATGAGGGGTTGAAGCCGGTAGAGTATAGTTTTGGTACAGGGATGGCAATGGCGTCAGTGTTGCAAGTAAATAATAATAAAATGCCCGCGATGGCCGCTGAAGAGGTTTTTACAGGAGACGGAGAAGTTTCAAATGACAGTGGGAATGATGAAGATGCATGATTTTGTGATTGTTTTATGAAAAATGGCTGTTAACTATGTAACGAAATTCTCGCTTGTAGCCTGGGAACTAGAGATGCCTTAGGCGTTAGACTGATAGAAATCTCGAATAATTTTCTCATGCAGACATGACATGTCTATCCGTGGGACGGTCTCACGAACTGAGTTATAGTCATGTTTATTTCACTTATGCCAGCCGCAATGACAGGTGACAGATGACATTTAAGTGTACATTGCGTAGCTGATATGAATCCCGCTGACGTGAAAGCTTGTTAACTTCGCAATGTATAACGAATTGTCACCTGTCACGTGTCATTGTCAAGATGGTGATATATAGTGAGCTGATCATGTGAAATTACATTATAAGTGAAATCATGCTTATAGTTTGCCTAATCTTTAATCTAACATGCTTTTATGTGCAATTATTTTTATAATGGTTGAATTCTTATATTTATCAATATTAGTCCATTTTAATTTTTATCCGTAATAATGACTGTATACGATTTGCAATTTATTATATTCAATAATAGTCATGACATGACATGTGAAAAAAATAAGTTACCTACAATAATGATGATTGGTTGAAATTTATTATAATTAAAAAGCACTTCAATTTTTATTTTATAAATATGTGTGGAATTTTTTTTTTAAGTCTGTGTTGGGCTTCTGAATGTTGTAATAAAAATGTTGATGTTGTTTCGAATTTGAATAATAGTGTTAGACCAGAGGGCTTATTGTCTAACGCACTCGCAATCGCAACCGGCTTCAAAGCGGAGCAATTGTTTTCATTTTGTATGTAGACAAGCCTTCGATTTTCAAAATGAAAACGATCGTGATTGCGAGTGCGTTAGACAATAAGCCCTCTGCACGCTTATTGCCTAACGCACTCGCAATCGCAAACATTTTCATTTTGACAGACCGAAGACGAGTCTCCACATTAAAGTCGATTGCGATTGCGAGTGCGTTAGGCAATAGGCCAGCAGGACTTTAATAAATTAATAAAACGAAATAATGAAAAATGTCCTAAAAGCCTTTTTTTGCGCAAACATGCCTATTTGGAGCACATATCGTTATTACCAACTTTCGCATACATTTTGCGAAATCAAATGCTTGTCACATATCGCTCAAAATACCCTAACACTCCTTTTACACCCTAGTCGAAATTCTGATACTTTTGAGCAACAAATATGTTACGATACTTACGATATATTTGATGGCAGCTATCATTTTTAAAATCCATAAAGGAACTTTAAAATTAGAATACTTTTTGCAGACGCGCCCTTAGTGCCATTAATGTATAACAACACATCTTTTTCTAATTAGTCTTCTAAATGGTTCCCCTACTTATGGAACCCCTAATCGTCATTTGTCCTAATGCATCGTTTGTCCTAATTTTCGCTTATCCTAAAACCATTTCCGCTTAAATTTTAAAACGATTTACTGTTATTATAATACCTAACCTAACCGAACCGCAGATATAATTGGAAAACTTAAAAAGTTGCCTGACTCATCTGAAAACCAGTTTAGGGCAAATGAAAATTCGGACAAACGATGTGTTAGGACAAACGTTGTTAGGGATTTCGAGGGACACCCCTTCTAAATATAATATAAGAGTGCTTGCTATAACTGCTTCAAATCATTTCAACAAATGAATTCAAGGAGAATATTTCGCGATCAGAATGTGTACACTAGAGCTAATTTGCGAACGTGTGAAAATAACGCCGCAGCAGTTGAGTAATATTTAGCAAAATAATCACATAATCTCGTAACAATAAATAAACATATCGTCCCGTTACGTTCTCAACCTCGTATCTGATCGAATAGTTAGGATAGGAAAGTATTCTTTATTCTTTAGGGAACATGAGTGCTTTTCCTATATAACTATTCGACCAGATACGAGGTTAAGAAAGTAAAGGGGCGATATTTCGTCTAAAAAAAATTCGTATAAATCGTTCGTTGCTGAGGATTGCAGGGCTAAAAATTTTCATACCCTAACACGGGGTAAATTGAAACTAAGGGGGAAATACGAACACAACCTAAAATGAAGCATAACTTGTTACAAATAAGAACAAGTATTAAATGAAAATAACGTTACGGTCTATTTACGTTATTTCAGTCTTATAATTGGTAACATATGCTTCATTTTAGGTTGTGTGCCTATTTACCCCTTAGTTCCTATTTACCCCGTTTTACCGTTTATGTTGTAGATACTATAAAAATCTAGGTCTGTAAGTTGTCTTTTTTAAGAAAATATTCCATAAAAAAAAGGAAAACAAAAAGCGATTTTTTTTACAGCTACTCGATATAAGCATTGCCTCACTAGGTATCCTCTTTAAGTGGAGTCGTAATGAGAAATTGAACAAAAAAGAGTTACTATAGTCTACAAGTCAGAAGTAGCTTAGATTTATAAATAGCTATTTTATCGCGTGCAATTTCCCATTATCGTCCTGCAATTTAAACATAGTGGTCAACATAATCTTAACATTATTACATCCACGGAATAGAAAAAAACAGTGGAAGTGCCATGAGCTTCGCTTAGTATCAGACCTGTTGACGCCAATACTTAAACTATCATAAAAACGACACGCCACCATGGAAAATGTTTTTGGAGCGGCTATCGTTTTTACATTCCAAAATAGCACAATAAGGCATGCTTCTGGATTTATTTCCTATTTTAGAATTTTTATTTGCACAATTTTCACGCACAAGCGATCGCGGCAAAAGCTAGGTTGCGCGGAACTCCGCATAACCTTGCCACACGTTACACGCCCACTTCACAATTTACTGTTTTTTCTGTTCTGTGATTACATCTATATACGCGACATGGATGTAGGTACTTATCTTAATAAATAAATAAATATCTGCCGATGTAAAAGAGCTATTCTGTGATTGATTTGTATTTAATATAATTAGATATTGGTTGTAGAATACAATTGTCAATAATAATAATAAATGATTGCGTTGTAAGTTATTCCATTCTTAATAGATTCTAACCTTAATTACAGCTATTAGACCGAATGAGTTTCCGTTAAATGTCTTATAGGGTATTTCCCAGTGGCATGTAGATTTATTGTATGGATTAGAAAATCAGATAAAGCGTGAATTGCACTCGCGGACCTAGGGTTCCGTTATCAAAATTATGAGGTCCTTCGAAATCGACGTTATATCTATCTCTTTTTGGCTCAGATTCAGTTGTTTTTCTAAAATATCTGCTTCTCAAAATGGCCTTCCAACAAACGTTCCTATCGGGAGCCGTCTCTTTCCTATAAACTTCTTTACAATTTTTTCCTATGATGGCACTTTTTTGTATATTTTTGGCTATATATTACGTCAAAGAAAATAAAAAATATATAGTTTTGAAATATTTTTAATTATGCATCGTTTCATATGAAACCCCGTTTGCTATAATCAGATCACTTTTATTTCTCAACCCCCCATTTAAAACTTTTCACATATTCAGAATAATATCCTACTATTTTTATTAAAAACAGATACCTACAGGCAAGCTAGTTGTACAACTACTTATGCCAAATTTCAAGTTAATAGCTTTTATAGTTTCAGAGAAAGACTGCTGTGACATATAGACAGACCGACAGACACTTTACCAATTGGGATTGTTCATATTTTTACAATTACTCTAATTAGAAAATCATTTCGAGGAATGGGGTTTGAAAGCCATTCTGCATTACTAAGTTTTTGAAATATTTATCTATTTCGGATATTTCGACCAAAGTATAGTTAACCTTTGTTTGACTTTCGTTTTTGGCTTGAAGCCCTCCTAGGTGTATCTTACGGGTTAGGCGAAAACCGCTTGAAATAGTATGTTTTAATACATTATTACAATCACTTTTTATCATTAGATATCATTTAATTGTTGTTATTTATTAGAAAATGCCAGCCCAAATTTAAAATAATCATGTCGTCCATAAAATGTCTTCTAAATAAATAAAGATATTCAAACAAAACTATTGGGTCAAATACAAAATTAATGAACACTACCCATTCTTTCGAATTAGAATGTAAAAACAGTGAGTATTTTTTTTTGGCCTATCCCAATTGGGTACGGAATCCTAAAAACTATCGAGGATTTTGTTTCTAATCGAGTTTTCACGTTTAACAGTCTCAAGGAAATATCAAGTTTATTAATATATCCGAAGAACAGGCAGGCGTTATGGTTATTGAGATCCACATCGCGGAACACTACCGACTATAGATATCATATGGCTCTTAAGGGCAATTCACACAGCGGGCGGGAGCGGGTCGGGCGCCGGGCATGTCGTTTTCATCGCGGGAGCCGTGCGGGTCGTCGTCACACATAGTGCCGAACGGCGGCGGGCCCATCGCACCCGCTTGTAGTGGGCGGGCGGCGAGCGCGGCGGGTTTGTCGCGGGTGCGGTGGTCCCGACCCGTTCCGCCGCGTGTGTGAATACTTCCATATAACTCCATGTTAAAACACCCGCCGAACTATCGACATGGACCGACCCACCCGCCGCACGACCCGCTCCCGCCCGCTGTGTGAATTGCTCTTTAACGGCGCGTAGATTTGTTGAGACTACCTTTTTATCGTCCAACACGTCGTAAATCGTAGTAATAACCATTCTAAATCACATTTCTCAGTTAACATTCATTTGTGAGATTATAGCTTTCGAAAACTCTGACCCTATTTAAATTAGATAATGAGTTACGATAATGACTTCGATATTGCAGCGTTAATGGTTGTTGTATTCAGTTCAGTGCTACGATAGTTCAAGATGGACGTACGGACAAGCCTCATGTAAGTAATGCTGATATTTTTTATTTAATTAACCGCCCAAGTTACTTACCGTGTTATTCTGTTAAACAATTGACAACCGAGGTCGTCGACGAAGACATTGCGTTGACTCGAAAGTTCGTGCTTTTCATAACATTGGATTAACCTACTAGCTGTTGCGTGTTCCCTCGGGAACTGTCGTATTTTCTGGGATCAAAAATATCCTATGTCCTTCCTCGGGACTCAAGCTATCTCCATAGCAAATTAGATCCAAATCGGTTCAGTGGTTTAGCCGTGAAAGCATAACAAACAGACATACACCGTTACTTCTACATTTATAATATTAGTACGGATAGTATGGATGGATATGGATATACAATATCAAATAATCAAGGAATATAATAATCGGGCCGGTGCAGCAGCTGATCAGGCCCAAACCATCAAGCGCCGCAAATATTCATTATTATTAAATAATTATGAATTTGTGGCGCTTGCAGTGGAGACCATGGGACCTTGGTCAGCTGATATGAAAAGCTTTATTAAGGCCCTATCATCCCGGCTCATAGACACCTCCGGAGATCCTAGAGCTGGTGCTTACCTCTCTCAAAGGATTGGGCTAGCTATCCAGAGAGGTAACGCAGCCAGTGTCATACTCATAGGGACCATGCCGCGAGCGGACCTGCTAGAGGGAGTGTTCTTTTTATAGTGGTGATTATTATATTTACGTCTTTTAATATTTGAGTAGCTTAGTTTTTATTTTAATTTAAATAAGTTTAGTTTTAACTTTTAATTGTATTAAGTTATTATACAATTTCAGAATTTAAATAATAATAATAATAAAGCAATATAACTACATAGGTACTTATTAAAAATGGCGACGTGCAAACTTTCAGCTGATTTTCTTTTAACCTAACGTAACGCAACCGATATTCATAAAAGCTAAGAAGCACCTTGATTATTACTAGCTTTATAAACAAATCCGATCTATCCGTTTCGGAGATACGAAGTCACAGACGACGTTAAACTTAAAAACACCCTCTTTTTACATTGGGGGTTAAAAGAATGCCTCAGCCGGCATTAGAACGCTAAGGCGTTTCTCTTTTCTATCACTCAAAACGTATGGGATGACAGGAAATTTGACCTCATGGTTTAACGCTACGCACGAGAATATCATGGATGGAATGTATGGGACATTTTGGGAGGATTTTCTTTTGGTTTTTGACAAGATGGCGTCGCTTTCTTAATTGTTTTTAATTTTTTGCATATTTTGTTGTTTAATGGATAGTAATGATGTATTAATATGCAGTAAATTAACATTCAAATGTGCAGTATAACGAAGAATTCAAGTTTGAACACGTATCGCCTTTGGAAGGTCATGGTCTTCGTAAAGTTCTACCTACATCGCTTCAGGTCCATCTGGTCTTCGTAAAGTTCTACTTACATCGCTTCACGGAGGCTAGAGGATCACCGTACAACGTCGAATTATGTTTTTTTTATATGTATAATATGTAACTCCTAACCTTGACACTGGTAGAATTGTCCCAATGGACGGAAGCCATTTAATAAAGAATTGAATTGCGACATTTTGAGTGATAGAATAGAAAAACGTTAGTAGCGTTCGCAACTTGGCTCGAGCTTCTTGGTTCCAAAAATAGGCAGTGTAGGGACTTCCTTAACCAGCAAAGGTTCTTTGTTTATAAATATTAATGCTCGCGGCAAGCGGTAAAAACAAGTGAATAGAAACCACATCGAAGCCACGACGTCGCCGCATGCTTCATATAAATCTACGCATTTGTAGGTATGTATGTATGTAAACAAACGGTTTATCGAACAAACAAAAGAGAACATTAATAAAATAGACGAAAATATAGCAGTGATGTACAAAGGCGAACTTATCCCTTTTAGGGATCAATTTCAGTTAACCTTTGAGCGATTGAGAAATAATTAAATACAACGTATAGCCAAATAAGTACCTACAACACTAAAATACATTGCTATGAATATCAACAAATGTTGGTATATATTGTAGGTATATTTAAATATGTATACAATAAACAAATACATTAAATAAATATACATAACTAGAAGACGCCCGCGACTTCGTACGCGTAGAATTAGTTACCCGCTACTCCCCCCATTTCTTCCCGTTGGGGGTCGATTTTCAGAAAATCCTTTCTTAGTGCTCACTTACATCATGAATGGAACCCCTGCACTAAATTTCAAGTTTCTAGGTACAGTAGTTTCGGCTGTGCGTTGATATATAAGTCAGTCAGGTTTGCCGTTTATATACATATATAGATAAGCAGGAAAAAGTTTTAAGAACAAGTGTCAAGGATTTTCAGTATAGTTTGTTTGTTGCTACCGAGTCGTTACGTGTATAACTTGTGTTTAAATTAAATACTAAATAATTCTTTATTTTAGACTCGTTTTAAGCGTGCTGATGTGCGGGTATGCGACCAGTCAAATCGCACAACCAGAACCAACCAACAATGTGGCCAGCGGTAAGTTTCTTCATTTACATCATACAAATGTCTAGTGCATAAAGCATGCAAATTCGCTGCGGCTACTTAATATACAGAGGCCCTAGCCAAGATGCATTACGCTTACTATACTCGAAAATCTAATTCAAGACCAAAATCTGACAGTTCCCAACTTGATTATTTAGTTATTTTAAAATGATTGCGTAGGAACATAAATGAGAACTCGTGTAACCAGTAATATTAGGGTAAGTTTTATTGATAAAAATACCTACACATTAACCAATATGCAGCAATCACAGCGAATGTGCGCCCGTTGAGGTTAGGATTTTGGTCTTGAATTAGATTTTCGAGTATGGCGTTTCGCGACGCGATTGGTTTAATAACGAAACGAATAGAAACGGTAGTTAGCGTAAAGCATCTCGGCTAGGGCCCCAAATGTTTCTACTAACTGCCTCCCACCACCGTCATGCAATGTAGTCGTAATCTTCATTGCTGAATGTCATGTCCATCAGAATTCTACGAGGCTTTTATGTAGACCTAGTATCGTCCGGTTTTCAGCTTCATTAAGGGCAGTTGACATATTGAACCTAGTGATGACCGTTAGTTGGTCACACCAGCAGCGGTAGTCCTCGATCTTTCCACAACAACCAACTTAATAAGGTTGTCTGGTTCCCGGCAGGCAACATGACCATAGCCAAAAAGTTTTTGGGACCAGAGGGTTATTGTCTAACGCACTCGCAATCACAATCACGATCGTTTTCATTTTGAAAATCGAAGGCTTGTTTTGAAATGGAAATTTTGAAATACAATTGCTCCACTTTGAAGCCGGTTGCGAAATATTGCGAGTGCGTTAGACAATAAGCCCTGATCATTGAGGTAGGGCCTAGGGTTAAAAAATCTAATAGATCACAGGGAGAGGCCAGGCCTAACGCCTTATAGGTAGGTAGTATACATATAAAAGGGCACGGGTCAGGTTATAATTTGTCGGTCTAAGTGACAAAGGCTACTTTGAAAATCGAAGTCTCAACTCCGTCCCAATCTCTCGCTTTTGTCTCGAATGACGAATGACGGGGATGGAGCAAACGTGAACTCGATCTTCGAGTTTCAAAGTAGGGCCTCTGGCAATAACGACAATGTTCTGTCCACAGAGCCAGCTAAACAGTGCGTCACAGCGAAGAACGTGTCCGGGCTGTGCGTGCCGCGGCTGGGCTGCGACTACGGCACCCCGGCCATCGACATGACCCTGTACGCGACACACAACTACAGGCGGTGAGTAAAATACCTACCTTCTTTTTCTCCCACATGCTCGGAAATGTTAACCTTACTGTCGTAAAATCAGCCCGCGAAGTTCTGAGTTCCAGGACCAGGCAAAAGTAAAAAAAAAAAGTTATTATTTACCTGCGGCAGCGGTCGCGAAAATTTATACAAATTTCATTACGTACCCGGTGATTTACTTTTTAAAACCATGTTTGGACTAGGATAACTAACTCCAAACAGCCAAACACTCGTGCAATCAACAACTCTACTCGTCCCGCAACGGCCTATTTCCCGGTCTGTGCAGTAATGTACTATTTTTGAATGGAGAAGGGAATAGGTTCAAGTCAAAACAGTCTGTTTAACCGACTGAACATAAACTTTCACTGCTTTGCACCGTGTTTGCACCATACTATAGTCTATAATATAGTGCAAGTTCTATTGACGGCGACTGTAGAGGAAAATATTTTTGGGAATGACTTTAAAAATAACCAAGATATAAGCCAACAAAGATTTTTTTCTTTCTTTCAAAACAGAATTTAACATGGAATTTCTATGGCCGACCTGTTACATCGTCACACTGCATATCGGATCTCTCTGTCTAATAAGCTGATTTAAAATGCTTGTATCATCCGTATTTCTTGGCAGTTTTTAAATTTTATTTATTATTTTTAGGTATTTTCATATTTTGTTGAGAAATGCGATTAAAAAAATCCATGCAGGTGCCCTATTAGTATTTATTTAAAAAAAACTAACTAAAAATGAATTTAGAATGTATATTTTTAATAAACATAATAAAACAAAATTGGTCAAGGTTTCGTCTGTAGGAATATTCATCTGGTTACACATTCAGTGTAGCAGAATGTGCAGGTTTCTTTACAATGTTTTCTTTTACTGTAATTTAACATGAGTTGGAGAAAGTCATTGATACAGTAGAGTACAGAGACATTGTATAAATTTTTCACCTTATTATAGGTAATGGTATCAGGTAGAAAATTGTATTCATATTTTTGTATTCAAACACGGCGTCACTGGGATTCTTACTCGTGACCGCAACATACAGATTTAGTTAATAATCCTATCCTATACTATTAAACGAGCAATATCTTTACATAGTATAAAACAAAGTCGCTTCCCACCGTCAGTCCCTACTCTGTACGCTTAGATCGCTCAAAAATCTTTCAAATTACGCAAAGGATTTTAATCAATAGATAGAGCGATTCAAGAGGAAGGTTTTTATATATAATAAATTCTGGTTTATGTACGAGCGTAGGCGTATGGTCGGCCAAGAAATAGGTCTACCAGTTTTGACAAAAGTTTCTGTGAGATTCAATTATCGCTAAGTTTGACACTAGTCAAGTAGTCACTGTCATAATATTATTGCAAGGGAAAATCGAACTTGTTGTATCATGACGTCCAAAGGAACTTCAACCGTAGGGTGTTTTTTTAATCGCTAATTTGTTTATTGTAATCACGTTCTCGAAAATGGCTCTAACGATCAAATTTGCATTATAGGGATGTATGGGGGCGAAAAGTCGATTCGTCAAGTTGTCATGTTCGGGAAAATTCGTTTTCAACACGAGCAAAGTTCGGTCTTCCAGGTTCTTAATAATAAATAATACGAAATTGTACAATGTCGAAATAATACGTATGAATTCACCTTGTTTGCAAGTAAAGAAATAGCAACATAAATTCGTACTTTTCCGACCCAATATGATGTCGTATATTTATTCACGTAGGTATGTTGCGATCACGAGTCATAACCTCGTGCCACTACCTCCAATGCACTGTCCGTGCATCTAATATATTAATGAATTAAAAGTCATGTTGGTTAACCTTTTGAACGCCAAAATCGAGGTATTTTGTTCTTGTATGCAAGTTATTTAGACATACATAAAGTATCCTAGGCACGTAAAATTTCTGTTGACTGTCTGCAAAAGGTAAAAAGTTGGACCAGAGTCTGTTGGAACAGAATTATTGCTTGTCTAATCACTTAAATCACAAATTTCTAGCGGGTTGGAACACTCATGGTACCATCTTGAAGAAGCGAGAGCGCTTGCAGTGAATGTTTCATCACAATTCATACACATCCAATCAGGTTCACTCTGATGGGCCTCTCTAAAATGGCTTTTTAACTGCTCTATGCCTGCTACACCAACATAAGTTAACCCGCAGAGCGTACACTCTAGTTTAAGCCACTGGACATCAGTAATTACTGAATTTGTGTCAAAACATATCTTCGTAACGTGGAATTTTAATCTAGGTGCAAGTTTTTCTTCAAGCTGTATGTCATATTTATCAATTTCTGTATCAACGTCTTTGTACAGATATCTAACATAGCGATGGGGATTCATGTAATGTCTGAAAGTTGAAGGCACATAAAAACTACCCTTAACTACACCTACGTCTTTAACAATGGTTTGGAATAAATCTTCTACATCACTCTGCTGGTTTACATTAAACTTGTTAGCGTATAATATTGCATCAGCTATGCTTTCAACATCTTTTAAAGTGCATTTGTGTTCCTTTTTTGAATTTTTCATCGTTTGTAAATGTAGGTTCAGCTTAGTATCTTGTCCGTGTCGGTTATGCTTCTTATTAACTAGCGTGTGTTTGTAGTCGTGCACCAATTCCCTCTTATATTTAAAACAATTTAAGTTAACATTTACACTAATGTGGGACCAGTTCAAAATGGACTTTAGTGAAGGGTTCTTAATGGATATTTTTGAAGGAAGAGAACTGTCTACGTTGAAAATTGTAGAATTGTAACCTGGGTGTGGTCTCCTGAAAAATAGAGTATTCAATTTTTTTCTAGTGCAGTTGACTTCTAGGATGACATCCCCGGGTTCTGACCGGCTTGATGCTGGTATTTCAACGCATCGTTTTACTCTTTGTGCTGCTTCGCGTGCCCAAGGCTTACACGCTTTCAACATCAAAGCTAAATAATCCTTTAATGACTGATATTCCGTCTCTAGCATTTTCTCTATCTCTTCATTGTCATTCATGCATCTGGACTCGTGCATGACGCGGTCAAACTCGTCCCACTGCGGCCAGTCTTTTAAGAACTTCTTAAGCACATTCATATAAATGTCTACCGAGATGTAGTGCAAGTTAGTCACATCTATTTTAAACTCATCTCTAAGTATGCCGATGAGTTGCGCATTTGTCAGTGTTGTGTTTTGCTTTCCGTTGTAATTAATTAAATGCTTCATAAGCTCCAGAATAGGTCTCTCTGCAAATTAAATTACAAAGTGTTAATTGGAAATCTTTTTTTATAAAACAAAATTGCCCTCTGCCATCTGTCCCTCTGTATTTACGCTTAGATCTTTCAAACTACGCTACAGATGTTAATTCAGTTTTCATCAATAGATAGAGTGATTCAAAAGGAAAGTTTATATGTATAATAAATTCTGGTTTATGTACGGGTGTTACAGAAAACTCACAAAAACCGAAGCGAAGCGAGGGCGGGTCGCTAGTTTTTTTATAAATAAATGAGAATCGGTCCGTGTAGAAGTCGTTTATCACTATTCCCTCGAAAACTGCTTTTTCGGGATGAACTAATATGAACTATCTTTGCAGCTAATATCACGTCAATCGGATGAAGCGCTTAGTTAGCAATCGAAAAAACAAACAGACAAATTTGCATTGCATTTATATTATAAATAACGGATAGTCGTTTCCAAAGTCCATACATAAATTGCGTGTGTTAAGCTACCGATAATTATCAAATAAGGTTACCTTGCGAATAGTCACCGTTGACACCGTTCACTACCGTCTTAGAATCTGAAGATTTCTCTTCCACGGTAATACCGATTGAGTTCGGAGCACCATTTTTTCCGTTTGTTAGTACCTCATTTGTTTCTATTGAATTGACGTCGTTGGTTTCTCCAGCGTTAGAATCAATTGCCATTCCGTCACTCGAATCATCGTCAACCATAATAAGTGACATATCTAGTTAATAAACGCGAAGAAATTCAAATAACATGCAGCACAAAACAATACGACAAAGTAAAACAAAACAAGTTTTGCAGTTTTGCTGAACTTCTTAACCTGTCATTACGGCTGTTAATTTTTTTTTTTAATTTTTTCATAGTTTGGTTTCCTGGTCTTCAGCCTAAATAAATTTAAAACATAAAACGATTTACTGTCATTAGGTACAAATGGAAAATCGTCCACGTGAAATAACCATTCTGAAAATGGGTCAAAAGTAATAGTGTCCAAAGTGAATTTAGTCCAAATGTAATTGTGCTCAAAAGTATTTACAACCAAATTTATTACCGTTGTAAATTAATTAAGTCCCAATGGAATTTTGTCCATTATAAATTATGACCAAAATGAAATACGCACAAGTGAATGTAGTGTAATATGAATCAAGACCATATAATATAATATAAATTGTACAAATTTCAGGTAGGACGATTTTACAATTGGTCATATTTCTGAGTGTACGTAAATACAAATAGACATAATTTTTTCGTCCAATGTCATATTGGACAATTTTACCATGGGACATGATTCCATTTTAGACGTTTTTCAAGAAGGACAATTTTCCTTTTTTGTTGTATTTCAAATGGTCATTTTTCTGAACTGACGTATAATTTCAAGTGGACGATTTTCCATTTGAACCTAATGACAGTAAATCGTCATAAAACATACAATTTACCTATTTACAAAAAAAACATGAAAATAAGCAACTTAGATTAAAATTAAAATAAGAATTATATGAACAAACTTGACCAACCAATAAATATTTGCAAATGTATCATAACCTAACGAAGAATAACTGTCAGGGGACTTTAGTCTGAGATCATCTGAGATGGTCTAATCTAAGCCAGTCTCAAGTCCTCTACGCACAATCCATCTGTGCCGTCCGTCCGGGCACGATGCAGGACGCAAAACGATAGTGCGTAGGCTTGCTGGACGTCAATTATTATAATATTATTATTACCGTGATGGACTCACACGACCGATTTTTTGTCAATGTGCGTGGCGTGTGTGCATCTTGCGTGCTTGGTACGCTTGGTACAATACGTAGACTCGAAGAGAATATAATCACTGTAGACTTGATGTCCATCAAATCTTCGCAGTGTTGCCAGATCTACAGAAGATCTACTCTCTATCTCTATTTGTTGACGCTCCAAAAGTCATAATTTCCCAACCAGCACTTTCTCCTTAAATTATAGTTTAGTTTTTATTGTTTTTCTTTTGTTTTTGTTTGTCACTTAAATTGTGCCAAATTGTCGATGCTGTATACTGGCTAAGTAGGTATTTCTATTTTACATATTAGGTTTCTGTAAAGTATTTGCATGTAGTTTTTGTATTTATTCTGTCACTAACTATAAGTATTTGTTTAATAGTATATATATTTTTGCATTACCTACACTATTTATTCGTTTAACGTACCGTCCGTCTGTCACAAACGGAGCTGGCTGAAAATCAGCGCTGCAGGTGTTTGACACCTCAGCATTATGCTGAGCCAGTGTCCAATTCACTGCCGCGAAGACACACTCACTACTCTTTTTATTGCTGTTTTCTGTTTTTAAATTTTTATTATTTCTGTGTGTTTTATGTGTGTAGTGAATAAATGTATTTTTCTTCTTTTCTTTTCTTTTACTGGTTTCGGGGTGTGTCTAGTGCTACTGTTTTTCCCAAAAAATCTACTGGATTTTAGAATTTCGCCTGTGTTATAAATAAAAACATTAGGTTCTTGAAGCGAGTATAGAAGCCACAATTTCTAAACGAAACGAAATGAGCGAAGTAAGAATCTGTGGACTGTGACAGCATGATGGATACTTTGCACGATTGTGCGTACAGCACTATCGGGAATGACGGTCGTGCGCTGCTGTCCTTCCAAGATGGATAGTTCGTTGAAGGCTTAATTTATATGGCAGTGCTGCTAGGGTTGGCAGTAGTGCCAAATATTGAATTGTTTGAACAAAGAAGTAATGTGGAGTTACCTATACATTTTAAAACTTATTTATTTATTTTCTAACAACTATTTATACAGGTACTAAGCCCAAGACAATTTAATTTAAAAAGAAAACAAAATAAAATCTTAGAACTAAAAATGTGTAGTTGGTCATTAATATTATTATTCCTGCTTAGCTGCTACAAAGACACAATTTTACTTCTTTGTAATTTTAGTATTATTTTGCATAGCTTATTTATTATGACTACTAGTAACAAAGTAACTGAGTACATAATAACTTTTTTTATTTTCAGGCCTTGCTCGATGGAAGAAGTCTGCTGTCCACCATCTGCAATGGTTCACGTTGAGACGCACACCAACACGAGCTTTATCGATTCCGACGAAGTCGAATAATTATATAGATAGATCCTATTTACGCATAAAGGTGAATTCACAATGAGGAATTGCACGCGATAAATAACTACCATAAGTTGTAATTTATGGTAGCTACTTTCTTGCGTAATTTTTTCATTTGAATCGACCTTGAGAATTTAATGGGTATTTTATTGTAAATATAGAGGTAGATTCATAATAAACTGTGATAAAATTAATAGCTTTCCTTTCTTAGTTTTATCTATGGTCTGTCTGGGTTTCAAATATAAGTACAGTCCCAGCTCTTAGGTGCTTCGGGTTTGTACTTGTCTATCACTCGCTCTCATACGCTCTTATCAAGAGCGAGTGAGAGAGTGGTACAAACCCGAAGCCCCTTCTAAGTGCTCACAGACTGTATGATAATATGTTTTGCAAGATTTTGATGATGATAATAAAGATTAGCATCTTTTGGCAAAGAACTGCGATGATTAATTATTATGTCTAATAGTCATTGGTATAAACGGGGCTGCGGTTTTTCCATTCTGCCATCCCAAATAATCAACCCTGAGGAGACGGAATCAGGACTTATGTCTGAGAATTCACCAACCCATCCGTAGTCACACCAACTTACCACACTAATTACCGCTAGGCCATGGTTTAGGTTATGTTATTTCTTCAGCTGTCCCGTACAGGGATCGTATACCGGTATTATTTTCATACAAAAATAACGGTATTCAATTTCGGTATCCCGCTTATTATTGAATATTTTTTCTCTTCAATGAATTTATATAATGGAATAGTGTTATTACCTAAATTACAGCCGAATATATCAAGGAAATAATGCAAATTAAGGAAGATAATTTCAATTTTAATTAATACCGGTATTGATCCCTGCCCGAAGGGCCAAATACTCAGAAACAGAATTAGGTCTCGGGGAGCTCCGCTGACTCTGGTTTTGATTTTGAAATAGAAACTATTGGCCAATAGAAAGTGATTGACCGATAATTTGACCGATTGAGTTGAACTTTGGTATATACACATATGCAAATTGATGACTCAAACACACATGTGCAAAGTATTTTTTTTAAATAATTTTCATTTTCTGGGGACAAATTAGGAAATTAAAAATAAAGTTTTGCGAACCTAAGTGTGTCATATATCCAAATAAAAGGGCTTGTTATGAGGATCTCAAATATATTTTTGTTATTATTGTAAAATAAATTGTTTTGATTTTATTCATGAAAGAAGACGAAAATTGACCATTCCGCCCTGATCTCCGAAACTACTGAGCCTAAAATTTTGAAAAACATGCAAAAAGAGATAGCTTTATTTGCACATTTTTAGTTCTAAGATTTTATTTTGTTTTGGTTTTAAAGTAAATTGTCTTGGGCTTAGTACCTGTATAAATAGTTGTTAGAAAATAAATAAATAAGTTTTAAAATGTATAATCCACATTATTTCTTTGTTCAAACAATTCAATATTTGGCACTACTGCCAACCCTAACAGCACTGCCATATAAATTAAGCCTTCAACGAACTATCCATCTTGGAAGGACAGCAGCGCACGACCGTCATTCCCAATAGTGCTGTACGCACAATCGTGCAAAGTATCCATCATGCTGTCACAGTCCACAGATTCTTACTTCGCTCATTTCAGTTCGTTTAGTAATTGTGGCTCCTATACTCGCTTCAAGAACCTAATGTTTTTAGTTATAACACAGGCGAAATTCTAAAATCCAGTAGATTTTTTGGGAAAAACAGTAGCACTAGACCATGGACTTGTACCTATACTGGACTGATTACTGCGATAAAAAAGTGTGACCGACAAGGAAACCATACTAGAGAATTGCATCTCGTTTTAATTAGGGTGACCAAGTACATCTGCGGAAGTGCGGATACCAGTGGCCCGTTTCACGAAGCTACAAGTTACAAATTACAAGCGGAAGTCTCTTTCTATTTCGTACTGCTAGAAAGAGGGTTCCGCTTGTAATTTGTAACTTGTAGCTTCGTGAAACGGGCCACAGGTATCCGCAAACATGCAAAAAGAGATAGCTTTATTTGCTTCCGCGCGAAGAACGTGAGATGCAGATAATAGCGCGCCTTGATGGTAGCGTCAAATTCAAATAATGGTCTATCCCGACTAGTTTATTACTACTTTTAGATCCATTGATGAAACTAGTTGTTTTTTTTTCCCAGAAGTTACATTCAAAGAAGAGGGTTTCCTTAATGGAACTGCCTGGACTTATTTTCCAAGTAGTTAAATTATTAAAAAATAATTATTAAAGTAACTACTATGACTTCTCATAAAAAAAAACAACAATTGCTTAAAATCTTTTAATTGACGTCCTTTTTTTCAATAAATAAAAAATATCAAAGACCCTAATGTACAAAGGAAACGAAACGTGGCCTCGGTAGTTTTTGCACTTGTCAAGTCAGTGGCTGCGTCTGGGTCTGGAACAAGCATTTTCGATTTCCACTGTTATATATAACAGCACTTTACTCCGGACCAATTAACAACATGTAAACCCCATCTCTCTCTTCATTGTTGACCAAAAGGAGAAAGAGACAGAGCGTAACTCCAGTCTTTGGAATAGGCCAGTAAGTAGTTGATGTTCACTGGTATCTGGTCCCGCAACTGGGACAGCGAGGGGACCGGTGGTGACGTGAAGGCTTTTTACGTGATCGTGAAGAAGTGGGGGAGCGCGATTGGGAACGCGATCTGTCAATGAAAACAAGGGGCCATTCAAGTATTATGCTGGCACTAAACGATCGTCCAACACCCGAACTGATCGTCCAACCGTCGATGTGCGAGTTGGAGAATCGACCCCAAATGAAAGAAGTTCGGACGGGTTCGCGAACTCGTGCAAACTATCCCTCCACACGTCAATGTGTGCGTCCACCTTTATCGTTGCTGCCAAAATACGTGTGTGTAAGATCTAACGTAGTTATAAGCGCTTTAGAGACAGGGAAAGTGCTGCTATCGCTTCTGTTTGCTATGATTTAGTATTGAGATTTCGCCCAGGCCGGAGGAATGTTCGGAGTTCTAGCGTTGGATGATCGTGTAATAGACCAGTTAGAAGATCGCTCATATTACGTGGGTTAATATTGGATGATGTGTAGTGCCAACATTAGGTAAGCATAATTTTCAGTATTTCTCACCCGCCGCCCTCCCCCTTCTCAGCAAAAGTAAACAAAACCCTATTCCAATATGCTTGCCTAAACGTAAAAGCGTAAATTTATTTATCAGATCTATCCCAAGATTGTTTGGAATTTAATGATTCAATGAAATTATAAAACATTGACACTGCTAGTCGTTCCTTTGCTGACGTAATCAAAACCCCAACCACCCGTCCCCTTTATTATCTAAAGTAAGCAAAGCGAACACCCCCCTGATGCTTACGTAATTTATTTGTGGTTCACCAACAGGGGCACGTTTTATAAAGCTACAAGTAACAATTTTACAGGTCTAAACTGGCAACACTGCTCAAATGGCTGATCGTCATTGGTCGAGATTGTGTCAAATGGAAACTTGTAACCTGTAAATTGTAATTTGTAGCTTTATAAAACAGGGGCACGTTTTATAAAGCTACAAGTTACAATTTTACAGGTCTAAACTGGCAACACTGCTTAAAATGGCTGGTCGTCATTGGTCGAGATTGTGTGAAATGGACACTTGTAACCTGTAAATTGTATTTTGTAGCTTTATAAAACAGGGGCACGTTTTATAAAGCTACAAGTTACAATTTTACAGGTCTAAACTGGCAACACTGCTTAAAATGGCTGGTCGTCATTGGTCGAGATTGTGTGAAATGGACACTTGTAACCTGTAAATTGTATTTTGTAGCTTTATAAAACAGGGGCACGTTTTATAAAGCTACAAGTTACAATTTTACAGGTCTAAACTGGCAACACTGCTAAAATGGCTGGTCGTCATTGGTCGAGATTGTGTCAAATGGAAACTTGTAACCTGTAAATTGTAATTTGTAGCTTTATAAAACAGGCCACAGTTGTTACAATACAATTTTGATAGTGTATTAATTACATTGAAATAGAGTTAATCACACAACTAATTATAGGAAAACACTAATGCAATAATAATTAGGTTAGAGTTTATGACTCTCGAGGCTGCTCGTGACGACGACCTACATACATACATAATGAAGCTTCTTAAGGTACGAGTGCCGAGGTTAGGTTAGGTTAGGCACGAGTACCTTAAGAGCTAATTATGAACCGTTGCATACATAACTTTTTCTACAAGCTTAAAATGATAATAACAAAAATAAACAATCGCTAACTTGTCTCGTATATTTTACTTGATTATTCTGCTACTAGAACAAATTACTTATCATGATGATTTTCATTTTCATTATTCCGATTGGCTTTAATAGTTTGTGAATATTATTGTTAAGTAAATATCTATTAACAAATTTAATGCTAATTTTAATAGTTACTAAAAACAGTTCTGACAATTTATCACAAAAGTTGGAATGCCAAACGAAACGCCATTTTGTTGATATCCATATTGAACGTAACATGGTAACCAAATAACAAATCGATGGATATTAACCATCTATTTTTAGTAATTTAATAAAAATGTAATTTTAAACATATAATTAATTAGTCTCAAAATGAATCTTGTTTTTAATATGCGTAATTGTAATTAGTATTTAATTAACTGTTTAGGATCTCAAGTGTTCACTAAACGCCAAGACTGATATCCAGAATGACCGTAACCATGGTAATAATAATGCTATAATAATAATTATAGAACTGTTATTACCATGGCAACGCTCATTACAGAATAGTTATCCCGCTTCGGTTACGCTATATGTGGTATTCTGATACCGATAACGATATCAATATTAGAGGTTTATAGTACGCGAGTAGAAATAATGTTTTACGCGATTAAGTCCCGTTTTACATATATAACAGTATATGTTAACGTCTGCTCTGTGGGTAGGTAATGGAAATCATCTTAAAATGTTTCAGTCTACTTTCGTAGGAAAAACTTATTTTGGCTAGGCCAACCGAACGAGCTAGATGCCACAAAACCGTTTCTGTACCCTTTCCAACAAAATTGTAAGGCAAAATGAGGTCTCCAGACAGTGCTACAGTAAGTATTCTAGCCAGCTGCGGACCAAGCTACCAAATAATAAAATTCCGGTAGTACTCCTACGAAAAAACTTCCCATGCCTAATAACAAATCTCAGGATACCGAGACCTTCTTTGACCGTTATTTCTAACTTCACACCTAAATCTTTAATACAGGGGATTCCTGCAGGCGGCCTTTCATACTCAGAAGGAATGACATTCAACTTACGTGTGAACTTGTTGTGGTTTTTTTTGGTATTTAAGTTAATTCCATTATCGGTGCACCACGATAATAAGCTGTTAAATCCTGCTGTAAGAGCACAATATCTCTAGGAGTTCCAATCACTCTTACAAATTTTAGATCATCAGCAAACAAACAGGGAGTGGAATTTAAGAAACAAAATGGGATATAAAGGACCCAGGTGAGAGCCCTGGGGAACCCCTGGAGGAGCCTTGAAATTCTTCTTTTTAGGTCCGTCGATCACGACCGAAAACTGCCTCTCCCGTAAATATCATGCAAACCATTTTAGTATTGGACCTGAAAAGCCGTATACGACAATAAATTGACCAGAAGACTAATGAGGAACTTTGTCGAATGCTTTGCTAAAGTCAGTATAGATTACATCTACCCATTGGTGGTTATCAACGGATTCAATCCGAGCTTCAGTAAAACTTGTTAGATTCGTGCAGGTAGACCTAGCTTGAATAAATCCGAGCGGATGCTCTGTTATATGTTGTTTGAGGTGTTAATCGTTATACTTGAATGACCCCAAATAGCTTGAAGGACAAAAGCACTTTAAGGTGGATTCACAATGTACAGTTGCTTGCGAGAAAATCACCCATGAATCTGTCTTAACCAATCAAACAGTATTTGCAACTTTAGTAAATCCACTTTCAGGTGCCCTACGTCCTTGTATGCTTTTTCCTGCCACAAGAAAGAATAAGATTACCTAGACCTGGAGCGGGAACGCATCTTGGTCCTAGAGGGGGCGCAGTCTAGCTCACTATCCACGGGACCCTTCAAGTACATTCCTCCGAACTGGTAGCACAAGTAACTCAGGATCAGTAACCCGGCCAGCTGGAACAAGTCAAAGTACAGCTGAAAACTTGTTGAGCCTAAAACTATAAAGTGGGTTAAATTAGTCAACACGTTAAGTCAGTACGCTAGGTCACGACACTGAGTACGCACACAACTAGAATCCATAATTCATAGACTAGATTGACAGATAAAGTGTTGACGGATATATTTCATATTTAATAGTAAGGAAATGTCGATATTTCACTACGGAATCAGCCTTCAGGCTCTCCGTCCACTAGCATTGATGGATCCCAGCATATTAAAAAGTGTAAGCAACTCCAAATGGATTTAAGTATACATTAAAGCCTACTCTACTCCATTAATGGATTAGAATGAACAAAGTTCAATTGACCCCTTTAATGGATCCTATCAATGTATCCTGGGGCTCTACTTTGAAATCCGTAATTCGAACTTCGTCTATTGCTATCCCTTTTGCTCTCGACGCGTCACTAATTCGCAAGAAAGCGACAGGGCGATCCGAAGTTCGAATTATTGATTTCAAAGTAGAGCCCCTGGACGGAGGGCCTACAGGTCTCTGAAATCTAGAAAAAAAGAGTTCGACGTGGTGATAGCTGGAACTACGATATTCTCAAATAGCAACACCGACCAGGACCCCTACTTTGAAAATCGTAGTTCGAAGTTACGTTAGCTCCATCCTTTTCTATTAATTTAGTCTCGAATAACGAGTGAAAGAAAATTCATTACGCTATCGAATATTGTAAGGTAACGAGATCCAAATTTGGAACATCTTTCAAAATTAACAGCTGTCATCGCTGTCACCTACTACCACAGGTAACGCTGGTCATTGCTTACGGGTTTTGAACGTAAAAATAGAGGACTTATGACGTGTGTAGATAAAGTATTGTACGCGACTCTGCGTAATTGGAATTACAACACTCGTGTGATCTATTATGAAACGGTTGCGTAATGCCTGTCATTACGCAACCGTCACGTAAATCACTATTGCCAACTTGCGCATATAAAGAGAAAATATCATGTTTTAGCTTTAAAACTACGTTTACCTCAAAAATCAATTAAGGGGGAATCATTTAGCTTTTGGTTAATTACAAATTCAATAGAGTATAAAAAATAGGTTAAATGTGATTAGCTGCTACTAATGGAGTTCCATTACAGAAACATTAAATTGAGATCACTAATAAAGATAACATTGTGTGCGTGTAGGACAATGGCGCCTAAATGTAGGAGTAACGTCAGCAAAGTTTTTTTTTTGTAAGTGCATCTTTGTTTTTTTTAAGCATACGAGAAGCCAATGAATGGCTCAGCTGAAAAATCCATAGTTTTATTTATTACCTAGAATAACACATTAATTTTTTTAATACAGTTGCTCAAAAAGTGGTACTTTACGTAGCTGTATATCGTGCGGAAAGTTGGATTTTTTCGAACTAGTGCTTTTTACTTTTCCTATTTCGCACCTACTTTCCAGTTTTTTTTAAAATCTACTTTTGTTCTAAGCCGTGCATCCAACCAAAGAGTTTGCATGTTTTAATAAAGTACCAGAAGGCCCTGCCACGATGCACTACGCTAACTAGCGTTTCTATTCGTTTCGTTTTTGAACCATTTACGTCACTGGTAGATGGTGATACGAAAAGTCACGTGATCTACCTACCAGTGACGCGATTGGTTTAAAAACGAAACGAATAGAAACGCTAGTTAGCGTAATGCATTTTGGCTAGGGCCTGTTGAAGGCAATATGGTTTTATCCAGTAGAATCAGAATCCCCGAGGCCCTCCCTTGCCAAGATGCATTACACTAAAAAGCGTTTCTATTCGTTTCGTTTTGAAACCAATCGCGTCACTGGTAGATCACGTGACTATTCGTAACACGTCATCTACCAGGTGACGCATTTGGTTTAAAAACGAAACGAATAGATACGATAGTTAGCGTAGTGCATCTTGGCAAGGGCCTTTCAGTTTGCGCTGAGAAAAAGGGACAACGCCCTATAACTATCATTGCTCTATCCTTTACACTCGTTGTAAACCGAACTGCAAAACTGCTATGGTAACTCCACAGTCGTGCGTTGCTTTTATAGGTTCCTAACAGTAAGAATTATTTAAAATGTCGGAGCTTCCCAGGTAAATTCCGACATTAAAAAAAAATCTTACTATAACTACCATATTTTATTTATTTCGAAAAATTGAGCAGTGTACACGGTAACAAACAATAAACTAACAATAGGCTAGATGACTGTCAGGTCAAATCAGAGGCCCGTTAAGTAACTCCTTTGGCTAGAAAGAGAGTTTCGCTTGTAATTTGTAACTTGTAGCTTCGTGAAACGGGCGAAAGTTCCTCTTGATAACCAACACGTGCTCAAAAAAAAGAGTGTATTGTTTTCAAGGTCTACGTATGTAATCACGAAGAGTTTGAAACGATAGCTAACATGGAGTTTTGTATGAAATACCTACTTAACGATGACGTCATTGCCGTCATATCTTTATTTTTGTCCATTTAAAAATCGTCCAATTGCTTTAATGTTTTTTATAGTTTTTTTTTTATAGTTGTAAAAGTTTTGTGTAAGTACTTAATTTTAATTTAATTTTGGATTTTAATTGTGATTTTGTTTTGATTTTAACTTCGATTTTAATTTTAATTTTAATGTTTATTTAAATTTGTGTACAATATGGAAATGCAATTTCTGAAATAAATAATTTGAATTTGAATTTGAATTAATGAACCCGGTCTTAGACTTGTCTTTACGAAAACTTAATTTCGTGGCGTACAGAATAAATGCCAAGTGGGTATTAAAACATCCACTTTGGCATTTAGTCGTCTGTAGGTAGATTAGATCGTTGTTGCTGGCCGTACATCAAAAGGATATCGAAGGAAAGTGTCATTTGGACCAAAAATCCGTGGAGGTAAGTGTCTCAAATATTTTAAATGTAATTTGTAGTTTTGTCTGTTTTGTTTAACATTTACTTACTTAATTAGATTAACTTTTTAGTTTTAGCAATAGTCAGTCTAAAAAACCTCGAATATTTTTTTCCGAATTTCACAATACAGTAAGTGAGAACATGAAAACGAATCAAACCAAATGTTGAATGTTATATCTTTGGATAATGCAATGCGTACGAGAGAAAGCTAGAAAAAATATATTTTGCATCTCTTTCTCCAGGAAGGAAGAATATAATCAAAAACATATCTTTTCTTCATTACAAAACATACGAGTGCCGTAATAGGTAATATGCATGTTTTTTTTTACAGCTTCAGTAAACGCTGATTCATGTAACAAACTGGTGAGAAAAACATTTTTTGAGTATCTATAAAAATAACCAAGATATAAGCCAACAAAGATTTGTTCCTATCTATTTCTAGCAATACAGAATTTTACGTGGAGTTTATACGGCCGAACTGCACAATGACGTCATCGGTGCACTTCGGATCTCCGTATAATTATCATCCGTATTTCTTGACCGATTTTAATTTTAATTTCACTTTTGCTGATGTCTTTTACAGTATTTTATGTTTTGTTGACAAATGCGATTTAAAAAATCCATACATATTCCCTATTCTTTTCTTCCTCCAATCCAAACTTCGCATCTCGTGCCTTTGTTTCCCCGCCGCGACCCGTATATTATTTTTGGACCTCTCTCGCTACGCTCAACATTGCTTAAATACAAAAGCGCCACAAATCAAAATGTGATTGTGTTGCATTTAAATTCGGAAAGCTATTTACTTTGAGTTTTAAATCAATCTGTATTTATTTTTGATTTCTGGCGCTTTTGTATTTAAGCAGCGATTTATTTTTGATTTGTGGCGCTTTTGTATTTACTTAAGTAGCGTCATGTTCAAATTAGGAACTTTCGCTTGCTCCGGATTCAGTATCAGCACTCGCGCAGAATAACTTAGCTTCCTTGCATATCTACTTAGTTACACTAAGTAACATAATCGTCTAGTTTTTAGTTTCATTTCCGCGACCGCATGGTCACCCAACCATCGTATGCTGACCTATGCATATAAAACGCAAATGGCAAATTTTGCCCGTTGGGTAAGGCGACTGTAAAAAACTCACTATGTATGGTAGGTTGTTCATAAAGGTTTCGCCGTAGGTAGGCTGGGGCAGGACCGGGACATAGTTGTGGCCCATTTTGTAATTCGAAGTTGAAGTAAACCTCGTCGTCATTCAACTCAGCAATATGGCCTCTAAAAAGAAAAAAATTAAGCAGAAAAATAACAGAAAACTGACCACAATATTGATCTGCCTGACTCGGATGAAATCTATAATGGCATCCATCTTCACGGCTAAAACATACGTGAAGTTTTGCAAGGAAACTACGCTACACGGCTTGAAGCATACTGTCGCCGGCCACATCCACTGGGTCGAAAGGTAGGTAAACACTTGGAATTTTAACCTGAAAATATAAAGTAGACAGAGCTTTTTACCCTGCCTACGAGTACGAAAACTGACTGACGATTGAAGTCCCATTTTGAATGTACTGTTTTTAAATGCGGCCAGATTGAAAGAAGGTTGTGACGCTTAACGGCGGACACACACATGTTGGTGTAGAGTACAATTTAATACAAAGTATAGCAAGGTATCTTATCATATCGAGTTAGCATAATAATTAGAATATATATATTTTATTATGTTTAAAATGTGTCATGTCTTCAGCTATATAATGTATCCCATACATCCTATATAGCGCAATAATTTATAAATGAATTTTATATTACAGCTGTGTGTGAAACATGCTTTAGGCAGAAAATAAACACTTTTTTCACTAGTTTACGTTCATAAAACGAAAGGTGGTTGTTTTTGTTATGTTATGATGATACTAGCTGTCCGTGGTGTATTTTCTTTCATACAAACCTTTGTCCTAATAATTACGAAAGAAACAAAAAAAATATTTTTTATTTTTTATTTAAGTCGGTCGAGCTATTCTCGAATTATGGCGTAACCAAGGGAAACAGGGATTATTTTTTGTATATATAGATTTATCTGTTTGTGGATCCGCTTGTAATGCGTATTTTTTTACTTGTAACTTAAATTCATACTAGACTGTAAAAGTAACTCTGTATGTTTGTAACACTATCACGGATAAACCGCTTAACCGATTTCGATGAAATTTGGTATGGTGTTAGCTTGAGTCCCAGTACTCCCAGGACAGGACATAGGATAATTTTATCCAAAAAAAATACAGTTCCCGGAGGAATAGCGATAAACGAGTTCTACGCGGACCGAGTCACAGGCAACAACTATTTTAATATAACTAATTACTTTCATTGACGTGTTGATATTGTCGGTTAAGATGCGTCGTGTTTGTTACTCTTTGATTCGATGCCTCGTTCCTACGCAAATGCGGCCTTCCGTTTTCAAAAAACATTGCCGTCCTATTAATTTCTGTTTAATAAATAACTAAGAAATCACTGTTCCACAGTAAGAAACCTTCCCGTGCTGCCAAAAAGTACCACGGGTAATCACACACCAACTTGTCCGACGATTCTAACCGTGTCCGCTTTCCATCGCTAGGTCACTATGGTTCATCCTAACGGTCGCTGCCTTCGTGGGAGCAGTGTACTGCGCGCTCCGCCAGTTGTCCCGGTACAACTCGGAACCAGTGGTGGTGTCGCTTCAGCGGGACTACCGAAGCTGGTGGACCACCTTCCCAGCTGTCACCGCTTGCTTCCTGGAGCGAGTCCAGCTGGATAAGGCCAAGGAAACTATGGAAATGTCGGTTTTTGGGGTCACGTTGGGTTGATTTGGTGAACTGGGAATCATGGCACGCTAAAGCTGTTCACTTTCGGTTGAAAGGGACACAACTATAGCAGTTATGGCTGTCCCTTTCTCTCAACATAAGCTGAACTGCTTTTGTACGTCATGGATCATATTATTATGGTAACCCCCATAATGATATGACCAAATGAATACGACTATTCATAGGTACTAATCATTCTAATATTATAAATGGGAAAGTTTGTGTATGTGTGAGTTAGTATCACTGTTCACTGTTATCTCCATCTTAGAATTGTACCTGTAACCTGTTGACAAGTTTATAACTAATAGTATACAGGGTGTTCGGCAGAAGCTTGGACAAACTTCAGGGAGTAACTCTGTAGGTCATACTCATCAACTTTTATTATGGGACCAACATCAAAATCGCGAAAAAAAACAACTGTTCCATGCAAACTTTGAGAGCTAAACAGCCAAAATGTATGGAACAACTGTTTTTTTAACCCCCGACGCAAAAAAGAGGGGTGTTATAAGTTTGACGTGTAAGTGTGTGTGTGTGTGTGTGTGTGTGTGTGTGTGTGTGTCTGTCTGTGGCATCGTAGCTCTTAAACGGATGAACCGATTTGGATGCGGTTTTTTTTATTTGAAAACAGGTTTTCTAGCGGTGGTTCTTAGACATTTTATATCGAAATCGGTTCAGCCGTTTTTGAAGTATTGAACTTTGAAATGTCAATGTCGGGGGTTTTCCAACTTTTTGTTGGTTAGTTTATTGTCGCGATTTGGATGTTGGTCCCATAATAAAAGTTGATGAGTATGACCTACAGAGTTAGTCCCTGAAGTTTGTCCAAGCTTCTGCAATAACATCTATTTAAGCATTTAACTTGCTTAAACAATTGAAGTAATTGCACGTGGTAGGTATATAGCATGGTACCTCCAGTTTCTTAATAGCTATCGGTAAACTTCGGTTTTCTATATACGAGTGACAAATATACTGTCAGTAGCGAGTGCAAATGGGATAGCTATTAGTATGTTCGTTACTTATAGACAGTACAAAAGGCCTGACCAAAATACATTTTTTTTAGGTTATGGAACGTAACGGAAGAATCAGACCCTGACCGCTACCAGTACTACCTCGGCTTCATCGAGCTGGTGTCGGACGTCTCCTTCCGGAGTAACCTGCAGAACTTCTGGAAGTACCAGACAGACGAGACGGTGGCGGGGGTAGACCTGCTCCAGCTGGCGTTGGACGTGCATCCCACCTTGCCACTCAAGGTCATGGTCTCTAAACTTGACAAGGAGGTTAGCGCAATAGGCTATTTGACAACATTGAAAATAAACAAAAAATCGTGGTCATCCTATTAGATAATAGCGTAAAACAACATATTTCACTTTATTTTAAACTAAATTAAGCATATTTTTTTGGAAATTACACGAAACAAAAATTAATATATTTTGAAATTTTATCTGTGGCAAAAACGCTATGCGATTGCTTTGTAGCTGTGGTTACTCGCTGTGGCCCGTTTCACGAAGCTACAAGTTACAAATTACAAGCGGAACTCTCTGTCTAGCAAAAGGAGTTAGAAAGAGACTTCTGCTTGTAATTTGTAACTTGTAGCTTCGTGAAACGGGCCTCTGGTGACGTCACACGCAAGTAACCACAGATCATAAGGGCATATCTCTTCAAATGTTTTTTTCTTGTTTACTAGCGTGTGACGTCACACTTGTCACATGGCCAGCGCCATGATAGAAACAGCGTTATTAGCGCGGTTTCGAAAATTTAAACTTTTAAATGGATTTTTATTGATAATATAGTAGAATCTCACGGAAATATCAATGTAGTGTGCTTCTTATGTAATAAAGAATCATTTAATAAGGTTTTCTAAAATTAGTCAAATAGCCTATTATTCTTATAAAAGTCTTCTTTAGCATGTTTGTGACTTCGTCAGTAACTTGTGAGGAGCACCTTCAGTCTATTTAGAACAAAACACCACTTTCTGATAGGTACTTTTGCTACAACAAACACTCGTATTCGCAAACGTCACTATGAGGTCTCACAGTGCTCACGAACGCACAGGGTGGTTCAAATCGTCTCATAAACAAAAGGTCGATCAAAAAGGACCAATCACAAAGCTGTATTGAACGCAGTGCGTTTACTTAGTGAAGGATCCCTTAAGTATTGTTATTTGTGAATACCTACGGGTGTAAACATCGCTGCCACCACCGCCACGCCGCCATCTCTTGGGTTTGACCTTTACTCGCAAATTTTAGATAAATTTAGTTTTTAAGTATTCTACTTACTTCGATTCTGGTTTTTTTCTCAGTTAAAGAACGATAAAAATCCGTGTGTTATATTTCCGATTGACTATTTGGTCGACTGCTAAAGATTACTATTAACAAGTATAGGTAAATGGCATAATACCTGCCATTTATAGGCACTTACTTGTTTTTAAGCACGTTTGAAATGTTATTTAAGCTATATTTCTTCCCTTTCTTGTTCTGGGGCACTAACATGGCTGCGTTTATCGCGTGACAAAGTTTAGATAAGGCATCCGTCACCTTTTGACACGTAAATAAGTACGACAGTGACGGATGCTTTATCCACATTTGACACGCGATATAGACGCAACCATTAGGCTCACTGCTTTTTGAATTTCGTGTAATATTCGACAGGCGATTCTGTTGAAGGCACAGTATAAACATAACAGTATAACATCTTCACGATACACCATACAGCTTGCATGTGTTTGGCTGTGTAACCAAAATAACTACGTTGGACAACCCTGCGTGCCCGAAGAGTGTAGGTAGGTAACAATACTCCTAAAAGGCCGGAGGACTACTTTTCTGTTTACTTTGCTCCAGGTACAATGGGTACCAGTGATGACCGAGATGGGAATGTGCATGACGTTCAACTCGGAGTATGCCGTCTACCAGTTCGTCCTGCCTAACGTGGTGTGGGCCGTGGAGAAACTTCTCAAGTGCCACTACCTCAGTGGGCAGTGCTTTGTGAGGATTGACTCTTTGAACAACGCCATACAGGTATTGTTTTAAACTGTTACCCCCTTACTATAAGTTTGCTCAATATAGGATGATGCCTGTGACAGCTCTTATACGCACGTATTACAATTGTTTCTTTAACTTTAAACATTTACTACATTAGTACAAACCTAGCGACGCCGTTCAGGAATTTAAATAATTAATCACCTATTTTTAATTGCTTCGCTTGCGAGTGTAGTAAGTGATTGAAATTACAAAATGCGGCTGTCACAGGCATCATCCTATATTGAGCAAACTATAATAAACTTTGAGTAACGGTGGTATAGCTATACAATATTTTGTCCTTATCTGTCAAATTCAAATGTCACAATGACAGTTAAGGACAAAACATTGTATACCACCGTTACTCAAAGTTTATTAGTAAGGGGGTAAGTAAATGAGAGGTTCTTAAGTTTGGCACCACAGACCTAGATATCCTAGATACCGCTAATGCATGTACTTTGCGTGTAACTAAGTAGTGCGGTGCACCATTTGCCGGTCAGTCGCGCTCCTGTCGTTCTAACTGTCAGACGTTTGTTGCTGCACTAGAAAATGCCTCATTGCGCCGTAATTAACTGTTTAAATTCAACAAGAGTGGCAAGTCGAGTAAACGGTATTGGACATCACTATTGCTTACGTGACGTCATAGTTGGCATATAAAAATTGACACGCTCGGTTTCCATACTATTGAGCGCGTTTGCGGCGTCTATTATGGTCTGTGTTTGGCACCTATGTTTGAAAGCTAGAGCGAAGGTGTTTTTTTTGGAGCTCGTGTGATGTTCTCTTTTGTCGTTTGTTTTTAAAATAATTAACTCTAAGTATATTTGCAGTATTTCGTCCACTCGCCGTTTGACATACCCAACGCCCTCTCGAACCCGACGGGCGAGGTCATGCCTGGAGAAGAGCTGGTCATTGACTTTAAGGTGAATATTGTTGATATTCGATTCCCATTCATTCATTTTATATTATCGTCGCGGTAGAAAAATATTGAGATTTGCGGGGATCTGACAGATTTTAGATTACCAATTTGAATGATCCAACGCTCGAGGGGTGGAACAAAATACTACAACTCACCATTTCCCTTGAACTTGGCAGGGTTTAGACGGTTATAACGGTCTCTGAATTAAAATATTATCTCATTTCTACCATCAGGCTGTGGAGATCCAAGCTTCCTCCAGCGTGAAAAACCTGAAGCCCCAGCAGCGGCGCTGTCGGTACCCCGACGAATGGCTCAGTGACGCCATAACGGTACGTACATACATACATACAATCACGCCTCTTTCCCGTAGGGGTAGGCAGAGACCATCCTTCCACTTGCTACGATCCAGACAAACGTACTTCCCTCGCTTCCTCCACACTCATAAGTCTCTTCAAACACGTGCGTCGGTTTAGAGTCTCCTGACCTGGCCCTTTCTTAATATGTCCCAGATCTGATCGTGGAACGTAAACGTTGGCCTTCTCCTTCCAACATTACCATGTACTCTTGCCTCATATATCTGTTTTGTTAATCTCACTTCATCCATTCTTGTACGTCATGTCCTTAGTCTGGACCAAATTTACTTTTTTTAGGCATATAGCTTTGGTCTTTGCCAAATGCACTGCAGAAGTCGTATGGCTGTTATGTTTTGCGGGTGCCGTCCATTCTTCCACATAAAAGGGGGTAAGTACCTACCTGTTATATTTAACCCTAATCAAATCCATGTCTTGCTAAAGAAGGAACTTTCTCATACGGTGACAGTTAGTAAATTTTTAACGAAGCTTAGTTGTGATGGTTTTCTTCATAATATTCGTCTTACATGCGCGTCGCAGTTATGAGTTAAGTAAAGCAGTGATCCCCAAAGTGGTCTATATCGACCCCCAGGGGTCGACGAACACCTGCAAGGAGTCCATGTGAGCGGAAAAAATAAATGGGGGTCCATGAGATGAAAATGGGGGTCCACGATAGTGGATCCCATTTAAGCAGCTCGTGACTTTAATTTTGCCTTTTCATTAATGGAATAATCTATATTCATACTCAGACATAGTAGGTACCGTACCTACTTACTTACGTAATACTTTCTTACAAATATTTAAATAAAAAAAATATCTATATATAAATAATGATTAAATTTTCTCGGTATGTAGTTTTTTACTTTGTAAAAAATATTTTTCCGCGCAAAATTTTTATTGTAACCTGTTTCAATTTTTTGCCGGCTCCAACGGTATCGTGCACAAAATCCTGAAGAATTTTTGCTTAGTTTTTACGTGACCGTAAATATTAGGTAAACAGGGGGTCCACAAAACCGAAACCAATTCCAAGTGGTCTATGAGACAAAAAAGGTTGGGGACCTCTGAGTTAAAGGGTCGACCACACCGAAGCATAAAATACGCTGACGCAACGTTTTCTTAGTGACGCGACTACCGCTTTTTCCGATTTTGACGCAATCTCGTAACTAACGCAGTTTCAGCGTTTTTTAACCATTGGTATGGTCGATCCTTAAAGGTGTGGTTTCCTAGAAATCGATCTCAGTTAGGTAAGTAGGTACCGGCTTCAGAAAACCTCTCTATCTTTTTTACATAGACAGCGTTTTAGTGACGGCATTCACCGCTATATAACGACCGTCATGGCCTCATGGCCGTCACTGGTACTTCGCCGCTGCTTTTTAATATGAAAGCTAAAGAAACCACATAGTGATATGATATGCAAGTGGTTCCATCTCAGAGGCCCTACTCTAAAAATCGAAGCTCGAAGTCTCCATCCGAAGAAACTCCATCCCTGTCACTCATCATTCGAGACTAAATCGAGAGAAAGGGATGGAGCTAACGTGACTTCGAACTTCGATTTTCAAAGTAGGGACTCAGACTTATTAGGTAGGTCTACAAGTACTGTTTTCTTAACATGGGTTTGAAACCTCTAGTATCTATTGCAATATGACTGGCCACTCACAAAACATACTTGTCAAACTCTGACAGGACGCCAAAAACAAAAACTGAAAATTCCAAGCCCTTCCAAATATACCAAATTTGTGTTGTTTTATTGTAATTAAAAAAATACTACCTGTTTTTGGAGAAGCCCCATAGTTGGAAATTTCGTGTGCGTGTTATTCAAGATGGCGATGTGTGCGACGCGCACGGTATGGCGTGTATCGGCCGAAATGTCGAGATACTCATCAATCTACCACGGAATTTGGCAAAGTGTTCCTGCCTGCCTCAGTGTGCCGAGCTCAACTACTACTCACATACAAAAAAGGTCGTTATTCGGTAAGTGTTATTACACAACCCAAATAAACAAGAAATAACATTCCCAATTTGTGGAAGAGTTAACATAAGATCATGTTTTCCTAAGTTTTTGAAGTAAACAATCATTTTCAAATCAATGACAGTGTTGCCAGCACATAAATTATTTTTTACCGGTAAAGCCAAAAGGAAGGGTTATGGTGTTAACCGTCTATGTTTAAACAAGGGATCTTTGTGCTTTACCAATTTGAGCCGCGATGCAAGCGATTTGCCAACTTAACCCTGAACTGAATTTAATCCATTGAAACTTTTATTTCTGTTTCTTGAGGTACCCACTGCTTTGACTATGATCCCAAAATCGGCATTTTTTGTTTTTATAGCCGAATGACTGCAATGAGACCTGCGTAGGTAACTCTTGTGGCTGTATTAATTAATTGGATCAAGGTTAAAACATAAAAAAAAACGGGCAAGAGCATGTCTGACCATGCTTCAGTGATACGATGCGTCATTGCGATTCCGTACAGTCTTCGTATTTTAAGCAGCGGTGAGGTCGCACCTTTAGGGTTCCGTTTTCACCATTTTGACTGCGGAACCCTAAAAAGTGTAGAAAATAAACTATGCCTTGAAAATACGCGACTCTCATCTACTACTAGAAATTTGAAGTATTATTTGGAAAGTTTTTTTCCTTTTCTTGAATTACGCATCCATTTATGTGCTTGGTTCCTCACGCAAGTGCTTTGGTTAGGACAAAAGACCAAGTTTGCGCTATTAATTAAACGTGACCATGACCTTGAAATTGTGCTAAAATGTGACCGTGACCTTGAAATAGTATTTAACCTTGACCTCCCGCTACATGAACGGCACGGAGGACGGCGAGGACGGGCCGGTGGCAGCCGTGCGCATCAACCTGATGCCGCCGAAGCTGCGCTTCCACAGAGACGTCATTTTCACCCTTGAGGACTTGTTCGGTATACTCGTGCTGTGACCGCTTGAAGCCACTAGTCGCTAGACTGTGTTGGTTTCTCTTACGCACCTAAACAAAACCACTAATGATGGGCGACCGGTAGCATTTTATATCACTTTAACCTCAAACGTAATGACTAATATGGACAAGTCTGTGTTGTTAAAAATAAAACCATAATGATATTGTAAAAACTCACTGAATTTAATTTGTTATAGTAAATTAACATATTTTATTCCATGTTTGATATTTTCAATCGATTCCTTTTAACGTTGAGGATCCATTTATATAAAGAGAATGATCTTCCCACATCAACAGTTGTGAGAGGTGTGTAGTTGTAAACCGATATTTCATCGTTTAAGACATGTTAAAACCTCGATAATAAAACTGCATACAGTTTTAATATAAAATTGTGCACGATAAATAGAATCATATCCATGTAATACTTTCGTCGAAAAATTGCTACCGGTCGCCGGTCATTAATCATCGCGCAAAGTTGTTGATTGGTTTTCTTATGCGTAACAGAAAACATCACCGTTACCGCAGTGCTCGTATGTGTGGATTATTGTGGTGTTGTGTTATACTTTAGGTTTTGTGATGTATTTCCCTAACGAAGTAAAGGAGAGTCTACGTAAACCGGCCTTAGTTAACCTGTTTTCTTTAGGGAAGCGTTACCAAATGCTCACCGTCAATTTCTTAGTTTCCTGCGTGTGCGCCTTAAACTTGACTGTCCATAAGGTGAGTCAATTTATGTGTACTGCTGCACATATAAAAACAAACAGCTGTCCATGTGTGATATTGTTGTTTGATGGCTTCGTTTTGTATTATCGTTTTGGAACCGCATAAATTTTGAGATCCTTACTTTTGTTATAACCTTATAACTAATTTTGTTTTCGAACTCGTATTGCTTTTTTGGCCGACTGTGTGAAGCCAAAATAATGGTTATGAGTTTAACACTCTTATGTATGTACGTATGTATGTACATGATCGTGACATGATCACTATGATCAGAAATGTGATGCTCCACTGTAGCTCCTAAACAATTAGCCCAATTTTCATTTATGGATTCATCAAGAACGTGTAAGTGTCAAAGTTGTAATAAAACCCCAGTCGGCTTTTACTTTATAAAGTTTTAAATTATTTATGATACGGCCGCCTTTACTATATGAAAGGAGAACGACATGTTTTTATACATAGTGGTGTGTATATTGTGTATTTATTATGTGTGTTCTTTTTTATTACTTTATTTTCTTCAATTAGTTATCTTAATCTTCTCGGTACAGTATCTTATCTTATTATATTATTCTTATATCGCTATAGTAAATTCATAACTTGGTTAATCTCAAAGTAGAAAGCACCCCAGTTTGCGGTCTAAAGGTGGATCCACAATTTCCGCGAGAAAATCGCAAGGTATATCGCGCTTAAGGTTGAGACAAATTTTCGGGCCATAGACATCACGCAAGCATCTTTACATGTGAATCCATTTGTAGAAATGCAGTTTCAATCTCTATTGAGTCGAGAAACCCCGAAAAACGGGCCGATCTTGTTACAATGAGCTTAAATATCATTACACGTTCGGCGAACACGACTCCTAGTCTAACGTATGACGGTAACGTCCCAATGGACGAGAATATGATCTTCGATTATCGCCGAATATTAATTAGATCCACACGGAAGTCATTTATTAAACTCTTTTTTTTCTTGACAGCGTCTTTAGGCGGGACCACGGCATTGTTTGTGGGAGCCAGTGTTTTGACAGTCGTGGAAACAGTTTTGTTCGTCGTACGACACGTCGTCGACTTCGCTATAGGCAGGAAAACGGGAAGGATTGAGGTGTTGGAATACAAACCTTAGAAAATTAACGTACCTAATTAATTGTTGTCATTATATGCTTAATAATGCTTACAAGTAGGTACCTACTTAATCGTTTCTCTTAAACGATTACTTGTTGTAATGTTAGTTGTAAAATAAAACTTATTGATTGAATGTTTTTGATTTCTTATTTAATACCTCCGAAAAAACTATGCGTATTGAATATAAGAAACATCTCTGCTCAATCGATTCACGTCATAAGATGCTAGGTAGGTACTCACAATAAAAAGCTAGAAATTGTTTTAGGCAGGCTAAATTTACCTGCAATATGGGTACAATACCTACAATGGGGAAGTTCTTATACTCTCTATAACCTTGTCATAGCAAAGTCCGTGATATTTAGCATAGCACAGATGACGTTCTGATAAAGTGCCACTGAAGTAACTTGTCTGTTTATAGCGGTCTGTATTCAGAAATACGTTACTGTTGACACAATGTTTACAATATTATGGAAATTTGGTTTAGAAAACAAATTTTTTGTTCCTCAAAGTGAGTGGATAAAAAGCTTTTTTCATTTATTTAATCTCTACATTCTCTACCATCAAACATTTAGGTTATTTTGACTTGAGGTTATAAAGTTTTTTTCACGTGACTTTATTAAAAATAATCATACTTTTACGGGATATAAAAATTTGCATTCACCTTGAATTTAGGAGAATCGAAACGCAAAGATAAGCAGCTGTCAAAATGCCCCTCCCCTAATGTATTTATTTTCGAAAACCTAACCTAAACAAAGACTAAAAAAACTAATAAACCGCTTAAAAATGTTTATAACAACCTTCAATTTTATTTACAACAGCTTCAGTTATTTGGTTTCTTTAATTTGCTTTATTTTCTCGCTGTTGCACACAGTATTGCCCCTTGGACTGGACCTTGGATTACTGGGAGTGGGAATCTATTATTTGACGCGGTTAAAGAGGCCTGATCCCTCTAGTGTTAATAGTATATTCGGTCCGGCGCCCGGCAGTAGGGAGGGCGACCTGGATCCGAGTAAGGTGGTGCAGTGCATAGCCCACAGGGGCGCCGGGCTAGACGCGCCGGAAAATACACTCGAAGCGTTAAAATACGTAAGTTTTATCGATTTTTTAAATTTTGGAACCTGTTAGCGTGTTTAAAACATATTTAACGTTATTTTAGTTGTTTTAAATAAGTCCAGCAGTTAGCTTCAATTCTGATTAGTCAGTCAGCTCAGTTTCTTCTTTTATGTATATAAACCCCCTTGAAAAGGTTTAGATAGATCATAGAGCAACAACCTTGGGTGCAAATTAATAATGTTTTTTGTTTCAACATTTTCATTGGCAGTCAATAATAACCAGGGGTCGGAAAAGGTAGTGCCTATGAACCTAAACTTTACCCAATGTTTATTCATGCGTGAGCAAGATGGGAATACATATAAGTACAATATAAGTCTAGGTTAATAAGCGCTACCTATTTTGACACCCTGATAATGATAGCTGAACCTAGAATAATCTTGCAAATTGCACTCTCAAGTTGATCTACTGTATGTAAAATGTTTTAGTGTGTGGAGCGGGATTGTGGCTTTGTGGAGTTAGACGTGCGGACCCTGAAGGACGGGCGACTGGTGCTGCTGCACGACCCAGGGCTACAACGGCTCTCGGATTCCAGCATTGCAGATGTCAGCCTGGTTGACTGGGAAAAGATCAAGGATGTGGATATTGGAACTACACACCCTAACAGGTGCGTTGTAATTAATAACGAGTATTATTTCCCTGCGACCATTGGCAGGATGGTTGAGCTACGAATGAAAAATATCACATTAATCCATCCAACTGGCTCAAACACCGGGACATCAACCTTTGATCCATGCAGGACGAGTGCCAAACATAATGATGATGATGATGATTAATCCATTGATGGACTCTAGGAAACATCATAGTAAATTTAAATCCACATATGGATCATTGTCTAAAAAAGTTCCCATTTATGCTTTGATGTATTCTAGACCATGTCTTGCACCGTGACTCAGTACCAGGCTATTGGATACTAACAGATGGTTAATTGGGTCAAGAAATTTAAGCTTAAACGCAACCTTAGGTTGTTATCCTATTATGACATAATCTTGGTTGGTGTTTCAGGGAACAGTACAAAGGGGTTCATCTATGTCTGCTTGACACTGCACTCGATTATCTGATATCGAAAAAAGCGAAGGTCATCATCGACGTCAAGGGAGACAATCCAGAGGTTGGTGACTGAACAATTTGATGATAACAAATAGAAAGTTATAATAAAGTTACGCCCACACCAATGCTTAAAATACGGCGACGGTACGGAATCGCAGTGACGCATCGTATCCATACCGTTTTTCTCGCATGCCCTACACACCGCTACTTAACGGTGCGTATATTACGATGTGTCAAAAACGGCACCATGTTTTTACTATGACCCCGTCTTTTGTTTACGCAACGACACCGTTTTTTAAGCAGCGGTGTGGGGAGCGCGTGACAAAAACAGTACGCATACGATGCGTCACTGCGATTCCGTACCGTCGCCGTATTTTAAGCAGCGGTGTGGTCGCAGCTTAACCCTTCTTTTTTTTGGATTTTACCTCGCCCAATTGTTAGCAGGATGTGTTTTGCCAACGAAAGAGTAGACATCGGTCAGGTGCGGAGAATGTGAGGTGAAAAGAATTTTGGATGTTTATGGCAGAGACTAAAGGGGACCCTCATGTTTTTCAGTGGTATCATTACGAATTAGCGAAGTTTTTAAACCTATTTGCCCGGTTTTTTTTAAGTAATCACATAAAGTTTGTTTCTCCTAGTAGGTGTCCCAGTTTCCTTTTCACTTTGTATGGAAAAAACAACTTTGTGATGACTTAAAAAAAAAAGTGGTGGTAGGACCTTGCGCAAGGTCCATCCGAAGCTACTATAAGACAACTGGTGAAATTACTAGCATAGAGGGATTCCATCTTACTCCTCAGGGTTGGCAACGCATTTGCGGTCTTAGGATTGTAGTCTTATGATTGTCGTCTTGAGAACGTTAATGTCAAAGGCCTGTGTGCTCGTTCGTCCTTAAAAAAATTGTTATCATCTCGCAATCAACTCCTTTTTACGATATTGCAGGTTATAAACGGCATCCTGAGCACGTTTGCATCACGACCATCCCTGTACCAATATGCAGCGGTCACCTGTTTCAACCCGGCTACACTCTACCAGGTATCCTCAGCATGAGAATTCAAGGTCTATGGGGGAAATTCTAAGTAGACTGCGGTTGATTCTGACTAGGGTGTCATTTCATTAAGACTACGCCGAGCGTACGCCGGATGTACAGTAGCGCCCTCATCACTATTATTGTGTTTTCTAATAAAATAAAGTATTTTCTTGAAATCGGACGGTGCATTTTTGTACTACAAATGAAAACACAACTTATAGGACATATCACCTAGTTTAATAACAATTGGCCTTTGAGTTATCAACTTAACGGAAAAAAGTGGCAACCTTTTCCCGTTAAGCTGACTACTCATAGGGTAATTGTTATCAAAGTTTGTTACGTATCCCATAAATTGTGTTTTTACTTGCGCTACAAAAAAGCATCGTCCGATTGCAAGGAAATTCTTTAGTTAATTAGAAAACACAATAATAGTGATGAGGGCGCCACTGGACGGTCGACGTTTGCTCGGCGCAGTCTTAATCAGTTACAGTCCCTACACCAAATGTTTAAATCGCATTGACTGTCCTCATTTCCTCATTAGAAGATTTTCAATCTTAGTTTCTGTTGCCTTCGAAATAAGTAATGCCTGTTTCACACGAGGGCAGAACAGTGAGGCAGAGCAGTTAGCGTTGTAGAACCATCGATAGTTTTAATATCGATAGTTCACCTGGAAAACTATTTGAAATAACGATAGTTTCGCCATATGTCAATACTATCGATAGTTTAAACGTTTAATACTATCGATAATATCAACAGTATTGACATATCGTTACTATCGATATTTTGAATAGTTTTCGAGGTCAACTATCTTCTATCTATATATATAAAAGGCTAAACTGACTGACTGATGTATCAACGCACAGCCGAAACTACTGTACTTAGAAACTTGAAATTTGGTACAGGGGTTCCTTCCATGATGTAAGTGAGCACTAAGAAAGGATTTTCCGAAAATCAACCCCCATCGGGAAAAAATAGGGGCAGTAGCGGGGAACTAATTCTACGCGTACGAAGTCGCGGGCGTCGTCTAGTCTATAATAAAATTATCGATGGTTCTACAACGCTAACTGCTCTGCCTCACTGTTCTGCCCTCGTGTGAAACAGGCATTAATTCGATACTATCGCGTGGTAGCTGGCGTTGTACGGTCGACCAAGAAAGTGGTCTACCAGTTTTGACAAAAGTTTCTTTGATTTACTGTCATTAGGTTCAAAGGGAAAATCGTCCACTTGAAATTATACGTCAGTTCAGAAAAATGACCATTTGAAATACAACAAAAAGGAAAATTGTCCATCTTGAAAAACGTCTAAAATGGAATCATGTCCCATGGTAAAATTGTCCAATATGATATTGGTCGAAAAAAATATGTCTATTTGTATTTACGTACACTCAGAAATATGACCAATTGTAAATACGTCCTACCTTAAATTTGTACAATTTATATTATATTGTATGGTCTTAATTCATATTACACTACATTCATTTGTGCGTATTTCATTTTGGTCAGAATTTATAATGGACAAAATTCCATTGGGACTTAATTAATTTACAACGAAAATTAATTTGGTTGTAAATACTTTTCAGCACAATTACATTTTGACTAAATTCACTTTGGACACTATCACTTTTGACCCATTTTCAGAATGGTTATTTCACGTGGACGATTTTCCATTTGTACCTAATGACAGTAAATCGTTTCTTTGAGATCTAATTATCGCTAAGGTTGACACTTGTCTTGTATCGTGACGTGCAAATGAACTTCAATCATAGGGTGGTAGACCACATTTTTGGCAGACTGTACCAATGGACTGGGGACTTGTTAAAGCATGTCAATATTTCGCCTCCTTTCTTATATAGGGTGTCTCAAATGGAGGTAATGGTTTTTACACTAGCTAAAGCGCGGGTGCCGTATGGTGCCATGGTGCCGATTCGCCATTGTTGATATCCATATTGAGCGTAACCATGGTAACCAAATAATAACTCGATGAATATTAATCATCTTTTTCTAGGGACTTTAATAATTTAAAATTATTTTGTTTTTAAACTACTTCATTTCAATTGTTAATTATTAAAAAAAGATTTAATATACAAATTAGTATGTCGAGTGCTCACTAGACGCCAAGAGTGCCAAGACAGATATCCGGAGTGACCGTAACCATGGTAATAACAATGCTATAATAATAATTATAGAACTGTTATTACCATGGCAACACTCATTATAGAATTGTCTTCACGCTACGGCTACGCTATAGGTGGTTTACTGATACCGTTAACGATATAATATTACCGGTTTATAGTACGGTTACAGTAGGTACCTTGTTTATTATGGTTCTTGGTCTAAAAACAAGAGGAATGGTAAATGTTTAAATGTGGTGTTTTGGGTTGGGGGTGGTATGAAGGTGGTGGTTGTTTGTTTAGATCAGGAGACGGGACCCGAGGATTGTGGGTGCTATGAGCTACCGCCCGTACTGCTTTAGCGCGCAGGACTTCGATGCGGACTCCGGGCCCAGCAATCCAAGGTGAGAAAAGAATTCTGGCTAAGTGCAGCTATTGTCAGCAGGACCTGCAGGACAGTTAGTGGATAAGTTGATCAAAGATATCCAAACACGTTACGATACTGTTTTATAAAGCCAGTCAACCGGTCGGGTTCTCGCAAAGAGGGTTTCGTACTTATACAGTTGTTATCTATTTCTGGCCATGTGGTCTGCTCAGCTATTTATGCTGCCCCGCTGTTGCTTCAGAGGAATGGAAGGCAGGTAATAAAAATACTTGATTTATTTAAAATAGTATTTCTAAGATGCCGACTTTTTAAAGTGGTTGTTAATGTTAATTGAGAAGTGTCAGTACGACTGCTTATGTACCGGATATTTGGATTGACAAGACAAGTTTCTTAAAACATAATCTTAAGAAACTTGTCTTGTCAATCCAAATATCCGGTACATAAGCAGTCGTACTGACACACATGTATACACACACGCACTCACTCACACACAGACAGACACACTCGCATATACGCTCACTCACATGCATGGTTAATTGTTTGCAATTGTATGTAGTGTTTTAGGTTTTGATTAATTTTAAATAAGTAGTTTAGTTATCACGGTGCGCCATTCACCTCTCCGGTCCCACTGAAAACCAGCGTCACGGAATATCTAAACAATATACCGTGGCATAAAAAGCTGAGTGGAGACCATTTTGGGCTTGATGCAATTAAAATATAATTATCTAGAATAAGTTGATTTAATTGAGCAAATTGTATTATTTTAAGTGTTTTAAGTTCCAAATAAATTTTATTTCATTTCATTTCATTTTATTCCTTTTAAATTTGATATTTTATTTCATTTCATAAACCATATATGCGTGATAGCTATCAGATCAAAGCAGCAGACAAGGTGCAGTTCGAGCCGTGCCCAAGGTTAGGTTGTTCTGCATTTAGAGCAGTAAAACGCAACTAACTTTTTTGAAAGAAGCACGCAAGCCTTGTCCTTGCGATAATATCTGTGGGTAGTTTGTTATTATAAATAGCATATGGGTAGCTTGATGGTTGAGAATTACACATTAACAGACCGCATACAAAATGCTTCAATTTTCTTGTAAGTCCAACTCGTTAACCAGGGCCCGTATTATGGTTGCCTCTATCGCGGTGGACAAAGCATCCGTCACTCTCGCACTTACGTACTGGTCAGAATGTGACAGATGCTTTATACACGTTTATCCACATCGATAAACACGACCATAATAGTCCTGCTGGTCGTTTCTTAGTGACCCACATGTGGGGCACGGACTTGTGGAGCTAGTTCGTCGTGATCCATATATGGGGCACTGGACTGTGAAGGTGTTAATAAAGCAGTTTGTAACGTGCGCTTGTGTTTGACTTCCGCGTTCACCTCCTTTAACATGGTGCAGCTGATAGGCTTAACGAATTTGATTGGTTATAGACACGGTGATAACCTGCCATTACACGCGATGCTGCGGGTGGCGGACGCGGCGCACGCGCTCGCGTGGCGCTGGGCGGCGCGCTGGTGCGGCGTCAGCTGCGTGCTGCTGCACAAGGACATCGTGAGCCCGTGAGTGTGCTGCAGGGACAGGCGACACACGATGCTGCTGGTGTCGGACGCAGCGCACGCGCTCATGTGGCGCTGGGCGGCGCGCTGGTGCGGCGTCAGCTGCGTGCTGCTGCACAAGGACATCGTGAGCCCGTGAGTGTGCTGCAGGGACAGGCGACACACGATGCTGCTGGTGTCGGACGCAGCGCACGCGCTCATGTGGCGCTGGGCGGCGCGCTGGTGCGGCGTCAGCTGCGTGCTGCTGCACAAGGACATCGTGAGCCCGTGAGTGTGCTGCAGGGACAGGCGACACACGATGCTGCTGGTGTCGGACGCAGCGCACGCGCTCATGTGGCGCTGGGCGGCGCGCTGGTGCGGCGTCAGCTGCGTGCTGCTGCACAAGGACATCGTGAGCCCGTGAGTGTGCTGCAGGGACAGGCGACACACGATGCTGCTGGTGTCGGACGCAGCGCACGCGCTCATGTGGCGCTGGGCGGCGCGCTGGTGCGGTGTCAGCTGCGTGCTGCTGCACAAGGACATCGTGAGCCCGTGAGTGTGCTGCAGGGACAGGCGACACACGATGCTGCTGGTGTCGGACGCAGCGCACGCGCTCATGTGGCGCTGGGCGGCGCGCTGGTGCGGCGTCAGCTGCGTGCTGCTGCACAAGGACATCGTGAGCCCGTGAGTGTGCTGCAGGGACAGGCGACACACGATGCTGCTGGTGTCGGACGCAGCGCACGCGCTCATGTGGCGCTGGGCGGCGCGCTGGTGCGGCGTCAGCTGCGTGCTGCTGCACAAGGACATCGTGAGCCCGTGAGTGTGCTGCAGGGACAGGCGACACACGATGCTGCTGGTGTCGGACGCAGCGCACGCGCTCATGTGGCGCTGGGCGGCGCGCTGGTGCGGCGTCAGCTGCGTGCTGCTGCACAAGGACATCGTGAGCCCGTGAGTGTGCTGCAGGGACAGGCGACACACGATGCTGCTGGTGTCGGACGCAGCGCACGCGCTCATGTGGCGCTGGGCGGCGCGCTGGTGCGGCGTCAGCTGCGTGCTGCTGCACAAGGACATCGTGAGCCCGTGAGTGTGCTGCAGGGACAGGCGACACACGATGCTGCTGGTGTCGGACGCAGCGCACGCGCTCATGTGGCGCTGGGCGGCGCGCTGGTGCGGCGTCAGCTGCGTGCTGCTGCACAAGGACATCGTGAGCCCGTGAGTGTGCTGCAGGGACAGGCGACACACGATGCTGCTGGTGGCGGACGCAGCGCACGCGCTCATGTGGCGCTGGGCGGCGCGCTGGTGCGGCGTCAGCTGCGTGCTGCTGCACAAGGACATCGTGAGCCCGTGAGTGTGCTGCAGGGACAGGCGACACACGATGCTGCTGGTGGCGGACGCAGCGCACGCGCTCATGTGGCGCTGGGCGGCGCGCTGGTGCGGCGTCAGCTGCGTGCTGCTGCACAAGGACATCGTGAGCCCGTGAGTGTGCTGCAGGGACAGGCGACACACGATGCTGCTGGTGTCGGACGCAGCGCACGCGCTCATGTGGCGCTGGGCGGCGCGCTGGTGCGGCGTCAGCTGCGTGCTGCTGCACAAGGACATCGTGAGCCCGTGAGTGTGCTGCAGGGACAGGCGACACACGATGCTGCTGGTGTCGGACGTAGCGCACGCGTAACATGCACAGGCCTACATGCACATGGTCACATACCCTCGGCATTGCAAACCTTCAAACGGTATAATTACATACAGAACACAGGTGGGGTCTTATACTTTGACTAGTCTACCGACAAGCTTACCGCAGGACTGACAATAGATGGGGAAACGTCTTATAGTAGACCACGAATAGGTAAGTGATAGGCGAGCAAACACGCGTATATGCATAGGCATATACGCAGCATTGCTAGCAGCGACTGAATTAACAGCCGATGATCCGGCTGAGCGGAAAAGACCCAGTAATTTATTTGGGCTAGGGTGATGGCACCAATGATGGCCACTTTTAGCTGACAGGCACCAGTAATGGACACTTATACGGTGCTAAATTGATTTTTGAAAAACAAAATAACCCTTATCTTCTGGAAAATAAGAACCAAGTGTCCATTATTGGTGTCTTGTCCATCCATCACCCTAATAATTGAACATTTAAATCTTGCAATTCGTCTTTACACTACCTAGTACCGGTAGTACCAAGTCATGATATCCCTTTGTACAGCTCCGTTGTGTTTCTAGCAACGAGGTGCGCTACTGGCGCTCCCTGGACGTGCGCCTGGCGGGCTGGTGCGTCAACCGGCCCGTTGAGAAGCTCTACTGGCGCGCCGTGCTGCAGTCGCCGTACCTAGCCAACACCCTCACTGGAGAACGCGAGCGAACCGTAAGTACACTCCTAGTCTCACTATGGTTTTGTCTGACTGCTGCACTCAGAGACGTCAATTTAATTTAATGCTTGATTAAAGCTGCCGCTGTCACTTTCCTACAGCAATAGAATAAGACAACACGTCACTAAACAAGCGTTAAATTTAATTGACGTCTCTGAGTGCGGCAGTTTGTCGCTAAATGACCACATTGTTTTTTGCGTCGTATTAATTATTTCTCAATCGCTCAAAGTTTAACTGGAAGAGATCCCTTAAAGGGATAAGTTCGCCTTTGTACATCCCTGTTATATTTTTGTCTATTTTATAATTGTTATCTCTTTTATTTGTACAATAAAGTGTTTACATACATGTCGGCGGAGACCCGCATGGCGGAGCTCCTATTCCTGGGCAATTTGACCTTCGGGCATTTGAAGTTACCTATCGAACCTAACCTACATAGTAACGCAAACGAAGTGGTCATTTTGCAACTCGGACTTTTTAAGATGTAGTCGCAAAGTGATCTGGTGGTATTGCGATCTAGGCACAAAGCGATGTAGTCACAAAGTGATCTGCCCCCTATTTCACCATCCTGACATTGACAAGTGACAGGTGACATTTCAGTGTACATGGCGCAGCTGATATGAATCCCGCTGATGTGAAAACTTGGTAACTTTGCAATGTAGGTATGTCGAATTGTCGCCTGTCACCTATCATTGTCAAAATGGTGAAATAGGGGGCTGGTCGTATTTGCTACCTAATCCTAACAGATTTGGACCTAAAGCTTCTATAACATATAAATTTCAGAGGTTGGTTGACGTTTTGGTTGAGGTTATTTTTCCAACAAGAAGATACCCGCATTTAGTTGTACTTAAAAAAGTTGGAGTAAATTAGGTAATCAAGTTCTACGATTGTAACGACGTGAATAAGCTATTTGCTTATCTGTAAGCAACATTTCTTGTTGCATTATTATTGTTTTATACTACACATTGACATGTATTTATTTTCAAATCAAATATATGAAAGTCATAAATACAGAAATAGGAATCTAGGGAAATTTTATGACAGGCAGGGGTTCCTATATAGATAAACTCAATCATCGATGCTTGTTCTATATACTAGTGATCACTCAGTTCAGATCGGTTTTGTTTGTAAAAATATAATTATTAAAATTTAAAAAAATTTACTCTCTTTTACTCCTTTTTAAAACCGATTTTCTTTTCTTCGTTACTGTCCCATCTATTTTTGTTAAAAAATTTCGGACGTTAAACGTCGCCGTCTGGGCTGATAAATCCACTTCAGGGCCCGTATTATGGTCGCCATTATCGCGGTGGATAAAGCTTCCGTCACTCTCGCACTTATATACTGGTCAGAAAGTGACAGATGCTTTATCCATGCTTATTCACATCGATAAACACGACCGTAATAGGCCCGCAGGTGGCTAAATGACTTTTCAATTTGTGCGGAGGTCATAACATTTTTTTTTAAATATGCTGAGTGAATTTCATACTCGTCTTCAGAACAATACTTACAAAAAATACATACAATGCTGGGGGCGATCACTAGTATATCGAAAAAGCATCGATAATTGAGTTCATCGATATAGGAACTCTCTACTTGTCATAAAACTTTGCCCCCTGGATTCCTATATCTTCTATATATATATAAGGCAAAACTGACTGACTGACATATCAACGCACAGCCGAAACTACTGTACCTAGAAACATGAAATTTGGTACAGGGGTTCCTTTCATGATGTAAGTGAGCACTAAGAAAGGATTTTCCGAAAATCGAACTCCAACGGGAAGAAATGGGGGGAGTAGCGGGAAACTAATTCTACGCGTACGAAGTCGCGGGCATCCTCTAGTCATATACATATATGAACGTCATATTCTATGAAACGGCTGTCAGGTTATCTTCCGGACAATCTCCTAGGTAAATACCCAAAACTGGGTAAATACAGATATTTACCAGACAAATACCCTAATCATTTGATTGACCCATTGATATATGAACTTTTCGATCCACACATTTTAAAATCGAATTGTTTCAATTGACCTTATCTAAACTTTTTTTTACAAATGATAACTTTTCTTTTGTTATGGATGATGTGAAGGTCGGAAAGTTGATCGCCTCAAATAGTGGATATTTATATGCCGCCAATCTACATTTGCAGGACGATGAAACTGTCGAGCCATCGGAGCGAGGCCTGCCAAGCTACCGTCTTGATAAAGTATTAGGAAAGCTTACAGACTAAATAGAGTGAATAGAGAGAATAGAGAAAAATAAAAACCCCGGTATAATTTTGACCCGTTCTTTCAGAGCCGATATCTCTTAGACGGCCCAACGAATTCTCATGAAACCTAGATAAAAAGAATCCAGATTAAATTTAGCTCTCTTTTAAATAAAATAAACGTCTGAATCAGTCCACTCGTTTGGGGGCTACGAACGATGCTTCAGACATTCAGCTTCAGGTGTTTTTTTTGGGGGCCTATCTACTCGCATAATTTTTTTACGCATAATAATCATTACGCATAAAAATCGATTGTCATAACACCCTTTTAGGCTGACATTGCAAAATTTAATTAACGTCTGTTGTGTAGATTAGGTTAGGTTAGGTTAGGTTAGTTTTTAATAATAATTAAAATAAAACCCTTTCTATTGTAAAAACCGTTTTATGACAATCGATTTTTATGCGTAATGATTATTATGCGTAAAAATATGTATGCGAGTAGACCCCTACCTGATTTTTTTTTATATAAGTTTACTGAATGTTTATACACGGTCACTTTTCATTAAATGGTTTTAATTGTAAATACGTATCTCGACTAGTTTAATTAACTTATGTTATGATTAACGCATTGCAACAGGGTTATTTAAACATTCATTTTGTTAAATTTACGTATACAGTACGATTAATTGCACTTTGATACTCGGCAATTCTCGACATTCATCGGGAGAGATCGGAAGTGCAAATGACACGAGACACATTGCTGCATATTCATAATATCATAGTGTGCACTTAACACTTAAAGCAGTCGTGTAGATCACCTGCCACGATGTAATTTTTTTACATTAGACTAATGAATAACACAGACGTGGCTTAATTTAATTATTACATCGCATTACTAGTAGATAACGTGATACGAAAAGTCACGTGATCTACCAGTGACGCGATTGGTTTAAACATGAAACGAATAGAAACGCTAGTGAGCGTAGCGCATCTTGGCAGGGCCCTCAGGTTCGACTGAGTTGGATTTAATTATTGATTAACAGATGTTATATGAACATCTGTAAAAATTTAAAGACAATATCGACTTATTCAGATCAGTATTCTGCTAAATTGCTTTATGAAATCAACTATTTCTGTCGTAAAAGAAGATCACGGCATTACTTCAGGTGTAGAAAGGGGTTCTTGTTTTATTTTATCAAATTTGTTATTTAAAAATATGTTGATCATAGGATTTTAAAACAACATCAGTGTTTTACCTTATAATATCGTGAAATTTGCATGTTTTTGTGATAACTATTGCATAATATTGTTATATTTTAAGTTCGAAAAGCGCTTTCTCTATATGAAACAGTTGTATTTTCTCCATAGGTCGAGGCACAAACAGAAACGAAATCGGAGAAAGAACTGGACTAGGATATTAGGTAAGTTAAACTGTCATTCAAAAAGGAATCATCTGCCACATCTTTCTATAATTTTTGTCTTAAAAGATCTTTATTAATACACAGCAATTTTCAAATTTTGTCTCTTAAATACTTTTTTTTCATCATGCTAAGCTTCACCTTATAAAATAGCATGCGAACAATCGAAGCTGTTTTAACATTGACTGTACAAAATTGCCATAAATTACTCGTAAACCCCATAACTTCAGACGGCCATAATTTTACTTTAATATAGGTCACTAACTGCCGCACTCAGAGACGTCAATTAAATGTAATGCTTGATTAAAGTTGCTGCTGTCACTTTCTTTGCTAGCAATAGAATAAGACAACACGTCACTAAACAAACATTAAATTTAATAGACGTCTCTGTCAATAGGTAGGGGTCTTACCTCCTTACTAATAAACGTGGAGTAGTTAAACCATGCTTTGTCCTTATCTGTCATTGTGGCATTTGAATTTGACAGATAAGGACAAAGCATGGTTTAGCTACACCACGGTTACTCCACGTTTATTAGTAAGGGGGTAAACATGTAATGCATGTCAGTTGCCAACTTTAACATTAACATAACATGGTGTCTGTAATGCCCCGTCTATCCCACTAGTCCGTCCCAGTAGTCCCATGGAAGAAGTGGCACTAATATTTATATTTTATTTTACTCCCATAAGTCCCATTACTGTCATCACCGTATAGTCTCTTTTCTCTTTAGCTCTGTTGTATTTTTGCATTCTTCTTCATTCTAGAAATCAATTGGATAGTGTTGACGGAGCTCCGCTATGGCGGAGTTCCTTTTTCTGGGTGGTTTGGCCCTTTGGGCCTGCTGCAAAACTAACATGACCTAAACCTACCTGGGACTTTTGAAACAAAAATATTAGTGTCAATTTTTCCATGGGACTACTGGGACGAAATCGTCTCAGTTGTCCCATAATAATGGGACTAGTAGGATAGACGTGAAAAGCCCACTTCGGCCGCCGTCGTAATAGACAAGCGTCCAAAGTATTTAATCTCCGGTGACGGGGATCCTTCAAATAACCAGATTTTGCTTTAGGTTGGTACTAAACCAAATCATAATTACATACATACATAATCAGTCTTTCCCATTCGCTAGATTGATGGCCTTTCTTTTTCTTGTCGGCCAGATTTATTTAACACCTGGAAAAGATAGGTATAGAAAAAAGTACAATGAATGTAAAAACAGTTAAGCATTTTTTTATCTTAGACAGTGTCGACGTCGCTCCGCTATCGCGGAGCTCCTATTTCTGGGCCTGCTGCAAAATAAACCTACCTAGGGCTGATCTGGCCAACGGGAAAAAAAAATCCCTTTGGCCAGACTAGTCCGGCCATCAATCTAGCCGATGGGAAAGGCCCTACATAATCACGCCTGTTTCCCAGAGGGGTAGGCAGAGACCACTTCTTTCCACCTGCTACGATCCTGACAAAACTCTTTCAATATTTTTGCAGTTATACCAGACAGAGGCAGCGATTAACCATTAGAGGCTCTTATTTAGGATATCAATTTACATGCTATTTTAATTCCAATTTATTTTGAAGCGTAACGTATTAGTAAAGTGACCTGATTTTTAAATGTTGAATATTGTTAAATTACTGCAGTTTGGTATTTAGTTCTAGTAGGTCAAGTGCAGCTACTGGCAAGAGTGTAGAGTATTTATGTATCTACAGGTCAGAAATTTAACATGCTTTCATTAGGTTAAGACTTTTAAATGGCCTAGGTTATAAAACATTGTAAAATTTATTTAGTGCCAAGAAGGCTGTTAGTTTTCCGAATATAAATAAAATAAAACAAAATTAGCTTCAACTTTGACTAGAGAACAAACAAAAATTAAACTGGGTCAACTATACCACCTAATATCTAATATGATCTAATAGGTATCTTTTTTAATTTGTTTCCTAAGTTTCGTGGATGATGACTTACATAAATAATTAGAATAACCCAATAGCGTGTACCTACTATAATTATTCATGCGTTTCAAAATGCACTGAAGCAATACTTTTAGCCTTTTAATAAATAGTTAATATATTAAAGAGATTTTTATAATAGAGTAAGCGCTTTCACGATTTCGACATCTAGTTTTAAATTTACCACAAATACATGTGATATTTATTTTATACACGAAGATGCAAGTTTTATTTAATTTTGCGCTGTTTTGTAATATATTTTTTGACATAAAGCAAAAAAATCAAAGCCAAAAAAATACGATTCTGTTGTAAGGAATATGGAATGATTGCAGATTTTACATGTATTTAGTATTAATTAAACACATAGGATCGGACAGATAGCCAAGTGTCGCACTTTAAATATCAAAACTACCTATGTTGCAAAAAGGTTTTTTCTTCAAAATTAAGATTATTTTTAAGGGTAATAATGACTTTATTCGAACTGTTTTTAAGATTATCTTGTTTGGTTAGCGTAGGTACCTAGCTAAGGTGCGATTTCTGGCAAGTTCTCGAGAGTTTTGTGTAGGCATAGTTTTTTTTAATAATTGTCTTCTAGGGCTGCGATTCTAAACTGTGTTGCAATGTCGCATCGCTTGTCTGCAAGCTTACTCGATGCTTTACAAAAAGTGGTTAATGTTTAAACATAAAAAACCCACGCTCGAGCTGATAAATCGGGTCAGCTGATAAGTACTGATAACTCTAAAGAGAAAATAGCTAAGAAGCACACTCTGAATCATAGACATTAATATACTAGCGTAATTCACACAGTGACTGTGCAAGCAAGAGCGCAATAGCTTGCGGCACGAATACGAGTGCGACAGAGATAGCGAAAGAAAAATCAGTTGAAACCATTTTGAGAGCTCGTAGAGTCACATAACGTCACACTGGCGACAGCGTAATTCAGTAGTTATGTCATTCTTCGAAGAATCGTTTTAAATTGAATAATATGGCTGACATTACCACCCGTATTCACAAACGTCACTATGAGGTCTCAAAGTGCTCACGAACGCACAGGGTGGATCAAATCGTCTCATAAACATTACGTCGGTCAAAAAGGACCAATCACAAAGCTGTATTGAACGAAGTGCGTTTCCTCAGTGAAGGATCCCTTAAGTCGTAAGTTGTCGGTTTTGGTGACGCGGGAAATAGGAGTCTGTTCGTCTATTACGCTATTATATTTATGTCTATGCTCTGAACACACGCATTCAGTTTAGAATACTCAACAAACTAATAACATACAGTACTACCAGAGGCCAAATTAGATACAAGCGGAAGTCTCAGAAAGAAGAAAGAGAGTTCCGCTTGTCATTTGTAACTTGTAGCTTCGTGAAACGGGCGGCAGGGGCACGTTTTATAAAGCTACAAGTTACAATTTTACAGGTCTAAAATGGCAACACTGCTCAAATGGCTGATCGTCATTGGTCGAGATTGTGTCAAATGGCAACTTGTAACCTGTAATTTGTAGCTTTATAAAACAGGCCACAGTTATATTTTTTTGAGTTATTTGTGGGTCACTACAATAGGTCATAGTGGGCTTCTATATCTCGTCCAGTTAGAACTACCTAAGGCGAGATCTCCTTTTTCTTAATAGGCCTGTATCATTTGCAAATAAATAAATATTTTTGATGTAGAAAGTGAATACAGTTATGCGCTTTAAATATCCTACATTTTCAAAGGATTTTTTGTCGATCAAATGTTTTATATTTTTCTGAATGTTTTTTATTTCGGATATGCAATTAAGTATTATCGTAAACCAAATATTAGTGTATATTTCATTCAATAGCACTGCACAAATTCTTGTCGTAATTAAATGTACAAAATATTTTTAAGTCGTGTATGTGTGCGTTGCGACGTTTTCGTCGATTTTTGTGCAATTCTTAATAAATTGGATTATCTGCTTTCTGTGTTTCATTTTAACCTTAGTTTGTTTTCGATTTGGGCAGTATCAAACAGATTACAATAGGATGGGAGAGTATGGTGGCACTTGAATGTCAACATTGACAACAAATAAAGGCTACATTTTTTCGATTCTTCAGCCCCAGCCCTCCCTTGGCGACGGTTTAGTAGCGAGATGTCTACTAAGTATCGCACTTAGGGCTGATTTTTCAATATCCTATCCGGAAGGTAAATTTTAGCTGTCTTCTTTCATATGACTTCAGAAAAGGATAGTAATACATTTAACTGGCGGATAGTTTTATCTGGGGATTGAAAAATCAGCCCTTAGTTGACTTTTTTACATTTTCATACAATAGGTAGCACAACGCCAACTGACCATTGACTTCTATTTCAAAATCAAATATGGCAGAGTCGACGGAGCTCCGCTTTCGTGTAGCTCTGTTCTTCCACTCCGATCAACAGCTAAACTGTCCAACTAAAACAGGTAAACTATTTTTCCTTCCCAACGGCTCAACTGTATCAAATTGAACAGAGTCGACGGAGCTCCGCTACCGCGGAGCTCCTATTTCTGAGTGTTTTGGCCCTTCGGGCCAGCTAAAGAACTAACATAACCTAAACCTACCTCATATTTATGCTATGAGACTGGAAAAGCGATCTATTCGGTTGGTTCGATAGGAATAAATGGCTCATTGGAGTTCCATTCTGTACAACTGGTTGGTCAGTTTAGTTGATCGGAGCGGAAGACGCCCTCCTATTTCTGAGCGTTTTGGCCCTCCGGGCCTGCTGAAGAATTAACATAACCTAAACCTACTTAACTCATATTTTATGTTGTGCGGTGGGGAAGTCACTGCTAACAAAAAAGTAGGCATAGTGCGATTATGTGTATGGCGGTTTTATAAAATTGGCGATACGCATCTTGTATTGTATGAAAATGTATAAAAGTCCACTAAGTGCGATAGTAGACATCTCACTACTAAGCCTTGGCGACGCTCTTGACACCAATGAGTATTTTCAATCTCTACGACCTCCCACCCCACTACATGTCAATTTGTCTGGCGGGGCAGGCCGATAAATCGACTCGCCCTGCGTTTTAACTGAGGCAGAGACGAGCAAAGCGGAGTGGAGTTGGTTGAAAATGGAAATCTCGTCGACGCTCCGGTTTATTGCAACCCAGCCGCGTTGACAAGCGCGGCGAGGAGACGTGCGGAATTGACCAAACACATCGGTCGCTCTGGGACCGGTGACGAGGTGGTGATGGCGATGCGCGCGGCCTCGGGCGGCGCCGTGTGTGAGCGAGAGCGTTGATGTAACGTTCTCATTATATCGACATCATATCGACATAGGTAGACGCCGCTCCACGTTTCACTATACTACTGCTTTTAGAAAATGAAAGCTAAATAACCTCTTAAGACTACGCCGAGCGTACGCCGGATGTACAGTGGCGCCCTCATCACTATTATTGTGTTTTCTAATAAAATAAAGTATTTTCTTGAAATCGGACGGTGCATTTTTGTACCACAAATGAAAACACAACTTATAGGACATATCACATAGTTTAATAACAATTGACCTTTGAGTTATCAACTTAACGGAAAAAAGTGGCCACCTTTTCCCGTTAAGCTGAATACTCATAGGGTAATTGTTATCAAAGTTTGTTACGTATCCCATAAATTGTGTTTTTACTTGCGCTACAAAAAAGCATCGTCCGATTGCAAGGAAATTCTTTAGTTAATTAGAAAACACAATAATAGTGATGAGGGCGCCACTGGTCGACGTTTGCTCGGCGCAGTCTTAAGAAATACGTATACGAAATTTTGCCGATTTCGCTGATTTACGTGATTTTACAGTTGAAATACTGTATTTCTACAAGTTTTAATGCACAAAACGAAAGATAATTTCTAATTTTAACGAATGTAGGTATGAGCTACTTTTTTGTTTTTATTATTTTATTTTGATTAATCGACCTGCCACCGGCGACTGTTATATGAATTTTGCTGGAAGGGAAGAGGTTTAGAATGTCACATATTCATGAATCGTTTTGACGTCTTAACGGTATGACAAATTTACAATGTATTGCTGTGAAAGTCGTCTAAAAAATTTATTAATGACTTTTACCACTTTCATATAAATTTTTCGAGTAAAAAAAGTAATAAACTTGTTAATTTTTTATAGAAAACCGGCAAAAATTACTTTGATTTCGGCTACTCAGAACTCTCGTTCATAAAATTAAAACAACATAAATAAACTTTAGTTCAAAATCAGTCCAATACCTAAAAAAAATATCCAAAAAGTTCAAAAGAATTGTCAATAAATAATGTTTTAAAACAACCTAAATCTCGCATTAAAATACTCGACAAAAATAAAAAAGTGGCTCATTTATTCCTCTCATAGGCCGACGGCATCAAAGAGCTTAAAATAATATAGAATCCGTCTAATGAAAGCTGAACCTGAAAAAAAGCGGCAAATTCAAAAAACCTTCATATTTTATTACCGATCAAAGTAGGAATAAACGATTTTAATACTTTTCTTATTTTGTTTAGCATTAAGGGAGAGAAAACGCGTACTTCTATTCTATTCCTAGTTTGATCGGTAAGAAAATATGAAGGTTTTTGTAATTGCCGCTTTTTTCAGGTTCAGCTTTCATTAGACAGACTCTATGCACTCGGCACGAAATTAGGTGAAATTAGTGCCCCGATGAAAGGCCGCGGGAGACCAGAGTAAAAATGTGTAGTAGTGGCTTTACACAACCGCCACACCACCCCCCACGGAAAAAACCAACCCATGGGGAATCACAATGGAAGAAGTCTATCATCTAGAAAACTACCATCTACTATAAGTATATAGCGCCCCTGTCTAGCGTTAAATAGGTAACTAAATCATACAGCGTACGCTCTAGTTTATCAAATGTCACCATTGTAAAAAATTACCCAAACACTAGTTCATGGTCGTGGTAACTAATTCTACCTATTAGCATATACTTACTAAACATCCCATAGATGCCACAGTTTTACCATATACAGGTTATTAATCTGTGGTTTTACAATTGTAAAAAAGTAGCGTACAAATAGTATAATTAATGTGAGTGATACTAAGCAAATTACCTGATTGATTACGTACGCATGCCTGTGTCGTTAAAAGCCGAGTGAGATCACAAGATGGATAGATGTTCCACGGGCTTTTACGCGGATGGTCTCTCGTGACTTCGAGATGATTTTTCATGAGAGATATGTCGAAAAAATGTATGCAGTTGACAGTTCATCTCGCATGAAAAATCATCTCGAATTAACGAGAATTGGGTCCCTGGGCGGCCTTACAAGTATCCATCACGTGTTTGTGCATGCTTGCTTTGGTCGTTTAAAAAACGCTTCAAAGCCGTCAGGTTTTTGACAGGTGCCAGCCACCGCCAACCCAAAAACCAGCGAGCATATCGAATCGAATCGAAATAAATGTAGGTCTCTGGGCCATTTTACTGAAATCAGTTAAAAGCGGCGTCGTAATCAAAGTGAAGTATCTGTTCTGTTTATCCTAGGCACGTTGCACACGAGCTATGCTTTGAATAACGCTTTAAAAACGATTATGAACTCGAAAATCTAACACGGCGGTATCTTGTCATGAGACCGCGGCTTATGTAACATTTTTGTCCGTGAAAATAACTCAATTGTGCACTGATAACCGTTGTTTACCTAGTCAAGGAGGTAAGGGGGTGTGGTTTTTATCCATAATATATGGGTCGATTACTTACGTATCTTACGACTAACCTTGAAAACTATTCTCACACTTAGTGCTCCAGCGATCTTATTTACCTAATTAGGACTAATTAAATATTAACCGTGAGATGTAATGCTTCAGTGTATCCCGTATTTATGATATTTTTCATAAAAATGTGGTTTCAGTTCTGCTCCTTTCACTCCTGTCACTGCTAGAAATGTCAACTGAATTGTTTTAATTTCAAACTTTTTTATAGAATATTCAATAGAGTTTTTATTTCCGCTTTTATTGTTTTTTATTCTACTTGGTGTAAAGGGCTATAAGTATGATTTTATAAAAAATATTTTATTATTCACTGTGATAGTTGTTTGTCTCAAAACAATGGAGATAAGAATTATCATTTAATTGTTGTACTGTTGCTAACTCAATTTGATGTAAATGATTTGTGTTTTGATTTAATGACTTGCATTAGTATGAGTTAACTCATTAAATCATTCTTGATAAATGTGGAATTGTTTTCCTTTGTAGGTATTTTAGTTATCCTTATTGCTAATTTTAGTTACTTTCCATTAGCAGCCCTTATTTTCAAGGTAAATAGTCTTGGTTTCTTATATACAGTTTTTAGTGCCAAAATTTGTATAAATAAAATAGTTTATGTATTTATTTTAAAAACAACTTAGGTAGTAGGTATGCCAAAAATTTAGCCGAACTGGGGGCAGTTTGTTGGCGAATAGTGCCTTCACAAGTTAAAACATTTTGTGTTATACCTATATTAGCAAGGTTGTAAAAGTAACGGTACTGTACTTTACTTTACAAAGTACGTGGGGATCCACAAGGACATACAGACCGATAAAAAAAAATTATATAGTTAAGGACAGTTAAGGCCTCAATTAAAATCCTTAATTTTTTTTCATTTTGTAACGAAAGTAAACAATAATCGAACCTAAAATGACAATTGGTCTAAAGGGCAACTAAATTGTACTGTAAAAAAGTCCTAAACGCCAATTGCCATTTTAACCATTGAATGATTTAAGTATATTAATTTTCGTTACGAAATGGAAAAAATAAGGATTTTAATTGAGTCCTTAACTGTCCTTAACTATGTACAATGTTTTAAATTAAGTACTAAGTATTCATCTTTATCATTCAAGTAGGTTGCATGAGTATGTTTTTATTTCTGAATGTTTTCCTTGTATGGCTCTTATGAAACATCTAGTCCATTTCACTGTTGTATGTTTGGCTATTTGTTGTTTCAAACATTTCCCAATCACTCAAAGGTTAGCTGGAAGATATCCCTTAAAGGGATAAGTTTGCCTTTGTACATACTTTTTGTGTCTGTCTTTTTTATTGTTTGTTATTTTCCCGTTTGTACAATAAACTATATACATACATACTCTTTTGATTTATAATGTGGTTAGTGTTTTTTTTAAATAAATATGGAAAAGAAAGCTTACAAATTAGTTATCATTATTTTATGAATTGCAAAAGTGGAAGGCTTGATGTGTTCTAGATGGTGCATGGTGAAAATATTCTTTGATAAATGGGTTAAATTTAATATTCCTTATGGAATTTAACTGTGTTTAAATATTTTTGTTCAAAGGTAGATTTGGTCTGTTCATGTCATAAATAGAAATATTATGTATTATAATATTACATTCCTAATAAAGTCTCAATTAATTAAATACAACAAATTGCAAAATTAGTTGTTTGTTAAAGTCAGTCAATTGTTTAATGTTGTGTAGGTGTGACGTCTGACGGTACATACTCACATACTCATAAATAGCGGCTTAAATTGGAATAAAGATCCAGTACTGTGCAGATATGGTTAAGCATAGCCACAACAATCCTTGGATATCTACCAATCCTACCGTAGGCAAAGTATGCAAAGTAACATTTTTACAGTACAATTTAGTTGTCCTTTACACCAATTGTCATTTTAGGTACAACGTAACAACAGTAAACAAAAGCAAGGACTTGTCTTTGGCCCTTCAGGCAATTACCAAACAAACAATATTTTTTCAAGGATTTTCAAGTTTTTCTGGTCAGGGTATAAAATATTTTGGCCTAAAATTATAAAAAAAAAATAACATCTTTGGTGGTATAGGTACCATTCCGGTACCAATTAAAGAAATAAAAAAGATTAGTTACTTTGGGCTAACCATGTATACATACACATGCATGTACATCTTTAGTTCCTTCCTCTTCAGCGTATATGCACCCACGGCGCCCACCGTTGGGCAAACGCCTCAATGTATGTGCATATTCAGGCATAATTAGACAGAAACGAAAAAAATAATATTTTAATGTTATATTTTATTCACTTTTAGTAGTGTTTTTTAATGCAATTTAGTAACAACCATTCTATTCTCTTTCCAGGGTACCACTAAATCTCAAATAAATACTCAAAATGCTTCGACGCTGCTCGAACCACCTGCAGACCCTATACCGGAGGCAAGGGCAGTCCCTCCGGTTCCGGTCTGCTGAAGTGCCCAGAGTCCTGGGCTTGCTGAGAACTGCCAGGGCGGTCAACCATCCCGTGCCGCTCGTCGCCCATAAGCAAGTCGCTTCCATTCACTTAACCAGCCCCGTCTTCGCAGAGCAGGACGTCCTGACTCCGAACTTTCCTGACTCTGTGTCGGAAGGTGATGTCAAAATCGAAAAGAAAGTCGGCGACGCGGTCGCGGCCGACGAGGTCGTGTGCGAAATCGAGACGGACAAGACAGCACTTCCTGTTATGGCTCCGGCCCATGGAATCATAAAGGAGATTTATGTTAAGGATGGCGAGACTGTTAAGGCTGGGCAGAAGCTATTTAGGCTGGAGTTAACCGATGGACCGCCGGCTAAGGCTGCTTCCGCACCGGCTCCTGAAGCTCCTAAGGCTGCGGCTCCTCCCCCGCCGCCCCCGTCAGTGGCCGCGCCGCCGCCGCCGCCCCCGCCCGCCGCGGCCGCCCCCCCTCCGCGTCCTCCCCCGAGACCGGCGGCTCCTCAAGCTGCCCCGATTTCGTCCATCCCGGTAGCGGCGATCCGTCACGCTCAAGCTATTGAAACTGCCTCCGTCAAGGTTCCCCCGGCGGACTATAGCAAAGAAATAACGGGCACCCGGTCGGAGCAACGCGTCAAAATGAACAGGATGCGTCAGAGAATCGCTGCTCGGCTCAAGGAAGCACAGAACACCAATGCCATGCTCACAACTTTTAACGAGCTCGATATGTCTTACATTATGGCGTTCCGTAAGAAGAATCTGGACGCATTCACGAAGAAGCACGGAGTAAAGCTCGGCCTTATGTCGCCGTTCGTCAAGGCCGCTGCCAACGCGTTGTTGGACCAGCCCGTAGTCAACGCTGTCATCGACGGCAACGAGATTATCTACCGCGACTACGTCGACATCTCTGTCGCGGTGGCCACTCCCAAGGGCTTGGTCGTCCCCGTGTTGAGAAACGTCCAGAACATGTCATATGCTGACATAGAATTGACCGTGGCCGGTCTCGCTGTGAAGGCTAGAGACGGGAAGTTGACCGTGGAAGAGATGGACGGTGGTACGTTTACAATCAGTAATGGGGGCGTCTTTGGGTCTTTATTGGGGACTCCTATCATCAACCCGCCGCAGTCGGCCATTCTTGGCATGCACGGCACCTTCGAGCGGCCTGTCGCCATTAACGGCCAGGTAGTCATCCGACCAATGATGTACATCGCTCTGACCTATGACCACAGACTAATTGACGGCCGCGAAGCTGTCATGTTCCTGAAGAAGGTCAAGCAAGGAGTGGAGGACCCTACCAGCATAATCGCCGGGTTGTAAATAGTAGTGGACTGGCCAGTAGTCGAGCAAGTTACCAATTTAAGTAAGGTATTCGCCTGCACTTTATAAGTCTACTGTGTTTTTTAGAATTGATTTTTAAATACGTAATTTAGGCCAACTGAAAGCCGATAATCTGATTATTTGTGTATTCCACATACGAATTTAAAAACACTATGCTGTTGTAACATGGAATGGTTTAAATATGTACAATGAATGTACAAATAATGGAACTGTAGTTTAGTTTAATCACTATACTTCTGTTCCACCCTTCTAATATTTTTGTATTAAAGGGAAAACAAGAGATTATTGAAAATGTGCACGCGTTTACCCGAGTACCTTCGAATCTAGAGATCGGATTATTAATTGTTACTGGTCAGTGTTTGAGAAATTAAAATCATGTACATTATTTTTGATTATTTTAGTAGTGCTCTGGAGTCAGGATATGCCCGAGTCGTGTTTGTATTTATTGTGTTCTCAAACCCTGTCCGGCTGAGAGAAATGGAGTTATACGTAAGAGCGAGAGAGATTTATGAGTATTATTCTGAGCGGGGCAGGGTGTGAGTAGACTTGTTAAACGTACGCTTGGCCGTATGTATAATGTATTATTTATCATGTTTTAAGTAATAATATACGAAGCAGTACATTTCTCCTATGTGACGATAATTTTTGTTTTATTTAACCCCTTTACGGCATAATATCACTGTCACAGTAAACATAGCTTGGAAATCACAAGAAAGTCTCTTTTTATATGCAACTGTAACGCCATTAGGTGACTGAGGCCACTAGCGTTTCTATTCGTTTCGTGTTTAAGGGCGTTTTCCAAAAAAAGTGTAGGTAGGTACATGAACTTTTTTTCAGAATTAGTTTTTTTTTGGTTTTTCTTACTCAGAATCGTTGATACTGTCGATCCTCATACAAGAAAAAAGTGTCCCAAATATTCCATTCCAGATCGTCACATTTTTGTATGCAGTCTTTTTTTATTTATATGGTAGTGACGCACTGGAAGAAAAAACTTACATAGTAAAATCTGGGACACTTTCTTATATGAGGAATATGTGGATCGATAGTATCAACGATTCTGAGTAAGAAAAACAAAAAAAAAACGAATTCTGGACAAAAAAGTTCATGTACACTTTTTTTGGAAAACGCCGTTGACGTGATACGATAAGTCACGTGATCTACCAGTGACGCGATTGGTTAAAAACGAATAGAAACGCTAGTTAGCGAAGTGCATCTTGGTAGGGCCCTCTGGTGTGGGAACATCATAGAATACCCGATAGTCGGGTACTTGGCGGTGAATGTGTTAAAATCTACAAAACTTATTCTTGGAGGAAGATTATTTCCAGCTTTATTTTTTTTTGGTCAATTCAGGTCCATGTAAATTTGTGAGTAAAAGTCAAACGGCTGTTAAAAAAATCCGTAAAATTCGGGTTACATAGTTTTATCCTAACACCATTTTGAAGATGTCATTTTTGAATAATTATTTTCCACGCTATTCCTCGCTTAATGTCTTTTGGAATAAGGTTGATTATCTCTTTTGACAGTTCAGTTAAAAGTTATACAAAGTTACGTATGCCAGCGGAAAACACACTTTCATAAATACAGCCAACAAAGTTAGTACGTGACCGAATTAGTTCGGCTTTTGGCCACGAGTTTATATAACTTTGTATTTTGAGCACCATGTTCGGTTGCCATGACAACCTAATGTGTTCGTATCGTGAATTGACATGAAAATACGTGTTTTTCTGTTATAATAGAAATAAATTTACTTAAATATCACAAACGAAATTAACTCAGAATTCAGTAAAATAAACGCTACATATTGCTATAAACGTAAGCTCGTGTTTTCTAAAATTGACCCACATTGTGAAATTATGTCAAGGTAAGCCAATTACTCTAATTTATGATTTCTATTGAACTAACTGCGCATATAACCAACATAATATCTAGAATTTGTTTGGCTTTTATGTTTTTTGGTAAAACAGTCCTCGGTAGATTGGTGGCATTGAATGCCATAACCAGGACTAACCTAAGCTATTTATTTAGGTACTAAATTGGCTTTCCACGAGTTTTATGTATATTCACCATTGATATTATCAACCGAGATGGGTTTTAAGATCTGATAAGTTTCTAATAGGTACTTAACTGCCGCACTCAGAGACATTTGTCTGTCTTGGGGATACCTTAGTTAGGTATTATGTCGAAATATCTTTCAACCAACGTATCCAGTATGTACTTACCTACGCATAATTTTCATTTCATCGAAAGGTATTTCTCGCGGTATTTTTGGGAGTCAGTCTAACCTAACCTACGTAATTGATGTTTAAGATATCCTGAAAATATTTTTGGTTTCAGCAGAAAATAGCTTTCGATGAAATGATACAATCAGGAAGTGAAATTTGATGAAATTATGGGTTACCGTGTCTAGGATATATTTTTGGGGGCCTATTCCCAGTTGTCCACACCCCTTTGTCGACACTGGACAACTAGGAATTGTTTTCCCATTTGTCTACAGTGTGTACAACTGGGAATAATAATTTCCAGTTGTCCACGCCCTCGAATTTTTTTTTATTCCCCGCTGTTCGCACTCTTTAATTTGACTCAACTGTGATAGTTTTAACTAATGTACTAGTAAGTAAGTAGATATTAAACGAACACAGTTGAGTCAAATTAAAGAGTGCAAACAACAGGGAATAATAAAATAAAATCGAGGTTGCGGACAAAGGGGTATGGAAAACTGGAAACAGCCCTTTTTGAGCCCAAATGTTGAATGTACCTACTAGTTAGTACAGTCGAGTTCATAAATATGTATACACTTTAGTACCTTGTCTATTTAATGTCTTATATGAATTTATATGAATTGTCACAACGATTAAAGTGACAAGGTTCTAAAGTGTATACATATTTATGAACTCGACTGTACCTACCTTAGGTATACACTTTAGTACCTTGTCTATTTAATGTCTTATATGAATTTATATGACTTGTCACAACGATTAAAGTGACAAGGTTCTAAAGTGTATACATGGTTATGAACTCGACTGCAACTCTTCTGTAACTTCGTCTCAGGGCCACGCACGGAAGCTTTTTAAGAATTTAAAAGTTAAAATGATTCGTGACTCAGGTGACCATAGGGCTGGCTTCCTCGGCCAACGGCTAGCAATAGCTATCCAACGAGGAAATGCAGCCAGCATTATGGGCACTATTCCCGGTGGCAGTGGCCTAGGGGACATTTGTTCTTAATAAACTTAGAATAAGATAATTTATTTTAGTATTTAGTTTTAGTAATTATTTTTCTGTTTTTTTGTTTGTTTATTTTGTACGTATAAAAACTTCCATATGAAAGTGAAAAAAAAATGGTCTTGTAAAGAAATGTCGAGCATGTATTCAGCTATACTTTTTCAATCCACTACGGCACGCCTAGCCACTCAAATTAACATTGCACGGGTGGCGTCAATGTACGTTAAACTGAGTAGTGGGGTGTGCCGTCCTTGATTGAAATCATGATTGATATTTCAGGTGTTGCTTATAATATGCAATCAGTAAAAAAGGTTGTGAATAAAAAAATAAAAACCCAAGAAACTGAAGACAAACTCAAATTGTCTGAAGAAAAATTAAAAAAAATCACTTACAATGTTACTACTCCGAGGGATTACGGGCAGCGGTCGTCAGCTGCCGACATATATTCCCAAAGACGAAACTACGCTGTCCAAAAAACACCCAGAAAGGTGCCTGGCACATCAAAAGATTATAAGGCTTCCCCAATGAAAGATTTACTAAAATCAACGCCTTCGTCTATAAGTCAAATTAGTAATTCTAGTAGACTAAGTACTTCTAGTAGAATTAGTAGTTCTAGTAAGTCTACTGTTAAGCTTAATCAGAGTAATGTTAAGGCCAGAACAGGTAAAGATTTACCTTATGCCAATGTCACTGTAAATTCTCCTGTAGCTAAGAAAAAATTGGACTTAGATTACAATGCTGCTAAAGTAAAAGTTTCTAAACCAAAAGATAAGACAAATGAAGTTGTAAAATCGACAGAAGCCACCAAAGATGTTGAAAAACGAAATAAAAATACTAATAATAAAAAAGAAGTTGAACATGATAGAGGTGATTTTGAAAGGCACAGGACTAAAACAAGGACTCTGGGAGAAAATGAGGTGAAGCAATTAACGCCTGATAAAATAGACAACAATGAGGAGATGATGAATTTGAAAAAAAAGCTTGAGGCGAAACCCAAGGCATTTTACGTTGATCTTGATGGTGATACAGCTAAGGTGAGTGAAGTTATTACAATTCGTTTGCGAACGGTGCAAGTGGTAGCACATTTCCGCTGTGCAGGTCTCTCTTATTACACGTGTTTCGCCAGAAACACCGGAGGCAGTTTATTCTGATGACGGGAATCAGTAAACAATAAATTGATTGTTTTCTTAATGTGAATTTTTTGTTGCCATGTTTAAAGTTTTCATGAAATTGGAAAGTCTTTACCTTCTAGGTTGAACCCGAGAAAGTAAGCGAGGAGGAAATCTCTTATGAAGATGATTTTGAGAGTTACGAATCCGATTTCGATTCGTACCATAGTGACAAGTCGAATGACAATACAAGCGAGGATATGGAGCGTGACGTTATCAAACACGTTGAAGAGGATAAAGGAAAAGAACACGACAGTTTGGACACGAAGGATCTGAAAGATGAAGAGAATATGTTAGACTCAGGTGAGATATTAGGATTAAAACCATTGTAGGTAGTTAGATGATTTGTATTTGTATCAAGTAAATTGATCTAAAGCTGAAAACTCTTCAGCCTAAATAAATATGTTGCAGACTTTATTAAATTGGCTAATGAGGACCAAGAAAATACCTAGTAATAAGCAGAATCATGCGAAATCTAGCTTCAAGCTTGCCGCAAGCAACGCTGCGTGAAAGTCATCTTTTTGCGTAGTACAGTTGTTTTATGTCACGAAAGCGAGTGGGCTATACTTGTTTGTAGATGCACGTGTACCTTGTCTCTGAGTGTTGAACTGAGGCTCTACTTTGAAATCCGTAATTCGAACTTCGTCTATTGCTATCCCTTTTGCTCTCGACGCGTCACTAATTCGCAAGAAAGTGACGGGGCGATCCGAAGATCGAATTACTGATTTCAAAGTAGAGCCCCTGTCGTCGCTAAGGTGTCGCCGTAGTGTGCGTGTCTATACATACGCGTTAGAACTACAAGTATAGCTCACACGCTTTCATGAGATAAAATAAACTGTACCTATTGTAGATATCGAAATTTCAGGAAGTTTCGATCTTCGGGAACAGCGTTCCGCTAAAACCAAGCCAGCCGCGATGGAGTTCATCTTAGAAGGATCGGAGGAGGACAAAGTGACCTCCCTGGACGAGGGCTTCCAGGAGGGCTCCAGCGCCGTGTCCAGCATGAAGACCGTGCACGTAGATGTGTTGGACAGGTGGGTAAATTAAAAAAATTGGCGAATCCTTGGTTAGGAGGCATCACAATTTTAGCGGTGGTAGGACCTTCAGCGGGGTCCGTCCTGAACGATACCACCATTTTATCGTGTTATGTTGTGGGGATAAACAATCGGTGAAATTACTAGCATAAAGGCTAAATAAGCTTGCAGTTCTCAGGGTTGGCAACGCAATTTGCAGTTTTAGGATTGCAGACTAGATATTGCAAATGATTCATATCGTAGATCCCGCTTAACATCTGCTGGAATGTGAGCTCGTTTGCCTGATGAAATGTCTACTGAATTGACCAAAAGTATGTAAATCTTGAAACTTACCCCCTTATTACCCAACTGCTGAAGGAGGAGGTTAATGTGTTTATCAGCCTATATATGTATGTATGTTTCTTTGTGGCGTTCTAGAAACTAAAAACGTGGGCCGATTTTGATGATTCTTATGTCAATCGATTTGTCTTAATCTTGTGAGTGTAACTAAATATATGACAATAATTAAAATTCAAGCGAAGTGAGGGAAGTTGGTCTGGATCGTAGCAAGTGGAAGGAAGTGGTCTCTGCCTATCCCTAGGGGAATGAGGGGTGACTGTATATATGTATGTATGTATGTAACTGTTCAGATCCCGGTAAGGGCAGTTATTTGTGTGATGAGCGCGAATATTTGTTCATGACTAAGCCATGGACGTTTTGGGGCACGTTTTATAAACAGTGATGGGAAATAGGTGAGCTAATTTACCTAAACTTGATGCATGTTCATTCAATAATGTATTCCCATCTCACTCGCGCATGAATGAATATGCGTCAAGTTTAGGTAAATTAGCTCACCTATTTCCCATCACTGTTTATAAAGCTAGAAGTTACAATTATATAGGTCTAAACTGGCAACACTGCTCAAATGGCTGGTCGTCATTGGTCGAGGTTGTGTCAAATGGAAACTTGTAACCTGTCAATTGTAATTTGTAGCTTTATAAAACAGGCCACTGGAAACATCGGTATCTAACACTCCTTCATATTGTACTCACGAACAAATAAAAAGCAACGGGGTTACTTAAAACTGATATTCATTAAACAAATCTTTTAATGTTATGTTCGCCAAAGTAAATTCTCAAAAATGTTGATACCTGAAGCGATGCATGCCTCCTACTCTCTTTATACGATATTCTTTTTTTTAGACCTCTGTTCATGGATTTTAAAAAATCAAAACAAAAGAAACTCAAGAAACGCCTGTATGAGCAGATGGTGCAACGAGCAAAAGATATTTTAAGCATGGTTACACTCCATGAAATGTCGTTTACTCTCTTCGAAATGAAACCAATATCTTATGATTTGTACATGGCAACATTTGGTAGGACGAACTATATGCAAGTAGCTGTCCAAACGTTTGACGACGGTATTACTGAAGAGGTGCAAACAGATGAAGTAGCAACGGATGGTAAATGGACACAATTCCCTGTAAAATTTTCGAAATGTGATGTTTATTTAAATGATTATATCGTCCAAAGGAATAATAGAAAGAACAATAATGAAGACTATATATCAAAATTTGCTTTTATTCTTGACAACGATTCTACTGATAAGGAGGGTGATGTCAATACTTTGAAAGCGTACAAGGACAATCCCTTAAGGATTTTTTTGGAACAACGAGATGGTGCCGGTAATTGTAAAATGCTGCCGTACGACATCTTCAAAGATAAAATGAACAGTGACTTTAGCGTTAGTAAACTAAGCAAGTTTTTGAAGAAAGTGGAAAACAAAGCTAGTCGAGTTTTAAATTCCAATATCAAAGGATGTGTATTGGGAAATGTTATCATATCAGCTCTGCCATTTAGTTCTGGCTATGTTAACATAACTACCAAGAATATCTCAGATGCACAATCTTTCGTGAAACAAGCCAAAATCATTAATTTGATTGTATCAGAGAACAAAAATAATTTGATTCTAACGGTTCATAAGAAAGCTACAAGTGGGGTTGTAGCGGGGAAGAGTCTCCTTTGTCTTTGGGATGTGAGTATTGCCAGGACAGAGCCGCTAAAGATTCTAGTTGCCATAGACAATGTGGTGATTGGTCGGTTTAGAGGTAGCACTGATGGAATCATTGTCGCTGCTTTGGAAGATGGGTAAGTTACTTTATTATTTGTGACATACGTTTATATAATGGAAGCATTTTGTAGGATTATATAACGTATTTTTCAGTTCAATGCATCTTTGGGACCTGTCAGAAATGCCATTATGGCGAAACGATGTTAACAGTTTCAATAAAGAGTTAGTTGAAGTCAAGACCGATGTGATGACGCAAACGGAAAGCGACAGAGAGTGGAATTTGAAGAACAGAAATGCTGGCTACGAACAGGTCATTATTATAACTTATAAATGACCAAGTAACTGTTTGCGAGGTGCTTATTCTCAACACTGGTCTCTTAGTGGGAAGTGCTGTAGAATCATGGCATTTAAAAGTGCGGCCTAAGTACCAGACATAAAAATTCAAAATCATTTATATTTTATTTTGTACCCTTATAATGCAATACAATTCAAAACACTTTAATGTACACCATACAACACATTACAGAGAAACTGCACCATTAAAATTTATACCAGGGGCACGTTTTATAAAGCTACAACTTACAATTTTACAGGTCTAAACTGGCAACACTGCTCTAATGGCTGGTCGTCATTGGTCGAGGTTGTGTCAAATGGAAACTTGTAACCTGTAAATTGTAATTTGTAGCTTTATAAAACAGGCCCCAGGTATAAACAAAAGGCGATCTAATCGCTGAATAGCGACCTCTTTCCTTCTACTCTTGTATTAATAGATAGATACTTCACTGTGTAGGCTCTAAGTTGTCCTAAAAGCGATTTTCAGTAGTCGATAATTACCTAAATACCGTCTATCTATTCAAAGCTTGGTTTTATTTCGCAGCTGCCTATACCGTTTGCGTTGCAAGCGTGTGCGTACACCAGCAGCGCTGCCAACCTAGACAGCAAGGAGGCGACGGGCCGAGTTGTCGGGCTGGAGTTCGTTGGAGACGCGCAGACGCACGACGGCGGACGGAGGGTAGTTGGACAGGTAACTTTGAGTACCTTACGAGAAAATTGGTTGACATTTCTTTTTGTGGTGAATATACTATACCCGGCCCGGGGAACCTTGATCCCTATGACAGTTCATGTTAGTGATGGGTCGTGTCGATGTAACTTAACTTTTTTATAGGCAAAGGCGTGACTTGCATTCAGCCACGTTGGTAAACATGTTTAAAAAAAATATATGACACATAATTTATTACTTAATTATGTCACACATGAAAACTGATACGAATAAAACCTAATCTTAATTAAAACAAAAACTGGTGTCCCCAAAAATAACCATAATTTGAGTGGAATAAAAACAATTTCATGTAACTTTTTTTAACATTCAGCACCTATAACTTAAATGATTATAAATCGGACACTGAAAGCGTACTATGTTAATGTATATTGTACACTCGTTTCCATTATCGACATTTGTTTATCGATACTTTTCCGCACTAGTCGATATCTTCCAAACGAAGTAAGTTTTGCAAGACGTAAACGTAAAGTCTGATTGAGATAATTTCTTGTAAATGTTAAGAATTGTTATAATTCCAACGGAATATCATTGTAATGGCATATATCTACCTAAAATTAATAAATGTAATTTTTAGACGCCTCCAATTCGATTCTAATGTAACGGTGACGCCACTACAAGGTTGTGTCGTGGGAATAACTGTCAGTGTCATAGGGATCAAGGTTCCCCGGGCCGAGTATAAGTCAAAGTCCAATATCTTTATTTTGCTTAAAGTGTGGTGCAGTACAGAGGGCTTATTGTCTAACGCACTCGCAATCACTATCGTTTTCATTTTGATCGAAGGCTTGTCTGCATACAAAATGAAAACAATTGTTCCACTTTGATGTCGGTTGTGATTGCGAGTGCATTAGACAATAGGCCCTCAGGCCCCTCAGGTCGCAATGGTGAAAAAGATTGTTTCACACAGTTTGCCAGTGTCAGGCATGCAAAATGTGAATTAATAATGAATTTACATAATAGAAATAAAATAGAAATAAGATTTAAATTTGAATACAAGCTAAAGAGCAACGATTACATACTGTATGATTTAATTTACAGTTATGTTCGCTACAACGCCTGGGAGTACTAACAATATGGACGATAGTACAAGAAAAAACTAAAACATACGACATAGGAAAAGCGTTTTGGTCTAAAATGAAGTTAGAAAAAACTCAAACTGTTTCACTCAACGACCACATAAGTGCGAGAGAAACAATCAATGATATAAATTCATTATTCAACCTTAATGCTGGTAAAAAGAGGATGCTGAACAGAAAACAAGAAAGAACTCTGGCCAAAAACTTTTCGCGCCCAAAGTCAACTGACAGCATAAACGACAAAAACTTTTCGCGCCCTAAATCAACGGATAGTAGACCAGCGAGTGCTGCCAGCGCTAAAAAAAAGTTGCCAGAGAAAAATATGCCCCATGACTGGGAAAGCGGTATCGTTTGCGATGATTTAAAAATAATGCAATATAATAATACCGATAGATATTTAGTAGCTAAGAATAATGGCGAAGTGTTGAGTTGCACGAAAAGTCTGGGCGTTTTTAAAGTTGAAAGATTATGCGTTTCTTGTAAGTATTATTTAAGGTTTCATACAGTGCGGTTTCAAAGCTGTTTTCAATTGAACAAAAGTGATTGAATTTAAGGTTTTCTCACACCAACCGGCTGCAGTGTGCCATCTCCCGTACTTACTTAAGTCCCGCGCTGCTTCTGTCGTTGCTTTTGGTGTGTGGAAAACTGTATAAACCGTATTTTATGCGTCTCTCGCTCGCTTAAAAGGTTGTTGAATCAATATTGTCTTATATTCTACTGCCTATAGTCGCGCTGTTCTATGAGGCACGATTTGAAAGCTGTCAACGCAGTAAAAAATCAAACCTCAACGTATGTTTTGCATTGAGTTTGACAGCTGTCAAATTTAAAATGGCGCGGCTATAGTAAATAAATACTTCTTTCAGCTGACACCTCGCCTATAACCTGCTTAGAGATATCCCCTGATGGATCGCCGTATTTTCTGGCGGCCACCGACTCTGGAACTGTCCATCTCTACTCTATTGTAGAAACCAGGGTTCTACTTACACTAGACTGCCAGTGAGTGAAATTAATTTTAAGTTTAGTATTTTATTAGTTCTTCAATAATTTAATGAAATACACCAAACATGGAAAAATCCGATGCTGCCGTTGAAATTCCATCGTAACCATGTATTTTTATTATTTTTTGTACTAGAAGATTAAATTTAATGAAATAAGGAACAGTCTTATTGGGTACTAGAGGACGCCCGCGACTTCGTACGTAGAATTAGTTTCCCGCTACTCCCCCCATTTCTTCCCGTTGGGGGTCGATTTTCGGAAAATTCTTTCTTAGTGCTCACTAACATCATGAAAGGAACCCCTGTACCAAATTTCAAGTTTCTAGGTACAGTAGTTTCGGCTGTGCGTTGATATGTCAGTCAGTCAGTTTTGCCTTTTATATATATAATATATATAAAAGAAGATGTTTAGATGAGACGGAAATAAATAGTTGATTTATACGAAGAATCGTGTCGAATCCAATTATGTCTTGGTTGCGGGACTCATTCGTATGGCATAATGATTGTTTGTCCTAACGATTGCATCGCATAATTTTATTACGCATAAGACCCTTTTAGGCTGACATTGCAGAATTTAATAAACGTCTACGGCACGGAGCTGTGGGCGCGGGCCTCGCAGTGGCGCCGCGTGTTCTCCATGCAGAAAAGAGCCGTGCGAGCGATGACCGGCGCTCCAGACGATGCGCCAGCGCGGGAATTTTTTGCCCAACTTAAAATACTCCCTCTCCCGTGTTTATACCTATACCAGGTGGCAGTCTTCACACACGAAAACCTAGGCCTATACAAGCGGCAAGGTTCAAATCCTAGGTTCTCCCTACGTAGTAATAGGCATGCGGACCGGCTAATCGCGGATAAACACAAACTGGCCAAAACAGAGCAATCCGTATATTTCCTTGGACCCGCTGTGTGCAATCGCCTGCCAAAAGCCGTAATAGATGCGGCTTCCATCACACAATTTAAGAACAAACTTAAAAAATGGCTCCATGAGCGATTGTTTTATGATTACGATGAGTTTTTTAATCTAGCCCTCACAGGGTAACAAATAATTATTTAAAATGTTAATATTTTATTACTATTAATGATTTATTCAATAATAACTTAATTTATAATTATAACGAATATGATACTTACATTATAAGAGTAATATGTAAACTGACCTATAACAATTGTTACGAATAAATTATTTCATTTCATTTCATTTCATTTCTATTGTGTAGATTAGTTAAGGTTAGGTTAGATTAGTTTATTAAAATAAAACCCTTTCTATTGTAAAAACCGTTTTAGGTCAAACGATTTTATGCCATATGATACACTAGAGGACGCCCGCGACTTCGTACGCGTAGAATTAGTTTCCCGCTACTCCCCCCATTTCTTCCCGTTGGGGGTCGATTTTCGGAAAGTCCTTTCTTAGTGCTCACTTACATCATGAAAGGGACCCCTGTACCAAATTCCAAGTTTCTAGTTACAGTAGTTTCGCCTGTGCGTTGATATAAGTCAGTCAGGTTTGCCTTTTATATATATAGATTATGCGAAAAAACCATTATGGATTCCGATATAGACCCCTTTGGTTGCAGTAATGGCGGCCCTGTAGTGGAGACTCCGAGGCAACCCCAAGCCGACTCAAAGGGGCGGTTCGTGAGTGATCCCCCGCGCAGCCACTCGCACAAGAGGAAGGAGATAGATATAACTGCCAAGGTGAGATAGCGAATATACTGGGGGCCTACTCTGAAAATCTAAATTCAAAGTAAGGCTCCATCCCTCTCGATTTAGTCTTGGATGACGAGTAAAAGGGATAGGGCACCCGAAGTTTCGGGTCGAGTGCTTCATGTTACCCATTACAATACCGTTTGAGCGTATGAGAGTGAGTGAGAGGATATAAAATATACAAAGGTTTTTTTAAAAGCTATGAACAGTACAAAATAATATCAAGCGTGGATTTGATTTGCAATAAAAATTACAGAAGTTTCACCACGTGTCTGTAGGCAATTATTAAAATGGTTTTGTCGAATTTTGACGTTTCAATGTTGCTTCTTATGGTTAACGAACGGTATCACGCGGTTTTGTTCGTTTACATTCTGTTAAATACTTACCCCCTTACTAATAAACATTGAGTAACGGTGGTATAGCTGTACAATGTTTTGTCCTTATCTGTCAAATTCAAATGTCACAATGACAGATAAGGACAAAACATTGTGTAGCTATACTACCGTTACTCAACGTTTATTAGTAAGGGGCTACAATAGAGTAACCTCCAACAGTAACGGGATGCATGTCTATATGTTCACTAGGACCCAAAAAAGACAAAATGTCTATTTTAGTTGCAAAATCGATGGGATTTTTTTTACTTTCAAGCAAGGTAAATCCTACTTATAATATTATTATTATAAATGCGAAAGTTTGTGTGTGTGTGTGTGTGTGTGTGTTTGTTACCTCTTCACGCTGCAACGGCTGGACGGATTTGGATGAAATTTGGAATGGAGATAGCTTATACCCTGGATTAACACTTAGGCTACTTTTCATCCCGGAATAAATCAGTGTTCCCGTGGGATGGCAAAATTACTGATTCTACGCGGCGAAGTCGCGGGCAGAATCTTCAAGAGGAAGGTTTTTTATAATAAAAGCTGGTTTATTGTACGGGTGTTACAGAAAACTCGAATAAACCGAAGCGAAGCGAGGGCGGGTCGCTAGTCATCCATATATGTGTTCATTTTCAAACAAATTCCATACATATATGATCATGATTTTCCAAGAAAACCCCATACATATTTATGGTGATCGTCGCCATAGTAAAAATACATGTATCATCTCTGGCACATGTATCATCTCTGCTGGTGGGTGGGGACATTTTTGCCCATCGTCCTTTGGTATGAGTACCTACAAACCCTAAAGAAAATCATCAAATACAAAAACATGCTCAAGTGCGAGTTGGGCTCGCACTGATTCGATTCGAGTAGGTATAATAATACCTACTGTTCTGGCGGCACGGAACCCTCGGTGCGCGAGTCCGACTCGCACTTGACCTGTTTTTTCACCTTATTCAATTGAAATAACGTGCATAATTGTACCTGTTTGTAAGGTTGATGAAACAGGGGCAAGTAGTTAGTTTTAAATATTTGATTGAGGGCCTGTTTCACAATCGACAAGTAAATTTATGTGCCAGTTAAAGTTAGCTCTCTCCTTGTCTATGTTCAAGTGCAAGAAAAGGAAAGGGCTAAATTTATGTGTTAGATATGCTTTACTTGACGATTGTGAAACAGGCCCTGAGTAATCTAAAAATATGTGTCAGATGTCAGTGTCATCGGTGGTCTGGTCGAGGGTGAACCCGTGCTGCATCTTCACGCTCACCCGCGAGGGGGCGCTCGGCGCGTGGGAGCTGACCCACAGCGATATATACCCTAAATACAGCGCGGGAAGGGCCGCCGTCGCGTGCATGGCTAACGACGGGACGCTGGTAAGTTATACTCGGCCCGGGGAACCTTGATCTATGACAGTTCATGTTAGTGTTGGGTCGCGTCGATGTAACTTAACATTTCTATAGGCAAAGGCGTGACTTGCATTCAGCCACGTGAGCCACGATGGTAAACATGTTTTTAAAAATATATTCTGCATTTCTAATGTTTGTTATGTTGTTGTTGCAATGTCACACATGAAAACTGATACTACTAGAATAGTACGGAACTCTTCCTGTGCGTGTCCGACTCGCACCTGGCCGGTGGTTGTATTCTTTATGGCATTCATAATTAATTAGAGAGAGATATGCTTATGCGTAGGTATATTATTATACAAGGTCGACCGTCACAAGGTTTGAATTTGGATTTGTCAACATCTGCTCAATGAACGGTGACCCCTGACAAAATGAACTGGCCAGGATGCTATTTGATATGTACCTACTTGTTCTATGGATCTAACCACTTCCGTGTGACACCTCGTTTAATGTGTTTCTCTTCTCACCACAGGCCTTGCTAACGGCGGACGGCGACGTACAAGTGCACCGGATCTCACACTCACAGAAGACCGCAGACTACCTAAATTTATTTCACAAATATGTAGCACTCCTATAGACAATATAATTTATCTAAAAACTGGCGATTTTTGATAGTTTTATTTTTAACTTTAAAGAAGGTTGGTTGGGACTACACCGGTCAATCAGACGCTCAGGTTCACTTTGTCCATATTCCCATTTCGGCTACATTCCCAACGCGTCCACACAACAATCCCAAATTGTCCACTTTCACCTCGTCCATATTCCCAACTCGTCCTCATTCCCAATTAGTCCATATTCCCAACTCGTTCTCATTCCTAACTTGGCTGCAACTTAACTTTGTACTGTAGGGCTGTTCGATATCAATTCGATCACTCGGTTGTTCACTAGTTGTTGGGAATGTAAACGAAATGGGAATGTGGACGGGATGGGAATTTGGGTGAGATGGGAATGTGTACGAGATGGGAATGTGGAGGAGATGGGAATGTGAACGAAATGAGAATGTACACGAGATGGGAATATATGGACAGATGGGAATGTGGACGAGATGGAAATGTGGACAACTAATTATTATCATTTATCATAGTACCACCAGGCAAAAATAGTTTGACGTGGTGTCAATTACCAGCAGCATTATCAGGAACTTTTTTATCATGTTGCCAATTTTTAAACTCTGCCACCGTTGACAAAAATGCTTCTCATTAAGTAAACACGCCAGTGACACTTGCAATGTCGAGACTTGTGCCTAAATCTGTGTCGGCTTTATTCTTTTAACCTTTTCGTCGTCAACGACAGGTAAATACGCATTTAATATGCTTACAAATTGGAAAGTTACTTATTTTCAGTAATTACTAAGCAAGTTTAACTAGTCACAGTTTTCGTAATTTTCTACAGCTGCAATTCTGACTATCCTATACCCTAACGTGGCTAGATGCAAAACATGGTCCTTCAAGCCGGATCGTTCGATTAATTTGAACAAAATGTGACAAAATAATATACTTATCTCATAAATCTTGCTGTGCAGTTAAATAAGAGTGATCGATTTTAGGCATTCTAAAGATAAGGTATTTATCAATGAAATAAGGCCGCCGGTTGTCCACTAAAATTATGTCTTTTCGCAAACCTGACGGCAAGCAGTGGTATTCGTACTGTTATACTTTGCCGTGGGAGTAAGCAGCTCATGAGGCCTTCTATCTTAGTCTTTATTCATACAAAAGACACAAACAAAAAACAGAAAAATAATAAAAACATACCTAAAACTAAATACTAAAATAAATTAATTTATTTTAAGTAACTATAATACGAACAAATGTCCCCTAGGCTACTGCCACCGGGAATGGTGCCCATAATGCTGGCTGCATTTCCTCGTTGGTAGCTATTGCTAGCCGTTGGCCGAGGAAAGAGCCAGCCCTATGTTCACCATTTTAACTTTTAGATTTTTAAAAAGCTTCCTTGCCTCCGGGCCCCACGGTCCAAGTGTTTCTACTCCATAATACGCTTTATAATAAAAAACTGTTTATGAATGTGGAAATTAGGAGTAGAAAAATGGCATCTCCGCCGCTATACTTAACGTATACCCAACGAGCTCGGACTCCGTGGATGGGATACGATAAGATGATGACTGCAAAAGATAGTTTTAAACACGGCACAGGGTATTGATCCTCTCAAAAGCAAAGGTGAGCGAAAACAGGAGTGAAGTCCAAGCGGCGAGTTTAAGTAGTCAAACACATATTAGCGCGTGCATTCTCAATTAGGCAGCCTTATACGTTCGAGAAGGTATGCTGCCAAATTTAATACACGCGCTGAAATGTGTTTTGTTCGCTTTGACGGGACTACTTAAACTCGCCGCTTGGACATCACTCCTGCGTTCACTCACCTTTGCTTTTGAAAGAATCACTACCCAGCTCCGCTCCACTCCGCTCATCTCCGCCTCAGTGGAGCCGCAGCCTAAGTCCAACTTTAACTAATTCGTTTTATAACATGTATTTGTTACGTTACTATACAAATAAATAGCAAAACAGATCCGCCACGAAGACCTTCGCATATGCCCATAAGGTTGAAATTTACGTATTTTCCCATGTTTGACGATTAATGTTAAACTCAATTATGAAGAGTATATCTTGGAGCGGTAAACAAACATTTCGTCATTTAGTTTTGGACGTGTACACGTATCTGACCATTTATCGTAATGCAAGTAATTATTGATATACAGATAGTGATTATCTAACGGTACTAAAACAGCAGTGGTATTGTTACCTAAAATTCGGTAGTGTCAACGTAATTGGTAAGTCTGCTTTTTTTTTACATGTAGCCAAGATATACATTATAGAAATAGAATAGAAATAGAAATAATTTATTCAACGTTTTAAACAACGCATCTAATACAAATGATGGATAAAAAAAAACAAATCAAACATGGCGTTAAAAAGGGCTCCTACTCGTGCCGCAGTAAAGGGTGAACTGTTTATTTCTACCCTATGAAAAACTAACTTAAATATCTAAAATAAAATGGGGTAAGTAATGATTTTATTACCTATATAATTTATTATTCAATTCTCATGCTCTAAAATTACCCATAAAAAGCCATGTATAGGCGTGGAATAAAGTGATACTTTTTTCTCTTGCGACTAAAGTATCCACTTACATACATATACAGTATGTAAACTTACTAAAACCATTTGTTTGAATCCGGGCATGTATAGGCGATAAATAAGGTCTTCGTATATAAATTATTGAAATTCTAACGTTTTTTATAATTTATAATTGTAATACAAAAAATATCATTTTAGTTATTCATGATTCAATAACATCCTGTATTATTTGTTTACAATTGTAACATTTGTCATCTGGTTGTCAGGTCAAGGCCAAGTTCAACATTTTCAATGTCAGTTAAAGTAAGGCTATGTGCACACTTCCGATTAAATACGACGTAGATTAGACCAAATGTGGCTGTTATTTGAACCAAGCGACGATGGTTGTTTCAAATGAACGCTACGCATCAAAGCTGGATTTTGCCGGGTACGTCGCTTGATTATGTTCGAAGCTTGTACAATCCGCAGCCTCATTTCTTCCTCCGTTCTCGACACTTTTTTTAAATACTAACTGTTTCACCCATCCCCAGAAGAAATAGTCTAGAGGTGTGGGGTTCAGCAAACGTACCATATCATACAACTCCCCGCTTTTCTAGTGCTGAAGCCAAGATTTTCTGTAAAATGGTTGTAGATCCTTTTTTCCGTTCTGACGTCAATACGAGGACGAGGCCCACCACTACTACTACTATCCGGTACTGACCGGAACCGCTCTTTCATTGTCACGCAGTCTGGTAATCGCCCTTATAATTGACAATAAAGTGACACCAGTGAAATTTGAATGACATAAATCTGTCACGACGTAAACATTACACATAGGGTGATACTTTTAGGGTTAACCGACTTTGAAAAACGTAAGTGTTTATAATTTTTAAACAATGATAAAATTAAAAATATTCGACCCGTACTAGCAAAACATGTGTTAAAATACTTAACTCGACTTGGCTATCAACTGGTTTAAAGAGATGGTTTTAGTTAGTTTACATACTGTTTAGACATTAAATCACGCCTGTTTCCCACTTCTACTATTAAATTTCTATTTCGCGTCACTGGTAGATCACGTGACTCTTCGTATAACGTCATCTACGAGTGACGCGATTGGTTTTGAAACGAAAAGAATAGAAACGCTAGTTAGCATAATGCATCTTGGCTAGGGCCCCAGATACACTCATTATAATATATGTTTTTGTTTGTGATTAACGAATCAGCACTACTTTTCACACACTGTATTGATTATAATTAAGCGAAATAAATGTTTTTCTATTCTATTCTATTCTATTCTAATGTGGCAGCTCCCCAGCCACCATGAGGTTGGTACTGCTGCTCGTCGCTGCGAGCCTGGCGGACGGTTACAAGGTGCTCGTGGTGACGTCGGTGCCGGCGCCGAGCCACAGCATCCTGGGCAGGGGCATCGTCACCGCGCTGCTGAAGGCCGGGCATAGTGTGGGTAATCCATCAATCAAGCAAACAGTAGTTTCGGCTGTGCGTTGATATATAAGTCAGTCAGTTTTGCCTTTTATATGTATAAATTAGCCAGTGGATCAAACTTTCAGTTAGAACTACGGTAGGTAGGTATATAAAACGCCTAGCCAGAAAACTAGTAGTAGGGTGACGGAACCAGTAATGGACAAGGACCAATGACGGACACTTGATTCTTATTTTACAGATGGGGGTTATTCATTTGTTTTGCAACAATCAATTTAGGACCGTATGAAATTTAAATTAAGAGTTAAAGTGTCCATTACTGGTGCCTGTCAGCTAAAAGTGTCCAACACTGGTACCATCACCCTAGGTTTATATGAGTTTAACTGAAACACTACTTACAACGTAAATATTTTCGATATTTTTAGCAGTTCTTTGTACTTTCTAGGTATCGTGGGCGACTCCATACCCTGAGAATGTAAAGCCAGTGAACAACTTGACTGTAATCGACGTCAGCGCAACCCAAGCAGTCTTCGCAAGTATGTTTTACCTTTAAGGGCCTTTTTCACAATCGACAAGTAAATTTATGTGCCAGTTAAAGTTAGCTCACTCCTTGTCTATGTTCAAGTACAATAAAAGGAAAGGGCTAAATTTATGTGTCAGATATGCTTTACTTGACGATTGTGAAACAGGCCCTAAGACACTTTAATAAATAAAAAAAACAATGTGGCTCATTCACTCCGTGTTTTTGCAAAATTCTCCGTAATTTATCCCGTTTTGTTGGTGTTGTGTTGTCTTTAGTTCGTACGAGTAAGACGCCAAGATTAAAATTTCTAAAATGTTTGATTACATCTTACGTATTTTGAACACAGTTCGTTTCATAAATTATAGGTAAAGGATAGTTAAAAGAAAAAGAAACCCTAAAAACAAGCGTTTGACCTTTGCCTGTTTTATAAAGCTACAAATTACAATTTACAGGTTACTAGTTTCCATTTGACACAACCTCGACCAATGACGACCAGCCATTTGAGCAGTGTTGCCAGTTTAGACCTGTAAAATTGTAACTTGTAGCTTTATAAAACGTGACCCTTGTACTACAACATTTTCAAGCGGCGACCACAACGCCGGAAACTTTTTTCCACTTGCAATCTACATAAATACCATTTCTTTACAGACATGAACATGTCCGACGTAGAGATTAACGGCCCGTCTAAAATGGTGCCCCTCAGTGCGTCCATGGTGACCCTGACCGCGGGCTCCCCGCAGATGGCTCAGGCCTTGGTCTCCGAGCAATTCGACGCCGTGGTCACGGAATGGTTCATTTCAGATTTAGCTGCTGGGTGAGTCAGTTTTCGGAATGGAAAGGAAAGCGACCCCTCAGCATATCTGGCTGACTTCTATGAGAGCGATAGATGACAGTTGAATTTCGATATAGCTAGGTAAATCAATATGAATTGATACAGGTACTTAAGTTAAACAAGTGACGGTTCTTGCTGTAATGTTTGCACCAACCTCAACTATTCTCTGTTTGGCCTAGTAGGTCGACTGGTAGAGAATGCCTAAATGCCTGATCTGGCAAGAACTAGTGGCCCCATCGATCACTTGGCCCTAAATAGCCAATGGAATTGATGAGTAAATAGCATTGGGTGGTAGCGACCTGGTAGGAATCTACGCAAGATCTTACCATCCGCGAATGCCACATTTAACTTCGTAAGGCCCACCGTACTACAAACTAGGGCTCGCTGTCGTGGCAAAGGTTTTATGGCCCGTTCGGCACGTGTAATTAAGTCACGTGTACCCGTGTAGATCCGTGTACACAGGTTCATTTACCTTAGGTACACGCGGATCCGGTCCGCCAGCAACGTTGAGTGAAGATAAGATGCAGTGTCTCTAAAGGCGACGAATAAAAAGCACACGAACGCAGGTACGGACTACGTATCTTGGCGTGTCACGTGAATCCGGACGCGAACGCAGGTACGGGCTACATACCGGCCGTGTTCATGAAATTCGTGATCTTAGTACCTCCGGGGTTAAGAACACGTAGCTACGGGTCGGCGTGTATCACGGATATCCATAGCCCTACTACAAACGGAGTTTTTTCTGAGTGGGACTTTGAATCTACGAGCAAATAGGAAAATAAACTTTATTCTCATTGCATCACAGTTCAATTTAAATTTACACCTATTGTACAGTGGGCCTTATGAAGACAGAAAAGTTATTGATTGGTATAAACATGTATCAGAATTGTATCATATACACTACACTAATTCCAATATATCTCTATTCAGATTTGCAGCAGTCCAGCAGGTTCCTTGGATCATGCTCAGCGGCGTCACCTTCCATCCCTTGCTGGAGGTGTTGATGGACGACATATCCAGCACCACGCTGCATCCCGTCATGCTGAACGCGGCGAGAGTCCCCATGAACTACTGGGAGAGGCTGCTGAACTCCATCCTGGTAGACAGCATGAAGTTTGGAAGCTGGTAAGTCGGAAAGACAGGATAAGGAAGGAGGAAAAGAACATGTGTTAGTGACAAAATAATAAATAATAAATTATTAAGACAAAGAGAACATTAAAGAAGAGGACAATTGTTTTTACTGCTGGGTTGGATTTTCGGTTAGTACTTAGTTAGTTGTTATTTAGTTGTTTTGTATGTATATAAAACAGAAACATACTTTTTTATCGCCCTTTTCAAAATTGATTACTTTCTCCGTAAACGTGTGCCTTCTTTAAACCCGACAATGGCGAAATCATAGTGGCAACACCAATGATAAAATGGTTTAAAAAAGAACCTTTTTTGAAGTTGGTTTAAAAACAATGAACCAACGCCAAATTATTGAGGAATCCGAACCTACATCTCCTCTGGCTATCCAAAAAATCTGTAGAATCAGATGGCGCATTGTACTCATGCTAATTTCAACGAACTCGAAACATGAGTGTCGTTTGTTAATAAACAACGATAGATGGGTCAGCATACCTTCCGAGTATGAAAAAGCAAGCGATCACTAATTTCGTGGATCTTAAGTAGGGTCCCATACCATACTAATGAAAAAAATTGGTTGACAATAGGCGGAGAAATCAGGACTTCTATTCGATACGGTAAAACCCGTAAAACCACATTGCTTTTAATGTTTTATGCTAAATGAATGAATCTTTGTTTTGTGGCTTTTTTTAGGGTCGTGCGATTGTTAAGCGAGCGCAAATTCGCCAATGTATTCGGACCATTGGCCGCCGCGCGTGGATCAGTGCTGCCACCTCTGTCAGCTGTTTATAACAACGTGTCCGTGCTGTTGGTCAACTCGAACCCTGCGCTGGCGCCGGCGCAGAGCCTGCCGCCCAACGTCGTCGAGATAGGGGGGTACTTCATTGACGAGGGCGACGCGTTGCCCAAGGTTGGTTTTGTTGGAGGAGTCAATCGAGAGCACTGATCGTGCCAAGCCTGAGGACAATGATGGAATAAATCTATGCCAGTCATTTAACTGGTTGCCTCATCTTGCATACGGGCCATTTTCAATTCTATTGGTCACTTTGGAAAAAAACTCCTTTGTTTATGGTCACAAGGGCCCCATTATCCTAAAGTGCCCACGGCCGCCAATAGGTCCACAAGCCAAGCCACAAACCAAGGTTGCACAAAGTCCTACCACCTCTATCTTTCAAGTGATATACTCATACTAAGCTCACAATGAAGAAATATTTACCCTGAACCCCATTAAATAATCCCCAGGACCTACAAAAACTCCTGGATGCGTCTACTCAAGGCTTCATCTACTTCAGCCTGGGCTCAGTGGTCAAGATATCCACTCTGCCTGACTCCCTGAAGGTGGAACTGATGCAGATGTTCGCCGAGCTCACATACACCGTGCTGTGGAAGAGTGATCAGGAACTGACAGGGCTCCCGAAGAACGTGTTTGTGCGGGACTGGTTCCCACAGTCTGCGATATTAGGTTGGTGACCCGTGCTGTCCAACGTCAACGGCTGGGTTTCTGATCACTCAGCCGGCCAAATTATACCGTGTCCGGTTTATATTACTTACTTACTTTCAAGCATTACCTATTGTATTTTATGTTTGACAAAAAATGACCTTCTGGGGCCTGTTTTATAAAGCTACAAATTACAATTTACAGGTTACAAGTTTCCATTTGACACAACCTCAACCAATGACGACCAGCCATTTGAGCAGTGTAGCCAGTTTAGACCTGTAAAATTGTAACTTGTAGCTTTATAAAACGTCTCCCTGCCTGCTGGATTTTCTTGCGGCGCTTCTTCTCCACAATGATGGTCTTGTCCAAAGCGCTAGTAGATTCACTCTACAGCTACCGACCTGTAAAAGAGCCCGTATGTGGCCAATTTACTGAATAAATGTTTTGATTTTGATTAGGCTTTTTGTGGTGCTACTCGTCAGTTTCGTGATTGGCCCGAATTACTCTGAATTCCATACACGTTGATGATGATGATGAGTGGGGACGCGGCCGAGGCAGACGGGCGGTCGAGTGGCTCTCCATTCATTCCGCCCTGTTCCCCTTGCACGTTACACGCCTGCATACAATACGGTTCCATACACGTTACAATACGGTTTAAAATTTTGTGATTTTGGAAGTTCGATTTTACAAAATATCTCGAATAATCGGCTAACTGATCGGAAAGTTAGTCCGCCTTTTCGACTTCAAACGTCCACATTTTAGGGCTCCTAGGGCTAGACTGTTTCTCAAGAAAGTAATATTCACAGCTCATCCGAACATCATCCTCTTCATCACCCACGGCGGGCTCCTGTCCACTACCGAGGCGGTTCACTACGGGGTGCAGCTGCTGGCGGTGCCGGTGTTCGGGGACCAGCCGATGAACGCGGACCGGGCCGCGGAGGCCGGGTACGCCGTCAAGGTGCCCTTCCACGTGGGCATGGCGAGGGAGGTGCGGGCGGGGGTGCACGAGATGATCACCAATGACAGGTATATCTAGTGTCCAAGCTCATTTCAAATGCAATCGTATAGATGAGCAAGAGTTTGGAATATTAAGTAAACTTAGAAACTCTACATATGTTAAAAAAACCTATGTCATTGCTTTGAAATATTGTAGCCTATGTTACTCCCACCCTCATATGTTATAATTAATTTTCTTTCTTTCATACACACAAACATACATACATACATACATACATACATACATACACTCAAAAAACATAAATTTCCTTCTGACGCAGTCGTGTAAAAAGGGGGCGCGTCTGTTCGGATTGAAATTGGCAACATGATCCAATTTTTATACAAATACACTGCTCTATAAGTATAGGTTTCTTTTTTACTTGCGTTTCCGTCTCACTGCTGGGTAAAGGCCTCCCCACACTTTTCCAGGTTTATGCGGTGTTTGACACCCGCAAATAAGATCTGCTACTGCAGTGGTGGTAGAACCTTGTGCAGGGTTCGCACGAACGCTGCCACGCAGCAGTGTTTGCATTTTTGTGTTCCGGTATCACTTACAACAACCGGTGAAATTACCGGCATAGATGAATTAAATTTTAGTCCTCAGGGTAGGCAATGCAGTTGCAGTCTTAGGATTGCAGTGTTGAGATGGAAAATGTCTTTGGGTCACTGGTCCCACTTACCACCACGTTGCTAGTGTACGTTATATAATATATGAATAAACATGCAGTTTTAAGATACCAAATTTAATAATTTAAACTATTTAGCGTGCATTCTATTGATGACCAAACCACTTTGGATTTTGAATGGTTATATATAAGTAATGACCTAAATCATTAAAATGAAATAGAATGATAAGACAAGCCTGATAGGCAATTACAGCCTTTTCCTGCAAACGGTTTCCGACACCGTTAAAAAATATTTTTTCTTTAGTTATCCGAAATATCCAAATCTCAAACTGTCAGGCATATAATAATAATATAATAATAATATTGTATACCTACATTCATATACACAGAAAAAATCTGTAAGGATTAAAAATATCCCAACATTATTTTGATACTTTGCAATGTATCGCAACGCAGTAGGTACTATCAGCCCAACGGAACCCTGACCAACCATAGAACTGTGTCACAGTGACGAATGATTCAACTCGTAAGAACTGTCAAACAAATTGTTTTATAGTGTCACTTTGACACCGTTCTATACTGATAGTACATAGCAAATTCATATTCAAGATTGTAGAGATATTTTTGATCCTTGAACATATTTTAAGATCATTTTGTCGTTACAGCTATTCCAAAAAGGTGAAGTATCTTTCAAAGCTGTATCACAGTCGGCCAGTGGAGCCTTCTAAGCTCATCGCTCACTACGTGGAACTAGCTATCGAAACTAAGGGTAAGCCGTTATCTAAATATTTACCTATCGCTATTATAATATATTCTTACTAGCGACTAGCCCTCGCTTCGCATCCACCAGAGTTTATTCATACATACATTCATACATACATAAATACATACATACATACATACATACATACATACATACATACATACATACATACATACATACATACATACATACATACATACATACATACATACATACATACATACATACATACATACCTTCACGCAGTAATCCCGGAGTGGGGTAGGCAAAGCTACAGAATTAGCTACAACTGTAAAAATTGGTTGATAATTCTGTAACCACAAGATGTTTGCCAGCATATTAGCATAGTATATTATAGTGACAGTTGCAAGCCCATCGCCTAACAGTACTACAAGCCTTTATTCCCTTATTTGCCTCTTACGACATCCACGGAAAGACATGGAGTGGCACTATTCTAACCCGGCAACCACACGGCAGAGTTTATCTTCTTCTATATATATATAAAAGAGGATGTCCTGACTGACTGACTGACTCATCAACGCCCAGCCCAAACCGCTTAGGATAAAGATTTGGAATTTTCAGGGAAAGTTGATTTTATAACGTAGGCGTCCTTTAAGAAGGGATTTTTCGAAATTCAACCCCTAAAGGGAAAAAAAGGGGTTGCCAAGTTTGTATGGGAAAAAATGTTTTTATGGTCCAATTTACTTGAAACTTGGTAGAAATGCTCTTCAGTGCAAATAATGAGAACGTAATTCAGCGATTACTAAAATTCAACCCCTAGAGGGATGAAAGGGGGTTGCCAAGTTTGTATGGGAAAAAATGTTTTTATGGTCCAATTTACTTGAAACTTGGTAGAAATGCTCTTCAATGGAAATAATGAGACAGATTTCAGCGATTACTAAAATTCAACCCCTAGAGGGATGAAAGGGGGTTGCCAAGTTTGTATGGGATAAAATGTTTTTATGGTCCAATTTACTTGAAACTTAGTAGAAATGCTCTTCAATGCAAATAATGAAACATGTAATTCAGCGATTACTAAAATTCAACCCCTAGAGGGATGAAAGGGGGTTGCCAAGTTTGTATGGGAAAAAATGTTTTTATGGTCCAATTTACTTGAAACTTGGTAGAAATGCTCTTCAATGGAAATAATGAGACACAAATTTCAGCGATTACTAAAATTCAACCCCTAGAGGGATGAAAGGGGGTTGCAAAGTTTGTATGGGAAAAAATATTTTTATGGACAAATTTACTTGAAACTTGGTAGAAATACTTTTAAATGCAAATAATGAGACACGTATTTCAGCTATTACTAAAATTCAACCCCTAGAGGGATGATAGGGGGTTGCAAAGTTTGTATCGCAAAATACTGTCTGTAGGTACTGTAAGCAAATTAATGAGATTTGTTATTTTTACTAAGTTCATAAAAACTGACTGCCAAAGTCAAAGGAAAAAAGAAAGGTTAGGTAGTTTATATTATAAAGTAAAAAGGATTAAATCAACCCCCAACGGGAAGAAACACGGGGAGTAGCGGGAAACTAATTCTACGCGTACGAAGTCGCGGGCGTCCTCTAGTCTATATATAAAAGGCAAAAATGACTGACTTATATACAGGGTGTTCTGAAAAACGTCTGACAAACTTCAGGGACTAACTCTGTAGGTCATCCTCATCAACTTTTATTATGGGACCAACATCCAAATCGCGAAAAAAAAACAGCTGTTCCATACAAACTTTGAGAGCTAAAGAGCCGAAATGTATGGAACAGCTGTTTTTTTTTTCGCGATTTGGATGTTGGTCCTATAATAAAAGTTGATGAGGATGACCTACAGAGTTAGTCCCTGAAGTTTGTCAGACGTTTTTCAGAACACATAGTATATCAACGCACAGCCGAAACTACTGTACCTAGAAACTTGAAATTTGGTACATGGGTTCCTTTCATGATGTAAGTGAGCACTAAGAAAGGATTTTACGAAAATCGACCCCCAACGGGAAGAAAAGGGGGGAGTAGCGGGAAACTAATTCTACGCGTACGAAGTCGCGGGCGTCCTCTACCTAGTACTATATAATTTTCTGTAACACCCATATACACCATCCATAAATACCCATATATTTATCTATTGATCTGTATATCTATTGATGAAACCGCATTAAAATCCGTTGCGAAGTTTGAAAGATCTATAGTACATACCGAGGGATAGTTTTATACTATGTAAAGATAAGAGGCCCTTATGTCGAATTTCACCAACCACTTAACAGACGATTAGAGCGTTAACAGCTGTCAAAATGTATAAACTAACACCCGTATTCACAAACGTCACTATGAGGTCTCACAGTGCTCACGAATGCGCAGGGTGGTTCAAATCGTCTCATAAACAAAAGGTCGGTCAAAAAAGAACAATCACAAAGCTGTATTGAACGCAGTGCGTTTACTCAGTGAAGGATCCCTTAGTATTGTTCTTGAATACGGGTGTGATAGTGGATTATCATTGATCACCATTTAACATCGTTTGGTCAAATTGGTACAACGTGCAAACGCAACCACCGACCGATTGGACATAACTTGTGGCTATAATTATAATTGCTCCATATTTTTCCCAGGCGCGTTCCACCTCCGTTCTTCTACGCACCACTACTCCTGGCTCCAGCGGCGCCGTCTCGACCAACTCCTCGGCAGTATAGCGTTCTTCTACAGCCTCTTCGTGGCCTGCAGAATAGTCGTGAGAGAGCTGAGGAGGTTGTTTAAGCGGAAAAAGGATTAAATAATGTTTAACATTTATTCGTTTTTTTAAGTACCTATCTGTGCTTGTGTTGTTGTGTTCTTGTTTAGGGGTAATACAATTCGGAGGAAATTACAGCATAAAGGCATTGGTCATAATGGTTGGCAACGTATTTCAGTCTTTGACAACGCGAGAAGCCTAGTTGGTAGTGACCCTGCCTAAAAGCTAGCGGTCCTGGGTTCGATTTTCACGAAGGCAAAAAAAAACACGTTTGTTGTATGGGAGCCCCCACCTTTTAAGGCCCACCATACTAAAAACAGGGAGTTTTTTGTAAGTGGGACTTTGAATCTACCATAAAGGCAATAAAGTTCAATTACGTTTGTTCGATGATGCCATTTTCAGTTTATGAAGAGAGGAAAATAAACTTTGTTCAAATTAAATTGCCTTGATTATGTACATCCTATTGCACACTGGGCCTTACGAGGTTAAATATTTATTTTATTTTAATTAAATTATTTATTTTTAAAGTGAATAAATATTCTGTGAATATTTCAAGCGTCTACCTGTTGCCGTTATTAATATAGAGCAAACAACGGCTAAGAAAAACACGTTTGTTGTATGGGAGCCCCTTAACCTCCTGAGCTTCCTTGTACTAACAATAGTACAAAATATGGTCATTTAAATCCTGTCTAAGACCGACGAATTTTTTTCGCTTAAATATAGTTTATGGTCATTTAAATAAAGGATTTACTGTCATTAGGTACAAATGGAAAATCGTCCACGTGAAATAACCATTCTGAAAATGGGTCAAAAGTAATAGTGTCCAAAGTGAATTTAGTCCAAATGTAATTGTGCTCAAAAGTATTTACAACCAAATTTATTTTCGTTGTAAATTAATTAAGTCCCAATGGAATTTTGTCCATTATAAATTATGACCAAAATGAAATACGCACAAGTGAATGTAGTGTAATATGAATCAAGACCATATAATATAATACAAATTGTACAAATTTCAGGTAGGACGATTTTACAATTGGTCATATTTCTGAGTGTACGTAAATACAAATAGACATAATTTTTTCGTCCAATGTCATATTGGACAATTTTACCATGGGACATGATTCCATTTTAGACGTTTTTCAATAAGGACAATTTTCCTTTTTGTTGTATTTCAAATGGTCATTTTTCTGAACTGACGTATAATTTCAAGTGGACGATTTTCCATTTGAACCTAATGACAGTAAATCAAATAAAGATGTAGTGCAAAGAAAGTAAAGTGGAATTTATTTTGTTTGTATGACTAATGATCAAATTAGAAAATTGACTTTAAGTCTTTCATTAATAATTGGTTCATATTCCATTGAAAAATTTCATTGTATGGTGGGCTGTAGGAGGTTAAATATTTATTTTATTCTATTTTTAGTATTTGTTATTATAGCGGCAACAGAAATACATCATCTGTGAAAATTTCAACTGTCTAGCTAACCGTGAGGTTCGTGAGATACAGCCTGGTGACAGACAGACGGACAGACAGATAGACGTACAGTGGAGTATTAGTAATAGGGTCCCGTTTTCACCCTTTGGGTACGGAACCTAAATCACAAACCTCTTTCAAAGCGGCATTAATCAATTAAGAGCGATCTAATGAGTAATGTGTAATAACTCGGTGGGTTTAACTTTACAATTCCTGCAACCACAATAGTAGTTCACGTGCGACGGTTGCGTAATGCCAATTACGCAGAGTCGCGTACAATACTTTATCTACAAACTACGTTCAAAATCCGTAGGCAACGACAAGCATGACCTGTGGTAGTAGGTGACAGCGATGGCAGCTGTTAATTTTGGAAGATGTTCCAAATTTGGATCTCATTACCTTACAATATTCGATAACGTAATGAAATTACGTTACAGCTGTCATCGCTGTCACCTACTACCACAGGTAATGCTGGTCATTTGCCTTTTGGCTTCCGAACCCATCTTAGATTGTGTGTAGATACCTAAAGGTCGTTGCAGTAATCTCTGGTGACCACCTGTGGGTTCCATGATAAGATCATATCCTGGGACACCATGTGCTATTTCATTGTCATCGTGTTTACTTTTCGATTTCATTCCGATAGCGGAAACTGTTTGTGCTTAATTGACTTGCAAGATATCATCTACACAAACATAACTAGCAACCTTGCTTTGGCTTGTATGGCCTGTTGGTTGACTGGTAGAGAATGCCTGTTAGGTATTAAGTTTGCCATTTGTATTTCTTTTGTTAGGAATGAGGTAGATAGAAAATGACGCGCTTAAAGAAGACCTTCACTCAGCAGTGGGTGGTTATACATAGCTTGATGAAAGAAGAAGAGATTTCCTTTGTTTATTTATTAACAACATACAAATACGTAAATAATTTAATTCGGAAAATCCTTTCTTAGTGCTCACTTACATCATGAAAGGAACCCCTGTCTGTACCAAATTTCAAGTTCCTAGGTACAGTAGTTTCGGCTGTGCGTTGATATATAAGTCAGTCAGGTTTGCCTTTTATATATATAGACTAAGGGGGAGGTACGGAATAGAGCTGGTTAACAAACTCGTCTGATGCATTAATGGAATAAGTTATGCTTATTATGTAAAATATTTTTCATTTATATTAATCTACATAAACACCAATATTATAAAGAGGAAAGATTTGTATTTTTGTATGTTTGTAGCGAATAAACTCAAAAACTACTGGACCGATTTCAAAACTCTTTCACCATTAGAATGCTACATTATCCCGGATGAACATAGACTAGGTATGTTTTATTTTTCTGCGCGGACGGAGTAGTAGTGTAACAGCAGAGGGTCGGTGGCCTAGTGGCTTAGGGGGTCGACTCGTGATCGTAAGGTACCGAGTTCAAACCCCCGCGATCACTATGTACCAATGAGTTTTTATAACTTAAGTGCATTACCCAATGCTCTTACGGTGAAGGAAAAACATCGTGAAGAACCCTGCACGTTCGAACATCTGACTGTGTAAGAGTGTAATTGCACAAAAGATCCTAAACGGTCGAAGTGTTTTCGACAGGGTCCATCTGTAAGATAAGTTAAGTACAGTCGAGGAAATTGATTCTTAGACCACTTTGGACTATGACAAAGTGACGTAATTGATCAAAACATAAAAGACTTCTTAGGATTTTATTTAAAGTGTCACTTTGACAAAGTCCAAAGTGGTCTACGAATCAATTTCCTCGACTTTACCTAGTGCAACAGCTAGTATTTTATATTAAAGAAGAAACTGGCTGGCTGACTGATCGATCAACGCACAGCCTAAACTGCTGGACCTTGAAATTTCGAGGGAATATATCTTGGATATCCCAGGGGCGCGGCGCGCTGAGGAATTTTTGGAAGGGAGTAGTGGGAAATTAATTCTACGCGTACGAAGTCGCGAGCGCCTCTATTTAGGTATATATTAGTGTAATTAAAACAGACTAGAAACGAGCTTTTTGCCTTTTTTGCTTCACTGTCAAGAGCATCCACAACACATTGACCTCTAGACAAAATACCAAACAACTCAAACACAACAACTCCTAAATTAGGTAGTACACAACAGCTTTGCAATGCGAAGGAACTGGTTGTATATTAAAACAGGTCGTGTAATCGTTTATTGGTACATCAATGACTTATTTTTACCTTGAAACCTTAGTTGGCTTACGTGCTCTTTGAAATAAGTCGTCTGGTCGACAGCAGTAGGACGCTCGACATTTTCGAAAAAAAGTTTTTTGACAGTGACGTAAATTTGGGCGGGAAAGGTTCTTTATGGTGTAATGTTTGAGGGTGTTTTTTAAATAAGGAAGTAAAATAAAAATGGCGCGTTTTAATATTTTTTCTTTGTTTTTGTTCATGTTTGTTTGTATAAAAGTGGTGACGCTGGAGGGTTCGGGATCTAACGGAAATTGTAAGTACTTATCTAGTTTATATTTTATGTACAACTAAGGGCCGAGTTCACCAACCAATTTAATAGACGGTTAAGTCTTAATCAGCTGTTAGTCAATACATTTGACAACCGTTAAACCGCTAACCGACCGTTTAATTGTTGGTGAACACTGCACTAAGTATTAACTAATTGATTTAAACGATTTTATGATCGCTCGTTAATAATTATTAAGACTGACAGGGTGGTTGTATTATAGACTATTAGGTCCACAATAAAACACCTTGTGGAAAAAAAGTGAATAGCCATGAATTTTACGGAATTTATATGGTCTAAATTTAATTTGTAATGTACCGCGAATTTTTAGTTAAACGTAATCGCCAAATTAGTTCCACGATATTAAAATATTTCTATAATATGCATTTTGCCATTTTTGTTTGTTTTGGTTTTGGCTTAGGGATTTCACACACTATAAATTACTCACTTCATTCGCTATATTTCTCACGATAAAGGCAAAGGGATTCAATAAAGGCTTAAAAATGTGTTCGACGAAACATCTTAATAATAAAAACAATGAAACAAATGATCGGAAAAGAATATCGATTTTCATAAAATCAATCATTTTCTGCGATTGCAAAAAAACGCATCCAAATCGGTCTATCGTTTGGGAGAAGCACAAATACACAAATACACACGTTACTCTTTTTGTTTGGGGTTAAAAATATGTGTACAGTCGAGTTCATAAAATTTAGAACCTTGTCACTTTAATCGCTGTGACAATTCATATATGACAGTTTAAACATGACATTAAGTAGACAAGGTACTAAAGTGTACACAAATTTATGAACACGACTGTACTTAAATGTAGCAAACTTGGCATTAAAGCAGGGGAGCGTTCCCCGTACGAACTCGGTTTAGCATACATCGGTGACTTCAATTGTTTCCACTGCGAGCAAACCTTTCGAAGGCACCGTTGTATGCCAAACAGAGGGCTTATTGTCTAACACACTCGCAATCGCAACCGGCTTCAAAGTGAAGCAATTGTTTTCATTTTGTATGCAGACAAGCCTTCGATTTTCAAAATGAAAATGATAGTGATTGCGAGTGCGTTAGACAATAAGCCCTCTGGGTCCGTACGCTCCCCTCGCAGTGGAAACCCTGCATATTAAATTAATTTTATAAATAATTCAAGAGTGGGGGGTTGAAAAATTAAAGTGGTTTGATTATAGCAAATGGGGTGTCATATGAAAGGTCTTAATCTGAACATTTCAAAACTATTTTTTTTTTAATATTCTTTGATGTAGTTTTTGATTTATAGCCAAAAAAATATAAATATATTCCCCCCCCCTTATCTCCGAAGTTTATGAATCAAAAATCTGAAAAAATCCTGACATATAAATAACTTACATTTTATGGGATAAATAAAATGAAGCGTTCATTATTTACAGTTTTTGAGAAATAACAAAAAAACTTAGAAAATGTGAATAATTTAGGCTAGTCATAATGGACCTTCTTCTTCTTCTTCTGCAGCATTTTATTTACATGCCCTTATGTCCTTTTTATGGACCTTATTGCATAGAAAATAAAGTTCATAACAAAATGAGTATTTTCTTTTGCAGTTAAGCAAAATAATCTTATATACGGAACCCTCGGTGCGCGAGTCCGACTCGCACTTGATCGGTTTTTCCTAACGAAAAAGCGGAAAACCGGGCCGGTTTAATGATCGCTACGCGGCCTTGCACAGTTACCATTCAGCAAAAATACATCATCTACATACATATATAACAAACAACAACATAAACTCACGCCTTCATTCCCAGAGTGGGGTAGGCAGAGCCACAGACTCACCAACAACTCCAAAAATAAATATATATATATATATAAAAGGCAAACCTGACTTACTGACTTATATATCAACGCACAGCCGAAACTACTGTACGTGAAACTTGAAATTTGGTACAGGGGTTCCTTTCATGATGTAAGTGAGCACTAAGAAAGGATTTCCCGAAAATCGACCCCCAACGGGAAGAAATGGGGAGAGTAGCGGGAAACTAATTCTACGCGTACGAAGTCGCGGGCGCCCTTTAGTCTTTAAATACAAGCTCAAAAACATCTTATATCGCTCCTATTATCAAGAATGAAAAGCATTTTTAATAGGAATGTTTTTGCTTATGTCTAGTGTTGTGAAACGGTTGGTTTTTCCTTGACGATGTTCTAATCGGCGACCTGGTAAAACCTGACCGAAGCAAACTGACGAGCCCAAACAAGTTTATAATGTTGCTGGTATTTTGGTTTTTGTTTGTGTAAAACGAAAGATAAGGAAGTCTACGCTTGTTTTTTTATGGCGAGGGGAAGGCACACGAGCGCTCAGGCCACCTGGGGCACGTTTTATAAAGCTACAAGTTACAATTTTACAGGTCTAAACTGGCCACACTGCTCAAAGGCTGGTCGTCATTGGTCGAGGTTGTGTCAAATGGTAACTTGTAACCTGTCAATTGTAATTTGTAGCTTTATAAAACAGGCCCCAGTGGCCCGTTTCACGAAGCTACAAGTTACAATATTACAGGTCTAAACTGGCCACACTGCTCGAATGGCTGGTTGTCATTGGTCGAGGTTGTGTCAAATGGAAACTTGTAACCTGTAAATTGTAATTTGTAGCTTTATAAAACATGCCCCTGCTTAGCGGTGGGTTAATGGATAAGATAAACTATTCAGTTAATTATACTATTTGTGCGTGAAGTCTTCAACCCTAAGTGAATGGGACTATTGTTTTGAGAGAATCCGTGTTTGACAGTAGGATTGTGTGTGTGCCTATTATGTTTTTTACAACAAGGCAAAAGTTACCATTTTTGTCTTTTAATCTTTGTACAAACCGCGGAATTTTCAGATCAAAAACTATTTGATTTACTTGAGCCGCACGGGATGTTTATACCTAAATATTAATAAACTAGAGGACGCCCGCGACTTCGTACGCGTAGAATTAATTTCCCGCTACTCCCCCCATTTCTTCCCGTTGGGGGTCGATTTTCGGAAAATCCTTTCTTAGTGCTCACTTACATCATAAAAGGAACCCCTGTACCAAATTCAAGTTTCTAAGTACAGTAGTTTCGGCTGCGCGTTGATATATAAGTCAGTCAGGTTTGCCTTTTATATATACAGATAACCAAGGTTGGCAGATTGCAAAGTATTATTAATTTCTTATACTGACCTATCTAATACTCGTATTATGTTTTGATTAGCAGAACGAGTTCTGTATATCACAAATAGCTACATAATGATCATTATTAGGCATCGTTAAATATTCCACTGATGAACAAACGAATCAAGTTGGATTTGGATTGTCATAACTCATAACTTTAGTATTGAACTTACCTAAGTTTCTGATTTTAGACAGCTTACATTAGTATAAAGTAACAATTGAAAACAAAAAATCATTAGTTAGCATGCTGATGTAAAAATTGAAAGTTAACAAAACGCAAGGGCATATTATTGTAACTAAAAAAACACCTAATTATAATGACCTAGAAAAAAGTTATAACTTATTCGCCACTTCCTTCACTGAGTCGTATAAAAAATTAACAATGCATGAAAATATAAATTACATCATCAATGCAAATTTCATAATTGGTCACATTTAAATAGAATATCAAAAAACTACTTGCATATACGATTTTATTCATTAGCTATGTCTTTAACAAGATTTATAACCTGGTATAGGTACCCAAGGCAAGCATATACAATTAAAAAAAAACAGTGACGTAACTTTTGGGCGGGAAATCTAAGGTTATTTAATTGACAATCTCGCAGATTATAGTGTCGGAGTCGGTACAAAACTGAGCACGTCACTGTGGCGTCATTGTGTCTCAGCTATTATCACAGACTACAAAGGAATGCTGCTATGTAAAGTTTTATACCATTGATTTGGCCAGATTTACTGTACTAGAGACAAGTCCATTAAAGTAACACGTATATAGTCTATGGTTGTTTACGTATTTATCAGTGAAACGTAATCAAACAATACTTTAATTGAGTTATTACTCCTCAATGTGTGTGTGATATGATAGTACTCATCGCGCAAGAATGACTATAATTATGGCAATTATTTAAAACTACTAGTTCTTACACATAATATTGACAATTTGATTGCTGTCATATTGATGATAATGTATGGGACAGGTAACCTACAATGTACTTAGATTTAACTCACAGGTTTTCCTTAAAGTGTCTTAGCACGCAGTGATGTATAAAAAGATGTACTGTAAAAAATGAGAAGATTTATTCAGTAATTCTTTTAATAGATAAATTGAAGGAAAAGTAAGTAACATAATAAATGGGTCCATATTGGCTCATATAAAATTGGTCTTTAGATTTTTTATACAAATAACGATTTGTGTCTATACTCATCATTTCTTTGAAAAATTTCGCTCGTACTTTTTTGTTCATACTTATTTAAGTCATAATTATCGCAACTCATAATGCATTTTTTTAAGAAACTGTTACCTACTTTTTAAAATGTAAAAAATACACAAGATAAGACACGAAAAGATAAGATCTATAACCAAATCGACTGATGCTTTAATCCACGCCCAAAAATTAAAATGGAAATGGGCAGGACATGTAGCTCGTCTTAAAGATCGCAGATGGACCAAAGCTGTCACAGAATGGAAAGGCCCACTGGGCAAACGCAACAAAGGGAGACCGTACGCACGCTGGGAAGATGACATCAAAAAAATAGCTGGACCAAAATGGCGACAGATAGCCGAAAACCGAGATAAATGGCAATCGTTGGAAGAGGCCTTCACCTGAGAGGGGTTCCTGATAAAAAAGGAAATAAAAAAATTAATAAATATTAAAATTAAGCAATGTATATCAATAGTGTAAATTTAACTATTTTTTGTATTTTTTGTATCGGGAAATAAAGGGCTTTTTTATTTTTTATTTTATTTATTACCTACTTTTTGAGGATTATTATAAATCCAAACTTACCTAACCTAATTTTATCTACACGTAAGATATTTAAGAAATTCTGAAAAGTGTACGGTTCCATGAATATTGGCGTTATAAGTTCAGATGTGTATGAGTTCCGATCATTAGTATTAACAAATATTATGAAGAGTATGAAGAGTGATCATTATGATGTAAATGGTATGAGAAAAAAATTCGGAGTTCCAATAATCGGAGTTGCAATTTTATATGAACTTTGGCGCACCCATAATAAATATTTGAGTCTGCATAAATTGTTCTCTTAATTTTGATGGTAGGTATGTTTTTTACAACGTATTCTGTGTGACGCCATTTTTCCGGAGAAACCTACGCGTGGGAATTCCCGGTCAGGGTTGAGGTACTTCACCAAGGATCTGGTTTGTCTTGTTTGTATGTTCAGCAATAAAGTGATTCATTAGAACCAGAATTACTCTTATGTACAGACAATGTCATACTCGTTAGTCAGTAATCGCCTTTGTTTGTAGTCGTAGTCAGTTTTTCTCAGAAATCAAGAAGAAAAGAAAGCAATCAGTCGTAAAGGTGAAATTTTTAAATTAATTGATTTTAATACCCCGCACAAGGATCGATAAAATCAAAAGGTACAAAAAAATCCAAGGCACCTCCCTTATTGATTATTGTAAGGGTGATATTCTACATCATCGTTGGTACCGTTTACATAATGTTGAGCTTTAAAAGGGGCAATTTATTGGGCTAGAGTTACTTACTGTCCCGACCTTACTACAGGCAAATATGATTATTATTATTATTATGAGCCTATAATGCCCCACTGCTGGGCAAAGGCCTCTCTCCCCCTCTTCCACTCTATCCGATTTTACAGGCAAATATACACACTATATGACACTTTAAGAGCTCAATATAATAAAGTAAGGATCTAAAATATCACCATATAACATCGCAAGATTATAGGAAAAACTATCACGACTCTATGTTAAATCTTATCGCCTTTGACTTTTTATTGTATTGTCAACATTTTGATAGCTCTTAACCACTTGACATTAATTTACATCGGTCAGTTAAACTCACCGTTTCGAAACAAACACACGCATAATGTTCAGAACGCGTTGATGGCTTTTGTATAAAAAACCTCCAGCGGGCTTATTATTACTCTTGTTTATTGATGAAGATAAAACATCTGTCACTCTCTGATAAGTATGTATGTGCGAGCGTGACGGATGCTTTATCCATCGTATGATAAAGGCATCCATCGCGATATAATACGGGCCGTTTAGCTTGATTTGTCAAGCGAGTTAACGCAAGATTTACCCAACATGAGGAAAATGAAGTCACATCTCAAGGGCCAAGCTGCAGCAATGTTACGCAATCAAGTATATTGTATATCGTGGGGGCGTGGCCACTACTTTGAACGGTGGCGGCTGCGACACTTAATTGACTTGTCAGACGGTCAGTCAGTGGACATAATAATAAATAAATATATATCAAGGCCTCTATTCTTCTAGGTATTAACCATAAATATTGTCTTTGACCTGAGCGCTTATTGTCTAACGCACTCACAATCGCAACCGGCTTCAAAGTGGAGCAATTGTTTTCATTTTGTATGCAGACAAGCCTTCGATTTTCAAAATGAAAACGATCGTGATTGCGAGTGCGTTAGACAATAAGCCCTCTGGGTCTCTATTCCCGGTGGTAAAAACCATATCGTCTTTGACCTGTTATCGTATTGTCAACGCATTGATAGCTCTTATTACTTGACAGTAAAGGCGGCAGACGTCAAAACAAAATTCAAAATATTTATTCATTAAATTGGCCACATGAGGGCTTGTTTACACGTCGTCGGTAATATGGAGTGAATCTACTAGCGCTTCGGACAAGACCATCATTGCGGAGAAGAAGCGCCGCAAGAAACTCCAGCAGAAGGTCATTTTTTCCAATAATGGGTGGAATGGCTAGCCAGCAGAATAGAGGTCCAGGGCACAAAAAAATTACCTAGTCACAAAGTGCCCCTGGCCCAATCTAAGCTTTAGGCTTGTACAGTTGCGGAAATAAAAGGTTCATTACTTATTATTATTAACTACCTATATGCCAATGCTGTTAAAGCCCAAAACTGATGAATCTTTGCACACGAATATTTGCCCTTACGAGGAATCGAACTCGGGACCACCAACGAGGCTAACCGCGTCGTCAAATTATTATGATGACACTGTAGAACCCTGTCACAGAAAGCTAATCAAATATTTACAGTTTCGGAAAAAAACAAAGTGACCACGTGACAAAGTGTGGATAAAACATCCGTCACCTTCTGTCACGTAAATAAGTACGAGAGTGACGGATGCTTTATCCACATTTGACACGCGATATAGAGGCAGCCATACTAGGCCCGCAGGGCCTTTCGCGGTGGACAAACGTCGATAAAGCATCCGTCTTTCTCGCACTTACAAACTGACTAGAAAGTGACGAATGCTTTATCCTCGTTTATCCACATCAATAGTGTTGCAACCATTAAATATGGCTTATATATTCTTGGGCACTTTGTTGTAAATTATTGCTTATCTTTCAATTAATCGGGATTCCCCTGACACAAAAAGTGTCCGGGTTTTACCCGGTCACGTTTTGAAAACCCGTTCCGGGCGCTCCCCGGACGCCCTCTAAACTTGGACAAATACGGGGAATACCCGACGGATGGCAGCCTTAGGAATGCACCTTCCTCTCTTAACTTTCAAATAAGACTTAAAAAATGACAGTTTAAGTCGCAATTTTATGACTTACCTAAAAAAAACCTGCATGAATATTTTAAAGTTTCAAGTTTAGGTACATTTCTGAATAGATACAATTTTCATTGGGCACTTAGACATAATTATAAATTTACTTTAATACTACCTATAATATATAACAGGATTTTAAGGTTATTTAGGTGTTTTATTGTATGACACTATTTAATTGTTATTATAACTTTTTATTTTCGATTTAGTTTTGGACCTGTACCAAATGTAATCTATCGAAAAAAAAAACATATTCAATATTTTTTTACAGAACAAAAGTATCCTATATATTTTATCCTTCCCTAAAGGGCTCAGCATCGCTTATACCAAATTATATCAAAATTGGTTTTAACAAACCGTGAAACCGTAACAAGCATGATGGCAGACAAAGTGACTTTCACATTTATGACACAAAGTAAGAACGTAATTCAATTTTGTTCCACAACAAAATACCAGGATAACATGAGTGTAAACAGGTACACTATTTTAATTTCATCCGCCAACTGGTCTAAAGACGCGAAGACCAAAAAAACGGCCGCGGCGTCCGGTTCTGCGACCTTGGGCCCGGCCGCGCTCCTCAGATAGTAACTCGTGCGTAATTCTTGCTTGCAATACACGAAATACTTTTTTATTTTCGTGTTTTAGTATTTCGTGTGTCCATCCGCCGTCTGACACCCGATTATGTTCTTCGAATGTAATAGACAGAATCGAGATATACCCCCTTACTAATAAACGTTGAGTAACGGTGGTATAGCTATACAATGTTTTGTCCTTATCTGTCAAATCCAAATGTCAGAATGACAGATAAGGACAAAACATTGTATAGCTATACCACCGTTACTCAATGTTTATTAGTAAGGGGGTTGGTATATAATTGTCCCTTGCCATCATGCGCCTAGCCAGACTCCTCATTTTGCGCTTTTTGAGCGCTAGTGAGGAATAATGTAGAGGTATTTACGGGCTCCATATTGACTCTCATAATATTTTTTACTCATAAAGTGTTTTAGTCATAATCATCGGAATTCATAACGTATTTTTTTCAGTAACTGTTACTTTGTCTGGATTTTTGTAAATCAAACCAAACCTAACCTAGCCTTATCTACACGTTGAATATTTAAGAACTACTGGGCCTCTATTCAACACGGTAAAAACCATATTTTTGATCTGTTATCGTATTGTCACCGTTTTGATAGCTCTTATTTACTCAACAGTAATGGCGTCTGACGTCATAACAATACCATAACAGGTCAACAACGATATCGTTTTTACCGTCGGGAATAGAGGCGCTGAAAAATTTACGGCTCCAGTTATAATTAAAAGTATGAATGTCAATTTTGTGAAAACAAAATGATTACCTATATACAAAAAAGTTATGTGAAAAAATGCGCTCCCGTATTAATGAATACTTATCTATTGGAGTTAGGTGACCCAATCACGAATATATAGCGTAAATAAACAATAACTGAAGCTCCATTCTGCTCGTTGAAACCAAATTGGTTTTGACATGTTATCGCGTTGACAATTAACGTTATGTTATGATACTCGTAACTGTTATTTACTTGATAGTAATGGCTGAAGACTTAACAATATAGTAACAAGTCGAAAGCTATTAGGTTTTACCTAGTTTTATTTTATTTTGTGAGCTGGTTGAGAAATTACAAAAAATATTGAGACCTGCCAATAATTGATGTTATTCTATTAATGATTTGGGTCTATATTGGAATCCATAAAATCGTTTGTCCTAATCGTAATTGGTCCTAATCTAATTCATCGTTTGTCCTAAAAGCCATTTACGCCTGATGTTTTAAACTTTTTAATGTTTTTATAACACAACTCTAACCTAACCTAACGGCAGGTATTATTGGAAAGCTTAAAAAGTTGTCTGAAAACCAGTTTAGGACAAAAGATAAATTAGGACAAATGACGATTAGGACAAACGATATTATGGATCGCGAATGACACCCAAAAAAGTCGCTTCCCGTCATCAGTCCCTCTTTAACTTTCTAAATAGGTACGTCAATTAGATATTTTTCCACGAAAAGTTTTCATGTACATTTTCTGGTTGATGTACGCGTATTACAGAACACTTACATAAACCGAGGCGAAGCGAAGGTGGGTCGCTAGTTTTATAAAAAATAGGTGTTTGTTTATGATTAACCTTTACTCCATTATTAATGGCAAATATTTGAGGCCAAGGTTTTAAGTGTGTTAAAGCCCTGTCAGATTAGACAATTACTTGCGAACATTATTCAAAAAGATATTTCCATTGTTTGTTTTAAACCAGTAATTTGTTTGAGTGATAGACAACTGCCAAACTATGTGGGTTGGCTCTAAGACATGGATTAAGTATGGCGCTTTTTAGGGTTCCATGAACTTCCGCTCATCAAATTGTCATTAGTGAATGTTTTTGTTTTGTATCGTTATGTGCAATAAATAACACAATATCGTTGTGTTAATGATCGGAAATGACGCACATTTTACAGGCATATGCGTAAAACTTACAACATCCATGGTGTTATTTGACGACACAGTAGGTAAGTTGACCCAGCCTACAAGGCTAGTCCGAGGTTTGATTCCCGGCCAGGGCTAATATTTGTGTGATGAGCGCAAGTAAAGCCCGATTTACATTGGTTGGACAGTGGCAAGTACAGTGCCAAGGAAAGCGATTCTATTTGGATCCACTGGTAAGGCAACTTGACTCGCTACTGTCCGATCTGTTTAGTCCTGTCCACTGTCACTGTATACTGTCTTTGACAAATGTAAATCGGGCTTTAATGTTTCTGAGGCTTGGGTGTTTTCATAAGTATATTTAGTTCTCTATATAAGTATTTTTATCGTTGCCTAGTACCTATAGTACAGTCAACAGCATAAATAAGTGATCATTTCTGTACCTTGTCGCTTTCAATCGTTTCACCATTTTGTATAACATTTCAAACACGGCGTTAAAGTGACAAGGTACATAAATGATCACTTATTTATACTGTAATGTTGACTGTACAAGTCTAGAGTTTAGTTAGAGACTAGGTCAATTTGTATAAGATTGTCCCCTCCTATTTATTAAGGGGTAAAATAGTAATAAATGGTAATGTTCCAGTGCGGCTGTGTGTGGTGGAGAGCCGCGGTGCGTACAAGCGTGCCAGCAAGTTCTGCCCAGTGCTGGACAAGTCGGACTGTGGGGTCGAGTGCGTCGTCGGCAGAGACAGGTATATCATCCTCCTTGCGTCATCTGGGCAGGGCAGGGAGCCTCTCGAGGGGGAGATTATACCCCAACCTAGGCCTTTTAAGCCTCCTTTACATCGTCCATTACCCGTGGTTCCACTGCGTTTTGTCCCACGAACATTTGACGGGGGCTCCTATTTCAGGACGGTTCGCCCTTCGGGCAACTGTAGATACCTAACGAATCTAACCTACCTACTTTTGATATCACAGTTTAACGAAACCTTTAGCAGATAATATGTTAATGTATTATTTTCTTATGTCTTATCTATGCTGAAATAAATGAATTACATTTGATTAGAAATCCAAAAAAAAATGATGGTCAAACCTGGGTGCAACTTTTTGTGCCGTGGGACAAAGAAGTGGGTCCAAATACTCCAAATGTGCTCTCTTTACATTTCACTAGTAAAATTTGAGTAAAATAGTTAATTTTCTGACTTGCCGGTTCCTAATAAGCCATAGAACATGTATTTTTTTTGAGCAATAAAGTGTTTATATACATAGATTTTCGCCATTTTGTGGAGTTGCAGAATGAAATGCGGCAGAGACGGTATGCCATCAATTCTTGCAAACCCAAATCAGGGCCCTCCTTGAATTTTAGTTGCCATCTTATCAGTCTTACCAGGGGCTCTACTTTGAAATCAGTAAGTCGAACTTCGGATCGCCCCGTCACTTTCTTGCGAATTAGTGACGCGTCGAGAGCAAAAGGGATAGAAATAGACGAAGTTCGAATTACGGATTTCAAAGTAGAGTCTCAGGCCCTTTCATCCTTCCATAGAGTGCGCTTGTTTAATATGACCCTTCAATACTTATTGTCAATTTCAGACTGGACTGCCTGCGCCGCATGAGCAAAGGTTCCGTCGACTTCGGCGTGTTCAGCCCCGAGGACCTCATCGCCACGCAGTGGGCCAACATCAACGTGCTGGTCACCGACGAGCTCCGCGCCAGGCCGCGTGAGTGCCTTTGATCCATCATCATGACTAACCATAGATATATAAGCTGTTACTATAAGATAAGTCTCTGGTTCATACAATAAATAGCTAGTACCTAAAATCCACAATGGTACCGCCCGCATTTAGCGATTTCCTGCGACTTTCAACAATAACAAACTTTCGTAGTGTTTTCAAAACACGAAGACGCACCCACCGCTAGATTTAAGTGATTAGTGAATATACTTATAAAACGATTGCGTCAACGTACCCTTATGGAGTTTAAATGTATAGGTATAACCCGGCAAATTTACGGAACGGTCAATGCGGGCGGTACCTTATGTACAACCCTATCGCAATAAGAATATATACATATCTGTAATCCCAGAGTGGGGTAGGCAGAGCTCAGAATTACCTATAACAAAAACTTGTTGATAATTCTGTAACCACACATTTTTTTAACATTTCTTCGGCCCTCACTATACAGGCCTGACCTCTACTGCCCTCCTACGGAAAAAAGGCACACCTACTATATGAATTGTATTGCACTTCCAACCTTATAACCTGTAACCTGTGAGAGTTTAATATGCTTCTAAGAATTCATTGCACTTGTGTCTTTTCAGTCGAGTTAAGGTAGTGTGGGTACCAGAGACCACTGTTAAACAATGTAAATAATGTAAACTTTTTGGTCAACAAACGTTTTTTTTTTTCAGGAGATTACGCAAGCAGCATAGTGGCAGTAATCAACAAGAGCTTGCTGCCAGAGCTGGACAGCGTCTCGTCAGTGCAGGCCATCCTCCGAGGCAGCACGCTGTGTCACGTCGGCATGGGCGCCGACGACCGCCACCCGCTGGGTGACACGCTCACTGAGGTACGGTGACTATACGCTGCTAAAGTAGACCGTTGGTAACCACCTGTCAAGTTACTTTTAAAAAAGTTTGCCTGCCTAAGCAGAAACTTGCAGGTTTTGTATAATGGTGAAAAAAAAACATAAATATGCAAACACGTCGGGTTTTTTATTTATTTATGGCCAGTTTCTTTTACCCTCTTTGGCGATATTTTGGAGCTACCTGTATCGTAAAAACTTACTTACTTTGATGACTTTTCTCGTGGTTGTACAGTCAACAGTATAAATAAGTGATCATTTATGTACCTTGTCACTTTAACGTCGTGTTTGAAATGTTATACAAAATTGTGAAACGATTGAAAGCGACAAGGTACATAAATTATCACTTATTTATGCTGTTGTCTGTACACAACCAGGGGCACGTTTTATAAAGCTACAAGTAACAATGTTACAGGTCTAAACTGGCAACACTGCTCAAATGGCTGGTCGTCATTGGTCGAGGTTGTGTCAAATGAAAACTTGTAACCTGTAAATTGTAATTTGTAGCTTTATAAAACAGGCCACTGGATTTTGGGTGCTAAAAACCATATCATCTTTGACCAGAGGCCAAGCCAAGATGCAAATGCCACTTACTAACGTTTTTTTTGCTCTTGACAAGACAAGTTTCGCTTAGACCAGTGGTTCCCAACCGGTGGTCCACAATTGACAACCTTAGGGAGTGATCTGTGGCAGGGTTTAAACTAAATAATTCAGATAGAAGAGTTCCATTCAATGAGTATTTTAGAAGCAATGTGCTTGAACGGTGTGAGCACAATCATGTGTTTGTTTGTCGCATTTATAACTGTTTTTTTTTAAGGGTTTTGGTATAGCAATGTTACTTCTTAAAGGTAGTTAAATTCGAGAAATCGCAATTGGCTAAAATAAGCATTTCTCTACAACTAACGTAAAGTAAAGGTTATGATGATTTTTTTTTTCAAATTTGTGAAACATTTTAATAGCAAAACAATCCAAACAAACTTGTGTTTAAAACAGGACTGATGGACAGACAAACTTTTTTAAAAGTAACCTGCTGGTATAATTCTCCGCCAGGTAAATTAAATAATTGTTGTGGCCTTAATCAAGCCAAGCGCATCTATCAAATGATTTACCATCCTTTATTGCTATTCCAGTACCTGACGTCACTATTGACGGTGAAGTCCTGCGATGCCTCCATGTCTATGGAAGAGAACCGCATCAAGGCGACGGCCGACTTCTTCAAAGACGCCTGCAGAGCTGGACCCTGGGTCTTGGATACCAAGCGTGATGCAGAACTCAGTAAGTTACTTCTATTTCAACCCTTGACGTTAACGTGTGAGTACGCGTGCCATCGTGGCTCCCAACCCAAGCGCTCCCCCGTTCTAAGTCCAAGCGGCGAGTTTAAGTAGTCCCGTCAGAGTGAGCAAAACACATATTAGCGCGTGCATTCTCAATTAGGCAGCCTTATACGCTCGAGAAGCCATGCTGCCAAATTGAATACACGCGCTGAAATGTGTTTCGCTTTGACGGGACTACTTAAACTCGCCGCTTGGACATCACTCCTGCGTTCGCTCACCTTTGCTTTTGAAAGAATCACTACCCTGACGCGGCCACTCCGCAGCCCCCCACCTGATCCATCCTGACGCAGACCGGGATTTCTTGTGATGCGAAACGACACAAGCCATCACAACACACTGCGTCAGACAAATGTAAATGCGGCTTAAGGTTCGCTGTTACATCCACGGAATAGAAAAAACAGTGGAAGTGGCATGAGCTTCGCTTAGTATCAGACCTTTTGTCGCCAATACTCAAACTATCATTAAAACAACACGCCACCATGGAAAATGTTTTTGGTGCGGCTATCGTTTTTACACTCCAAAATAGCACAATAAGGCATGCTTCTGGATTTATTTCCTATTTTAGAAATATAGAAATATTGGAATATCGAAATAAGCGATCGCGGCTAAAGTATGGTAGGTTGCGCGGAACTCCGCATAACTATGCCACACGTTACACGCCCACTTGACACTTCTACTGTTTTTTCTGTTCTGTGGTTACATCAGCCAGTTTAATATAATCGTTCTAAGATCAATGCGGGTAGGACCCTTTGTTGAGATTGACTAGAATTAGCATTCTGTTTTCGTCTTCTGAGTTTCCCTGTCCATTTTCTTACCACTGTTACCTTATTTTACAAGCTTGATAACGACAGGTAACAGGTGAAGATTCGGCAATAGGTTTCAAACGAGTTATGAGTATTTTTAGCTAGGAAATAAAGCTATTATGGCTCGCTTACTTTGGGTCGTCTGACGAAGGCGACGAGCGACTTTGTCTCAACTCTCACCGTCACAGTCGAAGCGGTTGTCCGCCGCCTTCCGGTGTGTTTAGACTGGGTCGACAAAACGACTTCGCTTGTGAGTCGGAATCGTCAAGCGACGGTGTTTACACAAGGCAAGTTTCTTGTGGCGCTTCTCAGCAGTGGTCTCCTCTTGGGAAGCGCTGCTAGATTGTTGACGTGTAAAAGTTTCTGTAGGGTTACTATGGTGGGTGGACTGTATATTTAAATAAAAACTTATTTCCATAGAAGACTAAGGTGATTAGAGTTTCCCTAATTTGAATAAAACACTTCTTGAGTTTTCCTTTTGATGCGTGTAGTGTTGAGGGAAGATGTTGGGACGACCGATGGCTGCGAGTGAACATTCGGTCCGCCTCTAGTCGTCTCGATCCTCCTTCTTTGAGGAGAATGAGGAGCCGGTTTCGGGCTGGAGGCCCTCTACCGGGGTGGTCTGCGCCAGCCGTAAAAACGGCCGGGTCCTAGGATAGCAGCCGGCGCCGTAGGCGCAGGCTGCTGGGAAATGAGGTGGGAAGAGGGGAAGATTGGGTAGGTGGGGAGAGGAAGGCGTCAATCCGGGTATTACGCTGCTCGCGAGGTCGAGCCAGCCTGGGCTGATCCCTTTAGGGGGGCCCGGCTAGCGACCTACAAGCAGAGCAGCGTCTTCATGGGTCCATTTGGGTTTACGACGACGTCGCCGTGTTGAGGTCACGGGGGTACGCCTTGCCGTCGGGGGGCCGCGCATGCTGAGGCGCGATGTCCCTCAGATGGGGGAAACGCGACACGTCTGCACGCGCGAACATCGACGTGGCAAGGCGCCCAATGAAGTCGTCCAGGCTCTCGATCTTAAGGTCCCTCTGGATCGTGGCATTCCTCACGTAGCGAGGGGCGTCTGTAATGGCACGCAGGCACAGATTTTGCTGTACTTGCAGCTTCTTCTTGTGACCTGCGGCCAAGAGGGCATACCAGGAGGGTGCGGCGTACGTGAGGCGGGGTCTAATGTAGGTTTTGTAGACCCCGAGCTTCACACGCAGAGGGAGGCTGGAGTGGAGCACTGGACGCAGTAGCGCTCGAGCTGTTCTCGCGGAGGCGACGACGGTCTTGGAGTGGGGACCCATGGTGAGTCTGCGGTCGATGCTGATCCCCAGGTATTTTACTACCGGGGACCAGGGGATGTCTTGTCCGTGTAGGGAGAGTGGAGGAAGTCGGCGGATGCACCTGCTCACGAAGATCGCCTGAGTCTTCGCTACGTTGACGGTTAGCCTCCACCTGGCTAGCCAAGCTGGTAGGGCGTCGAGTTGGCGCTGCAGCTTGACGACGGCATGCTCGGGCTTGAAGGAAGATGCATAAAATGCCGCGTCGTCAGCATACAGGGCCAAGTGGGAACCGTCAACGACCGGTATGTCGTCGGTGTAGAGATCGTAACATACCGGGGAGAGGCAGCTGCCCTGGGGGACTCCAGCAGCAACTGGGCGATCTTCGGAGGAGGCGTCTTCCACCACTACTCGGAAGGTCCGGTCCGTTAAGAAGGATTTGACGACCTTCGTCAGTCTGCGGGGGGCCGAGGACAGCGCGACCTTGTGGACCAGGCCAGAGTGCCAGACCCGGTCAAAGGCCTTCTCCATGTCCAGGAGGACTGCGGCCGTGTGCTCGCGTTTATTCGCGGCGACAGCCATGTGGTGCAGAACCCTGGATAGCTGGAGCGTGGTGCTATGTTCAGCGCGGAACCCAAATTGTTCGGGGCGAGGCATAATATGGGGGACCAGTTGGGTGAGCAGCAGTTTCTCGAACACCTTCGAGATGCTCGGGAGAAGGGTGATAGGCCGATAGCTCTCAGGCTTCAGTATGTTTTTCCCCGGCTTGGGCAACATGATCACGTTTCCGGACTTCCAGTTTGATGGGAAGTTTCCGGTGCGGAGGATGCCGTTAAAAAGGTGCGTTACCGCCGCGATAGCGCGCGGCGGTAAGCGTCGGAGGGTGGCGTTTGTGATGCCGTCCGCACCAGGAGCCTTTCTGGGCTTTGTCCTCGTGATCATGCGCTTGACTCTACCGGGGGAGAAAAAGATGGGGTCTTCGTTGAGAGCTATCGGAGTGGAGAAGTAGGTTCGAAGGTGTTCCTCAACTGCTGCGATGTGGTCTGCCTCGTCGGATGGGTTCGGCTGGAACTGTCGCTCCAGGCACTCGGCGAAGATTTCAGCGCGGTCCTCGGCTCGGTAACGTGGAGTACCGTCGGCGTGGAGTAGTGGTCGTACAGGTGTGGGGGCTCCGCTGAGTCGACGGCATAGACGATGGATGGAGTTCCAGTCGTCCGCCGCGTCGGCTAGCGTTTCTTCCCACAACGCTGTTTTGTGGTCTTCCATCGCCGTCTTGACCCTTGTAGTCAGGGCGTTTAATTCGGTCTTTTGCCTCGGGCACCGGGTGACTTGCCAGCGCTTTCGGAGACGCCTCTTGTCCCCTAACATCTTGGTGATGTGCGCTGGCAGTGGAGGCAGTATGTTGGATGGCCGTCCTGCCTTCGACGACGCGGACAGAGCTTCTCGTATGCGGGTGGTTAGGTCGGACGAGAATCTGTCGATGTCCGCGGCGTCGGAGAGCTTCTGGTGGGGGACAGCGACGTCCATGAGCCTCGAGAACTCCTCCCAGTCAGTGACGGGTCTAGGAGCCCTCGGGGTCAATGTTGTGGGTGCCGCTGTCAGCACGAGGAGCACCGGTTGGTGATCGGATTGGACCTCGTCGTCGACTGTTTCTTGCCTGAGCTGGCCTAGAAGCCCACGGTGCACGGCGATGTCCAAGACGTCCGGGGCGTGCGCAGCATTGGGAGGATAGTGCGTGGGCGTCTCCGGACCGTCTATGTGGTAGCCGTGAGCTTCCGCGTCCGAGAGGAGAAGGCGTCCGTCTGCGTTTGAGGTGGAAGAGTTCCACGCCGGGTTCTTGCAGTTCCAGTCGCCTGCCGCCAGAGTAGGCAGCGGCGAGTCTAACAGGGCCCTGACTTCTGCAGGGTCAAGTCGAGATGAAGGGGGCTTGTAGACTGCGTAGACTCGCATGCTGGCGGCGGCGACATGGATCTCCACACCTAAGGCTTGGAAGGTACTCGGGTGGATCTGCGGCAGCGGTTGATGGACGACTCCTCTCTTGACTAGTACGGCCAGCCCTCGGTAGGCCCTTGTTCCGTGTTCGTCTTGCCGGTATGTGTGGTAACACGGCACCTTGAGAGGGATCGACGGGTCCAACATGGTCTCCGAGATCAAGACCAGGTGGATGTTTTGCTCTCGAAGGACAGCGATGAGGAGCGGGATCTTGTTCCTGAGGCCCGCGGCGTTCCAGTGAATAATCCTCAGAGGGGTCATTGCTAAACCAGTCGTGCAATCCCTCTGAGGACTATGGCGACAATGTCTTCGCCAGTTTGCAGGGCCATCAGGACCTCCTGCAGAATCTGAAGGGCCACCTTGACCGTCTCGGTTTTTTCGGCCTGGGCAGCTTTCCTCTGGCCAGGTCCCTGTGTAGGGGCGATAGCGGCTTGAGGTGCTGGAGTTGCAGCTGGGGTAGTCGCCTGGGCGACGCGGGAGGAGGGGATGGTGATTTCCGCAACCGCGTCTTCACCGTCCTGAGGGGCCTTTTGTCCGCGTTTCCTGCCCCCACGCTTCTTTCCGCGTCGGGGGAGGGGGTTTGAGGGGCCGTTTGCTGGGGCCATGAGGGTGGCGCTCTCCTGCTCCGCCACGACGTCCCGGCTGCGGGTCAGCTCGGAGCCCTGCTTGGGCTTCGGGGGGTGCACGCTCTTCTTGGCTCTGCGGTTTTCCCTTAGGAGAACCGGGCAAGACGAGCTGTTGGCAGTGTGCGCACCACTGCAGTTTGCGCAGGTTGGTGGCTCCTCCCGGGGACGGTCGCATGTTCCGGCGGCGTGTGGGCCGCCACAACGCACGCAGGCTATGGGGCGGTGACAGTTGTGGGAGGAGTGGGCAAACTTTTGGCAGCGGTGGCACTGAGCGAGTCCCCGCTTGCCCCTCCAGGGCTCAACTATGACCCCCGGCATGCATAGGATCTCGGTCACCCTGTAGATCCTGGCAGCAGTGTCGAGGTCCCGCTTCACCTGGGCGAAGAAGATGCACCCTGGTCTCCCTTGGCGGGCCCTTATGGGCCTGACGTACTCCACGCCAAACCCTTGGTCTGTCAGGTCGCTCAGGATGTCTTCCGGCTTGGTGTCCACCGGTAGGCCCCTGATTGCCACCTTTAGGCTGCGCTCGCTGGGCAGGGAGTAGCAGTACCATTCCAGCCCAGGGTCCTCCATCCCCAGGCTGGTAAGGTATTTTTGTACCGCCCGGAATTCGTCTTCGCCCTCCGGGGAGAAACGAACTCCGGTGCCGTACGGGCGAGCATTTGGGGCAAACCCCAGTTGGGTCTTCAGAGCCCGAAAGTGGACCCCCCAGTTTGGGATCCGCACGACGACGATAGGCGGATAGCGAGTCTTTTTCGGGAGGGGGGGGGGTTGTGTTGAACCCGGTTCCCCTTGGTCGCCAATTGAGGGAGGCGATGCTGAAGCTGCGGCAACCGCGTCGGCGAAGGTCAGCATCGGCAGTGGTGGCGGTGGTGTATGCAGCTGTGGTGGAAGCTGCGGTTTGCGGGGGGCAGGAGGTGGTGAGTGTCCCGCGGTGTCCATTGGGGACAGGTCCAGCCGAGGCATGGACAGTGGTGGCTGCGAGGACTGTGGCGGGGTCCTAATTATTTTTTTCCTGTTTGCAGCCGCCACAGTTGCCGACGTAGTAACGTTGAAGGGCGGGGGCGATAGTCGCACCGCGGCTCTTGGCGGAGCAATGGGAGGAGGCGGCTGTTGTGGCACTCTCATGCGCGCAGGCGCGAGGGTCGGACTCGCGCGGAGGGGAGGGGCGATCGCGGACGCACGCGCGGGAGCGATTTGGGGCGCACTCGCGGGAGCGTTTGGAGGCGCGCTCACGAGAGCGTTTGCGGCCGCGCGCGCGGGCGCGGCATTTTGAAGGGGATTGGCGGCCCCATTTGCAGCACGCGCGGGTGCGCGATTTAACGCGGGCGCGGGCGCCTTGCGGGGCGCGGGGGTGTCGGGTCGGGTGATTGCCGCGAGCGGGCGCGCCTTGGGTGGGCGCTGCTCCATTGGTCGCGGGGCCGATGGTGCGGCGGGGCGCAGAGTGGGGGCTGTGCGAGGGGCGCGTGTTCTGCCCAGCGCGAGTAGCTCGCTCATAGCCACCTGTGTGCCCGGGGAGTTTGCGAACTCCGGGGCGGCGGCTGTTGAGGTCGGAGGAAGTTGGGGGCAGGGGTCATCCCGTTGTGGTTGGCGGGCAACGATTCCCTCCAGGATATCGTTGGGAAGGTCACGGGGGCAGAAGAACAGTTCTCCTGCTCCCTCCTCCGTCGGGGTTGCGGTGGGCGGTGGGGTTTGCCCCTGACCAGCCGCCCTGAGGATAGCGAAGGCGCGCTCTACGTGAGCGCGACCTTCGGCGATGGCGGCATTTTTCCGGGCGGTGTTCGCGAACACCCTCGGTCGTGTAGGCCTGCGCGAAGTTCCGTCTGGCCGGGGCTTCGGAGGCGGCATATCGGTGGTAGAGGTTGGAGGGTAGCCCTAAAAAGGGCTTTTTCTGAGTACCCCCACCTTTGCGGACTCGCAACCAGGCAGGGGAAACAAAAAAAGATTTGGAGGGTAGATGTGATCGGGGTTAGTACGATCTACCCTCACAAAAATTTTTTTGGAGTTCTTGTGTGTGCGTGACTTACGCGACCGGTGTTGACGCCGCAGAGTTTGCCCCTTACCTCCCTGTTCCACCGTCCCAGTGGGCCCCGCTAGGCGGGGGTCTGGGACTAGGTGTTGGGTGCTGGATTTAAGGAGTTTACTGACGGCGGCAGGGAAATCACTTCACTTTTTTTTTTTCTTGTTTGTGTTTCGGTCCGTACGTAGATTGTGGGGTGATCGGTCGGTTGTTGTTTGGAGACGATCTTGTGCCCACTTGTGTCACTCTGGCCAATCCACATTCGGTCCCTAGCCTAGAACACGAGCCTCAGTTCTTAAATCGGGAGCGACCGCGCCGCTGGAAGACTGTGCGGCTTCTATGCGCGCAATCTCCAGCCTACTCTTGGCGGCGGCCTCTGCCCGCTGAGCTCTCTCTAGCTCGGCTTTATGCACCTCCAACTCAGCCATGAGAACGGAAAGCTGACTACATGAATCCCGGGCGGCGGCTGCGGGTAACCCTATCACGGTGCCCGGCGCACTCCTATCATGGCCTAACGTTTCATCAAATTCTCCACCCTGCAGTCGGTCTGCTGGGGGGGGATGCAAATCTACCCTAACGTTTTCGTTTCCGGTTGCGTTCTGGTTGTGGTTGGTGCCGTTGCTCCATGTGTTTGTATCGCCGGAAGTTGTATCGCCTGGTGGTGGCGTCGGCGTTTCGATCGCGGGTCCCTGAGACCTAAGGCCTTTCTTCGTTGAGGCCATCCTAACACGCACGTGGGGGGCTTTTAAACACTAACACTTATCCTAACAACCTAACGCGGGCGTTACGAACGTCACTGTAACGCCGGCGTCCTATCAACCTAGCTGTTTCACTCGCTGCGTTGGTGTCGTCCATGCGACACTGTGACTAAAGTCACCAGGTAGTGAACCGAAGCACTTGAGCCTCAAGGTTCTGATGCTCGACGATGTTGCGGGAACAGATTCTAACTAGAGATTCAATGTTCCCGATTGTGGCACGGCGAGGTGAGCACGGAATGAATCTCTCGTGAACACCTTGATGACGTGTCCGAGAACTTAATCTCAAGGAACACCGATGTAGACGGGTCCGAGAACTTAATCTCAAGGAGCACCGATATAAACGGGTCCGAGAACTTAATCTCAAGGAGCACCGATATAAACGGGTCCGAGAACTTAATCTCAAGGAACACCGATGTAGACGGGTCTGAGAACTTAATCTCAAAGAGCACCGAATGCAGTAAAATACTGCCGTGATTGACTGAATGATTAGACCGTCTATTGCTTGATCGCCAGATTTTTTGCGCGCCAGATTTCTTGATCTCCAATTTCTTGATCGCCTTATATCTTGAGCGCCTTGTTCCCTAAAAATCCGTAATCGAATGACCAACTATGGTGGGTGGACTGTATATTTAAATAAAAACTTATTTCCATAGAAGACTAAGGTGATTAGAGTTTCCCTAATTTGAATAAAACACTTCTTGAGTTTTCCTTTTGATGCGTGTAGTGTTGAGGGAAGATGTTGGGACGACTGATGGCTGCGAGTGAACATTCGGTCCCGAGAAAGGCCGCGTCTTATTACTAAATTAGAGGGCGCAACTAGTGCCGAGTGAGACGAGGCCTTTCCGTGAGCGTGGGAACTAGGAGTGGGAGAGGGATGGTGTGTTATGCCTGTGCGAGATAGCATCATTCTTTATTACAATAGCATACATTTTGGTAACACTTAACTTGTTTGATATTACACAATAATCAACGTGATTTATAACTCTTAATAATCATTAACAAAACAAACAAAAATGACTTAGCTTAAGTACAAACATAAAATAAAATAAAATAAAACGAAAAGATGAAAAGACACTACGAGATTTTATACAAACAAAACTTAACCTAACTGCCGGCATGGCTGTGCGCGACAGTTACTGAATCTTGTTTTTAATTATTCAATAACTATTTGATTACAGAAGCCAAGTATCCCTCTCTGTGCGGGGCGTGCGGCGGCTCCTGCTCCAAGGATGACCGATACTGGGGCCCCGTCCAAGCCCTGAACTGCCTCACGGAGCACGCAGGTGCCGTCACGTTTGCTGACGCTGACAACGTTGCCAGATTTTTTGGCGTAAGTAGCCAGCAACAGTTGATACCAGGGGCACGTTTTATAAAGCTACAAATTACAATTTATAGGTTACAAGTTTCCATTTGACACAACCTCGACTAATAACGACCTGAGGCCCGTTTCACGAAGCTACAAGTTACAAATTACAAGCGGAAGTCCCTTACTAACTGCTTTTGCTAGAAAGAGAGTTCCGCTTGTAATTTGTAACTTGTAGCTTCGTGAAACTGGCCACAGCCATTTGAGCAGTGTTGCCAGTTTAGAGCTGTAAAATTTTAGCTTTATAAAACGTGCCCCAGTTGTGTTTGGTGGGGAGGGTGAAGCGAATTCAGGGAGTGAGATGAGTAGGTGGACTTTTAAGCCTGGGCTGACGGCGTAAACCACAGTTTCTACCACGGTGACCTTGGAGGAAGCGAGTTACGCGCTGCTGGCTACACGGTTTAAAACAAACCCCAAACTTCAGTGTGTTTGAAATGCTTGTGCTGATTAGACGTGTGCGGGGCTGGTGACCACTACAAAGGCGTCATGGCTCCTTGTTTAGCAAAATTTCCAAAAGGCTGGAGTTACAGCTGGAGCACTTTTGTGTGCAATTGCTTTTGATGCCAAAATATCCCACGCATTTGTTTTTGGGTAGAGTCTGTGTACTGATTAGAATGACGATTTTCTCGCTAGCGTTTTTTCATTGTGAATTCACATTGCACTACTTTTTTAGGAACCAAACACGACCGCGTACGGGAACCCTGAAAACTTCGCGTATTTGTGCCGCGATGGCTCCTGGCAGCAGATCGCCGGCAACGCCGAGCCCTGCAAGTGGCTGAACCGGCCCTGGCCGCTCCTCGTCGCTAAGAAGTAAGCCATACATCTACACTTACACTTACAGAACGATAGATTCAATTTTTTTAATTAAACTTAACTTTTGTCTAATTTTTAACCCCGAGGGCTTAAAGTAAAAGTGTGCTTTCAAATCAATACAAAATTTAGCTCCTCTATCTATTAGTTTTTACTGTTGCTTTGAAGGACACTGTTTCTTTTAGCGCTCCCCAGTAAAAAATATCGAGTGGATTTAAGTCGGGAGAACGGGCTGGTCACGAAATAGTGCCAGCCCGCCCTATCCAGCTGTCGGGGTATTCTCGAACGAGTAACGCTCGTACTGTGCTCGTATTTTATTTTCAACATTAGACGATCATACATTTTTAAAACCACACTAAATACGCTTTGTTTTAAAGCTACTTGCCAAATGTTACACTTCACACCATCTATGGCTGCCTGGTTTAACACAACGCCGATGTTTAAATTAAATTTAACTTTACAGTAAAGCAGCTGCAGCAGTAAGTCGGCTGGCGTCGAACCTGACCAGCGCTGCAGCGCTGGTGGGCGCTGACTGGCGCGGCGCGCTGGCGGCGCTGCTGGAGGCCAACGACGCGCTGCCGGCGCCGCTGCCGCCGCGCACGCCGCTCGACTACCTCGCGCGCGCCGCCGGCTTCCGCGAGGCCTACAGTCAGACCGGCTGCACACCATCCAGGTAATGAACCACTGCCCTAGGAGGGTAATTATTTTTATTTTTTGCTAAACTAATCTTTAGCTATCTGGATTTAAGTAGCCGCACTGACATCATGAATTCCTAGTTCCTACCGCCTTCCAGTTTTTAACGTGTTTTTTTTGGATTATGTATTGGTTACCCTGACAGTCTAGATGCATGTCGATGTTATTCCATTACGCAGCTACATTGAACAAACTTGATCGGCCAGTTGACAAGCACAAAGATTTCTAATGGCCGAACCCTATATTCAAACCGCGGATAGATAGGCTTACTTCGGATTAAAATTTGACACATTTTGTATGGGCAAATGTCAAATTTTAACCCGAAGTAAGCCTTATCTGTCCGCGGATTGAATATAGGGTTTGGCCGTAAGAGATCCATGTAGGTACCGGGCGATTCGCTGTATAATCAGTATCCCTCCAATCCCAAGGTCATAATCGTTGCCAACCTAAGTAAATAAGTTGAACATTGAAGCAACTAACAGAACATCACTCCACAGACACATAACGATGTGCACGACGTCGGCCCTGGAGCAGAACAAGTGCGAGTGGCTGAGCGAGGCCGGCAACGTGTACGGCGTGGAGCCGCCGCTGCAGTGCGTGTCGCGCGTGGACCGCGCCGCCGCGCTGCGCGCCGTGCGCGACGGCAGCTGCGACGTGGCCGTGGCCGGCGCCGACTGGCTGGTGCGCGCTATACGGTTAGTCTTTTTCCATCGCTTAAAGCTGGGTCCACATTTGTATCATTTCGTCGTATCGTATCTTCGTCGCGTTGCACAGACGCGTATCAAGATCGCTAGTGTGGACGCACAATCAGCGCGATCATGCGGCGCGCCGTATCTGATCGCTCGGGATCGATGTTGATACGCGTTTATTATATACCCCCCACACTCGCGATCGGATACGCGTATCAAGATCGTAAGTATGGACGTGTTTTGATACTGTATCACGATACGAAGTTATGATTTGATACGCGATACGCCGTGATCGCTCTCGAGGCGATTTTTCCCCGACCATCAAAGGGGATACGGATAGCGTCCACACTTAATGATACGGCGTTATGATACGATACGCTGCTACGCTACGGTTAGTATCCGGACGCATTTTTTCACATGACGATTTTAGTGATAGGTACGGTGTGCCCAAAGTGAGCGTCCGTACTTAGGATACGCGAGCTCGATACGTTACGCGTGATCGTGATCGGCAAAATGATACAAATGTGGACCCTGCTTAAGTTTTCGGGATGTTGGCTAGCAAAAATTTGTACATTGTATGTAGGCAGTGGCGGCGCAGGACCTAAACTTAATGTGGGCATGGTACCATTTCGCGAGGCCCTCTGGGGCACGTTTTATAAAGCTACAAGTTACAATTTTACAGGTCTAAACTGGCAACAATGGTCGTCATTGGTCGAGGTTGTGTCAAATGGAAACTTGTAACTTGTGACCTGTAAATTGTAATTATAAAACAGGCTCCTAATGGTGCAAGAAGAAGTGAATATGTACTTAAGGATTTTCCATACTTTTTCAAATTTATTTTTGGCTGTGAAGCGCGATACCCTTTGCACTGCGAGGCCGTGGGCGGTGTGGGCTTACGTAGACTCTGTATGTAGGTTTAAAGTACCTTTAACACATTAACAAGAAGTACTTTCGTACCGCTAATTTAGATCCGCAATAAAAGGAATCGTATTTGAAATAAAGCCGGAACTCCACTACGGCCCACGTTACACACACTCACGATATAAACGTGAGCCTCGCAGAAAAATTTTTCGAGACATGTGGCGCTTAAGAGTAGCTACATAGGTACATACATTTTGATTTGAATCGAATTGATAATTATGCGTGCGTAGCGTGCGCCGCTGTGGAATTTAAAGGAAAGCGCGACGTTAATCACAACGAAAAAAAAACTTAAAAACCTACCTTAAATTTTATGGTAGGTATAATTGTTTAGAGGTTATAATCATAACCTAACCTTAACCTAAACCACTGTATGAATTTAATTAGATTCATACAAAAACTATCAATTTATGTAAGACTAGTACAAATTTCCCGAAACGATTTTAAATGTTAATCAATGTTAATCGACTGTTAGTTCTTACACTTTGACAGCTGTTAACTCGTCTTTCAAGTGGTTGGTGAAATTCGACAAAAGACTTACTTAATTATAATACCTAATTTCATAATTACAGAGACTTATCCCTGACACCGATCCTCCACGAATCAACCAACATCATCAACCAAAGCATGACAGTTGTCGCTTACGTCAGAGAAAACTCTACAGTATCCAAGATGGCCGACTTAAAAGGCAAGCGCGCCGCTTTCCCGCGCTTTGATGGCTTCGCGTGGCACTCCGTTTTACGTTACCTCGCTAAAACCGAACAAAGCACGTGTAAAGACGTCCTTAATGGATTCTTTGGGTCGGTCTGCGCTCCTGGTTTGGAAAAAACTAATGTCAGCGAGGGTGTTGCCAACAAATGGACGAAAGATTGCTATGTTGAGGGTGGGGAGGTTCAGGACGGAGAGTATCAAGCGCTGCGGTCGCTGGTTGAAGGGAAAAGTGACGTGGCGTTCATTAGCATGAAAACTTACAACCAGTATGTGGGTAAGTTAGGGTATCTTTTTTTTTTGGCTTTCATGTTTCGTATCCCATTGAGGTAATTAATTTTTTTGCGTTAAACTTCCACTGTCTGTTAGTGATTGATTATGTATTAGTCATTTTTCGCCTACTAATCGATATTACCTGTGGCCCGTTTCACGAAGCTACAAGTTACAAATTACAAGCGGAACTATCTTTTTAGCAAAAAGGAGTTAGTAAGAGACTTCCGCTTGTAATTTGTAACTTGTAGCTTCGTGAAACGGGCCTCTGAGATCTGTCTTTTTTCTGAGTAAAAAGTACGGTTGGCCTTTAAATAGCTGCAAACTTTAGTGCTTTGTCACTTTAACGTCGTATTTGAGCTGCTGCATAAATCTGTCATAGGCGTTAAAGCGACAAGGTATAAAAGTGTGAAGCTACTGCTTAGTTAACAGAATCATTGTAATATTTTCTTTTTAGTAAGAATAGTTTGTGATTGGACGCAAAAAGTGTCATACTCATACAGTTGAATAATATTATAACTCAAGTTTGTATTCTATTGTGTTTCAGCTCAACAAATCCCAGAAACTTGGGCAAAAGACGTCAAAATAAAGCCAATATGTGCCGAGGACAGCAAGAAATACTGCTTTATCGCTTGGTCCAACATTGGCCATATATTCACCAAGAACACTTCGGCTATGCGCGGTCAAGAAATAATTAACGTATTCACCAAGCTGGATCAATTATTTGGCAAACATTACCCCTTCCACACCGCTATGTTTTCGTTATACGGCCCTTATAATTACCAAAGCAACGTCCTATTCGACGACAATACGAAAATGTTGGCGACTCCTGACATTTTAAAAACGCATCCGTATGACAAGTTTCCTTTGAATTTCGAAAGCAGCTTAGAGGGGACGGTTGACAGCTGTCTTCTGTCAGATTTGACAGGTTACGGAGTGAGCACGGGGCCGACGTTTGCCGTTTTAGTCGTATCGCTAGTCATTGGTTTGTTAAGATAAAGTTTTGGCTAAAGTTAGCTTAAGGTAAGGGCGCAACGAATGGGAGTAGGTCGCTACTACTAGCCCCGCCCACGCTTCCACAGATGTGCCACCACGTGGAACCATCGTGCACTTAGTTCCCCGGAGAACAAAAAGATAACTACCATTATAACAACCATACCAATTTCACCAAACAATGTTAAATGTTAATCAATGTTAATCGACCGTTAGTGCATACATTTTGACAGCTGTTCATACTCTAATCGTCTGTTAAGTGGTTGAATTCGACATTAATGTTATGCCATATTGCGACCTGTGGGTGCCAATTGTACAATTTTTTTTTGTAATTTTTAATACAAATCTGCCGTAATACTAAAGAAGGTGGCTAGCAATATAGTGGAGGGGTTGGAGCTTGTACATTGCAGAATATCACATTCGCAAAACATCATATTATACGCATAACATCATACCTACTAGCAAAACATCATATATGCATAAGATCATTATTAGCAAAACACGATATACGCAAAACATGATATTTACTAATAGTCGGGTTTGGTTAAAGAATCGTAGGTAGGCTTAGGTTATGTTAGATTTATTTGGAAGCCCAATCCACCCAGAAATAGGAGCTCCGCGTTAGCGGAGCTCCGTAGACACTGTCTAATTCATGTGTCAATAATGATGTTTTGCTACTATGATAATTTGCGAATGTCATGTTTTGAGAATATCATGTTTGGCGAATGTAATGTGATATCCAACGACGGAGGGCTTCTTTGGTGTTTGAATTTTAAAAGAATACACTTTTACAAAGATTCTATTGCCGAAAATTACATAAATATAGTTGTATAAATAATGTTAGCAAAATGTATTTACACCTCTTATAGTATGACAAAAACTCATTAAGGGCGGCCACATACATATGGAATTCCGTTTCGAAATTTCGATTCGAAATTCCGAAGGCAGCTACCTAATCCATACAAAATCTATGACCCTACCACACACGTCCGTTCGATTTTTTTCCGTTTCGGAATTCCGAATGTGTGTGGCCGCAGTTAGCTGCCTTCGGAATTCCGAAACGAAATTTTGAATTTAATTATTAGCCATTTCCTTTTCATCCAAATAACTAAAGAAAAGACGGTAATTTTCATGTGACGATTGTACTGGTCTAAAACAAACTTTCTTTTGGTAACAATAAGTTTAGCTGTTAATATGATGCATTTTACTGTTTCTGTAAGAGTAGATAATAAGTACCTTAATATAATATATTGTAAATAAATAACTTAGTTTGTATTTAGACGCTTTTTTCATACTATCAAATAATAAATTAAATTTCGTGTGAAGAACTAGTTTTATTTTAGTTATAGACTTCATCATTTTTAAGGGCCTTCTCACACTTGCGATTTGCGGGCGAGTCGAAAGCGAGGCGAGCGCGCAGTGGGTTTGTCGCTTCTAGAGTTGGGATTTTCCCGCGAGTACGCAGCGAATTAATTGCGCGCTCGCGGCGAAATCGTGACGCGCTCGCGGCGAAATCGTTACTCGCCCGCCAACCGCAATGATACATAATAACACCCCTCTTTTTGCTTCGGGGGTTAAAAATGATGATGATGATGATGATGATGATGATGATGATGATGATGATGATGATGATGATGATCACTTGTCAACATTACAATAAATATCATAGGTAATTATAGTTTTTAACTGTACATCAGCGAGGGTTTCAAGGGACCGGAGGGCTTATTGTTTAACGCACTCGCAATCACGGTCGTTTTCATTTTGAAAATCGAAGGCTTGTCTGCATACAAAATGAAAACAATTGCTCCACTTTGAAGCCGATTGCGGTTGCGAGTGCGTTAGACAATAAGCCGTCAGGGCCGGGACATGCTAAAAACAATTGAAAATGGAGAGGGACGTAATGTATTTAATATTATTACTGGAGACGAGAGTTGGATCTACCAATATGACCCGCTAACTAAGCGACAGTCAATGGTTTGGGTCTTGTCTTTCCGGACGAAGAGTTTCCGCGGAAAGTCAAACGAGGACGCAGCGTGGGGAAGAAAATGGCGGCAACATTTTTTTAGAGCGAGTGGTCATGTTATGTAGCAATAATTTGTTTAGACGATCAAAAAACTGTTAATGCACAATGGTACTTACAGTGAGTGAAGTGTGCTTACAGACCTAGGAATATACGGGGCAAAATTAAATGACAGCTAGGGATTGCCTATATCGATAAACTCAACTATCGATGCTTTTTCCATATACTAGTGATCGCTCCAAGTTTTGTTTGTAAAAATATTTTTTTATTGAAAGTATGCAAATGAAACAAAATAGCAACATAATTCTGGTTATTCTTTATTTCTAAAAGGATTTTTTGCTTCACTCATCATCGTCGTATTTTTTACTCCTAACAAATTCTGATCGTTTAATTTACTTAACAATAGTAAATGGAACAGCCATTCCAAATACACAATAAGGAAAAAAATGCGATGATGATGAGTGAAGGTTAAAAAATCCTTTTAAAATAAAGAATAACCAGAAAAAGAAATTCTATATGAAAATGTCTAAATGTAATGAAATAAATGAATTTGATTTGATTTGATTTTGAATTATGTTGCTATTTTGTCTCATTTGCAAACTTTCAATAAAAAATATTTTACAAACAAAACTTGTAGCGAAACTAGTATATGGTAAATGCATCGATAATTGAGTTTATCGATATAGGCAATCCCTAGCTGTCATTTAAATTTTGCCCCGTATATTCCTAGGTCTGGTGCTTACCAATCGTGTTTGAAGCGTTACGTCAAAAACGTACAAAAACTGGATAGCGACTATTGCGAGGGCTACTTTTGCATCATGCATGACAATGCATGACCGCACTAAGCCAAAATTACTCAAGAGTTTTTGAAGACCACGGAAATTCAGCAAATGAGCCACCCGCCTTATAGACCCGATTTAGCTCCGTGCGACTTCTTTCTCTTCCCGAAAGTGAAGCTTGGGCTTCGTGGTGTTCATTTCGATAGCCCGGAGGACGCTCGGAATGCTTACATAGCAGCGGTTGAGGACCTCCCGAAAGAACAGAATCGCCAATGCTATAAAGCTTGGTTTAGACGAATGAATCGATGTAGATGTAGATGTCGAGACTAATAGAGACTATTTTGAGAAATTGTAATAAAAAAATATACTCTAAAGCCAAAGTTTTTTTCGTATCACAATACTTTCCTAGTCACCTAACGTAAAAAGACTCGAGTTTAGCTCTTATTTCGGAGTGATATTGGCATCATGATCCAATTTTTAGTAAAAAAAAATTTTGTTGTCGTGTGACTACTGTGACTTAAGAATGTTTTAGTTTCATCTGTTATCATGATATCTGTTGGTCAGGCATAAAATGTATATGCACTTTAGATACACTTTTTGCTTTCTAGTTGAAATGCGTGTTGATAACCTAGAAGCCAAAGCTTAAAAAAAAGACAGTTGTTGACTTAACTTTGACAGTCGATTTTTGACGTTTGACGTTACTTACTTATCTTATTGGTATTTTTTAGTGCCTTTACTTGATGAGCGTATGTATTATCGATCGAATAAGTGTAGAAAACACCTGTAGATCATTTAAAAAGTATATAGAAATTATGCATTGATATAAAACAGGCCAAGAAATGGAGGATACTTCAAAAAAGACTAAAACCGATGCGAAGCGCAAACGTTATTCCTTAAAAAATGTCGTGCAGATCTCATTTCTTGGTTTAATTGGTAAGGAATCCTGTTTTTGAACCGCCTTGAGGCATTGTTTACAATGGAAACTACGGATTGCATATGGACTCTTTGATAACATGAAAACATGGGGTCATAGTTTCGTTGTACATTGCACTTAAACTAATTTATTTGCTGTAGCCTTCTTTAACATTTTTTATAAGTTGTAATGTCGGCTACAGAATCTAGAATGAAGTGAATAATAATGTAATTAACTTGATTCATCTTCAACTAACTACTACTGACGGTGTTTAAGATGAAAGTTGACCATTACTCTAGCTAGCTTATAAAGTGATTGATTACGTCCAACCAAGTTTTTGTGACCTACAATTATTTCATAATTATTTTTACATTCTAGTGTGAATTTAAATAGGTAATTTTGAACTGTAAATAACCTTCCTGAACATAATAATATTAACATGTTATCAATAAAATAAAAATAATAAAAACCAGATTGGATGGCAGTATAAGATTAATGATTAAGCTTTTTTACTTTTCGTCAAATCACATCAAATCTAAATATATTTACTACGCGAACAGAGGTAGGCAGGTTGTAGAGAAAAATAATTTTATGATGCTTTTTTAGTATCTTTAAATGTATAAAATAAGTAAGTTATGATTAGTTGTATATTCTTTGATATATTTGTAGGTGCGTGATGATTGTTATAACTTTTACAGCTCTCACTTTGGGTTTTCTCCACTACATTTACGTGCAAACCCTATTTGAGAATGACCGTAACTTCTCTCACCTCTCTGAGACTGAGCGGGAAATGTCCCTTCGCACAGAGATGGGATTCTATTACTCTTATTACAAGACTGTTGTTGAAGAGCACCCGTTCATTGCGGGGATATCTGCGTTGATGCATGATCGATTGGTTGAGTACCCACAGGTTGTAAATACATTCAACAGGTTTAATATAGCACCGGAGGTTAGTATAGTTATCTTGATAATGTTGTGAATTTGTATAAGAAATATTAGTACGGTCTTTCTAATAGGCCACTGATTAAGAGAACAGAAGTTTATTTGACTGTTTAACTGTATTGATAAAATACAAACTATATCAGTCAGATTAAAAGTGATTCATGTTACTTTTTGCTTTTTGTGATCAGTTCTTAAGTTTTGCAGTCCAATGGGATGGTCTTTGCAATGCCTTTGCCTTCTCACTTTGTGCTTTGCTTAGATAGACAGGTAGGCTTCTGTTGGGTTAGAGCCGTTAGAGGTTAATCACTACCCTCTGATTATAATTTTAGGTGATCATTGGGGCGGTCTACCGCTACTTTGAGCCATGGCTGAACACATCTGACCACCGCATATGCCACATGGTGTACCGAGGTGATGAAGACCCCATAGAGAGCTGCGTTGGCCTGGGAGAGCCTATCATGTTCTATTTAGAAGCTATATGGTGGCTTGCTGGGTTATTGGTGGCAGTTGTATTTTTGTCAGCGTATAGTTTGAGGTAAGATATAAATATATATCAGTTATCAGGGTAAATATTATTCCTACTAAGCTCTATTAATTTCAATTTCACAAATTATTCCTACTAAGCTCTATTAATATTATAAATTAGAATGACAATGTGTTTGTCTGTTTTGCATCCATGGCTAAACTGCTCAAGTATTTGAGTTTAATGTAATTTAGGGAGATGGCTTAAACTCTAGGGAAGGACATAGAATACTTTTCGTCTCTGAAAAATCCATCCATCTGTCTGTCTGTCTGCTGTTTAGACAGTTTTTTTTTTATTGTGTGTTTATTTGTGTTATTGCTACAACACCAATTATATAAGATCCACGGGACAGGTAATGCGTAGTGTTGGGGTCAGTTTATACTGTAATTTAATTGGTATGTTTAATTTTTGGAAATAAATTATTTTATAGTATTTGGAAAAAAAAAATTAAGGTACAAGAATGGTACGTAAGCCGGTTTTAGGGTTCCGTGCCCGAAGGGAGCCAAGGGGAAAGGGGTTTTATTTTTGTTGTATCGTTAAAACGGGAAAACATACAAGCGACAAATTTGGTATGATTATAATCCCTAAAGAAAAACAACAAATACTAAAAATGGTCAAGTGTGAGTTGGGCTCGCGCTGATTCGATTCGAAATCGAATTAAAATCGGAATACAATAAAAAAAAACTTACTGTGCGGCGGTACGGAACCCTCGGTGCGTGAGTCCGACTCGCACTTGACCGGTTTTTACGTATCATCATCATCATCATCATCATCATCAGCCGCAAGACGACCACTGCTGGACAAAGGTCTTCCCCAAGGTTTCCCACAACAATTGGTCCTCATATGTCACTCCTAAATTTAAATTGTATATTAACAGCAACAGCGTACTGGGCGGTACCCTGGCCGTAGTGCAGTACTTCGCGAACCACGCGGAGTGCACCCGCGTGCAGTGGGCGCCCAATGAGCGCGAGAACATGGCGATGCCGCTGCTCGTGATGCAGATGGCGATGGTCGCGGCGCAGGTGCGCGCCGGCCGCGCCGCGCCCTGCAGCCTGCAGGTACGGACCTCTTGCCCTGGAGCTGGATGTACAGTGACTAGCATTAATATCCGCCACACTGTAATGCCTCTAGGAATAGAGATGACTCGTTCATTGAATACAAAACGGACACATTCCAAAATCAGTCAGTGTTGCATTTTAAAATTAGAAGTTGTTCGTATAAGATTTTCAATGCAAGAGCAAATTATTTTGGAATGTGTTCGTTTTGTATTCAATGAGCGAATGTGTCAGATATTTTTAAGCCTAATGATGGACAATAAATTATTGCTGGTGACTGTAGCTAATGATATAAATATCACAAATGGCGCTATAGCCCAATTTAACAGCTGTCAACGCAGTACAAAATATAACCTCAAACATGAGATCCCCGTGAATCACCTACACAAAAATTGGATGTAACATTTGATCAAAAGCTAATTTCTGCTGAAACGTTATTGTTTTTAGATTATTTTAAGCGTATGGGTTATGTTAGGTTAGTTTAGAACTGTGACCACCAAAAAAATATAACTTCTACTTTCTCTGTCTCTATGACATTTTGAGTAATTATCAATTTATCAAATTATTATTATCACCCCTTTTTTCAAAAACCGTGCACCGAACATGTCCGATCGCTGGGCGAAAGCTCCCAGACGTAGTGTCGGTTTCGGGCGGATTGCATGATTTTTATAAATCGCATTTCTCAACATATGAAAATAGGTACCGAAAAAGAGATCAGATCACCTACAGTGAAATTATAATTAAAATACTGTCAAGAAATACTGATGATACAAGCATTTTAAACTACTAATTAGACAGAGATCCGATGTGCACTGTGACGTCATGTAACAGGTTGGGCATATAAACTTCATGTTTAATCCTGCTTTTCTAAAAAGAGATAGGAACGAATCTGTGTTGGCTTATATCTTGGTTATTTTTATAGATTAAAAAAAATATTTTTTCTCACCTGTATGTTACAAGAATCAGATTTTATTGAAGCTGTGAAAAAAATCCATCAATTATCTTTAAATGCAAATGTCTCTGGCTCTCAGATCCCACGTACTTACCATCAGGTGTGCTGTTTGCCTTCTCCATGACGTAAAAAATGTATATTTTTGTTTCAGGTTTCGATCTTCATCCTGAACTTCCTCTGCCTGTTATTCTGGCAGTTCTCTCAGTTCATCTTCCTCACACAAACCGCGATATTCTTCATGATGGAGCAGCTCCACATAATCGACCTGAAGGCTCTCTGCGTTTTCCTCCACTCTCACTTCTGCGGTCTCCACATAGTCGTGCTACTGCAGCAAGGGAACGACATGCTGAAGACGTCGATGTTCACCTCTTTCTTTCTCGCCGTGTCTGTATACTGCATGCTCTTTAGCTCACTTAGAATTAAAATCCGAAGTCGCTTAGACTTATTCTTAGAATCTTGTTTAGTTGTTCTAAGGGTTATTGTAGTGACAGCAGGCGCGTTTTATTTTAAACACGTGATCAGCGAAATATTTGAAATAAAAGACGACTCGCATATATGGGATCTGCTGTATTCCAAATTCACTAGTTTCAAAAGCTTCCATACTTTAATTTATACTTGTTCAGAGGTGTTTGATTACTTGCCGCTGAGCTCAGTGAATAACATGACCTTGACTTGCCTTATACCTCTAGTCTTGTTAAATATTTTCAATTCCCTTTGTTCGTGGGTTGCGAGCGCTCTCAATGATATGAAGGAAGCTGAAGTTAAAAAGAAAGCAGTCCCCATAGACACACAGGACGTGGACAGTGATAGCGGCATAGAGAATAACACCAAAAATAAGAGACGGAAAAATCTGGATGTCATAGACAAGAAGACGAGAGAGAAACGAGAGGAGGTCAAGGATGACCTGTTGTGTTTTTTGAGCCATTTGAAGATAGACCCCGCCGTGTTCTACCATGCTGCTCAGCTGGTCGCATTCGCGGTGATGGCCGGCCTCGTAATGAGGTTGAAGCTGCTACTAGGAACGCAGCTGTGCATAGTTTCCGGATTATTTATGAACTTCCGGAGACTTTTGTGAGTAAATTTTGATTTATGGGTTTATTATTTGGGTCATACACAGATTTAGGTTAGGTACCTTCTTTTCTGTGGACATACCCAAAGTTAACGTTTTTAAGGCCTAAGTTTCTGACTGAACCCATATCCCCATAAACAGCGTCAGGTCTACTTTAGTCCTATCAAATAAAAACATAACTTAAATGCAAGCCTACTATTGACCACAGGAGAGACAACTTTTGTTTTTTGGAATGTGTATGACCCATTTACTCTTGTGGACTAGTGTATTTATTCTTGTGGACTAGAGTATTTAGTCTTGTGGACTAGAGTATTTAGTCTTGTGGACAAGAGTATTTAGTCTTGTGGGCTAGAGTATTTAGTCTTATGGACTAGAGTATTTACTCTTGTGGACTAGAGTATTTACTCTTGTGGACTAGAGTATTTACTCTTGTGGACTAGAGTATTTAGTCTTATGGACTACAGTATTTAGTCTTGTGGACTAGAGTATTTACTCTTGTGGACTAGAGTATTTATTCTTGTGGACTAGAGTATTTAGTCTTGTAGACTAGAGTATTTACTCTTGTGGATTAGATTATTTACTCTTGTGGACTAGAGTATTTACTCTTGTGAACTAGAGTATTTAGTCTTATGGACTACAGTATTTAGTCTTGTGGACTAGAGTATTTACTCTTGTGGACTAGAGTATTTACTCTTGTGGACTAGAGTATTTAGTCTTGTAGACTAGAGTATATACTCTTGTGGATTAGATTATTTACTCTTGTGGACTAGAGTATTTACTCTTGTGAACTAGAGTATTTAGTCTTTAGAGCGTCGGTGGCCCAGTGGCTTAGGGGGTCGACTCGAGATCGTAATGTACCGAGTTCGAACCTCGCGGTCACCATGTACCAATGAGTTTTTCTAACTTAAGTGCATTACCCGACGCTCTTACGGTGAAGGAAAAACATCGTGAGGAAACCGGCACATTCGAACAGCTGAGTGTGTAAGAGGGTAATTGCACAAAAGATCCTAAAGGGCCGAAGTGTATCCAAAAGGGCCCATCTGTAAGATAAGATAAGATTTCGTCTTGTGGACTAAAGTATTTACTCTTGTGGACCATAGTATTTAATCTTCTGGAGCTAACCCCATGTGCTTTGTATGGGTTACCTCCGCGCCCTCCTATCAACTCCACTGAAAGATTTATCTTGAGACTATAATCGCGGCCCTCGCTTACTCCTGCCCCGTCTTGCTGCAGGCTCCCGAAGCCCGTGATGCGGTACATGCCGCTGGTGGGGGTGCTGTGCCTCGGCTGCGCGGTGTACCACCTCATAGGGAACGTGGACGTGGAGAAGGCGCACATGAGTACGTATATAATTACTATAAAGCAGGCGTTTTGTTTAGGCTAAGGTTTTTCAGTGTGTATACAACGTGTTACAAAATACCCTGTAGAAATATAATAAATTATCAAAGCCAAAAATATTGTCAACCCTGATAAGCTGTCATGTCAGGGAACCGGAATTAGCATAGATTATTTAACAGAGAGGCCAACCTACCAATTTAATAATTGTCAACTTTAATGGTTTTTCTGGTTTTCATCCACAAAGGTTCAATACTATGATGTCATTATGCTTAAGTACTGGCTTCAAAAAACGTCAAGACGGAAAAATGTTATGTTGTCAATTTCAAATCTTCTTATAGATACTCTACAATTGTTTCGTGTTTTATCCAAAAAACTATGTTTTCTAACTCAGAATATTACGACTCCAAAACTCGACTTGTAATATCTATCTAATCGAATTCTGTACATTATGTTAGTATGTCTCTTGATCGTTTCACGAATTAGGTAAAAATGTACATAAACATTCTGTGTAGTTTACTCTTTAATTTTACTGAAATAGGGTTGGCACATCAATGAAAAAGATAATGATTTTTTTTTGCCGGTAAGTCATACGGTGATAGTACGGTTCTCAAATATTGTAAATGGACTTGTTATAAGGCACCATTTAACCCCCTTTCGGCTTTACGGGTATTTTTGTAACACCTTGTATATCCCGTCAAGCGGCACGTAACCTATAGGTAGTTAGTTTAAATTTGAATTTTGAGTTAATGTCATAAAGTATTAATTGTTTTTTGACAGCAGCCGTTATACGGCTGCTTGCCACTCGAAGGGTTATATTGTTTTTTATTTCAACTTCCCTATCGAATTGTCGCTAGTGTTTGTTATGTTACATGTTACCCGTTTTTTTGTTTAATTTAGATTAGTTTTAAGTCAGGGTCCCTCTGAAAAATAGCGCACAATGCTAAGAGGGATCCTGTTCAACGTAATGTATTCTATTTACTTTATATTTATGCTATTGTTTTTTTTCTTTTGTGTGCGTTGAATAAATAGTTTATATTCTATTATATTTATCTGTATTAGTAAGCTGATCGTTACCTAGTACATCTACAACAAGCTTACACCCGTATTCACAAACAATACTTAAGGGATCCTTCACTGAGTAAACGCACTGCGTTCAATACAGCTTTGTGATTGGTACTTTTTGACCGACCTCTTGTTTATGAGATGCTTTGAACCACCCTGTGCGTTCGTGAGCACTGTGAGACCTCATAGTGACGTTTGTGAATACGGGTGTTAGACTTTGGGACTGGGCCAATTCGTGTGATTTTGTTCTTACATACATACATACATTAAATCACGCCTGTTTCCCAGAGGGGTAGGCAGAGACCACTTCTTTCCACCTGCTACGATCTTGGCAAATCTCTTTCGCTTCTTCCACATTCATTCATACATCGAGTCATGCACGCACGTCGGTTTCGGGTACTTAAAATTCGGCCCTTTTCCAGTATTTCTCCGATTTGATTCGAAAAAGTACGCCTAGGGCGGCCCCTTCCGACCCTTCCACTCACTTTCGCTCTGTATATCTCTTTCGTCAATCTTCTTTCATCCATCCTTTCCAAATGACCGAACCATCGAAGCATGCCCTTTTCAATCTTAGTCACTACATCTTCTTTTAGTCCACATTTTTCTCTGACTTTGTTGATTTTGTTCTTCTATATTATTTATTGGAATCGCAGGCGAGTTCAGCGACTACCCGCAAGAGCAGCTGATGGAGTGGATCGAGCGCGACACGGAGCGCGGCGCGGCGTTCGCGGGCTCGATGCCCGTGCTGGCCACCGTCATGCTCGTCACGCGGCGGCCGATCGTCGCGCACCCCCACTACGAGAGCGTGGTGGCTAGGTAAGGTAATGATCAGGGCTCGGACAAGTCATCGCAAAACAATCGCAAGACGGCAATAGAACAAGATCAATAGAATCGCATTATGTACAATATTATTTAATTATATTTTTCAATGACATTTATTACTGCAACCCAAAATTCACCAAAATGCCCTGAAGCGTGAATTATTGAGTTCATGCCATGGAATATTAACAGAAATTAGGAACATCAACAAATCGATGCAAAAAGTTTCTGCTGCTGTCTTCAATTTGTGATTTTTTCTCTAATATGTTTATCAATATTATCTTTCTTTAACTGTTTAATACGAATGTCACATGCTGTGCACAAAATTTCCTTGACATTTTCCTGATAACAGAGCTCGGGGTAGTCCTTAATCCACTTATTAATTGTATTTATTTGCGCCATATTTAAAATATTTAGATATAACCATAATTAAGCAAATAATTGTATTAGTTTAATTTGTCACCACAAAACTGTTTGAAGCATGCCACTTTGACAAATCCATGACAGATATGCGACTAAAAAGGTCAAATGTTAAATTATAAATTACGATAATAATATATCAGCTTTAGATAATAATAAATAATAATCTTAAGTCGCGACTCTATAGTAGTCTTGTCCCGTGTCCATATCAGTTTTTGCGATGACTTGTCCGAGCCCTGGTAATGATAGAGATAGATGGGGTTATGAGCGGGATGCTTAAACAGCAAGGTGTCTATCGTGCAGGACGTCTAAAAGAGTGTATAATCATAGTTTCGACTACGTACTCTCGGATCATGCTATCGAATGTTCGTTGGCTCGACTGTTATTGTAATGAATATTCGCTAGATCGAAATACTTGTGGCCGAAACATGTACAATCGGCAAAACGTAATCTAGAATTGTATAGTTTCGATGAGGTCTAGAATTATATGTTTATGGTTAACCTCAATTTCGATTTGACGATTTATCGTTTCTACGCTTTTCGTACCCATCGAATATTCGATCCAGTAACAGTCGAGCCAATGAACATTCGTGTCTGAGATTTTCTATGGGATGACAATCGAAATCTCAATTTCGATTTGACGATTTATTGGTTCTACGCTTTTCGACCCAGCGAATTTCGATCCAGTAACAGTCGAGCCAACGTACATTCGATAAAAAGCAAGATGCTTAGCTAGCAGGACGCCTAACAAGCAACTAGGTTGTGGGGTCAAGCGAAAGTTGAGCTCTGTCGAAATTCTGCTACTAAAAATAACGATTTTAGAAAATGATCTAACAACTCGCTCGAAATTCAAATTCAAAATATTTATTCAATAAATTGGCCGTATGAGGGCTCTTTTACACGTTGGTAACATGGAGTGAATCACCAGTATCCCCGCAGGAACCGCACGTACTCCGTGTACAAGGTGTACGGCAAGTTCCCCACCGAGGAGCTGTACAAGGAGCTCTCCAGCCTCAAGGCCATGTACCTCATCGTCGAGGTGAAGTACTGCTTCGGCACCAGCAAGTAAGTACCTGCCAGACATCAGTTTTGTTCTTTTGCCCGGGCCTCTATTATATGGGTGAATCCCATCGAGCAACAGGCCTTCATAGTGGAAGGGAGTCCGCCTTTGCTATGAATATTACAGTCAAATAGTTCTGTCATTTCTTGCGGGGGGAAATTTGCACAAAAATACAGCTCTGCACACCTACATACAAAGGAACAATACACCGACAAAACTTGCACACCTCTAGCAATTTTTGTGTACGAACGGGTCACAATTCACACATTGACACGATAGGGCTTTCATCTGTTTCATCGGCGAGAAGTCAGATTTGTTGCTAAACAGATCCGAAAACAGAGCAATTCGGCATTTTAAGTGTAGGTAACGTTCACTCGCGCGACTGGACTCTATCCAGTTGACAATCCGAGTGACAACTAGTTGTATTAGATGCGCATGCCCGCTGGGCTTGTACTTTGACAGAGGGGAAATGGTGCGAAATCCGTGTTGCTCGATGGGTAAATCCATATTGCCTCTGGCATGTTATCGTATTGTCAAAGGTAGGTATAGCTCTAATTGACAGTAATGGCGGCCGAGTTAAAATAATAGTATGAAAAAAGTAGTTTTGTTTTGCCCAGTAGAATATTGGCCCTGCAACAGTACCTTGGTTCGGTATCACACAGCTGCATTCATGAGCATTTTAGGGACATTGTCAGTAAAGAAGCTGTAATATGGCGGTTCCTCCGACAACTTAAGCAAAAGGTAAAAAAAATACGTTACGACATCGAGTGAGGTATCACTGGATAGCTCTTAAAAAGCATTATGTATTGAATATACGTAATGATAATATATAATATACACTCTAAGATTTGGGGGACTGTTTAGGAAATCGCACTGCTAGATCAAAACAGCATTAACTCAAAATACAACAGTATTTTAAAATCAACTTTATTACAACTTCTATGAAATTGGAATAAAACTAGCAAGGATTTTGGGTTGATACTGTTTTGATCTAGCTGTGCGAAATATTGATTCAAGTTGAGTTGAGTTGTGTTGTCGCCGGTCTGTGAGCGAGGGCTAACTATGTCGTGTGTCGGATTCCGATTTGAATCGGGTGTCGACGCCTCTGTTCCCATATACGGGAGGGCTGACAAAACAGTCGGATCCGACAAAAATCGTTGTCGGTCGAGTGTGAATAGCTTCATATGAAACGTTCTGCCACAGGAACGACCACGGAACAGAAAAAACAGTGGAAGTGGCATGAGCTTCGCTTAGTATCAGATCTGTTGTCGCCAATACTACATACATAAAAACAACACCCCACCATGGAAAATGTTTTTGGTGCGGCTATAGTTTTTACATTCCAAAATAGCGCAATAAGGCATGCTTCTGGATTTATTTCCTTTAGGAATATCGGAATATCGAAATAAGCGATCGCGGCAAAAGTATGGTAGGTCATGCGGGACTCCGCATAACTATGCCACACATTACACGCCCACTTGACACTTCTACTGTTTTTTCTGTTCTGTGGGAACGACCGATTAAAAATCGGACCGACATAGTCCGAACGGAACGAGGTCTAATACGCATGCCCTGATCAGTCGGGGCTGCTCGTTCGAGGACATCTGGGACGCGGAGGCGCCGCAGATGCGCGAGCGGCCGCGCACGTGCGTAGCGCTGCTCAACGGGCCCGTGGACCACTTCTACCCCGTGTTCCGCAACGAGCACTACGCCGTGTTCCGGATACACGACTACAGCGTCAGGTTTGTCACGTTACCTATAACTTGAAGTTATTAAAAGTCTAGTAACTAAGTGAGAATAGCTGATAATCACTTTTTCGATAGCTCGTAGGATTCACTGGTTATGGGATTTATGATTTTACATGAACCAATTATTCGCACGTCAAGTTAGAAAACACTTTAATAATGAACATCGCCATTTTTCCTTATGACATAAACGATCATAGAGGGGGGGCAGAGACAAATTTACAATTTTAAGGCCCACCTATACAACTTTTAAGCCCCAGTACTTACACTCATAGTGCCAGTTGGTGACAGCTGAGGCACAGATATAATGATCGGCTATCGGTAGCATTTTATGTCAGTTTAACGTCAAACGTAATGACTAATATGGATAAGTCTGTGATGTTAAAAATAAAACCATAATTATATTGTTAAAACTCACTGAATTCAATTTATTAAAGTTTTTTTCCCATGTTTGATATACAAAATGCTTTTATATTCCTCCTGAGCCCCTGGGTAAAGCTGCTAAGCTAAGTAATGAAAGAAAATTAAACAAAATGAAAATGATGTTCATGTACATAATTATTAGTTAATATTATTCTCACAATGTTATGAATATTAAAAGTGAAAGTCATTACTTATCTACTTACTATTATTACTTAAATAAACGAATGAGTATGAGTAAGAGTTGAATTTCAATGTTAATGTCCACTCCACAGCTATCTTTCGTCTTACCGTGCTATGAATACTCCGAACCCTGATCATAAATTCTGCATTATGTACGGGTATTACAGAAAATGCACATAAACCGAAGCGAAGCTAGTTATAAATAAATTATAGTTATCACAGTGGATAAGTATTAAGTACCTATACTTCAATTGTTTAGGTACTTAACTAAATGTAAACAATCCAAACCACGTGGCTCAGTTAAATAGCCAATCAAAACTATTTCGTCGAGCTTTGACGTATCAGTGTTCTGCTCCTATTGGCTGACGAACTATATCACGTGGTTATTTTGTTTACATTTAGTTAAGTACCTAAACAATTGAAGTATAGTGCATCCATCACACTCGCACTTGCATACCAGTCAGAAAGTAACGGATGCTTTATCCACGTTTATCTACGTCCATAAACACGACCATAATTAGAACAGTTGATGGCCTTAGGCTGTAACGATGATATATTTTTTCTTCAGGTACATGCCGCGAAGTTTCGACACCTGACATTCGTGGTCCCGGCAGCCCGGTGACGTCACCCATCAGCTGTTGACCACGTGAGACTTACTGGTTCCTAGAGAACCTATAGGATTTAAAGTATGACGACGAAGGATATCCGCAAGTTTCATATTTTTAGACTAATAAGTCAGTTTCGCTTCTCGATAACCTCTATAGGTACTCCATTTATTTAGGTTCTTAAGAGGTTTTGTAAAGCTAGAAAATTTCATACAAAATGCGATAACATTTCTTACCCCATAAAAAATTAGGCAGATTTTTTAATATGTATGTATGTATGTAAACTCTTTATTGCACATAAACAATTACAGGACATGTTTGCATCAATATAGATAATGTACATGTAATATGTTGTGGATATTATAAAAAACTAGTTCGGTACGTTGTCTTTTCCAAGAAAATATTTCTTCTAAATCGGATTTAGGGGATGAGAAACGTTATCGACCGGAGCTAAATTTGTATGAATTAATTAGCTAGTGAAAAATTACACAAGGTTGTATCAACAGATAAATTTGTTTGGACAAAAATAGGGTTAGGGCGCATAACGTCCCACTCGCAGAATGTCCCTTTGTCCCTTTCGCGAAACGTCCCTTTCGCAAAATGACCCGTTCGCAAAAACCGTTCCTTTCCATGAGGAGACTTCTAGTCTCTACTTAAACAAGCTTTTTCCAGACGGGACATTTTGCGAATGGGTTATTTCCCAGACGGGACGTTTTGCGATAGGGGCCTTATGCCATAGGGACATTTTGCGAAAGGGATGGGACCTTTTAAGAAAGGGACGTTTTGCGAATGGGGTATTTTACATAAGGGACCATTTGCAGAGAAGACGTTTTGCGAATGGGACGTAATTTTGCTGGAGGGACGTTTTGCGAGTGGGACGTTATGCGCCCTAACCAAAAATAGTGATGCTACGTCGATTCACCGGATAAATAGACTTATTAAACATCTACGAACGTCAAAAAAGCCGTTTCGATATTTTCTTATGACTTGAGTGACAAATATGTGTCAAAAAAAATTATGTACTTACATTAAGCTATATTAAGGTAGAAAAAGCAAAAATACAATAGAAAAGTGGCGTTTTTTTTTAATGTAAAACTATCGATGTTACATGGTATAATTACTTAATTTCTTCCAAAGGTGAGGATACAGTGAGGTTACTAACTTAATTTATTGATAAAAATATTTAAAATCGATTCAATACCTAAAATCGATTAAATACCCAATGTTCCAGAAATGATTTTGTAAATCGGATAAATCTGAATAACTCTACTTGAGCTGCTGGTGTTTATGGCCGGTGGTGATTACTTCCCATCAGGCAACCTACATGCTCGTTTGCCTCCCACTATTATAATCAAGGATCGGAAAAACGCCCGTCATTTTGAACACAACCCTGTTCCGTACAGGAGAGACTTCCTTCTGATGTTAATTAAAAATATTATTATGTATTTTATATTTATTATACCATTATTTATATGCATTCAGCAACAATATTATTAATGAATAATGAATATTATTCCATAACGACGTGAATTTAGGACCTATTTATGAGTCGAGAAAGTTTGTACACAGTTTACGGAGGACATTGGGACAATCGTTGACATTGGTTTACTGTTTGTATGTGTGTTTGTGTTTTCTAATTAACATTTCGGTGTCATTCATTAATAAAATTGTCGCTAAGTACATATAAATTATTGTATAATAAATCTATAAAATACCTAATAATATTTTTAATTGATATCAAGGAAGTCTCTGCTATACGGAACAGGGTTATGTTTTCAAAATGACGGTCGTTTTTCCGATCCTTGATTATAAAAAACAAAAATCAATTGAAAAGAGATTGAGATGTAACCTTCACTGTATTTCCCATAAAATATGGCATTTGTTCTTCTAGCTTTATAGTTCAAAAAGTATTAGTTAGTTGTTAAGGTTTACAAATATTTACTCTATGTGGTTGTTTAAACTTTTGAACGCCTTTGACTTGATACAAACGTCGTCCTCACACGCCAATGACAGCTGAAAACCACAGCGAATGTCAACCTTACGTCACAAATACTCGGGTCTATTTTGCACTGTATCTGTGACCACTATATAGGTCGATGGCGTGGTAGGCACGACAGTACACAACCACTTTAGTGGTTCTTGGCGTTCAAAGGGTTAAATCAACGAACGCCATTGGCTGGCGCTTACCATGTTTTGAGTACAATGATTGCAGGGAGAGCGTAACCGCCACTCTGTGTAAGTTTTTTTGATTCAGGAGATCATATTGTTTTTTATTGTAGACTGACTAAAATAAATTAACTACAATATCTCGTTTTTTGTGGTTTTAATATGTAAAGCTTTGTTGAAGACTTCATTGCTGTACATGTTTACACACATCACAATTTGGATCATGCAAGTATGGATAGCAAATAACCGGTTATTACCGCTTTTATCCGGTTATTTTCATACAAAAACGGTTAATAACCGGTTAAATTGCATTACCTACATGCAATGGTCAAGTGATTCAGTTTTCACTCTTTTAGGATTATAGTGTCCTAACTCAAAATTTAAACTTTCAACTTCGAGTCATAAATTTATTATAGAAAACGAACTTGAAATCTATTTTTTTTATTAGGTCACTATAATTCTAAAGGTGCATGTCATTGATTAGTTTTAAAGAGTCTTAACATAATAATTGGCAGTCATTTATACGTATATATATTTATAATAAACGGTTTATTCAGTGTTTTTTTGCTGTTTTATTTGCAACGTTTTCCTGGGAAGGATAGTGAAACAACAATTTGTCGAAAGTACTGTAATGAAATGACGAAACTCGGCAAATGTATTAATTTTGCACATTATTGAATTTTCTAATAACGGCAATAGGTGCGTCGATCCATATAACAACAAATTGGTGTCCCCTTGTTTTTCGTTTCATAGAAAGCTATTTTCTGCGAAACCCTTGTTGATCTCAGGTTATCTTTAATATGATTCACGTAGGTTAGGTAAGGTTAGACTTGTAACCATCACAAGATAACCTGAAATGATCACGGGTTCAGCAGAAAATGGCTTTCTATGAAACGAAAATTCTGAGAAGTGATACGTGACATATGACATGTGTTTCGGTGAACCAAGGGTCAATGGATATGCTCTTTTGCATTTTATATATTTTGCATAATAATATGACATTCGTACTCTCTCTTTATAATGTTAATTAGTAATTAATATAGACTTGACAGGTTTGCGTGCCAGAGTGATTGTTTATATTTATTTTCGTCAACAGCCCTTCCGTCCTGTCGGAACTTTTCAAACTAATAACACTCGAAATATTTTGTAAAACTTTTATTATTTTACTTTAGTAATATTTTATTTAACAAAATCATTTGCAATAAACCAAGGTCACATTCTTTAGCTTATTATATTTTTAAATGGCATGAGGTAGACAAATTAGCACAACAGGGGCCAAGAAGCAAACGCTACTAAAAATTTTTCTATCACTCAAAATGACAGTTGACCACGTGGATTTTCGCTACGCACAAGAATGTCGTCTCATACATTTAGCGCTCCGAGGATCATCATTCATGATCAATGACTTACACCCGTATTCACAAACAATACTTAAGGGATCCTTCACTGAGTAAACGCACTGCGTTCAATACAGCTTTGTGATTGGTTCTTTTTGACCGACTTTTGTTTATGAGACGATTTGAACCACCCAGTGCGTTCGTGAGCACTGTGAGATCTCATATTGACGTTTGTGAATACGGGTGTAAGGTTGGATTCGACCAAACTCGAATAAATGCGCATTTTTGTTTATTTATTCTCGAGTGAACCATGACATACCATACCAGACATGGTACATAGTACGTATTACTGAAAAACACTGTTTTGTAGAACTGGAAAATAACTGTCATTATAGGGACCATGCCGCGACCGGACCTGTTAGAGGGGGTGTTCTTTTTATAGTGGTGATTATTATTTACGTCTTTAATATTTAAGTAGCTTAGTTTTTATTTTAATTTAAAGAAGTTTAGTTTTAACTTTTAATTGTATTATATTAAATATGTATCTACTTATATTTTCTTTATTAGTCTATAATTTATATAGTTTAATTTATATTAAATAATGTATCATTAACTGTTATTTAAATTCTGGAATAGGTAACTAACTCTGTTATCCCACGCGAAACGGTGGTATAGTAACTATTCCAAAATATGTTCACTATTGTTAGAATTATCGTTGGTAAAACGTAAAACTGAGTTCCTTTCGATTAACTAGCGTTTTATACTAAGATTAGTATTTATTCTCGTTTGGTCGAATCCGCCCTAAGCAGCTCCAATTATACAAAGGTTCTAGATACAGTTCCCAGTCACTGGTAACGTTTACAACCACGGAATAGAAAAAACAGTGGAAGTGGCATGAGCTTCGCTTAGTATCAGACCTGTTGTCGCCAATACTCAAACTATCACAAAAACAACACGCCACCATGGAAAATATTTTTGGTGCGGATATCGTTTGTACACTCCAAAATAGTACAATAAAGTCAATAAGACATGCTTCTGGATTTATTTTCTGTTTTATAAATATCGAAATATCGAAATATCGACGCGTTGGCCTAGTTGGTAGTGACCCTGCCTACGAAGTTAGCGGTCCTGGGTTCAAATCCCGGTAAGGGCAGATATTTGTGTGATGAGCGTGAGTATTTGTTTCTGACTCTTGGATGTTTTCTATGTATTTAAGTATTTATTTCTCTATATAAGTATTTAAATCGTTGTCTAGTACACATAGTACAAGCCTAGAGCTTAGTTTGGGACTAGGTCAATTTGTGTGAGATCGTCCCTTGATATTTATTTATTTATTTAAGCGATCGCGTCAAAAGTATGGTAGGTTATGCGGAACTCCGCATAACTAGGCCACAAGTTACACGCCCACTTGACACTTCTACTGTATTTTCTGTTCTGTGTTTACAACGGTAACCCATCATTTTATCGAATTTCACTTCATCGATTATTTCATTTCATCGAATTTCATTTTGTCGAACGGTAGTTTCTGCTGAAACCAAGATGTTTTCAGGATATCTTAAACATTAATTATCGGTTAGGTTTGGTTACAAATGTCAAAATCAAAAAAAAAATAACGCATGCGGTGAGAAATGCCTTTCGATGAAATGAAAATTCTGCGTAATGATACGTTCGATGAAAAGTATTTCTATAAAGTAATAGGTACCCGTTTACAACACAAGGAACTCCTTGATGAACTGCTCATGCCGCGAGATCTGCGTGAAGGCGGTGACCGCGTGGGCGTTGCAGGCGGTCTCCGCGCGCGGCGCCGTGGAGGCGACGCCCCGCAGGTAGTACCGCACGGTGTCGCGCTCGGGCTCCGCGAACGTCAGCCCTCCGCCGCTGTCCCCCATGCATAGCGCTTTGCCGCCTGAAAAAAAAGTTGTCAATCAATCAATCAATCATAAACTCACGCCTTCATTCCCAGAGTGGGGTAGGCAGAGCCACAGACTCACCAACAACTCCAAAAAGTTGTTGATAATTCTGTGACCACATTTTGCACAACCAGGTCAAAAAGTTTAAAAAAGTTGTCATGTCTTGTTGTTTTGAGTTAAACATGATTGATATTTATTTAAAGCCGGATTTCTGATGTAAGTCGTAATGTCAACACGGGAATTTGCGCCATTCTACTTTTCGTTGTACAAAAGTTTTTAGCCACTTTCTCACTAAACTATGTTTATTTCAAAAAAGGGTAAAGTGCAGTGTTTTCTAACTTTAAACTCGAAAAGAGACGTAAATAAGCTTATATTTAGAATTATACTAATTCATAAAAAGTTTTTTGTAATAATTATAAAGTGAGTAACGCAGTGGATGTCGATGTCCCCGCCTTTTCTATGGAAATGGTGCAATTTACCACTGAGTTAGGTAGGCGGTTTTTAGTTTTTTAAACATTTATGTTAATCTAACCTAAAAAAACATTAGTATTTTATTTCTCAACAAAATACAAAAATACAAACTGCATCCACAACACAGGTACGTTTATTTTATTTTATACTTTTGAGTGATCATAATAAGCTGTTATGTTATGCCACTTCTGAATGAATATAATAGTATATTACTTAACAAGGGCTGTAAAAGAAAGAATGCCCGAAATCGCAGGTATTTGAGACCCGAGCCGTAGGCGAGGGTTGTAAATATGCGATAGAGGGCTTTCTTTTTTACTGCCCGTGATGAGTACACAATTTTACGTCTTCACCTGGCCACAATGCGAGTTTTACCGTGCGCGCAGCGTGCGATAAAACTCACATTACGGCCAGGTGTGACGTAAAAGTAATTACAAATGTTACCATTAAAGTAGCCAGCGCAGAACTTATCACTGGTGATGTACTGGCGGAAGCCCACGGGCGCCTGCGAGATGCAGGTGGCGATGGACACCTTCGGCAGTTCCAACACCTGGAGGACCTTCGCGTAGGTGCCGTTTGCCGTGGTCAGGCCCCAGCCTGCAACCTACGAACAGACCACTATTTACGAATCTATATATATATAAGGCTAAACTGACTGACTGACATATCAACGCACAGCCGAAACTACTGTACCTAGAAACTTGAAATTTGGTACATGGGTTCCTTTCATGATGTAAGTGAGCACTAAGAAAGGATTTTCCGAAAGTCGATCCCCAACGGGAAGAAATGGGGGGAGTAGCGGGAAACTAATTCCACGCGTACGAAGTCGCGGGCGTCCTCTAGTAGAAAATATAAGTGTTCCTTGAACTTAGGGTTCTGTGCAGGGGCGCCGGCTTTTAGAAAACCACGTGGGTGCTCCTCATCTTTAGATGCCTATGCCTACATACCTATACATAGATTTTAAAGGCTACCTGAACCTGGCTCGTCCTCAATGCAATAATAAAGTCAGGCTCATTACCTTTCCTTTGTTTCCATCCTCAAGCTGCCGCCGATCAAAGTTGGCATCGAAGTCCAAACAAACAGGTCGTACGTTGTTTTGGTATATCGCCGGAGTGGCCATCATGACCAGGGCAATATCTTCTTGGTACAGCGTGGACACGCCGCGAAAACGCGGAGTGATTTTGATATCTCGGACCTGGGTAAAAAAAAAACTAGTAAGTCAGATCCTGCGTTAATATTTAGCTGCCCATCCGTCTAGGGTGCTGGCACTAAGTGGAGAACAACCTAAACAACCGAATATCTGAGGGCCCTGCCAAGATGCACTACGCTAACTAGCGTTTCTATTCGTTTCGTGTTTAAACCAATCGCGTCACTGGTGGATGACGTGATACGAAAAGTCACGTGATCTACCAGCGACGCGATTGGTTAAAAACGAAACGATGAGCAACGCTAGTTAGCGTAGTGCATCTTGGCAGGGCCCTTAGACTTAAAAGGCGTGCAATGAGAGAGAGCTGCGCAGCTCACTTAATATTTATCCGTGGCCTGTGTGCTATGCTTATTTGTCTTGTCTATGCAAAAGAACAAAGTGCGAGTCGGATTCGCGCAACGAGGGTTCCGTACCGTCGCATAATAGGTATTATTATATTGCAATTTGAATTTGATTTCGAATCGAATCAGCGCAAGCTCAACTCACAGTTGACCATTTTTTTTGCGTTTTTTATTTTTCCTCAGGGTTTGTACCCAGATACACCTTAATTTATTGATAAGTAAATCCGCCGTAATTTAAAATACTGAAAAAAAAAACTATCTGTAGCCCGTTTCTCGAAGCTACAAGTTACAAATTACAAGCGGAACTCTCTTTCTAGCAGGAGTTAGAAAGAGACTTCCGCTTGTAATTTGTAACTTGTAGCTTCGTGAAACGGGCCCCTGCTATCGAAGAAATACGGTTAAAAAGATACAGCTCTTTAAACTTAAGTTAAGCGCCTTAAAGTAGGCCCAGCCTAGTTCGGAGTCTGACAGATATTTCATGTAATGAAACCTGTTTTAATAAATAAACGATTTGATTCTTAAAAAAAAGATATGATTTGAAAAAAGTTAGGACGAACGGACGGCCGGACGGACGGACAGCGTAGGCATATTAATAGGGTCCCATTGGGTTACCATTCGGGTACGGAACCCCAAAAATACCCCTCTAGGTTTCCAGTGGAACTGCCCCTCATGCTTAGGTATGCACGACATGCACGCATGCAATTTAAAAGCTATACTTACTGCCGCACTCAGAGACGTCAATTAAATTTAACGCTTGTCAAGTGACGTGTTGTCCTTATTCTATTGCTATAGCAAAGAAAGTGACAACAGCTACTTTAATTAAGCATTAAATTTAATTGACGTCTCTGTGTATGGCAGTTAGTGAGTCAATCACTCACATCGAACCGTTGCCGGCTGGTGTCATGCTCGTCGTCCCACGGCCGGTAGATCTTGCCCAGCGCCACTCCGAATTTACTGCTCGGGAACAGCGCTTGCTCAGCATCGTCCCAGAAGCAGTGGGCAGCTGAAAAAGGTTCAGAATTATGACGTCATTTTGTAGTGTGTTCACCTCTTTTTGTCCGCCAAAATGTACCTACTATTAAGTTATCAACCCAATCGAACCCTGACCCACCATTTAACTGTGTCACAGTGACGTTATCAACCGAATTGTTTTATAACGTCAGTACTGTGCCACAGACACAGTTCTATGGTGGTTCAGGGATCCATTGAGCTGATAGTACGTAAAAGAGTCAAGAATGAGGCGGAGACGAGCGGAGCTGAGTGGAGCAGAGCTGTGAAAAGAGCTAATTGATTCCACTGAGCCGGAGACGAGCGGAGCTGAGTGGAGTGACAATGTAGTAATGCAGTTACGTCTCCTCTCCGGTCCGCCCATCTCCGCTTGACTGTTTCCATTGAAGAGGAGTTTGCTTTTATCTAAATTCTAATGGAAATAGTGAATGTAATCTCGGGCACTATGTGGATCAATCATTTTTTCCAGCTTCTCACCTGTGATGACCATGGTGGAGCTGACGAGGGATCCCCCACATTTCTGCATGTAGGGGGTGAAACGTTTGTCGTAGATGCCGGCGTGCCACGGCAGCTCCCCGAGCTTGGCCGCTCGCGCCCCGGTCTCCAATATCACACCGTTTGGAGTCACTTTTCCACATTCTGTCGGGAAAAGCACAAATATGTATTTTTTCTCAAACATGCTATGGAATGTTGACGTTGTGTTCCTCATAAAAGGCTCCAAAGTATCACGTTCCGGGCGGAACAACTCGAGAGAACTGTAAAGGAATTTCATACAAAATTGAAGGCCTAGGTATGCTTTTGAGACTCACTCAATAAGCATGATTTATTACAGATCACCAAAGTTCCTGTTCTCAAGTTGCGCTCGAACTAGATGCAAATGCAAGTGAAGGCACACGGAAGTTTGCACAACAACAATGACAATGCGCCGTTCATTTAAACAAATGATTGATTAAAATTCTTACATTAATTAAGTAATTATGTAATTGGTTATAAGTGTTATGACAGGTTGATAAGACGACTTAATTGACGAAGATAATTATTAAGACGTTTTTTCCTCATAGGTACGTCATGATAATAACAGTAAACAGTAATTGCTCTCGCAGTAAAGTTTTGATTTCATCTCATTTCTCTTTAATTTGCTATTTATGGTTCCGTACCTAACCGGTGCCTACGGGACCTTATTACGATGGGTACAGTCGGCTGCAGAGAAATGTTTGCTAGGAAACTTGTATGCAGGGGGGGTACTTTTCTCTGCAGCTGACTGTACCTACGATTTCTTAAAAAATTAAATGCAGTTTTCCTTTTTCTAAAATCGAGGCCTTTGGTGCTAAGAATTAGATTACGCTAACTATTCTAGTTTCTGAACTCCCAATACTGAACTAACAAAGTAACAGTTAATTTGATAGTTTCTCAGAAAAAGTGAGTGTGGACATACAGACAGACGGACATGGCGAAACTATTAGGGTTCCTAGTTTGATTTGGGAACCCTAAAAATGTAGCCACGAGGATACGTTAATCTGCTTATTTTGTCAATTTGTCACTGTAGTGTTTGCGAAGAAAAAAAAAATTTTTCATATTCAAAATTTATAAATATTTATTCAGTAAATTGGCCACATGAGGGCTCTTTTACACGTCGGTAATATGGAGTGAATCTACTAGCGCTTCGGACTTGTGTGTTGTCTTGACCATCATTGCGGGGAAAAAGCCTAGCCTAGTGTAGACCACGGGAAATGTTTTCTATTGTTTGTAGGTACAGGTCGATTCACGAGAGTTGGCACGAATGGATTGAATGAGTGAACGAAACTATACAAGTGTGTAAAATAATAACAAGTTTTCGGTTTGAAATTCGAACATCAGTTCAAAGGACGGCACTCGCACAGTTATAGGTGACATTACTTTTGGTCAATTCATTCGTGAATCGACCTGTATTTTTGGTAAATAAATAAATGATATACCTGGATCACAGACGGCGACATAGTCCCAGTTCCCATCAATGCAGTGCATGTTGTTGAGGACCCCTGGGTGGTAGTAGTTGGGGCGGCGGCACTGCGGGGACACCACCGTGCCCTCCGGCTCGTACTGGCTGCACGGACGAGACCCGATGGTCACGTAGTTCTCGATGATCATGCAGGAGTAGTCCACACTCACGTGGGGGTTCAGCTTGCAGAGTTCTGGAACGTGAAGGTGGTAGGGAAATGGCTTTAGTTGTTGACAGACTGCAGATACGTGTAAAACTTGTGCAGTATTGATATCAAATTTAGAAAAAATATAATGCTTGTTTTCTCATCTTCAATTAAAGCTGATTTATGTAACAAGCAGTTGAGAAAAATCATTTTTGAATAGGTATAAAAATAACCAAGATATAAGCCAACAAAGATTTGTTCCTATCTCTTTCTAGCAAAACAGAATTTAACACGGAGTTTATATGGCCCATGGTTTTATGGCTTACTTATAATGGCTTACTTTAGTACCTTGTTGAACAATCTACTATTAAGGGCCGATTTCACCAATGAAATTAAACGCGATCAATTCCTAACTCTGGTTATTAAACGTCAGATTCATACGAAAACTGTCATTTTAACTCGAGTTAGCGTCTTAATCCCAGTTTAAAAAAATTATCGCGTTTTATTTCATTGGTGCTATCGACCCTAAAATGGCTCTTGAGTACGGCGGTAAATGCCACTTACTTTGACAAGTTGGAAACTTCGAACTCCAGTTCCCATGAAGGCACATGACCACGTTCCCGCCCAGGAGCTTGTAGCCCGCGTCGCACGTGAAGTACAGGTACGCCTCCTCAAAGTGGTCTCCGGGCCGAGGGTTGCTCTTACCGGGGGCGATGTACTGGCCGCGGTCTGGCTGGCGCGGGAGAATGCAGCGGTCCAGGGAGGATCCTTAAAAGCACAGCTTAAGGATCAGTGAGGCTAGACAAGTTGCTAAACGGTAAAGTAAGCGATTTTCGAAAACTGTACCCTTGCCATGAGTTACACTTAACGTTCTCGCTATCGAGTTGAATGCTCTGTTGCTCGCAGACCTAGCAGTATACTTAGAGAGTGCGAGGGACAGAGCATTCGACTCGCGAGCGAATAGTAATTGTAACTCATGGTATGGTGACCAAAATGTATGAACTTGACGTAGGCGCTTGACGCGACCGTCTGACAGCTTACGTCAATCCTTTACATTTTGAATAATGATAACGATAATGAACGCCGAATGCATTCCGTACCAAAATGGTACAAAAGGAACCCTTATGGTGAGACTTCGTTGTCTGTCTGTCTGTATGTCACAGCAGGTTATCTCAGCAACTACAAATGCTATCAACTTGAGATTTGGCATAGTTGTACAACTTGCTTGCCCGCATCTATTTTTAGTAAAAAAAATACGAAATTAATTTTATTAATAATTGAAAAGGGGTCTAGAATGGGAGGTTGAAAAAGGAAAGTGGTTCGATTATAGCAAATGGGGTGTCATATGAAAGGTCTTAATCTGCACATTTCAAAACTATTTTTTTGAAAATTTTCTGTGATGTACTTTTTGATTTATAGCCAAAAATGTGAAAAAAATGACCGTTCCCCCCCATTTATCTCCGAAGTTTATTAATCAAAAAATCTGAAAAAAATCCTGACGTATAGATAATTACTTATATTTTATGGGAAAAATAAAATGAAGTGTTCATTATTTACAGTTTTTGAGAAATAACAAAAAAAACTAAGAAAATCTGTATTAAAATGTAGGCTAGTCAAAATGGACCTTATTTCCTGGAAAATAAAGCTCATAACAAAATGAGTATTTTCTTTTGCGGTTACCAAGCATATTATCTTGAATACGGAACCCTCGGTGCGCGAGTCCGACTCGCACTTGACCGGTTTTTCTTAGAAAAGAAGGTATTTTTAGCGATTTAGACGGTGGGTTTTATTTTGTATAGTATGTAGTGACCTATTCTAGAACATGTTCTCCTTGTCAAACATAATACTTACGCACACACGTCGGGAACGGTTCGGACCAGTTGCCAAATTGGCAGTACACCTTGGACTTCCCCACCAGCTCGAACCGGCTGTTGCAGGAGAAGCGCAGGTCGGAGCCGTGCGAGGCCGTCATGTTCACCAGATCTATCTCCCCTTGCACGGAGACGCGCCCGTGGCGGAACGAGGTGGGGTAGTCGCAGGACCTCGCTCCACGACTGGGGAAAATTAAGATATGCCTCAACTATTTTAATTTTTGGGTTTTAGTTTTTACTAGCTTCCGCCCGCGTCGTCCGCGTGGATTTCGATTATCGTTATTCCCTCGGGAACTATGGAATTTTCTGGGATAGGCTACTTTTTCTGTAGCCTATGTGTTAATCCAGGGTTGAAACTATGTCTATTCCAAATTTCATCCAAATCCATCCAACTGTAGCAGCGTGAAGGAGTAACAAACAAACACACCAACTTTCGAATTTATAATATTAGTATTATCCACGTTTATCCACATCGATAAACACGACTTATTATTTATTATTTAGCTATACAGTTCATTTTACGGCGAGCGTAAAGGAAAGAGCTATAGCAGTTATATAGATCTGTCCTTCTCTCATCTTAAACTGAACTGCATAGCTTTGTCAAAAATGTCATAATAACCGACCTCAGGCTTATTGTCTAACGCACTCGCAATCACGATCGTTTTCATTTTGAAAATCGAAGGCTTGTCTGCATACAAAATGAAAACAATTGCTCTACTTTGAAGCCGGTTGCGATTGCGAGTGCGTTAGACAATAAGCCCTCCGGTCAAGGTGTTGATTCATTACAGCGATGCCACGCGAGCGTTGCCGGTGCGATGCGTCGTCACAACGCTGTAATTTTAACATAAAGCGACGCACGTTCAACGCATCGTGTGGCATGGCATGTCGTTCTAATTGAATCTAGAACATCGCAGCGGCAACGCTGTGGCACCTCTCTTACTTGGCGATCGCCGGCGATTTCACAGTGTTGGCGAACAGGGCCAGCCCGCAGTCCACGGGGTTAGCGCTGCAGGGGCTGGGGCAGACGTCGTCCAGGGTGTCGCGCATGTTCTTGTTGCCGCACATAAACACGATGTTAAAGAACGAACGGCTGTCGACGAGAATTTTAAATTATTTATTTACCTCCGACGCAAAAAGAGGTGTAAGTTTGACGCGTGTATCTGTGTGTGGTACTGTAGCTCCTAAACGGGTGAACTGATTTGGATGCGTTTTATTTTATTTCAAAGCAGGTTTTCTAGCGGTGGTTAATAGATAGGTTTCATAAAAATCGGTTGGGTCGTTCAAAAGATATCAGCTCTGAAAGACGCCATTACTTCAGAAGTTATTTATTATCAATTGAATAGTTTACTATTTAGTCCTATGTTGTATGGGCTGCGAAAACATTGACGATACTTCAAGGAGGAAACTCGTTGTTTTGGATGGAATGACAGACAAATATGACGACGCGTTGACCTAGTTGGTAGTAACCCTGCCCTGCCTGCGAAGCTATAGTGGTCCCGTCCTGGGTTCAAATCCCAGTAAGGGCAGATATTTGTGTGATGAGCGCGAATACTTGTTTCTGAGTCATGGATGTTTTCTGTGTATGTATGTATTACTCTATAATAAGTATTTGTATCGTTGTCTAATACCCATAGTACAAGCCTAGAGCTTAGTTTGGGACTAGGTCAATTGGTGTGACATTGTCCCCTGATATATTTACTTATTTATTATTTATTTATTAGCTGAACACGTACTAAACACCGCGGCAGAGTGTGAGGGTCTCGTCGCTCCAGTCGTCGCAATCCTTCTGTCCATTACACTGCAGGTTTTGGACGATGCACCTGCCATCACGGCATCTAAACCCGTCTCTCCTGAAATTAAAGGAGGTATTACAAGTTTGAAATCTATATAATGTATATAAAAGGCAAACCTGACTGACTTATATATCAACGCACAGTCGAAACTACTGTACCTAGAAACTTGAAATTTGGTACAGGGGTTCCTTTCATGATGTAAGTGAGCACTAAGAAAGGATTTTCCGAAAATCGACCCTCAACGGGATGAAATGGGGAGAGTAGCGGAAAACCAATTCTACTCGTACGAAGTCGCAGGCGTCCTCTAGTGTTTAATAATACTCGTTTTAGGGTGAGTATCCACCAAAGCTGTGCGAGGTCGCGGAGTCCACCAATAGGCGAGTCGCGCTGAGCGAGGCTAGGAAAATTCTGGAGTCCTAAAAAGGGTAGAAGTCGACTTAACTCGTAATAAAAAGGGCATGTACATTAACGGAGTGCTCTAGACTTACACCCTTGTTCACTTGATTTTCAGAAGACTTATACCCTTTTTCGGTAACCCATCACTTTATCGAATTTCACTTCATCGATTGTATCATTTCATCGAATTTCATTTTGTCGAACGGTAGTTTCTGCTGAAACCAAGATGTTTTCAGGATATCTTAAACATTAATTACGTAGGTTAGGTTTGGTTAGAATTGTCAAAATTAAAAAAAAATAACTCATGCGGCGAGAAATGCCTTTCGATGAAATGAAAATTCTGCGTAATGGTATGTTCGTTGAAAAGTGTTTCGATAAAATAATCGGTACCCCCTTTTTCAATAGGACCCCAGAATGAAGTAGGGACTTAATCCTATTAGGGCCTGTTTCACAATCGACAAGTAAATTTATGTGCCAGTTAAAGTTAGCTCTCTCCTTGTCTATGTTCAAGTGTAAGAAAAGGAAAGGGCTAAATTTATGTGTCAGATATGATTTACTTGACGATTGTGAAACAGGCCCTTAATGTGTTTTTTCCTCGCGCATCGATTCGCGTACCATAATTCTGGGGTCCTAGTGAAAAAGGGTACAAGTCGTCTTAACTCGTAATAAAAAGGGTGTATACATGAACGGAGTATACTAGACTTAAACCCTTTTTCACTTGATCTTCAAACTACTTATACCCTTTTTCGCTAGGACCCCAGAATTATTTTAGTCATAATGTGTTTTAAGTCATGTTAACTGTTAATTTTCCACGATTACATATTTAAGATATATTATGCTGAAAAGTTTACGGTTCCAGTAATATAAAAATTATGACTAACTATGACATCAATGACATAATGACCAAAAAAAATTACAGGCTCCCCACAAAATTACTTAAAATTAAGCACTCTTCATATCTTTGTACTTCTCAAAGTCAGTCTTATCTCAGACTCAGTTTACGTCGATGATCGTTCATTAATGATGATTTTTCATACCCAAGTTTGAAAAAGGAACAAGTTGATTGTGTCCAAATGATCTCTAAATACAGTACCGTAAAACTACACAACTATAGTCCTGGCCTACAACAATAGTCCAATTTTACATATCACATTATTCTAAAAATATGATAGCTTTAGCTATAGCTATAGTTTAGAGCAATCAATTTTAGGCCAAACAGTACATATACCCAGCAATAAAAGCAGTAAGGTATCATAGTTTAAAATAATGTAAAGAGGAAAATTGGACTATTTTTGTAGGCTAGGACTAAAGTTGTGTAGTTTTACGGTAGTTACTTAGTATATTTGAAACTAGGATCTCTGCCGTTTGGCCAAATTATTTTTCGTCAAATGTATCATTTCGTCAAATGTTTCATTTGGTCAAACGTTTTTTTTTCCAAAACTGTAAATCTTTCAGGATTTTTATAAAACTAACCTACCTATAGGGTTCTATACGATGGTTCTGAAATAAATCCTGAAATATTTACAGTTTCGGAAAAAATAGCGTTTGACCAAATGAAACATTTGACGAAAAATAATTTGGCCAAACGGCGGTACACCTTGAAACTTTGACCACTAGCATATATTTTTCCCTAAATTAAATTATTTGATAATACCTACCCACATTGCGCGGCAACCAAGGCAACGCCACAAACTGAAAAAAGCAAATAGATCGATAAAGTACACAGAGTAAATAATGATTTCTAATGATGTCATGTTAGAGAGTTATAGGTTTACTGAACTTGACATATCTATTACGAGCAATAAATTAATACTTAGCTTACCTACGTTCACTTTATCGCACTCAGACCTAAACGAACTATAAACAATATAGCTATATTGATAATTATTATCACTAAAACTAAAAAAAAACAAATAAGTAAAAAACAGTAATAACCTCTGTTAAAAAATAACTTTTGCTCGTGTGGATTGCATTAATGGCTATTCCCGCGGAAAACGTCCAAAATGACAATCAATAAAAATAGGGAATATAAATGGATTTTTTAAATCGCATTTGTCAACAAAACATAAAAATACCGTAAAAGACATTACCAAAAGTGAAATTAAAATTAAAATCGTCAAGAAATACGGTTGACATTAGCAGTTTAAAATCAAGCATTTTAAACTGCTAATTGGACAGAGAGATCCGAAGTGCACCGGTGACGTCATTGTGCAGTTCGGCCATATAAACTGCACGTAAAATTCTGTTTTGCTAGAAAGAGATAGGAACAAATCTTTGTTGGCTTATATCTTGGTTATTTTTATAGCTATTCAAAAAATGATTTTTCTCTCCTGTTTGTTACATGAATCACCGTTTATTGAAGCTGTAAAAAAACTTGCATATTAAATATTCGATCCTTCTGAATATTTTTCTGCAAAATCCAGTAAAAAAAGATTTGTACCTACAATTTCAATCTTCTAATATAGCAAATTCTCGTGTCACAGTTTTTTAACAAAACTGCTTCGAAAAGGCTTGGCCGATTGTTATGAAAGTTTGATAATAGGGCTCTATGAATGAATTGATATGGATTGTTGAACTAAGCTATTTATGATACCATGGCGCCTGGCCAATGCTAATACATTTTGCTCGCCAACTCAATGGAATAGGCCTATATAATATACAGGGTGGTACTAGATAAACTGTACATATTGAAAGGGTCATCCCTTTTTTTTTAATATAATTTTAGGTTAATTTATCGGTAAAACTTTTTTTTTATATTTTTTACCCACTTGTTTTTATTTTACAGATTTTTAAACTTTTAGTAAAGTTTGGGTTGTTATTATTCCTAATTAAATAAGGTTATGGTTTTGTTATTATTACTAATATAATAATAAGCAAAAAATAAGGGGTAAAATATCTGCGAAATATTGAGAAAATCGTTTATGAAAACAAAATGATATTTTTGCAGTAATTATCCAAAAAAAATTGTTATCAATTATTATAAACCTAACTAATGTTAATACCATGCATTTTGTTTTATTTTTTTTGGGCTGTTAGATCAAAAGTTACACCGTCACAAGTAAGTGTACTACTCAAACTTTACTAAAAAGTTGAAAAATCTGTAAAATAAAAACCAGTGGGTAAAAAGAAAAAATGTTCATCCCTTTCAATATGTACAGTTTATCGAGTACCACCCTGTATATAGCCACGTATACATAGCGGCAGAGAGGCAACACTTCCAGCGGGCCGATTATGGTCGTGTTTATCGACGTAGATAAGCGTAGGTAAAACATCTGTCACTTTCTGACCAGTATGTAAGTGCGAGAGTGACGGAAGCTTTATCCACCGCGATAAAGGCGACCATAATACGGGCCCAGAGGGGCTAAGGGTGGAAAGGTGTTTCAGAACCTTTACCATGAGTTACAATTACCGTACTCGCTAGGTAGTCGTATTCTCTGTCCCTCGCACTCTATATACTGTGAGGGACAAAGCATTCGTTTCGCTAGCGAGTAGGTATGGTAATTGGGATACACCCATTTTTAACAATGTATGAAAATTTCAAAACCATTTCGAGTAATAGGCTTTTCGAATCGATCCCAGTAGTTAGATTAAAAAAATATGTTACAATGAATTAATTATATTAAAATTAAGAAATGACCTACATTTGACCCCTAAATGCCCGTCCCAATTGCGCTATATAAAGCACTTTTGTGGTTTTACATAAAACATATAAAACCTCTACAAATTTTTATTTTATAAGTACAATTTAGATATCTACCTGACACCTACGTTTGAAGACAGCTGTTGTCATGTCAAATTTATTTGTTTACAAGTTGACTGTAATTCTTCTGATGGAATTAAAAAATACATTTAATCATGAAATGCTTCAAATTAGTTTCTTATAAAAGGCGAATAAAAATGTAAAATCAAGCAGTTATTTTTTTTGGTGTATCCCAATTATGGTAAGGAGACTGGACTTAAAACTATCATAAAGTGCCCCTCGCAACACATCCGGCCTTATTATTATATCAGGTATTTATTTAATTCTCTGTAAATTAAGTTTTTATAATAAATATTCAAATATAAAAGTAAAATTTATTATTATTTGTTGTCATAGCAATAGAAATACACTTAAAATTAAAACTATCTACCTATTATGGTTTATGAGATATAGCCCGCTGACAGACAGCGGAGGCTTTGTAATAGAGTCCCGTTGGTACCCTTTGGGTACGAAACCCATAAAAAGGTAGATTTTTTTTTCTCCAAAATTATTTAAAAAACTACTTACCAACAAATAAAATGGATGAGCCCCACGTCATGGTCGTCCGCGGTCCCGACACCTACTGACACAGAGGAACGCATCTCATTTTTTATAAGCTCGTAACGGATACGAGGGAAAACCAGGAGATAACGGTGGCCATAACATTGGCCTCGGAAACCGATTGCAGCTTTTATTTATGTTATTGTATTTAACTGATATTTATTGTTGTCAACATTGTTACGGAAAATCCAACTCCCAGATTATAAGTTTTAGGTAAGCAATCGTGCCAAACAACTTGATAAAAGCGACCGTATTTGCGTATTTCTTGATTATTTTCATAGCCTCCCATCCCATAAGCATGGTGAACCCTTCTTTCAAAGCCCAATCGATCACGAAATCTAACTAAGAACACCTCTAGAAAAGAAAGAAAGGGAATGGTCATTTTTTGGACATTTTTGGCTATAAATTAAAAAGTACGTAACAGAAAATTAAAAAGAAATTGTTTTGAAATGTGCAGATTAATTTATCGGTAAAACTTTTTTTTTATATTTTTTACCCACTTGTTTTTATTTTACAGATTTTTAAACTTTTAGTAAAGTTTGGGTTGTTATTATTCCTAATTAAATAAGGTTATGGTTTTGTTATTATTATTATCATTATATTATTTCATATAACCAGGGCTTAATACCGGTGTTCATTAAAATTGAAATATCTTCCTTAATTTGCATTATTTCCTTGATGTTTTCGACTGTAATTTAGGTAATAACACTATTCTATTATATAAATTAATTGAAGAGCAAAAATATTCAATAATAAGCGAGATACCGAAATTGAATACCGGTATTTTTGTACCCAAAAAACATACATACATAAAGAAAGTACCCAAGTACGTAGTAAGTAGTCCTATTTGTTTATAATAGCTTATTTTAAACTTTATGTGCTTGTGTGTAAGTTATAATAGTTTACCTCAGTAACTTTTCCAGCAGTTCCCCTTGTTGGAAGGGATTATTTCAGAAACATTGATAAGAGATAAGGTAAATAAACTAACATAAACAAAAGACACTGTTAAACAATCATTTATTCTTACATAGGTGAAAATAACATAGGTACGTAAAAGTCATTATTGCCTAGGCCAAGAAAGTAGTAGTAATTGACAACATTTCATTTTGGTGACACCTGCAAATTACAAAAGGTATCGAAAGGATTTTGCCTCCTGAACACGGCAAAATTTTGCTATAAATAAATTTTTCTTTATTTAAAAAATTACAAGAAAGTTAAAAATTAAAAATCGAATTTTACCAATACTACGCCCGAATAGATAGAAAAAAGCTGTCATAATTTTAAATTTTACATTGACACTATTGACAGACAAATAGATACTTAAATAATGATCGGTGGAACGCCATTATTTAAAAAAAAGACGAACTTTTTTTAATACATACTGGCCTAACGTAATATGTCTATTGTGTCGTAGAAATGAAGTTACGCCCTTTTAGAATAAGTACATCTTAATAAATGAATAATAAAATAATTATTCATCCTAGGGAAAGTTTAAAACTATTTGTGTCTTCCTCCTTCCAAACAGTATCTATAGAACGAATGAAATTAAATTCTTGAAAATATGAAATCTTGTCAATTGGGATTGTTCATATTTTTACAATTACTCTAATTCAAAAACCATTTCGAGGAATAGGGTTTTAAAGCCGTTCTGCATAATTAAGTTTTTCAAATATTTATCTATTTTGGATATTTCGACAAAAGTATATTTAACCTTTGTTTGACTTTCGTTTTCGGCTTGAAGCCCCCCTAGGTATATCTTACGGGTTAGTTGAAAACCGCTTGAAATATTATGTTTTAATACACTATTACAATCACTTTTTATCATTAGATATCATTTAATTGTTGTAATTTCTTAGAAAATGCCAACTCAAATTTAAAATAATCATGTCATCCATAAAATGTCTGCTAAATAAATAAAGAAATTAAAACAAAACTATTGGGCCAAATACATAATGAATGAAATTGGTCTCCTAAAATTACCCATTCTTTCGAATTAGAATGTAAAAACCGTGAGTTATTTTTTTTGGTGTATCCCAATTGCCTGACGAGGGGGTTGGCGGGCCTTGGGCCTTGGTGAGGCCTTCTAAAATCCGAGTCAGGCAATCCCGGCGCCCTTTAACTAAGATTTCATTGATGTGTTTTACTTGGGTGTCATTCGCGATCCATAATATCGTTTGTCCTAATCGTCATTTGTCCTAATTTATCGTTTGTCCTAACCTGGTTTTCAGCTGAAACAGACAACTTTTTCAGTTTTCCAAAAATGCCTGTGGTTAGGTTAGGTTAGAGTTGTGTTATAACAACACTAAAAAGTTTTAAACATCAGGCGGAAATGGCTTTTAGGACAAACGATGAATTAGGACAAATGACGATTAGGACAAACGATATTATCGATTCCGATATAGACCCGATTTACATATGAAACAGTGCGGCCGCTATTCATGTCGTTTCCAAAACTGTTTGTTTGGTTCCTATTGGGAAGACCAAGGCGGTCGAGCAACAGTCACAATTTCGACAAGCGAAACTCTCTGTTCATAAATTCTATTAAATGTTTAACGAACGACTCTGGATTTATAAAATGTACATCGTGAGTGCCTTCTACTTTTAAAATATGAAAAGTATTCACTTCCTTCTGTAATTTAGCTAACATCTTATTGGTGTATTCTTTAAACATTTCCGGGGAGTTATCTTCGGAAGCCACGACGGCCAAAACGGGTATATTAGTGGCCAGAACTTCATAAAGCATGTCGAAGGACAAAGGAATAGGGCTGATTTTCTTCACTTTCGGATCCCAGGTATACCTGAAAGTTGAAACAGGATATTTTAGATCATAAGCACCGGGTCTATATCGGAATCCATAATGGTTTTTTCGCATAATGTATCATATGGCATAAAATCGTTTGACCTAAAACGGTTTTTACAATGGAAAGAGTTTTATTTTAATAAATTAACCTAACCTAACCTAACCTAACCTACACAATAGACGTTTATTAAATTCTGCAATGTAAGCCTAAAAGGGTGTTATGTGAAAAAAAAATATGCGATACAATCGTTAGGACAAACAATCATTATGCCATACGAATGAGTCCCCATAAGCACCGCGTTTTCCGCGTTTTCCGCGCTCACCAGCGTTTACCGGGGCCTGCCGTTTAGCCAAATTATGTCTGCCAAAACGTGTCGTTTCGCAACCGTTTCATTTGCCAACCCATTTTTTTTCCTGTAACTATAAATATTTCAGGATTTATTTTAGTACCATCGTGTGTCTATAGGTTAGATTAGGTTAGTTTTTATAAAATCCTGAAATATTTACGGTTACAGAAAACAAAGCGGGTTGGCAAATTTATTTATTTATTTATTTATTATTTATTAAAAAAGATACACTAATAGTATTTACACAATTAAGATATACAAAAATATTCCTATAGTGTTACAAACCTGTGTGCAATACCGAGGCAAGTGTATACAGCACTCTTACAATTTAGTTATAGCTTTTAAAATAACTTTGAAGGTAACAGGCCTGCACAACTCAACAATACACAATAAAAATGAAACGGCTGGGAAACGATACAATTTGGCAAACATATTTCGCCGAAACAAAGGTAACCCCGTTTACCACTATGTACAGAAATGGTCGATGGCGCTTAAAGAGTGGTGTACCTACAAGATTAGGTCATAGAGCAGTGAGTAGACCATCAGTTTTAAGTGAAAATGATAATGAAGACCACCTAAGGCCACCGGAACTCCTCGTGGGTACTATTTCAAAGGTGGCGATAAGATAGTCGAGCGACTATGACGAAGCACACTTAAGTGGTTTAAATGGGAACGCATTTAAATTCCAAATTACTTTTTTCCGAATATTCATTTGTCTGAATTTTCATTTTTCCGAAAGCTATGTGACGCTGGAGCTATATGAGATTAAATGCACAATTTAATTGTCACACGTAGGTTAGGTTAGGTTTGATTTATAAGCGAAAGCAAAAAGGTATGTCTTCTATAAAAAAAATGCGTTCGGAATTATGAAAATTCGGAATTTTGATCAATTCGGAATTATGACTCTTCGGAATTATGTAGTGTACCCGGTTTAAATATATGACTATGGCTTTCCCGCGGCGTTGATTGCGGAAAGCTACCAGTGCACAAAATAATTATTCAAAAGTGTACGAGTACCCATAGTACATGCCTAGAGCTTACTTTAAGACATATATCATACACTTAAATCCCTTCTTCTTTAGCAGTCAAGTATGAATGGCTTGGATATTTCTGTTCTTTTTAGTAAAAATTGAAAAGAATATACCTAAACATCCCGTTTCCCTGAGGCTGTAAGCACCTGGAAGCTAAGATGGCCGCCTTTTCCGTCGACACGCCCCTCGCGATGCTCAACGAGGATAGAGCTTTATCATATGTGAGATTCACAGTTTTAGGAACACTGGAAATTAAACAATTTATTCATCATTATTAAAAGTAAAGAAAAAACATTTTTTCACAAAAATAACACATAAATATAACATAAAAGTAACGAAAAGAAACGACAGATAGTGTAATTGTTGCGAAACGGTCCAAACTCAGCATACTTATATCGGTTTAGTTTTTCGCCTTTCTCTGTCAGTCTTCACCAACTGACACATCACTAATATTATGTATGTATGTATGTAAACTATTTAATGCACATAAACAATTACAAAACATTTTTGCATCACTATAGATAATGGGGATGTAATGAACTGAGCCCAGGTGTTTCTCTCCCCCTTTTCCTTCGACTTTGCCTTTTAGGAATTTCATACAAAAACAGTCTTGCTGTTTCGGGTGTCCCGTGAGTCCCGTCATGTTTCCTCTTGTATATAAAGTTATGTTAAACTTCTTGGTAATTCTGTAGCTCTGCGCTCTGCCTACCCCACTCTGGGAATAAAGGCGTGAGTACATATATTGTAACTTTTATGTGATAAGTTCTTATTATTTTATCTCGTATTACTTACCCGTCAATTTCACAAACGTTGACAGTTTTCGAAAATCGTTTACGACAGTGTTAGTGGTGCACCTGGTTGGTTTAGCGAACTGTTAAGATAAGCGGTTACACTATTTTACGGGTACCTCTCGTAGTAGCCAGCAAAGCATTGATTGAACCACATGGCGAGGTCCAGCTGGTCCGTGGCAGCGTGGTAGCCGATGGCCACGGTTCCGTCGAGGCTCACCAGCCTACTTATCCGGCCAGGAAACGCCACGTTGTAATAGCTACCTGGAATTTCGAAGACAATTTAAGTCTTTTAGAAAAAGCATGAAGATGTATTCAGTCTCTTTTGGTACTGGCAGTTCGTACTGGCTGTATAGCATTTAAAAAATAAAAAATAGTGAAGGCGCAAAGAAAAAAGGCGGGCATTCAAACAAACCGTCAAGAGAGGAAAAGCGGTGATAATGTTTAAGTAATTGAATATTAAAATGATATTTATTTTTCAATAAAAAATACTATCACGGTAGTATTGGTAGTTTCTTTTATACATTAGGGCCGTATGAAAAACTCATGTTGACTGATACACCCATCACAAGATACGTCAAAATAAACGGCAAGTCATAGAAAACCGTAATTTTTGACGCATCTCAAGATCAAGGTGAGCATCACAGTCAAGTTCGGTTTATTAATGCGACCCTAAAATTTCGAAAATGAACTTGTCTAGAATGCAGTCGAGGCCTTTCGTGACGTGACTTTTCGTATCATCATCTACCAGTGACACGATTGGTTTAAAAACGAAACGAATAGAAACGCTAGTTAGCGTAGGCATCTTGGCAAAGGCCGTAGAAACTTCATGTTGGTGCAATGGGTCAGGATTGATCTTACCTGCATATTGCAGTGAGTTCCGTTTGATTGACTTACTGATTAGGGAGCCCATGGAGTGAGCTATGCAGATGAAGGTGTCCCAGCGCAAAGACTCCACGATGATCCTGATGACTTCCGTGAAGTGGATGTAGGATACCGGCATGCCGGGAGCGGTGTCCGAAAAGCCGTGTCCTGAAAATAACGGCTGTGTCTCATGATACAGTTTAATTACTGTTCTTCCACTCCGATCAAAAAAATTGACCAACTAAAACAGGTCAACTATTTTTCTTTCCCAACGGCTCAACTATATCAAATTGAACGGAGTCACTGGAGCTCCTATTTCTGGGTGTTTTGGCCCTTCGGGCCAGCTGAATATCTCACATAACCTAAACCTACGATTTTTTTTTCTTGATTTGTAACCAGGTTACGAATGAAGAATTCAATTTTGAGGGTTCTGTTTGCCTGCGTAACTAGGTTACAAACGAAGAATTTTTATGTTCTTCTACGTAGTTGGGTTTCGAACGAATAATTGATTTTACCTTATGTCCTCGTATATAACTGCTTAACGAATGAATTTTATAGTGTCGACGGAGCTCCGCTATGGCGGAGCTCCTATTTTCGCGCGGTTTGGGCCTTCGGGCCTGCTGCAAAACTATCATAACCTAAACCTACCTTCCTTTTTTGACCTAGATCGACTATTAAGCCGTTGTATATAAGGTAAAATTAATAATTCGTTTGTAACCCAGCTACGAAGAAGGAAATAAAAATTCCTTGTTTGTAACCTAGTTACGTATGCAAACAAAACCATCAAATTGAATTCTTCATTCGTAACTTGGTTACAAAATAAAGAAAAAAAATCCTAGTTCGTAGCTAGTTACAAAACTTAGTTACGTACGCGGCCGAAGGGGAATAAATTTCTCCTTAGAGTTCCATTCTGTACAACTGGTTGGTCAGTTTAGTTGATCGGAGTGGAAGACGCCGTTTAATTAGTATAACATTTATTATAGAGGTATATTACTATTAAACACGCTTAAACTTTCATTCTCTTTTTTGATGTCCACGACAGATTGTCAAGACAATGGGAAGAGCTAGAATGACAGTCGTTGACGATACACAAAACGTACTTGATAGAAGCGCGTGGAGCTAACCCCATGTGCTTCTTTTTAGTCCATTAGAGAAAATACTCTTTGTCCTCGCGTGTGATATCCATGGACTTATTTATCTAATAAGTCCATTGGAGTGTCTATAAATAACGTGACATTGGCAAAATACACCTTAACAGGAGTGAAAGCAATTAATTCAAGTTAGAATTAGAATTACACAAAACGTCATGATAAAAATGTGACGACAGATTGTACAGATAATTAGCAGCTTAGGCTCTTGTGAATATAGTCTTGGAATGCCAATGGGTCTCAGGTACCATTTACCGTAAGGTGGTTTCTCGTCTAGTTAAATTGATTGATACGGCTTAAGTGCCTAAAGAGATTTGTCAGGATCATAGCAGGTGGAAAGAAGTGGTCTCTGCCTACCCCTATGGGAAACAGGCGTGATTATTTATGTATGTACTTTACCTTTGAAACCTAAGAACCCATCACCACCTCCAATATCCTACCAGGAAGGTCAAATCCAACGTAGTAGAAGGTGTCAGGCAGTATCCTGACCAGCGGTATGAAGGTAGCTGCGGTGTCCACGTATCCATGCACCAGGAGCACAGGGGGCTTAGAAGAGTCTCCCCAGGAGACCACTGGAACATAGTAGATGCTGTAGAGAACTTAAGGACCTTGTCGCTATGACGTATCCGAGACTACGAGGAAAAATGCATACATAAATGTTTTTGTCAAAGAGATCATATTCACGCAAAGTTCGCCTTGCCATTGTTTAGGGAGTATTGACACCAACATTGATGTATGGTATTGAATCATAGGTATGGCAGAAGAAGAATAAAAGCAGAATGCTGTTGAAATGAGAGCTCTGAGAAGTATGTGTGGAGTTAGGATGATGAATAGAGTTAGAAATAGCCAGATCCGAGAACGATGTGGATTGAAAGAAGATAGTAATGAACTAATGACAAAGATCTTAAACGGTAAGATGGTTTGGTCATTTAGAAAGGATGGATGAAAGGAGAGTTACAGGTATGGCGTGCGAGAATGAGTGGTGATGTCGGTAGGGGACGCCCTAGACACACATACAGTGGTTAAATTTGTGATGAACTAAGTAAGGGCCAAATCAAAACAACCCGAAAGCGGCGTACGTGCATGAAGAGGTTGATGAATATAGAAGAAATTTATAGATACGTTTAGACCGGTGCACCTGGCGTTCCATAGTCTCTGCCTACCCCATTGGGAGACAGGCGTGAAGGTATGATGATGAATATGATGATGATGGCTCCATGGGCTGATATATATTTTTGTTAAACGCTGTCAAACGTAATATGTTCACATGGAGGAGGGCTATTCTACTCGGGCGAAACCTAATTGCTATTGTTAAATTATCGTATTGTTTTCAACTCAACCGCTAATACTGTGTAGTAAAAGTAAAGAGAAAAAAAAAGATTCCAACAGAAAAAGCGGGAAACGAGATTAAATATATTTTATTTTCCTCACTGTCGAAATGAAAATGATTGTCTAACTCGGGTGAAATTCCCCATTTCCCCTCGAACTATTGGCGAAATGGGTCATTTTCAACCCTTGGTTATCAATCTACTATTATTAAAGACATGCCAACAGCATACATATCCATCATTCACGTTATAAGATAACCTGACAACATTATTCATATATGTAAGCCTATTACAGGCTAAGAGATTAATAAGCTTTATAACGCCAACGCGTCATATACGATAACGTGTCAAAAGCAATATGTTTTGACCGTGTAGAATAGAGCCGTGTATGTACTTACTTGCTACTTTTCCCCACGGTACGTTTATAAACCACTCCTTCATCATTTTTTCTATCATTTTTGGGAATACACTGTCAATAGCGCCTTACAAGTGTATAGCAAACGAAAACTCTTGTTAATCGTTTGTTTATCTATGCGTGTATTATCTTTTGATAGAACTGAGACAAAACCAAGTATATTTTGATTACAAAACGTTCATCATCACCAAACCATACGTTATTCTAGTCTAACGGAGTTGTTGTGTTAATTTAATCAACGTTCTTAAACAGTTCTTGCTTGAAACAAGTTTTTGAAAGAGAAACACTTTCTTAACTATCCACAATCACTGAAACATAACTTTCGGCTATGGTTCAAAATCAATTAATCACACTGTATACTCTCGTCCAAGTCTTAAACACCGTCTATAGATATTTAAGCTTCACACACACAAAAACTGTTTATTGTTATAATGCACCGTATTTAGCACAGATTTAATAGATATAGATGTCCGGTTTCTTTTTTTTTATTACTAGATTAAAAACCACGTAGCTATCAAACAAGTGCTTATCGTTTTGGTGTTATCATACGTCAGTAGCTCGAGCACGATCGTTTTTACCGCATCTCACGTTTTAGCTATTCGAAAACGTAGTCTATTATAGGTACTTTTACAGTCTCACGTTTGCATGCATTATTTTACGTAAAATGTTATAAAACCGTCGTCAAAAACGCAATACCTGTTTTTTTTGTATTTGTTGTTTTTCTATAATAGGGTTTGTAATATAATCATACCGACGTTTGTATGTTTTACCGTTTGAACGATACAACAACAAAAAATATGTTGAAAAATACTTTTCTTGTTTTTTTATGCTACAACAAAAAAAGTATGTTGAAAAATACTTTTATTGTATGATAAAAAGATAAAAAAAGATACAGCTCTTTAAAGGTTGGACGGACAGACGGACGGACAGCGTAGGCACATAAATACTTAGGGTTCCGTTAGGGAACCCTTAGAGGTACGGAACCCTAAAAACATGCTCAAGTTACTGTATTTCGTTCGTCAAAGGCCATGCGTTCAGACTTTATATAGGAACCAAGAACCAAGCATACCATACCTACAAACATACCTATACGTCAAAACCATTTCCCTCATTAGAAAAAAAATGTTACCTTGAACCACTAAATTCGAAACTTCGGGTGCGGAGTCCCTGTCACTTGTCACTCGAGACTGAATCGAGAGAAAGAGAGAGCTAATGTAACTTCGAACTTCGATTTTCAAAGTAGGGCTTCAGTTGCGATAGCCAACTTTTATTATACGTTGTTACTTGCGTAGACGATTTAGCTTAGCTATACATCATATTATTGTAAAGGTTGAGTTACCTCTACGGTATTCGTACCTCGGTTTGGCTATGGTTTGTCTTTATAATTAGGCACATGGAATATTTCCTGAGTTATAACAGATGGTTGTCAAATCTTAGAGAGAAATATCAAAATAAGCAAGCACGATCCTTACCCTCTTACTAATAAACGTTGATTAACGGTGGTATAGCTATACAATGTTTTGTCCTTATATCTGTCAAATCCAAATATCACAATGACAGATAAAGACAAAACATTGTATAGCTATACCGCCGTTACTCAACGTTTATTAGTAAGGGGGTTAATGTTTTGATAAAACTATAAATGATAAAATCCTATAAAAACCATCGCCTTACCGTCACGACAATTTAACTAAAACACGTACATTCACAAAATGAAACGATTCGTCACTTTGAACTCTAGTTCAAGGTCCAAAAGTGACGAAAGTTTTCATACTGCAACTATACACATTACAATTTCTAGCAGAAAATGAAACACCTGATAAAAGTTTACGAGCAAATACACAAGTTTGAAAATGGAACGAGTTAATTGTCTCTGAGACCGGGGTTTTATACAATACTAACCAAATAATTAAACAGTCTTCTCTTAAACAGAAGTTGTCGGCCTCTGGCCTAATATCAGCGGGGAAGCTATTAAGAATGTAGGGTAGACTATTCTGCAGGTATCTGTCACCATAGTAGTTACACACACCGAACCATAAAATGTATTTGAATCCGAGTCCCCTTGTTTTGTCATTTCATTGACAGGGTTTTGTAGGCGCAGGAGTTTACGTCATTTCGTGATAGTTAGAAAGTATACGTCTAACCTATTTTCTACGTAAGTAATTATTATTTAAGACTAGCGGCCCGCCAGCGGCTTCGCCCCGCTGCAAATTTCTGGCTTTCCCGGTGGATTTTTCAATTATTTTCTGTCATACAAACCTTGTCCTGACAATGACGAACACACCAAAAAAGAAATCAGCCAAATCGGTCCAGTCTTTCGGAAGTTATGCGATCACATACATTTTGGCGATTCATTTTTATTTATATAGATAGATAACCCGAAATAACATGGCTTCAGCAGAAAATAGCTTTCGATGAAGTCAAATTCGGTGAAACAATGCATTCGATGAAATTAATTTCGGTGAAAAACGGACACTGATTCAGATACATTTTATGGTTCGGTGTGTGCAACTACTCCGGTGACAGATACCTGCAGAATCCTAGGAAATCATGTGTCGTGTTTTGTGTGCCGGTGTTATTTGCGGTAGGTATATCAAAACACAGTGTTCAAATTTTCGATCGAATATATTTATGGATATTTTTCCTTCCATTTTCATTAACTAGAGTCAACAAAACGTAGTCGTAATAGGTGAAATCACCATTTTTCTTAAATATGTTAAAACAATCCATTATATTACAGAAGGATTCTCTTTTTTGGGCTACTATGCAGCCACTGATGTTAACTTCTTGTATTGTGGTAACAGGATATAGTTGTGTCAAACTGTGTTTTGTTCTGCCGGAGTTTATTTCTGAGGAGCTTATTTGCTGTTTGACGTTCAGTGACTTTTCGTCCGATGATGACTTTGATGATCTGTAAATAAACAAAATAAAGTATTATAGTGATATTAGTTTGCAATTTTAAAGCATCTATACTCAGATTATTCTTAGATGATGATTATGACAGCTGATTTAAACACGTATTATTACTCTTATTTCTTTACATAAATACTTCATCGGCACAAACCTAGCGACGCCGTTGAGGAATTTAAAGATAAAGATACAGAAAAAGGACATTAAAATGATTTAAATAATTAATCGCCTATTTTTAAGTACCCCGCCTGTGAGTATAGTAAGTGATTCATCATCATCTCATCATCTTAAAATAATCATTTATGTACCTTGTCACTTTAACGTCGTGTTTGAAATGTTAGACAAAATTGCGAAACTGTTGAATGCGACAAGGTACATAAATGGTCACTTATTTACGCTGGTGACCGTACAGACCTAGTTTTCTATAACAACTATAACATATTGATTTAGGGGGTAAAAACCGATATCGCCCGGAGCTAAATTTGTATGGGAAAACTTTGACAGTTATGCGATTTCAGCGATCAATTTACCTTAAAATCAGCTGAGCGTTGAACCTGCATATCCAGTTATCAAAGTCCGTGTAGAGCTCTTGCAAGCCGTCACTCGGCGAAATATTACCTGAAATACACATACAGTTCTTCATTTTATTTTGTTATATTTTATTCGTTGTCATTTGGAACGTGTTATGGTAATAAGGAATATTTATGACTTTTTTTCAGTTTTAATAAAAGCAGATTCATGTAACAAACAGAGGGCCCTGCTAAAATGCATTACGCTAACTAGCGTTTCTATTCGATTCGTTTTAAACCAATCGCGTTACACCTAGATTAAACGTCGAATTTGTATAGACTAATCTCGGAGTAAGTCTTATTCCAAGTTTGGTGAAATGCGGTCTTAGTGGATATACAGACAGACAGAATGACAGACATACTTGGAGAGCGACTTTGTTTTATACTATTTACGAACATAACGATAAAGAAGCTGCCTAAGAAGCTAGCGGTCCCAGGTTCGATTCCCGATATGGGCAAATATTTGTGTGATGAGCAAGAGTACCTGTTTTTCAGTCTTGGTTCAAAAAACATACAAACATTCTAACATTTATAATATTGAGTTCGTAGTATAATTAATGAATCGAATTTCTAAGTACGAATTTCCTCATGAGTACATACGTACCTTCTCATAACAAGCCATGCGAGTGGCGGCGTGCGTGCGTCATATCATATTATATTCATGTACTATGTTTGTATTTTTTCCGATTGTTAAGATAAAAATAGAATATGACATTATTGAAGAGAAAACCACATCTAAACTGTTAGTTACTTTAAGCATTAAAAATATTAGGTTTCGAAGTATTGCCGTATAAGATATTTACTAGCTTCTGCCCGCGAGTTCTTCCGCGTCAATTTCGATTATCGTTATTCCCTTGGGAACTTTTAGATTTTCCGGGATGAAATGTAGCCTATTGTGTTCATCCAGGATATAAGCTGTCTCCATTTCGTCCAGCCGTTGCAGCGTGAAGGAGTAACAAAGTAACACACAAACACGCACGCACGCACGCACGCACGCACGCACGCACGCACGCACGCACGCACACACGCACGCACACACGCACGCACATATTAGTAGCATTTTGTACCCAACTACCTAAGAAGGATTGTCAACGTTTCGATAGCTCTGAATTTACTAGACAGTTATGGCGATAACAATACCTACCATGACAGGTCAAAAACAATATGGTTTTGCCGAGTAGAATAGAGGCACCGTACAGTGCGATATAGCTCTTAGAAGGTGCTTCGGGTTTGTACTTGTCTCTCACTCGCTCTCATACGATCTTATTAAGAGCGAGTGAGAGAGAAGTACAAACCCAAACCTAGAAGGTTTACAGACTGTATGAACGTACAGCCCGATTATAACAAACGAAATGTCGTTAGATTAGACTTAGGGTCGCGAGAATTAAAGCGTGTTTTTTTTACTGGTCAAGTGCCAGTCTGGCTCGAGCACCGAGGGTTCCGCGAATACGTCTTATTTGTACAAAAAATTAAAAAACTCTTGGCCTTGGCCTACAAATAGGTAGGTATGTCGTTTGAGAGAAAAAGGGTCTTGATAGACAGACGGACAAATTCATCTTATAAGGGTTCCATTTTTCAGTATTTGGTACCGAACCCCAGGTGTGGCATTTTTAACCACAATAGTGAATATAGCGAGTAAATAATACCTAAAAAATAAATCGTACTTAACAACAATATACTAACTGCCGCACTCAGAGACGTCAATTATATTTAATGCTTGATTAAAGTTGCTGCTGTCACTTTCTTTGCTACAGCAATAGAAGACAACACGTCACTAAACAAGCATTAAATTTAATTGACGTCTCTGAGTGCGGCAGTAAGATCCCTTTTGTAGCAAATGATAAGTTCGGAACCAAATAATGTGTTGTTTGTCTGTCCTTCGATAAGCATCGACCTAACGACCGATAACGGTCCGGTCGCGGACTTTACTCTCAAAACCGGTCGCAAAAAGCCATTGTAAATATTTTGATGTAATTAGTTTGTCGTCAAACGTCTTAAGGAGCAGGCTCTATTCTGATCGGTAATACCATATCGCTTTTGGCATGTTATCGTATTTTCAACTTATTTACTTAACAGTAGGTTAGCAGCTGAGTTAAAAACAATCGATAACATTTCAAAAGCGATATATATTGTCGAGTAGAATAAAGTCCCAGGTTAGATTATTGATGGTATTTGTTGCGCGTTGTGGGTCGACCATGTAATACCACGCGGCCTAATATGGCTGCGTTTACCGCGTGACAAAATGTGAATAAAGCATCCGTCACTTTTTGACACGTATATACGTACGAGAGTGAAGGATGCTTTATCCACATTTTGTCAAGCGATAAACGCAACCATACTAGGCCCGCAGATAAAACAACTGTATCTATTTGAAAGCTACCTATTCTAGACTGACATAGGCTATATAATATCTACTGACCATGGGACCTTGGTCAGCTGATATGAAAAGCTTTATTAAGGCCCTGTCATCCCGGCTCATAGACACCTCCGGAGATCCTAGAGCTGGTGCTTACCTCTCCCAAAGGATTGGGCTAGCTATACAGAGAGGTAACGCAACGCAGCCAGTGTCATAGGGACCATGCCGCGAGCGGACCTGCTAGAGGGGGTGTTCTTTTTTATAGTGGTGATTATTATTTATGTCTTTAATATTTGAGTAGCTTAGTTTTTATTTTAATTTAAATAAGTTTAGTTATAACTTTTAATTGTATTATATTAAATATCTACTTAACACAATATATATTATTCAACACGGGCAGAAGTCGGGACGGGCAACTAGTATATTATAAATGGGAAAGTGTGTTTAACTTCCACATTTAAATAGACTTACTAAATTCTGCCTCTCTGTCTCTCGCTCTCTCTCTTTCTCTCTCTCTCTCTCTCTCTCTCTCTCTCTCTCTCACACTTTATAATATTAGTAGGTAGGTAGGTATAGAAAACGGATAACCTCTTAAAACATATCATATACTAGCTTCTGCCCGCGACTTCGTCCACGTAGATTTCGATTATAGTTATTCCCTCGGGAACATTTAAATTTTCCGGGATGAAAAGTAGCCTATGTGTTAATCCAGGGTATAAGCTACCTCCATTCCAAATTTCATCCAAATCCGTCCAGCCATTGCAGCGTGAAGAAGTAACACACACACACTTTCGCATTTATAATATTAATTTATCATATACTAGCTTCTGCCCGCGACTTTGTCCGCGTAGATTTCGATCATAGTTATTCCCTCGGGAACTTTAATATTTTCCGGGATGAAAAGTAGCCTATGTGTTAATCCAGGGTATAAGCTATCTCCATTCCAAATTTCATTCAAATCCGTCCAGCCGTTGCAGCGTGAAGAGGTAACAAACACACACACACACAAACTTTCGCATTTATAATATTAGTAGGATTATATAAGGTCACTCACCTGAACCTCGGAGTGAGTAAAGGACTTTTAATGTCAGCAAGACTAAAGGTTAAGGAGGTTCAAGACTCTGACCGCCATCTGATGGTCACTCAGGTCATAGACTTGTTTTAGCCACATGTTACAGTTTTTTTATACCAAGGAGAAGGTAAACGAGCATATATAGGCTACCTGGGGCCTGTTTTACAAAGCTACAAATTACAATTTACAGGTTACAAGTTTCCATTTGACACAACCTCGACCAATGACGACCAGCCATTTGAGCAGTGTTGCCAGTTTAGACCTGCTCAAATGGCTGGTCTGGAAACTTGTAACCTGTAAATTGTAATTTGTAGCTTTATACATAGAACAGGCCACTGATGGTAAGTGATCACCGCGATCCATAAACACCCGCAACTCCAGAGGGATTGCAAGAACGCTGTCGGCTTTTGAGAAAACAGAAGGCTCATTTTTTGAAGGCCCCTAGTCGTATTGGTTCAGAAATAGCCCGAGAGCTGATTCCATATAGATAAGGAGCATGACAAAAAGGCTGTCGAAAATTTCCCATACATTGACGATCCCTTCTTTGGCACTTGTCCCACCGCCGACGAGTAAGCGATGAACTATCGGCGATTTTCTCGCCCAAGAAACGAACAAAAGATAATCGCTCCGATGTAAAGAAAAGAGAGAGATATATTTATAGTTCATCGCTGGCTGTTCACACTACCGGCGAGGACTCTCTCTACTAGTTTAGCGAAACAAAAGATATAGATCCCGTGTCAATAAAAGAGACACATATATTAATAGTTGATCGCTGGCTGTACACGCTTCCCGCTCATCGCCCGCGGTGGGACAAGTGCCTTTCAGAGCTAATATCTTTTAAATGACTCAACCGATTTTCACGAAACCTAACTAAGAACCATCCCGATTTAATTTGCATTCTTTTTTAAAAAGCCGCGTCCATAATGATCCAGTCCAAATTGGACAGATGGGCGTTCTCACTAAAAAGTATACCAAATTAAGGAATTTGAACTTTGTCAGTTTGGTGACGAAAATTAGCCATAGATACATTGCAGCCGTAAATGTATGGCTAATTTTCGTCACCAAACTGACAAAGTTCAAGTTTCTTAATTTCAGTCCTTAATTGGGGTACACATTTAAGTGAAAACGCCCAGATACACAATTTTGTCGAGGTTTAGTAAAAAAATACAATTTAAAATACACTTACCGTATTCTTCCATTATCTCGTCTCATCCGACTGAGTTCACTAGCACTTGCTCACTATTATACTGGTGAGCAACCTGTTATTATTATAATATATTATTGTTGAACAATAAATGTTTGCATGTGTTGTCTTCCATCTGTTAGTAAACAAACTGAACGCGAGAGTTCATCGGTTACCCGCTGGGGACGTGCCTTATCTATCGATAGAATTATCTTAAGCTGATTGTTATTGCTGCTTTATATGGTTTTAAGTGTTTTGGAATGTGATATCGTTAAATTTTATTTATTTTTAAATTAACAGCTAAATAATTCCCTTAATTTTGTGTGTTCTCGCGCAATAGCATTGGGATAGAACACTAGAATCAGGATTTATGAGTTGGTTAATTATGTTTTTTGTATAATAAGAGTAATTTTTAAGTGTCTCAATTTGAAGAACACTTTTTTCTTTAGTGAAATTATTTTGTTTTTCAGCTTGCATTCTTAATATAAGAGAAGATCGCTAATTAGCGATAAGACCGCCTGTTGTTTACCTGTATTATTTTTAATTGTGCTGTTTCTATGTTATGTTTTTATTTGGTGTACAATAAAGTGTTTTGTAGTGTATTGTATTGTATTGTATAAGGGAAGGAGAGAAGGAACACTAACATTTTTAACATATTTAATTCGGCTGCAAATCAAAAAATATGTGTTACTCAATTATAAGAAAATCGTTATAAAATAACACATATGACACTCTATTTACTGCAATAAACTTACTTTGATAAACAGCTGTGACATACAGACGGACAGACAAACACCGGAGTCTAACCTTAAGAGTTCTTCTTTACCATTTGTAAGAATTAGTCCTTCTGATTCACTTTCATAATGTTTCCATTCATTAGAGTACTAATGACCAGATAAGACTACTGTTCTACACTAAATAACTGTATAGGTACTTTATTGACAAACTATTTTAAGTATTTTATTTTATGATTTGTACTAGGATGGATCTTTAAAGTGCACACTGATACAATCATAAAAAAAAGGCGGCACCAATAAAAAAACTACTGGATCACACACAAAATTAATCCAAATCATTACTTACCATCGTTAAACTTTGTAACGTTAAACCGTTGTATACTTCTTTTATTTCTGAGACCATTTGTGTAATTTACCAGTTTTGGTACAATAAAGCGTTAACATACATTCCCAAAAAAAAAACTTTTAGCTTTTTCCAATCCGAATCGCACCTATCCTATCGATAATACTTAACATCGACGTTACCTCATCCCTGAGCGATATAACAGCCATATTCTGCAACCGGTTGTCTACGTGCGATTTCACGACTGCCGCTACTAAGTCGATCGTTGCGCAAGCGCACGTTCGCCGCCGACGACACGCCTGCCGCGCTCTCATCGCATACAACCGCTGCTTTGGGGCACTGATTGTGTTACTATCGTTATAGAACATGTCAGCGTAGGCATTTGAGAGAGGCTGCGGCTCCACTGAGGCGGAGACGAGCGGAGCTGAGTGGAGCAGAGCTAAGTGATTCCACTGAGGCGGAGACGAGCGGAGCTGAGTGGAGTGATTACAATGTAGTAATGCAATTACGTCTCCTCTCCGCTCCGCTCGTCTCCGCGTTTCCATTGAAGCGGAGTGGAGACGAGATGTGGATTTCAACTGATATGATTGGTCAATCCCTACACGTCTCGTCTCACTTGAGTTAGAAAAAAAAAATGCTTATTTCAGAAATTAGCTGGAAGAGGCACAAGAAGAAACCCTACTCGCTCTCGCTCGCATGGCTAAACATCTCGTGTCATTATGGCTTGTTTTAACCTTTGTTGAACAATCTACTATTACAAATCGATAAATAAATCAATAATATCTCCAATCGACCGTCGGGTCCAGGGGAAATCTGCTTTTATCGTGCCGCGTATGTTTAAATAGCGTTAAACCTAATTCAGAATCAGAATCAGATATGAATGAGTATTCACTTTAACATGGTATTAGGTGTAGATACAGGTGTTGTCACAATTATTCTGCAGAAGGTAGGTACTTTATTTGCTTTGGTACATTTTAGAGACAATTAACTCGTTCCATTTTCAAACTTATGTATAAAAAACATCACGAAACGAAATGACTTAATTGTCATTAAATGACGCCGAGTGTCTCCGCTAGACGTGTAAATATTTATAAATGGTTGTTGTTGGCATACGTACGGCATGCACATGTTTTATGCTAATAAACAGAATTCAAATGATCTAGACGATATCCTTGCACTCAGGAGTGCGGCAGGGCTGTTTAATTTTGCATTTATTGTGCTGGATGGCGTCATGTCTCGTGATCTTTTGTGTTGTGCATTAAAACTTGTAGAAATACAGTATTTCAACTGTTAAATCACGTCTGTAAAATCACGTAAATCAGCGAAATCGACACAATTTCGTATACGGCCTCTTAATGTAATTAGAAAAAACCGGTCAAGTGCGAGTCGGACTCGCACACCGAGGGTTCCGTATTGAACATAATATGCTTGGTAACCGCAAAAAAAAATGCTCATTTTGTTATAAGCTTTATCTTCCAGGCAATAAGGTCGATTTTGACTAGCCTAAATTTTAATACAGATTTTCATAGTTTTTTTGTTATTTCTCAAAAACTGTAAATAATGAACACTTTATTTTATTTTTCCCAGAAAATATAAGTAATTATCTATAAGTCAGAATTTTTTTCAAAATTTTTGTTTAATTAACTTCGGAGATAAAGTGGGGGAACGGTCATTTTTTGTACATTTTTGGCTATAAATCAAAAAGTACATCACAGAAATTTTTCAAAAAAATAGTTTTAAAATGTGCAGATTAAGACCTTTCATATGACACCCCATTTGCTATAATCGGACCACTTTCATTTTTGAACCCCCCATTCTAGACCCCTTTTCAATTATTAATAAAATTAATTTCATTTTTTTTTACTACAAATAGATGCGGGCAAGCAAGTTGTACAACTATGCCAAATTTCAAGTTGATAGCATTTGTAGTTGCTGAGAAAATCTGCTGTGACATACAGACAGACAGACAGACAGACAACGAAGTCTCACCATAAGGGTTCCTTTTGTACCATTTTGGTACGGAACCCTAAAAAGTACAACACTAGAGGAAAAGCCAACTGGCAACGCTGTTTAAAATACGCTGTGAAGTTACGAAACGTGAAATGGACGTAATTCCGAAGATCTAATCAACTAACACGCGACCGAGATTGGGAATTCCTTAAATATATTTAAGTAGTTAAAATAATTACAAAATACTTAATAGTCTATCAAATGATTTAGGCAGTCCATATTAGTAGGGGATCCGAATAGGAGTCGACCTTCACCCAGTTGTTTATTCGATAAAAAGTAATAAATATAGCGCGAATAGGTTGACTGAAAAAATTCAGTCCAGTACAAACATATTTATGAACTCGACTACGAAGCAATTCGCTTTTGACTTACTATCGTTTCGTCAACGTAATGATAGCTTTTATTTACTTGACAGTAATGGCGGCCGAGTTTAAGACCATAACATGTCAAAGCATGGCTTTACCGAGTATGATAGAGCACTATAGCTATCATGGTCGTGTTTATCGATGTGTATAAACGTGGATAAAGCATCTATCACTTTCTGACTAGTATCTAAGTGCGAGAGTGAGGGATGCTTTATCCACAGCCACAACCGCGACACAACAAATGTAGTAACAGGTGCCAGAGGGTGTGGCAGCGATAGGCAGCATACAGTAAATAAAACTCTTTTACAGCATTTGGAAGTATTACTATAAAAGAAATAAAGTTAAATAAATCATTTAGTTTCGAAGATCTACTGCTCTTAGTAATAGTAATTAACCACTAAGATGAGAGGTTAATATTCGGTTTAGTTTGTATTTGAAACTAGGATTCTAAGACTTTTATTGAATTTTAAATTTGTTTTTCTAAATATAGTATAAATCTTAATTTACTTTGAGTGGTTGAGCCTAATTTATTTTTCCATTTAAAATAAGAAATTGTAATAATTAGATTGTAATTAACAAAATCTAGGTACTGCCTAGACTTTTATTTCTTCAAACCGTAATCAAATAAGTACTTACTATAAAAAAAAATTAGTAAGTATTGATTTTGCATTTCACCAGGTAATTTTGTATATATTTTGTTTATAATTTAGAGTAGATAAATATATTATTTAAATTTAGTTATAACATTATTATACTTATAAAAAGTATTTAGGTTCCTAGACCCTAAACGATCACTTCGCCAAATTAAGTTAATCTTTAATAAGTACATTAGAATTTAAAGGGCGTTAACCGTTCAATTATTTACAGGCGTAATGTAATTTATACTGTGTTATATTGATTAGTAAAATCTGAATCTGAATCTATTACATACATAATCATAGCAGCTGCATTGTGTCAGAATTGCACTGTCGCTTTCACGTTGTTTTATTTTATCTGTTAAAGTACCTCTCTGTGTATGTTTATCCTATTTATCTATACATATACCTATATGCATGTACATTTTGTTTACAGTTCCCATTATATATTCATTTACCTACGCTCTACGCTATATATATATATACCTACGCTCTTATTTGTACATATGAAAGGACCAGCAGCGCTTTCTCCTCCTACTATTCGTCTGGTTGCCCTGAAAATCAGCGTCACGGCATTTACATGTCTGACAATATGCTGAGTGGCACCCAATTTGGTGCAATATAAAATAGTATTAAGTTTTTGTTCTAAATTATTTTCATACTGTATTTCGTTTTGTTATTATTGTTCTGTGTCTTGCACCAAATAAACGATTTTATTATTATTATTATTATTATTATTTGCTCAGTGGAACAAGAATCTGAATCTGAATCTATTATTTGCTCAATGGAACAAGAATTATTATCGACTTCATCTTCTTCTCTTCCTTGAGGTACGTCGGGCTGACATCTAAATATGCTATTGCATTTGCATTCTTGTCCCGCTTTCTTTTTCGTTACTATTTCTAGAATTGCCATGTGCAAATACAATAAGTATGTATTCGAATTCAACTGATATAGAGGAGGTTTACAGCACAGCTTCTTTGGCGACGGCGCGTAGGTGGCGCACTTCACAAACCACTTTACCTCGATTCCGGACGGGATCGATATATTCATATGGTACCGTCTATCTTTAAAAGTCTTCTTGAACATTTTCTCGAGTTTACCGCCGTCATATACAAGGCTATCTAGAATGCTCAGCAGCTGCACTTGCTTCTCTAGCCTCTTTATATTGCCCGTCACACTCAAGTCTTTGATATCACTGACAGCGGTGCCTATCATGAAGTTCATCAGCACTATCGCCACGAAGATCACAAACAGCACGAAGAGCAGACGGACTACTGTCCTTCTTTCCTGAAGCTCACTGTCGTGACTTGTTCCAAATAGATCATCGTAATCGAACTCCGAGGACATCATGACAATGGTCTTGACAAATGCGGAAAACGGGCCGTCGAAGGGCGTTCTGGACTGATATTGGATCATGAAACAGAAGGAGAAGGCAATGACCAGGAATACTGCTGTCACGAGAACCTGGAAAAAACCTATGCATTAAATTGATAGGTAACGAATAATCTACAACATCTTTGAGCAGATTCGCGCTATAACTACATGAAGGTATCATTATTTATACTTCTGTTAAGTGGGCTGATTTTTACAGTCTTATGATGGAATTAGTAATAGAAATATTAATATGACATGACATTATGGTATAAGGGCTTCACTGCAACTATGGTTTTGCCCAAAGCGCTGATAGATTTACCGACGGCGTTAGAAATATGTGGCTAATTTACTAAATCATTTTATTTCATTTCATATTCATATTATTGTGATTCATTACTGGAGGCCAAAGAACAGGGGTACAAATTCGCAAACTTATTCGATACCTGATTTTCTAACCTTCAGTAGGTTAATGGCGACTGTCCCAAACATGAGGACGTAGTTGCCCCAGTACGGGAACCGCGCCAGCAGGAACATGGCTTGCAGCCAGCCCAGCAGTAGCGCGGCGCAGGAGGCGTGGCGCAGCCAGTCCGCCGGCTCCGCCACGATTATGGCGCAGGGCACAGTGGCGCTCAGCACCAGCATGCAAACTTTCACCCAGGACTCCAAGTGCCCAAAGTATCGAAGCCTTTTTAAATTAATGCAAAACAATTCCTAAAACAAACAATATCTTGATTAAGTACATAACCCAGCACCGTTCATTGCTGGACATGTAGGGATAGACCTCCTTCCCCTAAGGAACGCCACGGTGATCGCTACCGTGTCGCCCGCATTCCCCGACCAGTTATTTACTACACTTTCCAAGGGGCTAACTAACTGTGTTTTCCAGAAACAACCATTATTATCATCATCATGAAAATCGTCAACTGCTGGACATGACGAAACGGAATTTCCCCACGGATTGCTTACATAATTATAAGCGTATTATTCAAGTAGAGGCAGCGATGGTAGGTTTTACACAAGGTGAATCAACGACTGTAGAACGTACGTTGAATGATCTTGCGGGGCGTGTAGTAGTTGTAGTAGCCTATGTCTAGCTGTGGATATCTTTTTTCTGATATAATGTAGACGAATCAAGTTGTCTTATCTCTTTCATCAGAATTTCCTTAAAAACCGATTTTTCAAAAAAAGTATTGTACCTAAAATCGGTAGTGTTGGTGCAAGAAAGAACTGTTAAAACCCAAGATAAAAGACGTTACGTAATCCAACACAGGAAAAAACTTGGAATAATAAGACATAGTTTATACAAGCAACGTGTCAAGGTGCAAATAGAAGCATCCAGGCGTAATCTTCTCATACGACATGCTCATAAGTGCACAAATAATGTCAAATAATACTGAGACGACTAAATTTGGTCTGGTTTGAGTAGCAAACACGAAAAAAAAGTTTTTTTTTTTGAACTCACCAGTCCGAGTATAGCGCCCAATGAACCGTAGATCAACGTAATCAACAGCCAACACATCGCGTGCACCTCAAACTGTTCTTTCTTTCCCGACTCAGTTTTTATACCTATACTCATTAAATTCCGGCTGTCTCTATCTGTACAGTAAAACGCGAGGACCACGAATATATTAAACGTGATCAAAAACACAGAATAAACTCCTATTATCAAACAGAAAACTGGCAGGAGATGTCTCCACTTCAGGTACAACAGACTCTCGATCAAGGGGTGCAGCAGGATCTTGCTCTGACCACATCTTATAAATTCCTCAATAACATTAATTTGACTTGTGCCCCATATGTGTGTAAGACATCCGTAATCGACGATAATGTTATTCTGTTTATCAGTGTAAATGAATTCGTCAAACACGAGTTCAAAGAAGCTTGAACAATCAAGCAATCTACATACTATCAGTTCGATCACGGTTTTTTTCTTGTTGCTCTTAGTCGATAAGAAAGCACCTTTCTTGAGTAGCATCAACATGAGTTCTTTGTTGCCTTTGTCGGCTGCGATATCCAAAGGAGTGTTGAGATATTCATTAAGCTTATAAACTGTGCTGGAGTCATGTTCAAGTAGAACGTGAGCTGCTTGGTTACTTGTGTACTTTGCAGCCAAGTGCAGCGCTGTCATTCCATCGTTTTTAGTCTTTATGTTAAGTTTTTTGAATCGTTGTAAAAGTAAACTTACAGATTCTGGACGGTTAAGCGCTACAGCTCTATGTAAAGACAGAAATGGTTCCACGGTTTGGTCAAACAAGCTTGTAGCATCAGTGTTGTCCAAAATATACTTCAAGATATGAGGGTTGGAAACCGCCCCGCGTAGCAGATAGTGGTTTGCGTTTACTGAAGCACCTCTCATTAAAAGGATTTTAACCGCGGACATGTTGTTGTTCACGACCGCTGTGTAGAGCGCTGTCTCGCTATACGCGTTGAGACAGTCTACTATTTCTTCTCGCTCATCTAAAATTTCTTCGAGCAACCCTAATTTATCCACTTCCACAGCTAAATGAACGGGTGTCTGTTTGTACTGAAACCAATAAACTCGAGTTAAATTTTTTTTTATAATTTTATATGGTTCAGAGTTTTTCTGTTCACATATTTAAAAAAATGAGAGCAAACCAAAAGATATTCTACACAGCAACCATCAAATTCTTTAGTGATTGACTAACGATTTATTCGCATTTTACACACTTTCGCAGAAATTCGACGGAGCTCCGCTGCGGGCCAGCTGAAGACCTAGCATAACCTAAACCTACCTAATATTTATGACTAGCTTCAGCCCGCGAATTCGTCCGCGTACGTTTCGATTAAAGTTATTCCCTCGGGAATTTTTAGATATTCCGGGATGAAAACTAGCCTATGTGATAATCCAGGGTATAAGCTATCTCCATTTCAAATTTCATCGAAATACGGCCGGAGTAACAACCTAACACACACACACATACACAAACTTTCGCATTTATTATATTAGTAGGATACAAAGGGGTACTTTGAGTCCGGAATTGAAATTTTTCATTAGTATAAAAACTGCGAAAGTGTGTAAAATGCTAATAAACGAAACTGGATTTATTCGCATTTTAAACACACATCTTAAATACATAGCTGATGTATGTAACGTCTTGTTAGGCTCGTATGGAAGCAACAATCACAATTTGTAAGGAACAACCAATTTTCGTTTGAATTATCTTACAAAAAGCTTTAAAAACGATGAATCCACGCTCGGGTATCTTAAGTGAATGCGTTTTAGCATCATTTTGATCACCGCCAGCCCGCACCCCTGACGCGTGCAGTCAACCCAGATGTTTGTAGTCGAACCAGTGGTTACGGCTGTGACGTCAGCGCCGGCCGCGAGCGCGGCGCGCGCGCCCTCCACCCACTTGTGCAGGATGGCCACGTTCAGCACCGGGCAGCCGTCTGCGTCCCCCAAGTTCGCGCTTCCTTCATAGCTCAACAGAACCTGCAAGGCAAGGTCACATTAAAGCCATTAAAGGCATTTCCAAACGAAACAACAAGCAAATTGACAAACAAATCAACAAAATCAGGTCAAGGAGGTATACGCCGGGTGTGAAGGTTAGGTACTCCTTCCAAAAAACGAAAACTATACTCTAATACCTATAGAGTCAGATACAATAGGCTCTGTGTTTCTTGTGAACCAGGGCCACACTCGTTTTTTCATTTTTTTATTTTTTTTGTTTTTTGTTTTGTTTGTCTAAATGTAGCGCACCTAATGTCTGTGTCAACTTCCATGTCTGCACTGAGCGGTTTAAACGGAAGAACGCGTTGGTTTAACAGCCAGCACATGCTGAGTTGGGACCGTTTCGTAACAATTACCACTGTATCTGTCGTCTCTTTATTTTTACTTTTAGATGATATCATTACTTTATCTCAATGTGTTTATTGTTGTGAATAAATAGTTTCTTTTCTATCTTTCAAATACATACGTAACTCGACCTCGAGAACCCAAATGTACGCGTTGTTATAGTCATCTCAATGGCTGTTCCGGTGTGGAGGGTATACCCGCAAGTCCCGCAACAGCTGCTTGGTTAAACAGTGATCGATCAGTTAAGATGAGGGGACAGACTGCACTGAAGGTCCTGCCACCCACAATTTCTGCATCAAATGGCATGAAAATTCGATCACTATGTAGACTTACTTTAAAGGGCCCAAGGATCCTTCTTTTTATGCAAAGATGTAAGGCCGTCCTGCCACCTTCGTCGAACGCCGCGAGACTCGCGCCGGCTCTCACGGCATTCCTGATTGCCCCCTCGAAGTCTTCCGCGTCCAGAGCTTCGTGCAGTCGCGTGTCTAACATCGCGCGGGGCCTGGTAACCGTCAAAATATGTAACACTAGAGGACGCCCGCGACTTCGTACGCGTACAATTAGTTTCCCGCTACTCCCCCCCATTTCTTCCCGTTGGGGGTCGATTTTTGGAAAATCCTTTCTTAGTGCTCATTTACATCATGAAAGGAACCCATGTACCAAATTTCAAGTTTCTAGGTACAGTAGTTTCGGCTGTGCGTTGATGTGTCAGTCAGTCAGTTTAGCCTTTTATATATATATATATATAAGATATACATCTGTCCGTTTACTAAATTTGAAAACGTTAGGCCCCTCAGAGACCGGCGACGCAAAGCGCGAGGCGTCGGGCGGCGCGAAGCGCGGGCTATTTGATTGAAACATACGGCGCAATCTACACGCACGTTAAATCCAAAAATGACACTAAATGACGCAAAAACTATTTGAATAGTGACATTATTGCGGTTAAAAATTATTAACTCTTGTATGAATAGGGAATATTCCAATAAATTTACCAATAAATGAATTGTATTGAATTGGATTGAAGCATAGCCGTCTCCATAGCCCGCGGAGCGACCTTCAATTAGTGAACCAATCGCACTGTCAGTGTCCACGTCTCCGTATGTCATAACTGGCAAGAAACACTCGTTAAAGACTTTCGTTTACGCCTGAACACGCCACCATGGAAAATGTTTTTGGTGCGGCTATCGTTTTTACATTCCAAAATAGCACAATAAGGCATGCTTCTGGATTTATTTCCTATTTTAGAAACTTATTCACATAAGCGATCGCGGTAAAACTAAGGTAGGTTGCGCGGAACTCCGCATAACCATGCCACACGTTACACGCTCACTTGACACTTCTACTGTTCTGTTCTGTGACGGCACTGATTGAATGAAATCTTCATTTCTTAAGCACATTTTAATACGGATTTACAGTATAAGTATACTTATACAAAGATAGATACGTATATGCAGTGAAAATTTTAAATTTAACAGCTCGTTTCATAAAATCTCACTAGTGTTTTATTGTCTTGTACAAGGCAATAAGTCTACCATTTGTAGTTACTTAGTTTGTGTGCCAAGAATCCAAATTAACAAACCTAACCGGTTTCAGGTAACAAACGAGACTTCTCGCGTCGGGTCCGAAGGCACTCCCGATTGCTTCCTCGAAGTCGTCCTCGTGCAGTCGCGTGTCGACCATCGCAGAGCCTGAAAACCATTAAAACATGTAACATACATCTGTCTGTTTACTAAATTTGAAACCTCAGGGACCAGCGACGCGATGCGCGAGGCGTCGGGCGGCGCGAAGCGCGGGCAATTGAAACACACGGCGATATACCTACGACGTTAAATCCAACAGTGACACTAAATGACGCAAAAACAATTTGAATAGTGACATTATTGCGTTCAAAAATAATGAACGTATAAATAGGGAATATGCATGGATTTTTTAAATTGCATTTCTCAACAAAGTGCAAAAATAACGTAAAAGAGATCACCAAAAGTGAAATTCAGATGTTACAAGCATTTTAAACTGCTAATTAGTCAGCGAATAGATGGAGATATCCGATATGCACTGTGACGTCATGTAACAGGCCGGCCATATAAATTCCATGTTAAATTCTGTTTTGCTAGAAAGAGATTCCTGAACAAATCTGGAAATCCGAAAAAAAATCTCATACCATTTTACATCGTAATGATCACACTTCATACTCTTCATATATATTTTTAATACTAACGATCGGTACTCATAATCATCTGTATTCATAACGCCAATATCCATGGAACAGTACACTTTTCAAAATTTCTTAAATATCTTACGTGTAGATAAGGTTAGGTTAGGTTAGGTTAGATTTATAAAAATCCTCAAAAAGTATAACAGTTTCTTAAAAAAATGCATTATGAATTGCAATAATTATGATTTTAAAGTATAAACAAAAAAAAATATGAGGAAAAATATTATGAAGTGATTATTATGAATACAAATAAGTAGAAAAACAAAAAAATAGGAACAAGAATTTTATGTGAGTCAATATGGACCTGTTTGTTACATGAATCAGCTTTTATTGAAGCTGTGGAAACTCCAGCGATCATCGGTTCTGCGGCAATGACCGGCCCACTGCCACTTCAAGCTGCTAATTCGATGGGCTACGTAATGGGATAACCTTAGTTCTCTGTCGGATAACCTCATTCAGGATCCGATCCTTCAGAGAAACTCCCAACATAGCACTCTCCATAAATATTCCTTATTCCTTTTTAACAAAGTGTCTCTGTTGCGCTTTATGACTGCGTTTATGAAGCGTTACGTTTCTCCATAATAAACGCTCTCGCCCGCACATCGCACCCCTGGGCTTAAGGTTTTCAAATTCGATGGACATGCGCTGTGGTTACCAGACAGAAATCTCTTAGTAATTTTTGAGAAATACGACTGTGGCAGACAGAGAGCTGGACATATAGACAGACTGACAATCAGAATACATATAGTTAATCGCCATCACCGCTTTATGCGCGTCGCGGTGGTGGTTTCTTTGTCAAATCAAATCCATTTTTTTCATTACATTTACACATTTTTCATATAGACAGGTTACACAAATTGCGGTAATGAAAAGGGCGTGAGCACAGCAAAGCTGAATTTGAGCTCACCCCTGGTCAGCCATGGAGAGATAATAGAATAATACATCCCTCCAAAAACATTTTCATGTAAAATGTTGCCAAGACGATCATATGGCTCGCACTGTCAAAAAGTTATCAGATGTCATGTAGAGCCAAGCTTCTAACTCTACACGCCCTAACTCTACAAGCTCTAACTTCACAAACTCTACACCTTGAGTCAAAATATGTGGCTTGGCCGTTTCGCTACCGTCGCATGGGCTTTTCTGTTAAACAATAGTTCCAGTAGTAACGAAACGGCCAAGCCACATATTTTGACTCAAGGTGTAGAGTTTGTGAAGTTAGAGCTTGTAGAGTTAGGGCGTGTAGAGTTAGAAGCTTGGCTCTACATGACATCTGATAACTTTTTGACAGTGCGAGCCATATGATCGTCTTGGCAACATTTTACATGAAAATGTTTTTGGTGGGATTTCACTTCTTTTTGTAAGTTACTTATTATGGGTTCCCTTCATCTTGCATAATATTTATTGTCCGAAATACACTTCGAATAGTAATAACATTTATCGCAGAAACATTTTTAGCCGAATGATACTTTAGCATAATAATATACATAGCATAACTGTCATATCATAGCATTGATTGTGCAGAATTTTGAATAGCAGAATACTAATATCGCCGACTTTAATTTCGCAGAATTTTATGTAGCAGAATACAAGTTCCGTCAAATTATTATGGCATATTGTACCATATTATAGTATTAGTAACAAACTGCTTCCAGTAAAGTAGGTTAGGTTAGGTTAGAACTGCGTCAGTAGCAGAAACCAAACTGTGTCAGAAAAGTAGGTTAGGTTAGAACTGCGACCCTAACAGAAACGAAACTGTGTCACAAAATGTAGGTTAGGTTAGGTTAGATCGTAAGTGTTATAGTGTTATACCTAAGTGGACAAAACATTATACTTTACTCTATTTTTTTGTATTTTTATTGCCAGGACCGAATTGCAATCGGTGCAGTAGGACAAATAAATAAAATTAAAAAATTAAACAGAACACATAAATACAATAAAATGGTTTTATTTATTTTATGCCTACTAAATAGTATGCAGCATATTAGTGAACTGCTTAGTATTGTTTTAATATATGTATATTTTTTTGATCTCTTCATTTTTTCTTTCGTTTTTTAGGGTGTATTTCTTGCACATCAGAGATGCCTTTTGTCATAGCCCACTGTCTATCTTTGCCTTTTTTCTTTGTTGGTTTACTGTTAATAATAAGTGATAGATCAGGGCGATACTTGGCTCTTAGGCGATTATATTCGACTAAGTATAGCTGACTGTTGTGCTTTAATACTACTAAAGTCAATATTTATAAGGTGAACACCTTTCAAATTAGTCACTCTAGACAGTGCTACATAAGCCTGCGCACAAGAGAACGTGGATGACCCAATATCAATAAGGGCATTATTCAAACTTAGCCCTTGACTTTTATGTATGGTGATAGCATACGCGACACAGATTGGGAACTGTTCACGGTGAACGAATGCTCTATTGATAATTTCAAATTTTGATTTTACAGGCGCTAGTTCGTGTCTAAGACCGTTATTAAAAATTATTACAACTCTTCTTGCTTTATTCTTGTCGTTTGAATCCCATTCTACTTTGTCGACAATACCTATAGCACCATTGACCAGACCCAAACAAAACGTCTATATTTCGTTTAAGCATTACTTTCACTCCTTTTTTAATAACTATAGTTTTTTCTAAGCCTGATGTCATAGAAGCATCCTCCTCATACTTTTCAATGGACTCTCGAGCTCTTTTTACAAGATATCTGGGACAATCGACACTATCTGTGGCTTTAAGTGTAATTTCCGGATAAGGAATAGCTTGCAACATGGCATCATTTAGTTGCTGAGCCATATTTCTTGTCGGTAACAAACAAACTGTATCTGTAGGAAGCCGACTGAGACATTCAGCTATTTCATGTAATCTGCCCTCGTTAGAACTTGATTTCAGTGTAATTAAACGTTCGGATAATATACGGCGGTCTTCTTCTGTAGTGATTCCTATTCTTATTCTTAGAAGCATTTCTACGAACTTCATACATACTTCATATCATTCAACTAAATAAATAGCTGCCGCAGCCATGAGTTCGGAGGTACCGCCATAAGTATTGCTATTCAACATATTATCCCGTGAGTACCAATCGGAATCATGATAAGTGTCCCCATTGTCGGCACAAGTATACAATTGTAGTTCATCCCAGTGGTCTACAACATATCGCACAACAGCAGTCCTGACTTGCGACGCCACCTCAAAATCTATGTCTCCATACATTAAATATGTCAAGGAATGGAAGAGGCAAGAACCATCTCCCGGCATATGAACCACACGATGACGGTGGGGTCCCAGCCCTACTTCAAGTGAAACTATTTCACAACCCATGTTCACTTTTAATTCAGTAGGAAAATCGACCCTTCTGATTAATTCTAAATGAATAGGATAGGATATGACTTTTCTAAATGCATAATAGGTACCTATTATGCTGCAACGGAAAATACGTCAAAAAGTGAACTTGTGTCAAAATAATATCTAATATATAGAGAACGTAGGATTAAAATGTTAAGGTTTAACATAAAAGTGTATTTTTCTGACTTAAGTCGTTTTATTACTAAGCAACGTAAACGTCATTTTATCCGGTGTTGGCAGAATACCTAATGAAATAAATCGTTCAAATCTGTCAAGCAACTTACCCATAGAATAAGAATAGCATAGAACCCGGACTATAAAATGATCTTTGCACCAACTATATCTCTACAGTATTCCCAGCTTCTTAACGGCTTTCAGCTGACTATCGCTATCACACTTGCACTCGCAACTGACAGTATGTTTGTCACTCGTGTGTCATAGAAAAACGAAGATTGTCGATCGCTATTAAGCAAATGGTTGTATTGTACTAAGTTTTTAGATGGTGCATTACGTAAGAGAAAATGAAATAGGGGTAATTTTACTCAATCACCCAAAGGTAAGCTGGAAGAGATCCCTTAAAGGGATAATTCGCGTTTGTACATTACTATTCTGTAAAAAGTGTTCACATACATACGTACACACGGATGCGGACATATCGAGATCCATTCAAATTTGACGTAACCTTGTGAAAATGCCAGTTAAAAAAAATACGTTGCACCAGCTATATTTCTCTATACTTTTTAGATTACTTATTAGGTACAGTCGAGGAAATTAATTCCTAGACCACTTTGGACTCTGTCAAAGTGACACTGTAAATAAAAAAATTATAAGAAGTCTCTTACGTTTTGATTGATTACGTCACTTTGACATAGTCCAAAGAGGTCTAGGAATTAATTTCCTCGACTGTACTTAATAAGTAATCTAAAAAAGTATAGAGAAATATAGCTGGTGCAAAGTTCATTTTATAGTCGGGCTTCTATGCTATATATAATAAGTCAGACCCCTAGTGTCAAGAAGTCTCATACAAACTTCCATCCCGTAGTTTAAGGGGTTGGGGGGTAAAAGTTCCAAGTTTTAGAATTTTTATGTTGTCTGTGTACTAATACTAGCTTACATACCAAATTTCAGCTTTCTAGGACTTCGGGAAGTACCCTAATAATTTTGATGACCATCAGTGAGTCAGTGACGAAATCGGGGGTTTTTAGATATCAATAAAATCTAAAGTATAAGAGCTATGCAATTGAAATTTTATATGTTTAATAAGTCCACTACTGACATCATATCCCGAGAATTTTGTTTATCTGGTATAATCCAAACCCAAGTTATGAAGGTTCAAAAAAACGACGAACTACTTCGAGAAAAGGTAGGTAGTGCCCCTTGCGCTTCGTTCGCTTGGCTCGTCTTGGCGGGGGCACTGCCGTGCCCCCAGATTTATTAGCTTGCAAGTAGCATAAAACTAAGCTTATTTACAAATACAAATGTGAAACAATATTGCGTGACAAACCTTTCTTATAATTATATTCATGATTTAAATTTTAAACTTTATGGACTCACAACATTGACATCTACAAATTGCTTTTTGTAACCCATATAAAAGATTTTAGCTTGGACTTGAATTGGGCCGGTATTCTAGGCGCTAAAACCATATTGTTTTTAATCTGTTATCGTATTGTCAACGTTTTGATTGCTCTTATTTCCTTGTCAGTAATGGCGGCTGACGTCACAACAATACCGTAACAGGTCAAATACGATATCGTTTTTACCGCCGGGAATAGAGGCCCTGTTGGATACTCTCCGCCCTATGTAATGGCGGAGGAATATCATTCCAACACTTACTGGCTACATATCGGAACGAACATCTAAAAGCGGCCGCGCAATGGTCTTTATTGTGGCGGCACATCAAAGCATGCAAACATTTGAACGAACGAACTATTCAGACTGACAATCAGACATACAGACAGACTAATAATCATATATGTGAAACTATAAAAGTTTCTAGTTTAACTATGGAACCCTACTAACAATTAGGGCGTGGCGTGCAAAGCCAAATCCTTGGAAATTGAGTTATTTTCATTTTCAACTAGCTGCCCGCCAGCGGCTTCGCTCCACTGCAAATTTCCGACCTTCCTGTTGGATTTTTCTTTTTTTTTTGTTACATATAACCCTTATCCTGAACACCGAAAAGAAATTCTCGAGTTTCGCGCTTAGCAACACATTTAATGATTCATTTTTATTTATATATATATATATATATATATATATATATATATATATATATATAGATAGATAGAAGATGTGGTGATATGATCACTTCTTAAAAACCTATACGTACCTTGCAATTTAACACAACAACACACACACAGAATTCTAACACTCATAAAAAAAAATACAGCCGAATTGAGAACTTCCTCAGTCAGTTAATAATCATTTAATTCACTGCTAATAAAATAACTGGCAGATAAAAGAGAAACGGCTACAATAGTTGATAAATACATGCATTTGGTTTTTATATAAATAAAACCATTGACGATAATACTATATAGTTAGTTAGTTAGTTAATTCGTCGGTGATAAAAACCTTAAATTTTGATAAATATAATAATTAGACCCCGTTATCTCGTTGCACTGACGTCACTGTTTTTTAGGGATCGAACCGCGATAGTTGTCGTGTTAATTTAATGTTATTGTTAGGTATTCTACTAGGTCTCGCGACTCACCGCTACGATCCTCCGGCGACCGCGTGTTCCACGGCCTTGGCGGCAGACCAGGGGGCAAGTCGGCACAGGTCACAAGTAAAATCCAGCAAAGATACCACAACACAAGTCCATAGGTGTCACTAGTTCGAAGGTACTAATTCCAGGGTGAAAGAGATAATGTTTGTGGAGTTTTAGCGGCAGGTGGAAAGTTTTGATGCTTTCGCGACGGCGTTCCTGTTTTTAGGGTTCCGTAGTCAAACTAGGAACCCTTATAGTTTCGCCATGTCCGTCCGTCCGTCCGTCCGTCCGCAGTCTAGCTCAGAGACTCTTAGTACTAGAAAGCTGTAATTTTGCATGAATATACATATTAGTCACGCCAACAAAGTGGTAAAATAAAATCTTGAAAAATATTTTTTTTTAGTGCACCTCCCCTACACGTTACGTGGGGATGTTTTTTTTCTTTCTTGTCTACCCCATAGTGTGAGGTGTCGTTGGATAGGTCTTTCAAAAATATTGCGGGTTTATTAATACCATTTTTCTATTAAGGGATTCGTTTATGAAATATTAAGCTTTAAAGCGCTATTTATTGTTAGAGTCAAGTGTCCCCCCCCCCTACAGCCAAAACTACAAATACTAAAAATCAGAAAAATATCTTCAACGAAAGCGCATATAACGAATTTTAAAGGAAAACTATCACGGCTAAGTAGACATGATTGGTTCCTGAGATACAGGCGACTAAAGTGTTTATACCTACCAAAATCGCCTATGATATGATAACTTTGAATAGAAAAATTGTTGATGGGGCCTGCACGCGGGGGGAGTCGAACTGTCCAAGTAACAAATTGAGCGACAGCCGCGCTCATAAGCGCGAGCGCCCAGATGCTGTTCGGACGTGCCCCGCAATGCTACCTACAAGTTTGCGATTTGCGATTGTAAGGTCTATTAAATTAGGATTAATTATGCTCTTGTATTACAATATTCAATTAAGCAAGCAGAGATAAAAAATAATAATAAGGATTGCGATTGACTTCCACGGGATGTCAAAAATGACAGCGAGGCACCGGCATGTTGTGGTAACGGGGGAAGGGAGGAAGGTCCAGGGAGGACATTGGAATTGATTGGATTGGAATTGGATTATTGCGAAATAATAGAGATCTTATCAGGATTGTTTGGAAGTGTTGTATCTATAATTATATGGAGAAATAAACAAGTGAAGTTATAAAGGAGTTTACTTTACTTCAGAAGTGGTAAGTGCCTACAATTAAGCCTTCCTCTTGTGCTTCTTCTTTTTCTTGTCTGTCTTGGAGATGTTCTTTTGGGCTTTGCCGGATTTCTTGGCGGCCTTTCCGCTGGTCTTCGGCGGCATGTTGTAGAGTTGTTGGTGTTGTCGCGGTTAATAACAAAAACTGCTTCCGTGCGGGGAGCGAGCGTGATACTCAATTCACCTACATAAAAATCCTGCCCTTTTGTCAGTGCGGCGGCAACGCAATAGACTAACGACCGTCGAGCGGTGCGCGGCTCTCTCGACCAATGGCGAGCGAGCGTGCGTACACCGTACCGTCGCTGCCGCGGGAGGGAGGGAGGGGGGGCGGGGAGTGTAGATAGTATATATATATATATATATATATATATATATATATATATATATATATATATATATATATATATATATATATAATATTTCAAACAGTAAAACATACCTATCTATTTATCTATTTAAAGAAACTCAATATACTTAAGTGTTAATCTCATCTCATCAGATTTCCACCACCAGAGTCTCTCATCTGTTTCTTCGATTATACTACCTGTTCGGGGTGGACTGTATGAATTTACTTTTTATATCTAACTGGTACTTGGGCATAGGTTTTTGAATAATAACAGCTTTTTTCTTTCTTCAGTAGGGGGAGAGGCGAGGAGAGTTTTCTTGGCTTGTTTTTTCCTTGTTGCTGCTGAATTCGGAGTGCCGGTGGCCGGGAGCGGGCGCTCTTTTTATTTGCGCTCGTAGCTTCGCGCATGCGCGCAGCTACGCGCCCCACTCCACGGTCCCCCGGCTGTTTCCCTCTCTCGCCTATCCCCACCACTTTTCCTTTATTTTTCATTCTTATTTTATTACAATAAAATATAGACTTATTTTCTACTTTGTACACGAATTGGAGGTTTGGAGTGACTGTCTAGCTATTCTAATTAGTTTCATTCCTATTGGGACAGCCACTCCAAACCTCAGTTGACCGAGGTCATAAATATAAGCCGTGCGGGGCCCGCCCCACCCTCATTGGTGGTTTGGACTCCGCACGGTATGCTCATAATAAAAAACACAACAAAAAATCTTTATTTACAAAACATAATACTTAATACCTATATACACCTAAATATTTACATTTTCTTATTATCTACACATTTTATTCGTCGTGAACATTTCTCCCGCCGTCGCAGTGCGAACCTACTGGTAACACGACGATCCTTTTCGTTGCGCGCCGTAGTACGTGCCCTCTACTCGTTGTCACGTCCACGACACGTACCACGCCGTCTCCGCCAGGGTAGGTCTTCGTCACTCGTCCGCGAGGCCAGGTGTTGCGAGGTAAGTTCGGGTCGCAAATTAGCACGACGTCGCCTATTGCCGGGCTCACTCCCACGTTGTAGGGCTCCCGCCGATGTTGGAGTAGCGGGGCGTACTCTCGCACCCAGCGCCGCCAAAAGGTGTCGGCTAGCAGCTGGGCGCGCCTCCAGTGCTGCTTCGCGTCCGCATCGGCGTCTTCAAATGTGCCGGGAGCCGGGGAGTGGCAATCGGGCCCGATCAATATATGATTCGGAGTCAGGGCCGGGGGGTCATCCGGGTTCACGGCCACATATGTTAGCGGCCGTGAATTTACTGTCGCCTCCGCCTCCGCTAACAGTGTTCGCAGTGTCTCTTCGCTGGGGTACTTCTCGTGTAGCGTCGCCTTCATCGCTTCTTTTACTGTGCGCACCATCCTCTCCCAGGCCCCCGCCATGAATGGTGCGGCGGGGGGGAGGAAGCGCCAGTTGATGCGGCGGGCGTGCGCGGCGCCTCGCAGAGCCTCTGATAGCTCGCGATAGGCGCCCCGGAATGCTGTGGCGTTATCGCTCCACAGCTCCGCCGGGCAGCCGCGCCGGGCGATGAAGCGTCGTAGCGCGTTGATGGCCGCGTCGGTGCTCAGTGACTCCACTATCTCGAGGTGCACCGCGCGCGACGTCAGGCACGTGAATAGCGCGACGTACCTTTTCTCCCGGTGCCGCGCTACGGTGACTTCCTGTGGCCCGTAATAGTCGAGTCCCGTATACGAGAACGGGCGGGCGTGGTGCGCGAGGCGCGCTGCAGGTAAGTCGCCGGTCGAGGGGGCCGCGGGTTTAGCGCGGCGCAAGCGACACTGGGGGCACTGATTTATCACTTTCTTCACTGTGGGTCTTATGTTGGTTATGTGCACGCGTTGACGCAGCTCGTTTACCACGATCTCTGTCCCGCCGTGATGTAACTTCTGGTGCACGTGCGACACGTTTAAGGCCGAATAGTAATGCTTGCCACACAATACTATCGGGCACACCGCCTCCTCTTGCAGGTTGTCCGCCGCCGCTATCCTCCCCCGCAGACGCTCTATGTTGTTTTTGTCTAAAAACACGCTCAGCTGTGCTAACTTGTCGTCTCTGTCTGGCGCGCGACCGTTCGCTATGCGCCGTCTCTCTTTTCCGTAGCTTTCTTCTTGTGAGGCGCGTATCAACATACGTTCTGCGGCGATTAAATACGTTGCTTCTAATGTGACGTATTTTCTTTTTTCTTTTTCAGGTGCGGGCGCGCGTGCGGGTGTGCGAGTCTGTCGCGTATTCTTGTTCCAGGCTTCGTCTCGTTCTTTATTTGCGCGAGTTCTTTTTCTTCGGGCGGCGGCCACGAGTTGCGTCTCGGGCTGCGCTGGCGTGCTTAGGCGGCGGCGCACGAGGTCGACGAACTGTAGTACACGCGCGGTGGCTCTCAGTAATCGTGTCCAACTTGAGAAGCGCTTCATTTCGGGTACGGGCGCGTGTTTCGGCGGCTCTCGTACGCTGGTCGCGTTGCATGTTTCCTTTTCTTCCCCGGTTGCGGCGATTTCGACCTTATGTTCGTGGGGCCAGGTCGATTTTCCCGTGTACAGGAAAGACGGGCCGACGAACCACCGGTGCTTTTCGTCGAAATCAGCTGGCGTCGCGCGGGTAGCGTCGTCAGCTGTGTTGTGCGCTGACGGTACCCATCGCCATTCGTCTTTCTTTGTGTACTCTTCTATTTCGGCGAGTCGGTGGGCCACGAACGTTTTATAGGTGCGGGGCTCGGCGCGTATCCATGCAAGCGCCGTGCGCGAGTCGCTCCAATATGTTTTCGTAGCGATTTCGAAGTCGTGCTCTTCTATGACCGTCTTGGTTAGTCGCACGCCTAGGACGGCTGCTTGCAATTCCAGCCTAGGTATGGAGATAGGCTTTGTCGGCGCGACGCGGCTTTTCGCGGCCGCTAGGGCGACCTTTATAGAGCCGTCGGCCCTCTCCATCCTCCAATACACGGCGGCGGCGTAGGCTTCTTCGCTCGCGTCCCCAAATGTGTGTAGTTCGTAGCGGGCGGCGGGCGCGGCGTCGTAACATCTAGGTATACTTAGGGCACCTAGGTTACGCAGTTGCCGCAACCAGTCGCTCCATCGCTCGCGCAGCTCTTCTGGTATCGGGTCATCCCAGCCCGTGTTATATCGCCACGTATCTTGCATAATTCTTTTCGCTGGTGTCGTGATTGGCGATATAAGGCCGAGCGGGTCGAATATCGACATAATTATGCTGAGGGCTTCTCTCTTCGTGGGCGAGCGTATGTCGTCGATTACTTCAGGCGGAGCTCTTCTAATGTTGAGACGGAAACGGATGCTATCTTCATTTGTGTCCCACAGCAGGCCGAGCGTCTTCTCCCTCTCGCTCTTCCCCGCTGACGACTTCATTTAATGCTTCTCGCGTGTTTGTAGCCCACCCGCGCAGTTGAAATCCCGCTTGTTTGTGTACATGATCGACGTCTTTTGTTATTTGCTGGGCTTCTTGTACGGTGTCGAAGCTTTGCAAGTAGTCGTCCATGTAGTGGTTGTTTTCAATCGCTCGCGCAGCTTGTGGGTATTGCGCGGCGTGTTCTTGTGCATTTCTGTTTTTAATGTACAGTGCGGTGCACGGAGATGACGACGCGCCAAAGATGACTGACGTCATGCGGTACTCTTCTGGTTCCCCTTCGCGCCGGTCGCCCCTCCATAGGAAGCGGAGGGCGTCGCGATCTTCTTCTCTTATTTTTATCTGCATGAACATTTCCTTTAGGTCGGCGGAGACTGCGATGCGGCGTTGGCGGAATCGCATTATCACGCCGGGCAACGATTGAAGGAAATCGGGCCCCGGGAGCAACATGTCGTTAAGGCTGCGGCCGTGTGAGGCCGCCGCAGCATCATGGACCACTCTTATCTTCGGCTTTTCCGGGTTGCAGACGGCGAAGTGGGGTAAGTACCACGTGCGGTCGCTTGGTGGCGTTGTGGCGCGCTCTGCGTAGCTTGAGGTAAGTAGGTTTTCGATGCGTTCGTTGTACTGTTTTTTCAGGTTTTCATCTCTATCCAGCTTTCTCTCGAGCGTGTGCAGTCGTTTTAATGCGCTGACACGATTGTTGGGTATGTCGCGTGTCTCTTCGCGCCACAGCAGGCCGGTTTCGAATCGGCCGTCGGGGAGGCGCCGACTTTTTTCTTCCAGTATTTTGAGTGCTTGCAGCTCGGGGTCGCTTCTTTGTTTTCTAGGTTCGATTGACAGCGACTCGAGGGCGAAATACTGTTTCATTGCCTCTTCTATTTTGTCGGTGGGTTCTGTGCGCGTTAGGTGTGCGCAGCAGTATGCTAGCGGCTCCGCGTGAGAGGTGCGATAGCCGTGTAGCACCCAGCCGAGTAGCGTTTTCGATGCGACGAGTTGGTCGCGGTGCCCCTTCTTTATGTTTCGTGATACAATCAGCTCCCAATTGTCTTGACCAATCAGTATCTTCGGTGTGGCTTCGCGGTATATCAACTCGTGTTTGATTTTCTTCAGATGCGCGCAATCTTCTATCTCTTTCTCGCCTATGGACTGTGTTGCAAAGTTAAGGCGGTCGACGGTGTGCGCGTTCGTAATTTTTTCTTCGTTTTCACTGTGACGTCCTTTTATGTAGACGTCGACTCTCTTGCTCTTCTTATGTTCCATCTCTCTCCCGCTTACGCTTTGGACCCACATTGGTTCGGTGGGCCCGTCGAGGCCAAGCGAGTCGGCGAGCGTCGAGTCGATTATTGTCACGGTGCTTCCTTCATCGAGTAGGGCGAAGGCGTCTATCTCGGCCCGCGGGCCGCGCAGGGTAACCGGCGCGATCTTGAGATAAGCGCGGCTTGCTGTCGTCGCGCCGATGTACTGTTCCACCGTCGAGGCCACCACCTCTTCTTGTTGGCGTGGTGGGGGCCCGCTTGATGTGACGGTGGCAGGCAGCGACGTTCTTTGATGATGAAGTAGGCGGTGGTGTCTCATAGGGCACCCTTGGTGTCCGCAGGGCTTCGCTCGGCACGAGAAACGGCGGTGGTTGCCGGCGAGGCATCGATAGCAAATGTTGTGTTTCTTTGCTACCTCCCAACGCTCGTTCGTGTCGCTCTTGTTGAACTGCGGGCACGCTGGTAGTTGGTGCGAAGCGTGTTTGCATAGTGGGCACGCTTGTTTTTCTTTTTCTTCCTTTTTCATGTTGTTTTCAGTGGTCGCGGTATAGGCGCGCTCGGGCTTCTTTCTTGATGGCTTTGTTTCTCTTTGTTCGATTGCGTGTTCGGGCGGTGCGTAGGGTGCGCACTTGTCCGCCTCTTCATTCAGGAACTCGGCGATTTTCTTAAGCTCGGGCGTGTCTTCTCTGGTGGCCGCGTAATCGTACCACTTGTTTCGCAGTATAGGCGTCAGCTTGTCCACGATCGATCGCAGTAACTCTGGGTTGTAGAGGTAGTGCGGCTTCTTTAGTAGCTCGATGGTGGCGACTGTGTTCGCAATCTTGCTCGCAAATATGCATAGATCGCGCGGGCTGTCGTTGAGGCGCGGCAGCCCCCTCAGTTTTTCTGTTTCGTTCAGGAGCAGTGCGTCGGGTCTTCCGTATCTTCTTTCTAATGCTTTGATGACGTCATCAGGGTGCGGCTGGCTAATGAGGAGGGCGCTCACGGCCTCCCAGGCGACCCCTTTGAGGCTTTTCCTTATACGGGCGACGTTTTCACTCGTAGAAAAACTGGGCGCGGACTCGGTGTAAGCGGCTTTAAATTGTAGCCACTCGTTGCATAGTCCGCTGAATGTCGGCAGGTCCGACAGGTACTTCTTGTTCGATTTACTTGCGTGGATGGCCTCGGTGAGGGCGGCGGTCAACGACGACACATCTATCGCCTGAGACGGGCGGGGCGGAGCGGCCTGTTCGCGCTCGTACCGTGTGCGTGTGGTAGCGCACGCGGCGATCTCCCGCTGATCTTCGGTGATAGGTACTTCTATCGCTTCCTGCGACCGATCGAACCAATCGGCCACGCGTTGTGGGGCGAGATCTTCATTTTCGTCTTCTGATTCTTCTCGCGACGATGCGTAATTTATTCTTTCTTGTCTGATTTTGGTGAGCTCCGTTTCTGCCTGGACGCGTTTCAGCTCCAACTCGGCTAGCTTCTCCTTGGCCTCTAGCTCCGCGAGGAGCCTCTTGCTGGAGGCCTTGGATCGGCGTGACCGAGCGGGCTTCGGCGCTCTCGGCATGGTTGGTGGTGGCGGCATTAATTGGACGGTACGGCGCTCGATGACAGTGGCGGTGCTGGCGGCGGGCGTTGCTTTTATTCCCGACGTGTCGGCGGGCCCCCCGGCGCTAGTACTGCCGGGCGGGACCCCCACCACGCTAATGTTCGTGGCTGTAGCGTCGGCGCTCGTCGTCGCATCCGTGTCTGTTGTAGCGGCCGTGTCTGTCGTGGCGGTCGTATCCGTGGTGACGGCCGTGCTTCGTGTGGCTGTCGTGGTGCCGCCGCTGCCTGACGAATCCTCTTCCTCATCCTTTCCGTGGTTGCTTCTGGTAACAACCATTGTAGCTGGATTTTTCTTGTTTCAGTGATCCGGCTTCGACTAGGACCATAAATGTTCGGGGTGGACTGTATGAATTTACTTTTTATATCTAACTGGTACTTGGGCATAGGTTTTTGAATAATAACAGCTTTTTTCTTTCTTCAGTAGGGGGAGAGGCGAGGAGAGTTTTCTTGGCTTGTTTTTTCCTTGTTGCTGCTGAATTCGGAGTGCCGGTGGCCGGGAGCGGGCGCTCTTTTTATTTGCGCTCGTAGCTTCGCGCATGCGCGCAGCTACGCGCCCCACTCCACGGTCCCCCGGCTGTTTCCCTCTCTCGCCTATCCCCACCACTTTTCCTTTATTTTTCATTCTTATTTTATTACAATAAAATATAGACTTATTTTCTACTTTGTACACGAATTGGAGGTTTGGAGTGACTGTCTAGCTATTCTAATTAGTTTCATTCCTATTGGGACAGCCACTCCAAACCTCAGTTGACCGAGGTCATAAATATAAGCCGTGCGGGGCCCGCCCCACCCTCATTGGTGGTTTGGACTCCGCACGGTATGCTCATAATAAAAAACACAACAAAAAATCTTTATTTACAAAACATAATACTTAATACCTATATACACCTAAATATTTACATTTTCTTATTATCTACACATTTTATTCGTCGTGAACACTACCGAAACCTAACCAAAACAAACCTAACTTTATTCAACCTAACTTTATCAAACCTAACTTTTTCAAACCCAACATCAGGTCTGGTCCTACGTCAGCCGGCATTTTTTTTTCACATTTTCGCACCTAACGTAACCTAACCTAAGCTGACCTAACCTTATTCAACCTAACTCTTTCAAACCCAACATCAATAATCAACATCAGGTCCGGTCTTAGGTTAGGTTAGGTTAGGTTAGGTTAGGTCAGACGGACAATTATTTTTTTTTCTTTCACCTTGTCTTATTCATCAAAAATCAACATCAGGTCTGGTCTTAGGTTAGGTTAGGTTAGGTTAGGTCAGCCAGCCGGCCTAACCTAACATAACCTAACTTCAAAAAAAAAAAAAAAAACAGGTCGTGTCTTCTTAGGTTAGGTCAGGCAAACTTTTTTTTTTTTTTTTTTTTTATGTAATATTTTTTGTTCCACCCAACATGCATGACCCAACTAATCTATGTAGAAAATAAAGGATAAAAGGGATGCTAACTACAAACCTCCTCCTATATTATCCCTTTTTACACTTTCGAAATTCGAAACGATTTGAGATTTGAGATTGATGATATGACGTCATGTATCAAGCGAAACTGACATATATTTCATTTCGAATCATATTGTGGCCCTGAAAAGGGCCTTTTGTCATCCCGCGGACGCGGTCCAAGCGTGCGCCTTGGCGCGACGTAGATAGAGAGTCCCTGCGCGACCGCGACGATACACCATCAGCACAAGGGGAGACTCACTCAACGAGGCAGCCAGACGTCGCATTGCACCACGGCCGCTTGCTGGCTGGTGCTTGCGTAGTGAGAGTGTTGTTTAAGCCTTCTTCTCGGTCTTCTTCGGCAAGAGCACGGCCTGGATGTTGGGCAGTACACCTCCCTGGGCGATGGTGACACCGGACAGGAGCTTGTTCAACTCCTCGTCGTTGCGGATCGCCAGTTGCAGATGTCTCGGGATGATCCTAGTCTTCTTGTTGTCGCGAGCGGCGTTGCCGGCCAACTCGAGGACCTCAGCCGCCAGGTATTCCATAACGGCCGCGAGGTAGACGGGAGCGCCGGCACCAACGCGCTCGGCGTAGTTACCCTTGCGCAACAGCCTGTGGATACGGCCGACGGGGAACTGGAGTCCAGCACGGTTGGAGCGAGACTTTGCCTTTCCCTTAACTTTGCCACCCTTGCCGCGTCCAGACATGTTTGACGAGTGTTTATTTACGACCACGTAACGTAATGCGTCAGACGGCGAGCGCGTCCGAATGTAGTTTTAAAAATTTTCATTATTTTTTTTTTTTTTTTTTTTTTTTGAAGTTGTCATATGTAGTTGGTGGTTCTTGCACCGTTACTACTTCACTGTGGCTTCGGTGGCGTGCCTCATAGGGGAGGCACGCCGAACCTATATAGTAGGCAGTGCGGCGGATGCCGCACTGGTGGGCTCCTGCCCGTCGAGAGGAGCGCCGCCCGAGCAGAGCGAGGGCGGCTGAATAGGAATTCTGCCTTCTGCGGCTTGAGGGTCTTGAATGCTGGTAGTTGATTGTCTGGGAGGGCGGCCACGACGACGTGCCATTCTCAGGGCCCTTCTGTGTGCCACGCCTTCCTCAACGGCGGTCTGGATGGGGTCTTGGGGGTCTAAGAGGAGATGCTTGGGGCGCCTGAGGGGTACCCCAAGCACAGAAAGGATGTCAGGATCGGAAGAAGGGAGTTTTGGGGTGTAGGAGGTGGCACGGGCGATGAGAGGATTGGAGTGGTGGGGGCCTCCATCAAAGAAGCGCCTGGACGCTTCTTTGATGGTGTGTTTGATGGAAGGTACGCTGAGGTCCCGGTGAAGGTCCGTATTGCGGACAAACCACGGAGCCCCAGCGACCGATCTGAGAAGTTTATTTTGGAATGTCTGTAGTGTATTGATGTATGTGTTGGATGTGTGACCGAAGACAATGCTGGCATACGTGAAGACTGGTCTGAGGCAGACTTTGTAAAGTGTTAATTTGTTTCTGACATTGAGTTGGCTGCGTCTATTTAGTAAGGGGCCAAGACGCCCCTTGTACATTTTGGCCCGGTTCAGGACTAGTTGGATATGCCGTCGGAAGCTCAGGCGCCTGTCAAGGGTCACACCGAGGTACTTGACCTCAGATGACCAAGGAATAGGCTGATCGAACAGAACGATATTCTCGGAGTGAGAGTGGGTTAAAGAAGGGTGTTGGTGATCCGCACCAACAGCTAACCTCGACAGCTCAGGTTCGAGTTCAAGTTCAAGAAAATACCGGGCTCGCCAGGGGTTTGTAATTGAAACGAAAGGAGACAAGTTACAAGGAATTTAAAACAAAGGAATTTACAGGCAACAAAAACGAATTTAAATTATAACAAAACAAAATCTAGGTAAAAATGCAAGGGAAACGCGACTATTAACTTTGGGCAGAGAATCTAGCTAGTTCACGAAGTATCCACGAAGTATCCACGAAGTATCAACCGAGTATCAACAAAATCTTAAAAACTAACATTTATATAAATAGAAAATTTCGTGGGCTCATCTTGTTCTCTTGCGTAACAGGCGTCACTTCTGTCTACGCCAATTAAATCGATTAAATCGAATTTTTACTTCCGGGGCGACCAATCAGAGCGCCCTTGCATCCGGGTTCCTCCCCGCCCGAGCGTCTTTCCCGCGGACGCCCAGCGAGGAAATGCAGGCTCTGTGATTGGCCGCCCGCAATTTTCACAGACTTTTCTTACAAACAATTTTCACTTTGGTTCAGTGACATTATGCGTTATAGCTCGTTTCCCTTGACTCCTTATAATATACTTTTTTGTTCTATAGGTAGCTCTCAAGGTCGTTGACCCGGTAACCAGTCTTTTGTTTTCCTCAAAAGTAGGTTACCGGGTCAGGGGTTCATAGATCGCGCTCAGTGCTCCATTTTCTCACTTTATGCGGTAGTTATTTAACTCGCATCGCGGTGAGGGAGCACGAATCAGGTTAAAACATAATTAGCCGCTTTTACGGGCTTATAGTTCACAATAATACAATTTAAAATTTCTACTCTCGTGTAGACTTAACCTAGTAATTCTTATAAAACTAAGGTTCCTTAAACTAAAATCAACAAACTTAAATAAATTGCTCTTAAACCTAACTAAAAACATATTACATAACACTTATATACTATACTTATATACTACACTTATATACTAACTTATGTACTAACTAAAATCATTATCACATTTCAACTTAACTGTAACTTAATCACTATTCTTAATATCTACTAGGGGGCTGTCGTCAACAATATCCCCCCGTCAACGCGCTCCGTTGACCCGGGTTGCACGGGGACGACAGCCAGCTTCGTCGTCGGCCTCCGGAACACTCCTCCTCGGGTCCTGACGTCCGCGCTCCGCACGCCGCCGTCCGGTCCGGGGTAGGTCGCCTCGACGACACCTCGTGGCCACACGTTCCGTGGCAGGTTGGGGTCGACTACGATCACGTAGTCTCCCGGTTGCAGCTGTCGCTCGCCCGCCGCGGATGATCGTCGCGGGGCAAGCGTCGGCAAGTATTCCCGGACCCAGCGGGCCCAGAAATGGTCTGCGAGCGCCTGGCTGGCTCGCCAGGTGCGGCGATCGGCCTCCTCACAGGGGCCAGTGAGAGGGACCCCCGTGGAGCCTCCCAACAGGAAATGGTTGGGTGTTAAGGCCTCTTCGTCGGTTGCCTCAACCGACACGTGGGTTAGGGGCCGAGCGTTTACTGTGTGCTCGGCCTCGGCGAGCAGCGTCCACAGCACCTCTTCTTTGGGTGCCCTTGTTGCTAACGTCGCCGTCAGCGCCGTCTTCACGGAGCGCACCATGCGCTCCCAGGCGCCGCCTTGGTTCGGGGCTCCCGGCGGTATGAAGCGCCACTCCATTCCGAAGCGTTGCCCGTGCTGCCGCATAGCCGGCAGCCACTCTACATAAGCGGCGCGCAGCTCCGCGTCCGCACCTCGGAAGTTCGTCCCGTTGTCTGAGTACATCACCTGAGGCCACCCACGTCGCGCGGCCATGCGCCTTAGCGCCATGATGGCCGAGCCGGTCGACAGCGAGTGCGCCAACTCCAGGTGAACTGCGCGGGTTGTGAGGCACGTGAAAAGCGCCACCCAGCGCTTCTCGTGCCGCCGCCCGATAGTTACCACTAGCGGTCCAAAGTAGTCCACCGCCGCGTTCGTGAATGGACGGTGAAAGGGTTCTACCCGCGCCAGGGGTAGATCTCCCAGCGCGGGCACTTGCGGCCGCGCCCGGCGCAGGACGCACAGCTGGCACGCATTCGCCACCGCGCGCACTGTGGGTCTCAAATGCAATATCCAATACTGCTGTCTTAAGTCATTTACTAACCTCTCATTGTTCGCGTGTGCTGCTCGTTGATGGGCCCGTAAAATGAGCAACCTCACAAACGGGTTGCGTCCGTCTAGAATTATTGGACGCTTATCATAGGTGCGCACCGGCGCGGCGTCGATCCGGCCGCGCATGCGCATCACCCCATCGTTATCCAACCTCGGATCGAGCCCATATAGTCTGCTTTTTCTATTGATGGACTCCCCTCTCGCGAGACTGCGCAACTCGTCTGCGAAGTCCCGCCGTTGCGCATACTGAAACCACAGATGCTCCGCGCCCTTAATGTGACGGAGTTCTAACGGCATGCGCTTCTTACTTTTCACGATCTCTAAAAATTGCAGAGTCCGTGCCGTTGCGCCGATCAGCCGGTCGTAACTCGAAAAGCGCGCTATGTCCGGTAGCGGCGCGCTTCCGAGTCGAGTTACGTGGCACGTCCTCAACTCCGCATTGTTGTCGTCTCGGGGGTTCGGGTTCGTTGTTGGTTCCTGCGGCCACTCCGCCTCGGGTCGCCGCAGATAGAGCGGACCGGTGTACCACCGGTCGTTGACCTTAACCTGTCGCGCGCTGTCCGCGCGGGTCGCGTCGTCAGCTGGGTTGTCCCGGGTAGGCACCCAGCGCCACTGCTCCGGTGTACTTAGCTCCGCGATCTCGCCGAGTCGGTGCGCGACAAAAACGCTATAGCGGCGAGCGTCGTCGCGCACCCACTGTAGTACTGTCCGGCTGTCCGACCACAGTACTACCCGTCTCACCTTTGTTCTGTGTTGTTCCAGTATCGCCTTTGCTAGCCGCGCCCCAATAAGCGCCGCTTGTAGCTCCAAACGCGGGATGCTTATCGGCTTCGCCGGCGCGACCTTGGCCTTCGCCGCGACCAACCTTACCTCGACGTCACGGTTGTTTTGTTCGGCCCGCCAGTACGCTACAGCAGCGTAGGCCTGGGCACTCGCGTCTACGAAAACGTGTAGCTCTGTTAATCCCCCCGTAGGGAGATAGCATCGCGGCACTCGCAGCGTAGCCACGCTGTCGAGCGCACGCAGCCAGCGCTCGAAGTCTGCGCCCTCTTGTTCCGGTAGCTCTTCGTCCCAGCCGAGTTTCAGTTGCCATAGTCGCTGCAGCTGCACCTTGGCGGTGATGGTGTATTGGGACAACAGTCCGATCGGGTCGTATACACTCATCACCGCACTTAACATTTCGCGCTTTGTAGGGCCTCGCGCGCACGTCCTTACCTCGGCTGGGACCCGCATCATTGCTGTGTTGAAACCTAGTTCGTCGGTGTCGGGATACCACAGCATTCCTAGGATCTTCTGTTCTTTACCGCCGAGTTGCGCGGGCGACTCTGCCCGCAACTCCGACGGTATTCGCTGTAGTAACCTTTTGGAGTTTGTGCTCCAGTTTCGAAGCGTAAAACTCGCTAGCGAGTGCGAGGCGGCCACCTGTTCGGCCCGGTCAATGACCTCGCGCTCCGTCGCGTAGCTTGCTACGTAGTCGTCCATGTAGTGGTTAAGGACTATGTCCTCTACCGCCAACGGAAAACTGACCTTGTTATCCTGTGCGTTCTTAATTCGCACGCTGTGTGCGATGAAGGGAGAGCTGGCCGCACCGAAGATCATCGACGTCATCTTATATCGCCTCGGCGGACCCTCCCGGTCGGTGTCCCTCCATAGGAACATCTGTGAGGGCTGGTCCTCCCCCCTTACCTTCACCTGAAGGAACATTTCTTGAATGTCTGCTGTTACCGCGTAAGTTCCTTCCCGGAACCGGAACAAAATACCTAATAAAGATTGCAGCAAGTCCGGTCCCTCCAGAATATAGTCGTTTAAACTGCGACCTTGTACCGCTGCCGCAGCATCGAAGACCAACCTCACTTTGCCGGGTTTGTTCGGGTTCGTGACCGCAAAGTGAGGTAGGTACCATTCTCTCGTGTTCACTTGTTCTGTCGCGATCGGCTCCGCATAACCTTTATTTAAAAGGTTGTTGACTTGTGCGGCATATTCCCTCGCGAACGCGGGATCGCGATCCATTTTTCGTTCTATGGCCTTTAATCTCTGAAAAGCCATCGCGTAGGTAGGCGGCATTTTGGGGTCGTCGTCCCGCCACAGTTGGCCGACCTCGTACCGCGACCCGTCTATTTTCCTTACCGTCGTTTCGAAAATCATTTCGGCTCTCTCGTCGAGGGGACGCTTTTTATTCGCTAGCTTTATCCCCAGCGAGTCTATTTCGAAGTACCGTTTAAGTGCGGTATCGATGGCTGGCTCGTGCGCCGCTAGGTGTAGCGACGTCTGTGCGGTCTCCGTTCGTATGAGCCGCGGTACCGTACCGTAAACAACCCATCCTAGGTCGGTTCGTAGGGCTGCCGGCTCGTTCAGGCGCCCTGTCCTCAGCTCCCGAGGGATCATGATATGCCAGTGGTCGGCTCCGATCAGCACGTACGGCACCCCTTCCTCGAACACGGCTTCGTTCAGGCCGGCGAGGTGCTCGTACTTACCTAAATTTTTCCTATCTAGGTGCTGCGTCCGTAGGCCTAGGTTCGGTACGGTCCGCAGCGTCAATTCGTGTACGGGCCCGTTCAGGACTCCACGTACCTGTGTTGTAACTCGTCGGCTCCGCTGGCTGGTAATCATATTACCGACACCCTGTATGCATAGTGGCGTTTCCGGTCCTGTTGCTCCGATCGCGTCCGCCAGCCTCTCGTCCACGAGGCTGACGGTGCTGCCCTCGTCGAGTAGCGCGTGCGTCTTAACCTCACGCCGAGGCCCGGAAATAACTATAGGTATTACCTTAAGCAATACTGTGTTTGCGACCATATGCGGGTTCCGGTCGGTCGCCGCAAAACTACGTTCCGGATTGAAAATAGGCATCCGGTCCGGTTCCATTGTGGCGCACGTCGCGGCGCGCTGTGTTGTAGCGCGTGCCGGCGGTGCGCGGGGCGGCGCTAGCGGCGCAGCGTAACGTGGCGCCGGCGCTAGCGGCGCTTGCACAAATGGCGCGTGTACAGGTGGCGCCTGCACAGGTGGCGCCTGGTATCCCTGTTGCTGCTGGTTCGGGGGTTCGTGCAGCACGGGATGGTGGGGGTGCGGGCAACCATTAATGCCGCACACCCTCGCGTGACACTGCTCTCGGCGATGCTTCTTGTCCATACACTTGAAACATACCTTGTTCTGTCGGGCCCAGTCCCAGCGGGCTCCGACCGGCATGCCTTTGACACGCCGACAGTCGGGCGTGTTGTGACCGCCTCCGCAACACAGGCACGTACTTACGGTTTCTGTGTGGTAAGTCCTGTTGGGAGGTCCGGTTGGGGGTGGTCGGCGGAACGCTCCTCCGCCGGCCGGGATCGGTGCGCGTCTGGCTTCTCTCGGGATCGGTGGCGCGGGTGTCGCCCTCTTCGTCGGGGCCCGCGCGTGCGAGAACTCCAACTCGGCGTCGCTCTCGTCGAGTAGGAACTCTGCCATTAGCATTAGCTCGCTCTGATCGAACGTGTATCGATCTTTTGCATATGCGCACCATCGTGAGCGCAAATGCGGGCTCAGCCTTTCCGTTATTTCACGAATAAGCATCGGGTTCGCGCCGTAGCTCCGTTTATCCAAGTTGACTAACGTCGACGCGATGTTCATTATCTTGATTGCGAATGCGTTCAGATCCGTCGCGCTCGGACCAATCGGAGGCATCCGTTTCAGTTCTTCGATCGCCCGATCTATTAATAGATCCGTTCTACCAAAGTTCTTTTTTAGAACCCTTAGTATCAGTTCCGGCGACGTCGATGAGGCGAGCATGTGATGCACGCACTGCCGCGCATCACCTTTTAGCGCGTGCCGTAGCCTCGCCACGTTCTCGTAAGGCGAAAACTTGTACCTCAACGACGACTGCTCGTAACTGTTGACGAACGTCAACCATTCGCTCGGCTCACCGGCGAACGTTGGCAGCTCGTATACCTGTCGTGGCGGCGGTCTCATCATTGTTTCCAAATGATCAGTCAGCCGGTCGATGGCGCGACTCCTACTCACCGATCGATCACGTGGTGTGTGTGGAGTCCGCAACTCGTCTCTCACCCTCCTCGGCGACGGCGAGTCCTCGCGCGATCTGCGCGGCGTCGGCGCAGCCCTCCCTGGCTGCACGTTATCGAGCCAGTCGCCCACCCGGTTCGCGGGATCTGCGACTGACCCTCCGGCCCGGGACCCCTCTACCTCGATTTGTTCGATGGTCGCGGCGAGCCGTTTCTTTACTAGCTCCTCCTGTATGCGCAGCTCTTGGCGGCGCAACTCGGCGAGCTGCTCTGCCGCCTCCAACTCCGCCCTGTTCCTCCTTACCTGGAGCTCCGCTGTTGAGGCCACAGATGCCGGCCTCGACGCAAAGGCAACGCGGTCGCGTCCCGACGGTCGTTGCGCTCCTTGCGCGAGCTCCCCATGACGCTGCTCTGGATCTGTGTTCGCGGGTGGCGCGGGCGGCGGCACGCCGTGCGTGTCTCGCTGCTGCGCACCCCATCCGATGTTACGATAAAACTCACCCCTGTCCCAAATTGGTGGTGATGCTGGTGAGTCATCAACTAGATTCCTCCGCCGGAGGATAGGGTTGTCCGCCCCGGTTCTGAGGGGGCCCGCTCGTTCCGCGGGTGCTCCCTCGACGGCCCCTCCTCGTAACGGAGTTTGCTGCTCCAGCAACCTCTGCCGCTCCTGCTCCAGTCGCTGCTCTTCCAAGAGCCGCTGCTCCTCCAAGAGCTGCTGCTCCTCCAAGAGGCGGCGCCTCTCCTCGTCCTCGAGGCCGTCGCCCGCTTGGCTACGCGTAATTACCATTTTGACGAAAAACGATCTGCTCCCCCTACTGATCCGCGATCCGGTTCGAAGGACCAAAAATGTTGGTGATCCGCACCAACAGCTAACCTCGACAGCTCAGGTTCGAGTTCAAGTTCAAGAAAATACCGGGCTCGCCAGGGGTTTGTAATTGAAACGAAAGGAGACAAGTTACAAGGAATTTAAAACAAAGGAATTTACAGGCAACAAAAACGAATTTAAATTATAACAAAACAAAATCTAGGTAAAAATGCAAGGGAAACGCGACTATTAACTTTGGGCAGAGAATCTAGCTAGTTCACGAAGTATCCACGAAGTATCCACGAAGTATCAACCGAGTATCAACAAAATCTTAAAAACTAACATTTATATAAATAGAAAATTTCGTGGGCTCATCTTGTTCTCTTGCGTAACAGGCGTCACTTCTGTCTACGCCAATTAAATCGATTAAATCGAATTTTTACTTCCGGGGCGACCAATCAGAGCGCCCTTGCATCCGGGTTCCTCCCCGCCCGAGCGTCTTTCCCGCGGACGCCCAGCGAGGAAATGCAGGCTCTGTGATTGGCCGCCCGCAATTTTCACAGACTTTTCTTACAAACAATTTTCACTTTGGTTCAGTGACATTATGCGTTATAGCTCGTTTCCCTTGACTCCTTATAATATACTTTTTTGTTCTATAGGTAGCTCTCAAGGTCGTTGACCCGGTAACCAGTCTTTTGTTTTCCTCAAAAGTAGGTTACCGGGTCAGGGGTTCATAGATCGCGCTCAGTGCTCCATTTTCTCACTTTATGCGGTAGTTATTTAACTCGCATCGCGGTGAGGGAGCACGAATCAGGTTAAAACATAATTAGCCGCTTTTACGGGCTTATAGTTCACAATAATACAATTTAAAATTTCTACTCTCGTGTAGACTTAACCTAGTAATTCTTATAAAACTAAGGTTCCTTAAACTAAAATCAACAAACTTAAATAAATTGCTCTTAAACCTAACTAAAAACATATTACATAACACTTACTCGTATATACTATACTTATATACTACACTTATATACTAACTTATGTACTAACTAAAATCATTATCACATTTCAACTTAACTGTAACTTAATCACTATTCTTAATATCTACTAGGGGGCTGTCGTCAACAATGGGGAAAACCAAACGGCCGCGCTCTTTTCTGGGTTTACCTCTATCCTCCAGAGTTTGAACCACCGACCTAAGTCGGTGATCGCCTCCTAAAAATTTTCAACGCGCACACTACGTATATATAGTTTCACCGCGTCCCTCGCTTAGTGGGGATGCGGACGAGGTGCTTACGAAACGGCGCGAAGCGAGACTCCTCCCCTAAAGACCGCACACGGCTACCTCTATATATCTACCTAATATTTAGACGACGGATCGGATCGAATCGAATCGGCTCGGCTCTATCTATGTTATTATTTGTTATATATTTATATTTATTGAAATGGTTTATAATGTAATAACAGAGTAGCACACTTAGGGTACTCAGATCGATTACTTACTTAAGTACTTACTTACTCGTAGGTAGGTAGGTAGGTAGGTAGGTAGGTTTTGTTTATTTTCTGTGTGTGTTTGTGTGTTTTTTGTTACTAATATTATAAAGAGGTAAAGTTTGTGACGTTGTATGGAGTATAATCTCTGAATCTACTGAACCGATTTTAAAAATTGTTTTACCAATAGAAAGCAAACGTTATTTGTGAGTTTCGGGAACAGCTAGTAGTTTTATATACTCGTACGTATACTATACCTACATATTCACGTATACCAACCCGGTAAAGTTAAGCATGAGTTTCATGTGTTTGTTTGTTTGTTTGTTTGTTTGTTTGTTTGTTTGTTTGTTTGTTTGTTTGTTTGTTTGTTTGTTTGGTTGGTTGTTTGATTGATTGATTGATTGACGACGTTGTGTGATTAAGGAAACCGAACACGCACGCACCGCGTGTGTTTTTAGGTTGAACAATTTGTTAGCCCTGAGAAGGGCTTTTTGATGTGCTTTGAACGCGCACTCGCGTATCGTAGTAGCAAGTTAGACGACCACCACCCCCGCGGCGGCGCCCGCAGCTCGGTCGGTCGTCGCATCCCACACATTGCACATGTGTACGTGTGTGTGCACACACACACACACACACACCTTATACGACGACCACGACGACAGGCAGCAAGCGGCCGCACGCTGGCGTTGTTGTTCGCTCGCTGATGTTTTGCGGCGTGTCTCACTTTACTTCTTAGCGGCGGCCTTCTTAGCTGCGGGTTTCGCCTTGGGCGCGGCCGCTGCCTTCTTCGGTTTCGGCGCTTTCGGCTTCTTGGTCGGGGGCTTCGCGCTCTTCTTGGCCTTAGACGCGGCGGCTCCCTTGCCCTTGGCCGGGGTGGAGGGCTTCTTAGGCGCGGGCTTCTTCTTGGCGGCGGCCGCCTTTTTGTCCTTTGTAGCGGCAGCGGACTTCGGCTTCGAGGGAGAGGACGCCGCCGCGGCGGACTTTTTCGCCCTGCCCGAGGCCGCGGACGCGGTCGCCTTCTTCGTCTTGGCGGACGAAGCGGCGGAGGCGGCCTTGGTGGTAGACTTAGCGGCGGCGGGTTTCTTCGCGGCCGAAGATTTAGACTCGAGCTTGAACGAGCCGGAGGCGCCCTTGCCCTTTGTCTGGATCAAGGCTCCGGATTCGACGGCGCTCTTCAGGTATTTTCTGATGAAAGGTGCCAATTTCTCGGCGTCCACCTTGTACTGGGCGGCGATGTACTTCTTGATCGCCTGCAGCGATGACCCGCTGCGTTCCTTCAACTCCTTGATGGCGCTGTTCACCATTTCGGACGTCTTCGGATGAGTCGGTTTCGCCTTGGGTTTCTTGGCTCCAGCCGCGGCGGAAGCCTTCGGCTTCTTCGCCGGTGTCGCCGGAGCGGGTGCGTCTGCGGCTACTGCTGTATCGGCCATTGTTAATTAATTAATTAAAATCAAAAAACTAATATAACACTTAACACACACAAAGCGAGCGAGCGCGCGTAGCTTAGCGTAAGAGCGATGCGATGAATGAACGAACGAAAACGGAGAGAACCGGCGCGCGACGCGGTGCAGAGTCTTCTGATAAACCGACAAGACTCTGGGTCTTCTCACACGCCTCCTCGCGAGCGGAGCGAGCGAGGGGGTGTGGGGTAAGCTCGACAGTGCTTTGGCACTCTGAGCTGATCTCGGGGTCGAGACCCATAACTATGGGCCTGGCTTTAATGCACCCTGTATTGTAACAGGGCTTGTTTTCGCTTCTTATCAGGTCCTTTGTATTTAACGCCCGTAACGGTAGGTCCTCTTGTGGGCCGCCAATTAGGTTCGGGGGCGTTGGACGTCGGCGACGTCGGCGATCGTTTGGCAGAGCGGGAGGGCGCGCACTGCCAGGGTCCGGGATCCGGGGTTCTCCAGGTAGTGATCGGGAATTCTAATAATCCCTCGAAATCGTTCCAGTCTTCCCTCAGCCTGCTGCCTCGGCTGAGGTTTGCTTCTTCAAGGCCTCTGAAGTAATCCCGGTAGCGCTCCTCCAGTACGCGGAATTTCTTCTTATAGGCCTTGTTGTTGAGGAGGCATATGTCGTGCGCCGGCTCTTCTGCCGGTGCGGCTTCTAAAGTAGTGGTTGCGGGTTTTTGCTCAGGCGCGGGCTTAGTAGCCGGCGCCGTTATAGTGGCACGTTTCGCGGGCGCTTGTGCCCGTGAGTTTTCGATCGCGGGCGCTGGTAGCGCGGCGCATTTCGCGGGCGCGACCGCCCCGGCGGGCGGCGCGGGCTTGACTGGCGGGGCCGCTGTTGCGGCCGGCTCGGTGTCGGAGTCGATCCGGGGCTCTGTGGTGGGGCGCGTGTCTCCCGTGGTGGGAGCAGTCGCCGTCTCCTCTTCCGTCTCGCTCCCCGCGGGAGCGGGGGTGGAGGGGGCTGACTTTTCTGAGTCCGGCGCGGGCTTTAGGGCCGGCGCGAGCTCTGCTACAGGATAGCTCTGGGGCTTCTTCATGATGGGGCTTGCGTCCCTGGGGATGGGAACGGTCGCCAGCGCCTCTTGTGGCGCGGTGTCTTTTTCCCCCGCGGGCGCGGGGGGCGGGGATGCTGGGCGCGCCTGATGGCGCGAACGGTTGGAGGTGTTTCTCGCTTCCCTGCGGAGAACGGGGCAGTCCGAGTGGTTTGCTGGGTGGGCCCCCCGGCAGTTTGCGCAGGTGGCCGGCTGGTCTCGGGGTCGAGGGCAGTCCTGTGCGGCGTGCGCTTCCCCACAGCGCACGCACGCAATCTGCAAGTGGCACTGCAGGCTGGAGTGCCGGAACTGTTGGCATCTGTGGCATTGTGCGGGGCCTTGTTTGCCCCGCCAGGCTTCAACGGTGACTCCGGGCATGTACAGGAGCTCGCGCATCGTGTACACCCCGGAGTTGTCGGCGTGTGTGCCGGCTAGCACGACATGAAAAACGCACTCGGGGCGTCCCCTACGCGCCCGAATGCATTTGACGTGCGTAGCCGTGTGTCCTTTGGCGGCGAGGGCGGCTTGGATGTCCGCCGGTGTTGTGGTAGCGGGGAGTCCGCGGATGGCGATCTTCGTTGTCTTGTCCATCCGCGGCGTGTATGTGTACCACCTGATGTCGGTGGTGGCCTCTTTCTCGCGCAGCCCCTTAAAATAGGACTGCACGCAGTCGTGCTCTTTTTCGGAGAGTGGCGTGAAGCGCACGCCGTCACCGTAGGCGTGCGCTTTGGGTGTCTTGCCGAGGCTTTCGGCGATGGCGGCAAGGTGCGTCGGCCAGTCGGGTAGGTCGACCGCTACCAGTGGTGGGTAGCGGGCTCTTCTGTGGGCTGCTGGTGTGGCAGCGGCGGGGCGCTGCTTTGGTTTAGCGGCTGTCGGGCGGGTGCCCTCTGGGGCCGGCGGTGCGGCCTTTCGGGCCGCGGCCTGCGCATAATTGCGCGGACGAGGCGGCGGCGATGAGGTTGTTGGCGGCGATGGCGGTGGTGTTGGTGGTGGGGGACACGGGCGCTTTTCCTCGCGGATTGGCGGGGTATCCTCCTCCTTGCGCGGCCTCGGGCGCGTTGGTGGGCTGCTCGGTATGAGGCCTAGTCCCTCGAACAGCTTGGCTTCTTCCGTGGTTAAGGCGTCTTTGTCGCCTAGGATGTAGGCCTGCAGTCGGACGTACTTCGTCATCCACTCCTTCAGGCCGGGCGAGCAGTGCCGGGTGCCGCTGAAATAGGAAACCATAATCAAATCTTGATTATGGTATTCCCACGACAATTCCGGCACTACGCTCGGCCTGCTGAGGCGGATTCGGAGACTCCCGGCTGCGGGCGACCTAGGCGCGTCGAAAACCGACGTGGTGGAGTCCAGGGTGGCGTGGTGAGGGGTGGGTAGCACGAAACTATCGCTAGCCCGGCTACCCACCGCTATCGGCGATCTTGAGGCGGCGGAGGGTAGATCGAAACCGGCTGGTTTCCAACTACCCTCATTTTGAACACCGAAAAATTCGGTGGGTGTCTCGGTCGAGGACGGACCGCGGCGCGACGTTATGCCTCCGGCGTGTTGCCGGGCCTCGCTATCCCTTTCCCGGGGCATCCGTGTGAGCGGGACCGGGTCGGGAGTCGCGAGGAGGGCAGCCGAAGGCAGAGATTCTTGGCATCTGCGTAGTGGTCCCCGCCGATCACGCAGGCGCGATCGGGCGCGTTTCGCCCTCATACCGTCCTCAGGACGTTAGGGACGAAGGTCGCTTGGCAGAGTCCGGAGAAAGTGGAGAGAAGACGTCCGTGCGCAGTATGGGTCCGTAGCAATCCTGATAAACCGACAAGAGGGAGCCACGGTTTTATATAGAACTCGGCTTAACCGTAAAGGAGACCCTTATGTCGCGAGACGTTTTCTCGTAATAACACTTCCAACTTTTCACTTACTCGTTTATGATTAAACGTTTTTTTCTCATTGTAATTATCAAATTTAATATTTTATTACTCTTATATAGAATCATTATGAGTTTGTCTATGTTAAATGTTAATCGGCCAGGTGGCGAGCCCGTCCGTGCGCCGAGTAGCGAGGTTTATTTTCTGTATTATAGACGGCGTGTAATGGTCCAATCGGTCCTGTTCAGTTATTTCCAGGGGACGATATTCCATTCATAATCGTTAAATAACTTTGAATTAAGTAGTATACAAAAGTAAAGGAAATAATAATTTTCCATTGTGAAGTAGGAAAGTAAATAAGATTGTTAATTAATTTGAGGGTTAAAGATTTCATTTAAACTATGTTTAAGATTGAAGACAAATAACAAAAATCACATCTATTTATAGAATAGGGTAGTTAGCGGCCTCTTTGATTTATTTTGCGAACTAAATTCACAAGACATACCAATATAACTCTACTTGATGAATTGAAGACAGCGGCCTCTTTGATTTTTATAGTATACTAAATTCACTTAGCGTGTCCGAGATAAGATAGTAAGAAAAAAAATACATCAAGAATTCCATAGATGGCGCTAATTTCAATGCCAAAACAAATTCATTTATAATTGGACAAATAATAATTAAAAATTAGCGATTTATAATTTAAAAAAAAAAAACAAAATAATCAATATATATATCTAATATATAAAATTCTCGTGTCACAGTGTTTGTAACCAAACTCCTCCGAAACGGCTCGACCGATTCAAATGAAATTTTGTGTGTATATTCAGTAGGTCTGAGAATAGGTCGTAAACTACTTTTCAAAAGGTTATTATGAAAAATTACACCCGGGCAACGCAAGGCGCGGACAACTAGTAGGTATATATAAATATATTAGGGCAGAATAAAGTACTGTAAAGTAACCTAATCCAATTATGTTTTAAATTGAATTATATTTAATAGAAGGAATTTAGAACCAATATCATATAAAATAAATATTTAAACAATTGTCATTATTGTAGGAGAATGAGAAATTAATTAGATAATAAATACCTAAGGAAAGTTAAAAGCAAAATTAAAAAAAAAACAATCAACAAAATCTGTTAAAATTAAATTTATTAAGGAAAGTCGAGAGGCAAGCATAGTTTAGGAATAAATAATGTGACTAATCAATTAGGCAAATAAAAATAGTCTTTATTTGTTGGTCATTATGATGGGTTTGACAAGAACAGCTGGGAAGCGAGCGCCATTTTGTTACGGCAACAAGGAGGGAAAACTTTTATAGATAGAAAATGAACTTTAAATCAAATGTCGTAAAGTTGGGATTTGAAGGGATGTAAGATCTGTAAGACATGTGTAATAAATTGAGGAACGTAAGAAGGGAAAACTTTTATAGATAGAAAATGAACTTTAAATCAAATGTCGTAAAGTCGGGATTTGAAGGGACGTAATATCTGTAAAACAAAATGGCGGACGAAAAGAGGAAATCTTTTGTGGATTGATAATGAACCTTATGTTAAAAGCCGTAACGGGGAAATTAGGAGGGATGTAAGAACTGTAAAACAAAATGGCGGACGAAAAGAGGAAATCTTTTGTGGATTGATAATGAACCTTATGTTAAAAGCCGTAACGGGGAAATTAGAAGGGATGTAAGAACTGTAGTTTTAGTAATTAAATTGTGGCTGTAGAGAGGGAAAACTTTGATAAATAAAGAAAATAAACTTTAAACTAAAAGCTACAAGGATAGAATTAGCAGGGATGTAAGAGTTGTCGCAACAAAAGGTTATAAATAGAGGTGGATAAGTAGTTCGGGGCTTTTTTCTGCTTTGCATCGTTGAGGGGTAAGTTGTTGCTGTTGTCCGGAGTTGGAGATTATCTACGTGTGGTATATAATATTTTCATTATCATGTACTTATTTATTGTTGGTTTTATTTATGTAAGGGATTCCGGAGGACCTGTGAGCTGCACTTCGTGATTGCGATAAACTAAATAATTCATTTTACTTACAATATAGGATGCTAATTTAATAATTTCGTGTAACTATGTGATATCATGTGTATTTTCTTGGTACTAACATTTTCTATTTTCCAGATCTTTGCTGAGATGGTTATATGTAAACCGTCTAATAAAGATCCGAGGCAGACGTTGATCACATACAAAAACCGCATTTACAGTTTGACTATGGTTGTAGATCTGAAAGAGTTTCACAATCAGAAAACGGATGATTTACCTCCATTAGTCAAGTAAATTATGGGTTTTCGCGTACAAGGACTGATGCCTTAACTCGGTACATCAGACGACACTGTTGTATATTTTGTTTATTCATTTCAAAGGACCACAGGTTGGACCGTTTTTCGGTAGAAAATTGAGATGGATACGTGGAATATCTTTGGTGACGGTCCCCAGAATCTTTATATATGTATATATCTGGCCAAAGTAGGTATGATCCCGGCCTGTCTTTCATCTGAAGGTTTTTCATTAAACCGAAGGACAGGTAGTAGGCTACTCATAGAGGGCTTTCGCCTTCGAAAAACTTTTATGATAGGTTAGCTGGCCTAGTAAAAATATCCTGCACCTGATATTTTTAAACACAACTCACACGTTTAAATGTAAATGTAAGAGTTACATAACTCTTAGTTTTGATCTAAAACAATAGAACTTTAGGGCTATAGGTATAGCTAGAAAAGATCTTCATTACACCGTGAAGAACTTTTTTAAAACATTCGCCACAGTTTTAGACTAAATAAGAGAGTCAGCAGTCTCTCTAATTAGTCATAAAACCATTAGAGTAGGATTACAAAGAAATCTAGAAATTCCCTAAAATAAATTAGGATTCCCAAATTAATATTTATATTTAAAAAACCAAATATTAAAATTAAATAATCAGTTTAGTTTACTAAACTAGGAAATTTAGCAATAGAAAATCGTATTCTGGGTTAGACGTAGCATTATCGAAACGTAGGTAAATGTCAAGTTCTTGAAATGTCAAAATTGTCTTATAGAAAGTAGTCGCTGTAGACTATTTGACATGATAATGAATGAATTAAATTAATTAGCGATAAATATTCAAGTTGAGACAGTAAGAAAATAGGGTTTTGTAACGTAATTATTAATAGTAAATCTCAATTAAAAAGTTACCTGAAAATTACATTATATACCGTATAAAAAGGTTTGATAATATAAGTTGAAATGGTTAGGTTAGATTAACTAAAACCTATAGTTAAAGACTAGAAAGTCTTACATAGTTTATATGAACGTTGGTAACTTCTAAAGTAGGAAAGTTTCCCTATTTACTTTCTGATATTTAAATATCTGTTTAGGACTGATAATAGAAATAGGATTCCTAGAACTGCGAGATATATTCCAGATCGGAATTTGACATACAATACAGTTTGATAGTATAAATTACTAGGCTTTGAGAGATTAAAGGTATTTAATCTAGATTGAACTTTAATAAAATAAATCTAGATTATATAAACATAGTATGATACTTCAGTTTCTAATTATAAAGATTCTTTATTTATGTTGCATAAAATAAGCAAGCTAATTTAATAACAATAAAAAGGTGGCTTTATAAATGAATTGCTAGTTACCTAAATCATACAAAGCATATATAGCTATTATGAGGTTTCAAAATAGCCGAAGACAAAATGACTTCTGTATCTCCACTGTTTACCAAAAATATAAGGTACAACATGAGTACAATGGTGAAAATTGAACACTTCATTATGGTATAAAATAAACCTAAGTCCAAAACTAGACTTATATACAATAATTTAGCAATATCAGGCTAAGGTCACCTTTTATTATAAAATGATAAAAGTCGCTATCAAAATTATAAGCATAATAATGAAGGATCTTGGAATAGAAACTGTAATGTATGAATATTAATTAGATCTTCATTAATTTGGTTTTATATGAATACCTACCAATACTATCCACATCCGGACAATTTGACTTGGACATAATAATAAATCTGCTCCTAGTGTATTTAATATGGTCTACATACAATATCAATAATACCATATTATGATTATTATTTAACATTTAACTCCTGCAATGGAGAAAGGAGTCTAGCGAAATCCTCTCGACCCTTGAAGACTGAAGACAGGTTACTGATGACTAATTTATTAAAGACTATTGACAAAGACTGTAAAATCAATAATCCCAACCTGGAAAGTAAAAAATGATAGGCGCTGGAGGGATGTCCAGTCTGGTAGACGAGTCCCACAGTCATGAGCGGGGAGTCATGGGCTCTGACCTTAGGCGCAAAGAAAAATGCCTTAAGCATACTTTCCAGTATAATTTTAGTATTCCTAACTAGTACCAAAGACTATGACAAACCTATACTCTAACTACTAATTAATTAATTAATTAATTAAATGACTAAAAATTAATTTCATTAGGTACTTCCACTTACTTAATAGGTATTATTTTTGACTCTAATCTTAAGCGTTTGACCATACTTCATTCTTATTTTAAATTTAAACTCTTTGCTCCAATTCACCTTAGTCAATTTTTGTTCAGTATTCTTATGTATTAGTGCGCTTTCAAAGTCAAAACAATAGAATAAAGAATGTTAGGGTTATTATCGGTACACAATTAAAGAGTCCTGATCACTAGACAATCACGAGCCAAATCATTCATCATTTTATAAGTAGATCGTTAGGCTAGGCTAAGATAAGATAGGTTAGGGTAGGTTAGTTAAGGGGGTTAGTTGCAGTGGTGATTTAGGGTAAAGTAGGAATAGTTACAGTGGTGCCTTAAACCAGGATTAAATAAATTAAGCTAATATGAAAAGAATCCAGGTCTGGGCTGGTTACAGTTAAGGTTTACCTTTAAGTAGGATTAGAATTTTAAATTCAAAGAGTACCTTAGTGTTAAATTATTTAATTAGTTCACAACTTACATTATTAACTTTACCTATTAACTTAAGAAAATGACTTCTGACAGAAGTCCAGTGTTGCATGTGAAAATGGATTCTTTGTTTTGACTTTGGATTGAGCGTTTTGCGGTGGGAATCTGGAGTAGTGTTGTCTCTTATCTCCTTAGATTTAGATTTATAAATCATTTAGTTATCTATTAGTTATTCTTTAATTTTATAGTTGAAGGCAGGAGGTTTAAAGTAAAAATATATATATTCTTTAATTTTATAGTTGAAGGCAGGAGGTTTAAAGTAAAAATATATATATTCTTTAATTTTATAGTTGAAGGCAGGAGGTTTAAAAATATATAATATTCTTTAATTTTATAGTTGAAGGCAGGTAGCAGATAATTTGATATTTAACAAGTTTTATAGACGAAGGCAGGCAGGGCTAAATAGGAAGTTAGAAAGGATTTATTGTTGTTTGATAATACTAAAATAAAGACATAATATCTTATCTTTTAAAATGGTATAAAGGAAAATTCTAGAAATATATAAAATTTACATAAGATCTTATATCTCTTTAGATGTTAAAAGTTGTTTTATCGAAGGCAGGTAATGAAATAACAAAATCAGAAATAATTTATTGTAGATTCAATTAAATTTGAGAACCTAATTATAGTTATTAAAACTAGTTCCGTAGAGTAGCTTCATTAAAAGTGGTTTCAGTAAGATTTAATTATTAATTTAAGATTTGAAACAATAGTTAACTGTAATTATCAAAGATGATAGAATGTATTATGTATTGATAGTCAACACTCTTATTAGGATCTATTATTCATTAGCATAGTACCTACTTAGAGACTATGTCACCAGTTTAAAAATCGGGATTTGTTTAGCTGTACTTACCTTTAAACTTAGATGAACAGTTGTTTGTTGGTTTTGCCTTGGGTAAGGATAAATTACGAAGTTTAATATAATTGGAATACCTATAATGCCTTATTTTTGAAGTGCAAGATCCCAATTTATAAGTTCCACAAAGTATTGTAAGTATTAGGTTGGAAAATTGTTTATCAGAAAATAAATATGACTTTACAGTTAAATAAAACCTTCATATTATTTAAAATAGGTATAAATAGGTCTGATTTTGAATACCAAGATTTGAATACTATAGGAGTATTTAGTACCGCAGTCATAAATTTGAAACTTCTTACATACGGTAAAATCAAGCGGTTGTTAGGACATTCACATTTAACCAGTATGTATAATGAACAAAGCTAGTTAACACCAGGCACTTACATACTAAAAACATAACCGTAAACGAATTCTATCAAATTAAAAACTCTACATGCCAATTTGTTTAGTAACAGAAACAAATCATGCTATGTTAGGTATGTTAGGAGAAAAATAATTAAGAAACTTAAGTGGGAATGGTATAATTCAAGAATAGTACAAACGAAAACACAGAAATGCAAAAAAGTTAGGTTATGTAACATAATTTGTATGGTACAAGTGCAATAAAACCCATATTACATCACTTTACTTAATAGTTCAAGCATAAGTAGGAAGCCAAATCCTTTAGTTTGTTATAGTTTCCCATGCAAAATGTTCTTGCTAGTTCAGGTATATTTTGCAGACAGAAAAACCTTCATTAACATCATGATATCAGCACGATAATTCTCGCTAATATGTCAGCAGCGGTATCATTTCTCAAGGATATAGGTTGCAAAAGCTGAAACAAAACCAAAATATTCCATTACCTACTTGTAGTCAACATTCATAACGATTTTACTTTAACTAGGGAGGTTAGGTATCTTTATTAGGTAATTTAAGTTTTACAATAATACTAGATAACAAAGTAGCGTATATAGTATATACTAAGGTTAATATACTAATAAGTTATAACTCACAAATATATGAAATAGTTTAATTGAAGTCGGTTGTATACTTACGTTTTAAGGTGTGTTTGTTATCCTCTTTGCTAATTAGATAGACAGGTTGTCGTTAGGCGGGAACACATTTCATTAATCGTGATGTCAACTTAACAGGAGTTTAATACAGTTATAATATTGGTTGTAACAATACCTAATTTGTTAAACATAGGTCCTCAGTTTTATTTTCGATCAACAATAATCATCTATCCAATCCATAGATAATAACAATCATTAGGTTAGGAAACTGTCAGTGTCAAATCGTTGCTTGGGCGTTTATGGCGTACGTTTCGTTCATAATTCTAACGTGTTTAAGGAGACAAGAAAAGTTTGATAAGACTAAATATGCGTGAGGTGCGGATAATTTTATTAAACCTTGATCAATACGAAAATTTCATAATAATTGGCTTTCAATTACAATAATTTTAATTAAAAAGGGATAAACCAAATATGTTAGTGATAAAAAAAAACATTAGGAGACATTTGTTTGAAAATAGGATCGTTTTGCCGAATTTCGTTTAGAATTGCGTCAGAACCACAGTAAGAACTGAATTATTTTATATCTATTGCAATACTTGACTTATACCTATGTATGTAAAAGGTCGCAATTAATTAGGATTGATAAAAAAGGGGTCGCTTTACACAACATGTATGTTTGTAAGTTTGTTAGATACGCCGTATGTATGTTGTATGGAAAAAGTTGCGATTAATACGGATAGTCGGGTATTGCTGTCATAAAAAAAAGGGATCATTTATACAATACATGACGTGTTGTATGTTTGTTTGTTTATCAAGTCGTATGTGTGTAAGTTAAAGTTTTACGAATAATTAGGAATACGGAAATATCTCAACGATATCATAATTGGGATACACCAAAAAAAAAATAACTGCTTGATTTTACATTTTTGTTCGAAAGAATAGCCTTTTATAAGAAACTAATTTGAAGCATTTCATGATTAAATGTATTATTGATATTTAAAATAATTTATTAAATTAAAGTAACCTTACCTACTTGTAACGACAAGATGACGTAGATGTTTATAAAAAACGGGTATACTTCGTCTAAGATTTAGAAAGACGATGTTTTATTATCTGTGATCTGTTTTCAAAGTCATAATAGACGAACGTCATTCAAACATAATGTAAACAAACAATCGCAATATGGTATAATTTATTATTTAGGAGTATATAAGCATTCAACCATTGCTTATTACCTAGACCATCCTAGACCTCAGTTAATACAACACTTCCTACATGACCTTGTTTCTAGTCTAGATTTACTTAACACAATAACATTAAATTTGTTGAAAAGGCGGATTCCATACTTCCAATAACGAGTTTCTACAATAAATTTTGATGCCGTCTTTTTGAACCTCTTGTAAAACCTCACCACACAAATTATTAACATTTAACACACACCACTCAAAAGAGAAATGGTCTCATTAATATATTAACTTCATCATAAGAATTACACTCAATTTGTAAACAAATAAATTTGACATGACAACAGCTGTCTTCAAACGTAGCTGTCAGCTAGATATCTAAATTGTACTTATAAAATAAAAATATTGGAGAGGTTTTATATGTTTTATGTAAAACCACAAAAGTGCTTGAAACAGCGCAATTGGGACGGCCATTTAGGGGTCAAATGAAGGTCATTTCTTAATTTTAATATAATTAATTCATTGTGACATATTTTTTAAATCTAACTACTGGGATCAATTCGAAAAGCCTATTCCTCGAAATGGTTTTGAAATTTTCATACATTGTTAAAAATGGGTGTATCCCAATTATAGTAACTTTAGTGCAGTGTGTTAAAGTCTTTGTCGAGTTCTCTTGAATTGACAAGATTTCATATTTTCAAGACTTTAATTTTATTCGTTCTATAGATACTGTTTGGAAGGAGGAAGACACTAATAGTTTTAATTTTCCCTAGGATGAATAATTATTTTATTATTTCATTTATTAAGATGTACTTATTCTAAAAGGGCGTAACTTCATTTCTACGACACAATGGACATATTACGTTAGGCCAGTCTGTAAAAAAAAAAAAGTTCTTTTTAATAATGACAGTCCACCGATAATTATGACATGTATCTATCTGTCTGTCAATAGTGTCAATGTCAAATTTAGAATTATGACAGTTTTTTTTCTCATGAAAAAGGCAATGGTATTATATCTATTCGGGCATACTATTGGTAAAATTCGATATTTTTTTTAACTTTCTTGTAATTTTTTAAATAATGAAAAGTAAATTGAAATGAATATTTTGCCGTGTTCAGGAGGCGAAATCCTTTCGATTCCTATAGTAATTAGCAGGTGTCACCAAAATGAAATGTTGTCAATTAAAAATCGGTTTGGTAATACAATTTAAGTAATAAAATAGTTAGTATGTATCAATGCATGTAAACATTGCAAATTGATTTAGCTTAGGAATTAATTAATAGGTTTCGGAAAAATATAGCAATAGAGATTAAGCCGTGATCGTCAAGTGGTTGAGAGTTGGGACCCTATCTTACGTTGTGTGAAGTTCAGGAAAGAAATTATTTACACTAGGGACACAGTTTTAGATATGAGTAGAGAAATTTTTAAAAACAAAAAAATAAAATATGTTAGAAATTTTTAAAAATATTTTATAGCATAAATGGGTTTTTTAAACTACATATAGCTTTTCTAGGAACGTTCGAGGTATTGAAAAAATCGCGGTAACTGTTTAGTTCAGAGTTTTGTTGAGCAAAACGTCATTTGGATGTTTCAATGGAATCAATTGGACTGGACAGATGTCAATTCATTTTAACATTGTTTGTTTATTTTTAACAATTTAAACTTGGTTTTAAAAGAGAAAACTTCATAGTTTGTAATGTGAAATAACTTTGTATATAATGGTTTGATGTAAAGAAAGGTTGTGTTCTTGATTGTACTGGTGTGTTAAACTAATGAGGAGTTTTGACAAATTTTATTTTGAGTATGGAAGAATTTTTGATACAGATGTTTGTAAGTAGATTTTTGCGAGATTTAGCTTTATATATTAGAAAGGGGTACAATTGAGACCACATATCTAAGCATCCAGCCATGTTTGTCAAAATTTAGCCTGGAGACACAACTTAATACAAATGTTTTGTTAATTAAATAGACCCATTGATTTTAGGTTAGAGTAATATTTCATATTAGAGATAATATGAAATTATTGGGTAGCTTGTATGCATTTTATTAACAAAACAATACTTCACTATTAGGAAGATCAAACTCGTCAATACACTACACATACTCCAGCTCAGAGTTGTAAGACTTAATAGACAGACGATTGTTGATAGGATAGAATGACATACAGGATTGTCTCGTTAAGGTTCTCTCTGGGAGACATAATCGATGGCATTAAGTTCTAATCATAAATACAAAAGATCCGGATTAATTTCATTTGGTTATGTGCTACTAGAGCTGTGGGTACTCACAACATCCATTCACCACAGAGAGAATTTGACATCAAATAAAAATGTGACAATAACTTTATGGCTAAATATTTATTGTTGACAAATTGTGTGTATGTTTTGTTTTCAACTCGGACTGGTATAAACACAAACCACATAATTATCAGAATTTCTGATCAGGAAAGGCTAAGTGTTGATAAATTATTAGAATAATTAAAGTAGTTTAAGCGGTGAAATTTTATTTAAAATAGAAGATGTGTGATTTCTCTCCAAATGCCAATTTTAAAGTATATAGTCATTTTACGATAAATCAAAGGCAGGGTGTAATGGTCCAATCGGTCCTGTTCAGTTATTTCCAGGGGACGATATTCCATTCATAATCGTTAAATAACTTTGAATTAAGTAGTATACAAAAGTAAAGGAAATAATAATTTTCCATTGTGAAGTAGGAAAGTAAATAAGATTGTTAATTAATTTGAGGGTTAAAGATTTCATTTAAACTATGTTTAAGATTGAAGACAAATAACAAAAATCACATCTATTTATAGAATAGGGTAGTTAGCGGCCTCTTTGATTTATTTTGCGAACTAAATTCACAAGACATACCAATATAACTCTACTTGATGAATTGAAGACAGCGGCCTCTTTGATTTTTATAGTATACTAAATTCACTTAGCGTGTCCGAGATAAGATAGTAAGAAAAAAAATACATCAAGAATTCCATAGATGGCGCTAATTTCAATGCCAAAACAAATTCATTTATAATTGGACAAATAATAATTAAAAATTAGCGATTTATAATTTAAAAAAAAAAAACAAAATAATCAATATATATATCTAATATATAAAATTCTCGTGTCACAGTGTTTGTAACCAAACTCCTCCGAAACGGCTCGACCGATTCAAATGAAATTTTGTGTGTATATTCAGTAGGTCTGAGAATAGGTCGTAAACTACTTTTCAAAAGGTTATTATGAAAAATTACACCCGGGCAACGCAAGGCGCGGACAACTAGTAGGTATATATAAATATATTAGGGCAGAATAAAGTACTGTAAAGTAACCTAATCCAATTATGTTTTAAATTGAATTATATTTAATAGAAGGAATTTAGAACCAATATCATATAAAATAAATATTTAAACAATTGTCATTATTGTAGGAGAATGAGAAATTAATTAGATAATAAATACCTAAGGAAAGTTAAAAGCAAAATTAAAAAAAAAACAATCAACAAAATCTGTTAAAATTAAATTTATTAAGGAAAGTCGAGAGGCAAGCATAGTTTAGGAATAAATAATGTGACTAATCAATTAGGCAAATAAAAATAGTCTTTATTTGTTGGTCATTATGATGGGTTTGACAAGAACAGCTGGGAAGCGAGCGCCATTTTGTTACGGCAACAAGGAGGGAAAACTTTTATAGATAGAAAATGAACTTTAAATCAAATGTCGTAAAGTTGGGATTTGAAGGGATGTAAGATCTGTAAGACATGTGTAATAAATTGAGGAACGTAAGAAGGGAAAACTTTTATAGATAGAAAATGAACTTTAAATCAAATGTCGTAAAGTCGGGATTTGAAGGGACGTAATATCTGTAAAACAAAATGGCGGACGAAAAGAGGAAATCTTTTGTGGATTGATAATGAACCTTATGTTAAAAGCCGTAACGGGGAAATTAGGAGGGATGTAAGAACTGTAAAACAAAATGGCGGACGAAAAGAGGAAATCTTTTGTGGATTGATAATGAACCTTATGTTAAAAGCCGTAACGGGGAAATTAGAAGGGATGTAAGAACTGTAGTTTTAGTAATTAAATTGTGGCTGTAGAGAGGGAAAACTTTGATAAATAAAGAAAATAAACTTTAAACTAAAAGCTACAAGGATAGAATTAGCAGGGATGTAAGAGTTGTCGCAACAAAAGGTTATAAATAGAGGTGGATAAGTAGTTCGGGGCTTTTTTCTGCTTTGCATCGTTGAGGGGTAAGTTGTTGCTGTTGTCCGGAGTTGGAGATTATCTACGTGTGGTATATAATATTTTCATTATCATGTACTTATTTATTGTTGGTTTTATTTATGTAAGGGATTCCGGAGGACCTGTGAGCTGCACTTCGTGATTGCGATAAACTAAATAATTCATTTTACTTACAATATAGGATGCTAATTTAATAATTTCGTGTAACTATGTGATATCATGTGTATTTTCTTGGTACTAACATTTTCTATTTTCCAGATCTTTGCTGAGATGGTTATATGTAAACCGTCTAATAAAGATCCGAGGCAGACGTTGATCACATACAAAAACCGCATTTACAGTTTGACTATGGTTGTAGATCTGAAAGAGTTTCACAATCAGAAAACGGATGATTTACCTCCATTAGTCAAGTAAATTATGGGTTTTCGCGTACAAGGACTGATGCCTTAACTCGGTACATCAGACGACACTGTTGTATATTTTGTTTATTCATTTCAAAGGACCACAGGTTGGACCGTTTTTCGGTAGAAAATTGAGATGGATACGTGGAATATCTTTGGTGACGGTCCCCAGAATCTTTATATATGTATATATCTGGCCAAAGTAGGTATGATCCCGGCCTGTCTTTCATCTGAAGGTTTTTCATTAAACCGAAGGACAGGTAGTAGGCTACTCATAGAGGGCTTTCGCCTTCGAAAAACTTTTATGATAGGTTAGCTGGCCTAGTAAAAATATCCTGCACCTGATATTTTTAAACACAACTCACACGTTTAAATGTAAATGTAAGAGTTACATAACTCTTAGTTTTGATCTAAAACAATAGAACTTTAGGGCTATAGGTATAGCTAGAAAAGATCTTCATTACACCGTGAAGAACTTTTTTAAAACATTCGCCACAGTTTTAGACTAAATAAGAGAGTCAGCAGTCTCTCTAATTAGTCATAAAACCATTAGAGTAGGATTACAAAGAAATCTAGAAATTCCCTAAAATAAATTAGGATTCCCAAATTAATATTTATATTTAAAAAACCAAATATTAAAATTAAATAATCAGTTTAGTTTACTAAACTAGGAAATTTAGCAATAGAAAATCGTATTCTGGGTTAGACGTAGCATTATCGAAACGTAGGTAAATGTCAAGTTCTTGAAATGTCAAAATTGTCTTATAGAAAGTAGTCGCTGTAGACTATTTGACATGATAATGAATGAATTAAATTAATTAGCGATAAATATTCAAGTTGAGACAGTAAGAAAATAGGGTTTTGTAACGTAATTATTAATAGTAAATCTCAATTAAAAAGTTACCTGAAAATTACATTATATACCGTATAAAAAGGTTTGATAATATAAGTTGAAATGGTTAGGTTAGATTAACTAAAACCTATAGTTAAAGACTAGAAAGTCTTACATAGTTTATATGAACGTTGGTAACTTCTAAAGTAGGAAAGTTTCCCTATTTACTTTCTGATATTTAAATATCTGTTTAGGACTGATAATAGAAATAGGATTCCTAGAACTGCGAGATATATTCCAGATCGGAATTTGACATACAATACAGTTTGATAGTATAAATTACTAGGCTTTGAGAGATTAAAGGTATTTAATCTAGATTGAACTTTAATAAAATAAATCTAGATTATATAAACATAGTATGATACTTCAGTTTCTAATTATAAAGATTCTTTATTTATGTTGCATAAAATAAGCAAGCTAATTTAATAACAATAAAAAGGTGGCTTTATAAATGAATTGCTAGTTACCTAAATCATACAAAGCATATATAGCTATTATGAGGTTTCAAAATAGCCGAAGACAAAATGACTTCTGTATCTCCACTGTTTACCAAAAATATAAGGTACAACATGAGTACAATGGTGAAAATTGAACACTTCATTATGGTATAAAATAAACCTAAGTCCAAAACTAGACTTATATACAATAATTTAGCAATATCAGGCTAAGGTCACCTTTTATTATAAAATGATAAAAGTCGCTATCAAAATTATAAGCATAATAATGAAGGATCTTGGAATAGAAACTGTAATGTATGAATATTAATTAGATCTTCATTAATTTGGTTTTATATGAATACCTACCAATACTATCCACATCCGGACAATTTGACTTGGACATAATAATAAATCTGCTCCTAGTGTATTTAATATGGTCTACATACAATATCAATAATACCATATTATGATTATTATTTAACATTTAACTCCTGCAATGGAGAAAGGAGTCTAGCGAAATCCTCTCGACCCTTGAAGACTGAAGACAGGTTACTGATGACTAATTTATTAAAGACTATTGACAAAGACTGTAAAATCAATAATCCCAACCTGGAAAGTAAAAAATGATAGGCGCTGGAGGGATGTCCAGTCTGGTAGACGAGTCCCACAGTCATGAGCGGGGAGTCATGGGCTCTGACCTTAGGCGCAAAGAAAAATGCCTTAAGCATACTTTCCAGTATAATTTTAGTATTCCTAACTAGTACCAAAGACTATGACAAACCTATACTCTAACTACTAATTAATTAATTAATTAATTAAATGACTAAAAATTAATTTCATTAGGTACTTCCACTTACTTAATAGGTATTATTTTTGACTCTAATCTTAAGCGTTTGACCATACTTCATTCTTATTTTAAATTTAAACTCTTTGCTCCAATTCACCTTAGTCAATTTTTGTTCAGTATTCTTATGTATTAGTGCGCTTTCAAAGTCAAAACAATAGAATAAAGAATGTTAGGGTTATTATCGGTACACAATAAAGAGTCCTGATCACTAGACAATCACGAGCCAAATCATTCATCATTTTATAAGTAGATCGTTAGGCTAGGCTAAGATAAGATAGGTTAGGGTAGGTTAGTTAAGGGGGTTAGTTGCAGTGGTGATTTAGGGTAAAGTAGGAATAGTTACAGGCGCGTACCTCGGGTCAGTTTAAAAAGTGATTTTTCTTATTGAAACAATATATTCAGATAATTATTTATCGACAGGTTGAAAGTGAAGATTCCGTACATGAAAATAATACAACAACGTCACGTGTATATCGTTTTGATGGTGTTATTTCGATGCGTTACATTCACTGTCGTAAAACACACACACCCGCCGAGCGGCGGCGAAGGCTACCGATCAGCACAGACGGTGGTGCTGTGCTGCTGATGGATAATTATTAGGGAAGAGTGGCCTCTGTTAATTATTTTTATATACTTGATATAATAATTATAATAAATGATATTAATAGTACTCACAATGAATGATGATGTTCGAATGGTTGGTAGGTAGGTAGGTATGTAGGTAAGCAGGTTGTTTGTTTGGTTGGTTGGTAAGTAGTTAATTAGGTAGGTAGGTAGGTAGGTGGGTAAGTAAGTACCTACTTAAGTTAAGTACAAAAAAAAAAATGTCGGGCAGTCGGGCGGAGCGATATAATGCCGGGTGGTGAACGGTGGTCGTGGTGGTGGTCGCGGTCGTTCGTGTACGCGTACCTAGGTAGGCAGAGGCACGCATACATAGCCCAGCCCGGCCTGGCGTAATCGAATATGTGTCTAGATAATTTATATCACAGCTATCTGGACCTCTGACTCGTTCTCTGAGAGAGACATATAGCTGCCTGCAATTTGTGGTTGTAAACTGATTTATGATATCTTTATTTCGTCTAGTTTCTTTAGGTTGGGAAATGTTTGCATTTTTTATTACATTCATATTTTACTTTATCTTTCATTTTGGAATTATGATTTATGAAGAAACAAAATAAAGTAAGTACGAATTCCCTTTCCGTTTTTCGCCATTTAGCCACCTCTGAGAGCGGAGGGTTTTTGCCAGCGGAAAAAAAAAAAAAAAAAAAAAGGGAAAAGGAGCTTTGACTGAGGCTCTACTTTCAGATCCGTAGTATTTTCATAAATGAAATATTTTATTTTAGATAGTTATACAAATATACATATTGTTTTTTTTTAAAAAAAAAAGGAAGGTTATTGTTGTATATTTTACTGCTAGACTAATCGAAACTTTCAAAGAATTACAAGTATTTTGAGTGGCTGTTTACGAGTTTCCATCGCCACAGTCTTTGACAGAGTAAAAATAAATGCACATTTTGCTCTTTGCTCATGATGACGATTTCTGTTTCGTAAACTTGCCGCTAAAATTATAATAAACTTGCATTATAGAGTATATTTCGCAAATTTCTCAATATTAAGAGTGTTATTAGTTGCAGCACATTCGATTACATGCCATCAGGTGAATATTTACTTACATGTTCGAGTGTTTACTGTGGTTATCAACGTAAAGTAAAGTTTTGAGTCGGTAAACGACAATGGACTGAAAATAACTTGTTTAAAACTTGCAAATTTTACCTCAATTTAGTACCGACTATAGATCGTAAGATCACTAGATTAAAGAGTGAATTCATAGATGAGTTTTGTCTACGAGTTGCAGATAATGGAGTACGGAGAAAGAACTTCTGGGTGGAGGCTGCAGACCACTGAGCGAGGGCGATCTGACGAGACCACAGAGCGCCGAAGCCGCAGCCGAAATCGTCGTGAGGTACAACACTGCAGTCGACGTGAAAGCTCGCCAGAGCTGCGACTATCTCGTGAATGCAGTGGACGTCAAAGCCGCAGTCGAAGCCGTCGCAAGGGCCGCAGCCGCAGACGTCGTGAAGAGAGCAGCCGCAGCCGCAGTCGACGTGATTGTTCGTCAACGCCGCGACCATTTCAAGCCGGTTATGCACGCCGAAGTCGCAGTCGAAGCCGTCGTGAGGGCCGCAACGGCAGATATCGTGAGGAGCGCGGCCGCAGTCAACGTGGGGAGTCCTACCGCAGTCAACGTGATCTGAGCAGCGTGTATGACCCGGCTACCCTTTGCGAGCGGCAACGCCTGCTCGACAAGGAGCGGCGAATGTATTTCGAGCAGAATAAGCTACGTGATTTGGAGCGTGAAATTTACAGGGGAAGAGACCAATTTCAATGCACTACGAGTAAAATGACTAAAGAAGGAGAACAACGCCTCAACAAAGGTATGCTTGTTCCTGTGGTGAGCGAATCTCATCAACGAAGCCTTACTCCAATAGATGACGCAGGCCCCGAAGGTCGACGAAATCAAGAGCAGCAGATGAAAGTAGGTGAAGGGCGCCAAGGCGAGCAGGTGGAGAGATCAGGTACTCCAGTTTTTACTGTTGAGGATGTCGCTCAGCTTTTTAATTCAATTAAGGGTTTACCACCTCGGTCGTTACCTACGGCAGCACTCAGTTACTCTGGTAATGTTAATCACAAAAACATTTTACCTGAATTTGATCCATCATCTAAATCCCAAAGAATTGACATCTGGATAAAAAAAGTAAATGAGTGCGCCACGGTTTACGGCTGGGACAGTAAAACTACGGTTCATTTTGCCATGCAAAAGCTTCAGGGATTGGCCAAGACTTGGTATCAGAGCCTTCCTACTATACTTTATAGTTGGACTGAATGGCAAGAAAAATTAATGAATGCCTTTCCTTTTGAACAAAATTATGGCCAATCTCTAGAGGATATGCTAAAACGAAAAAGTAAATATAACGAGCCTATAGAAATGTATTACTATGAAAAACTGGCTTTGCTAAACCAGTGTGAGATTTACGGAAAACGCGCGGTTGACTGTATTATACATGGCTTAAGCGATCGCATGATGAAGTCTAGCGCACTGGCATTGCGTTGCTCAAACCCAGACCAACTGTTACAATTTCTAATGAGCAATAAAGAACAAATGTTTGACCGACCAAATTTCAAGAGTAAAACAGGGTTTGAACTTGATCATTGTAGCAATAATTCGAATAAGGCATTTAGTAAAATAGGGAGTAATATAAAAGGTCAGATCTATTGTTTTAACTGCCGTGAACGGGGTCACCCTTACTCAAAATGTCCTAAGCCAGTGATTACATGTACACTATGTCATAAAGTAGGTCATCGAGTCGAACAATGCAGTTTTAAACCCGCCACGGGTATAGATAATAGACCTGACAGTGTGCATAAGACCATGTGTATTACAGGCGATAAACCGAACTTAAAGTTTTACAAAGTCGTTGGCATAAATGGTATTTTGGTAAAAGCTTTTGTTGATTTTGGGAGTGAAGTAACATTGTTAAGAAAATCGAATGCCCAAGAACTAGGATTAACGTGTGACGACATAACTTCAGCACTTAAAGGACTTGGTAACAAAATCATTCAATCTATAGGTAAAATTCAAGCTAATTTGACCATTGATGGTGTATCTGCAATTGTTTCATGTCATGTAGTTGAAGATAAATTTTTAGAAACGCCTCTACTTATTGGTCAGACTTTTACAGAACAAACACACATTGTTGTTTATAAAAATGCAGACGAACTAAGATTTTTAAATATTGACGATGAATTGCCGTTTTCAAGTACAAATATAACAAATGATAATTTAATGAAGATAGTAACAACTGCTGACATGAACATTTTTGGTCCGGCTACCTTGAATGCGAGAGTAGAACCAAATTTCGACGGGCATATCCTCTTAAGCGATAAGGTTATTGGAAAACCTACTCGACAGTTTACGGTTATTGGTGGAGTATATAAAGTTACAAAAGGATCGGTAAGAATCTCCATAATTCCTCATTCCGATTCCTGTCATTTGCAACGCGATAAAATAATTGGTAGGGCCTCAGAAGTTGTAGTAGTTAATCAAATTCAATCTGAATTAACTTCTGCAAACTGCAGGGAAATAGACATCAATCAGGTACAGATAAACGATACAGTGGGAGATGAACATAAAGTAAGATTAATGGAATTACTTAATAAATTTAGAAAATGTTTTGCATCTTCATTGTCCCAGTTAGGGTGTAGCAATAAAGCTGAGATGTCTATTGAGGTTAATTCTAGTCATCCTGTAGTATACCGGCCTTATCGACTGTCTCACAAAGAGCGAGAGAATGTACGCGAAATGGTTAGTGATATGTTGCAAGCTGGAATCATACGCGAGTCAGTATCGGAATATGCTAGTCCTATTATTTTAGTTCGAAAGAAAGATGGTAAGCTAAGACTGTGCGTAGATTATAGGATGCTCAATTCAATTACTGTAAAGGAACGGTATCCGATGCCTAACATCGACGATGAGATCGCGCGATTGTCGGGTCAAGCTTGTTTTATTACCCTTGATCTAGCGTCGGGATACTACCAAGTTCCCATTTCGGAAAAGTCTCGACACCTTACGTCGTTTGTGACACCAGATGGACAATTCGAATTTAACCGTATGCCGTTCGGACTTGCGAACGCTCCCGCTATTTTTCAACGCATGATGAATAAAGTTTTGGGGTCAACGCGGTTCAGTGAGGCTACGGCGTATATTGATGACGTTTTAATATATGGAAAAGACACAGATGAATGTTTGACCCGGTTAGAAAAGATTTTGAACTTAATAGACGAAGCTAATTTAACATTAAATTTATCGAAATGCAATTTTTTAATGGATAAAATTGATTATTTAGGTTACGAAATTAGCGCAAATGGCGTCCGACCAGGCCCTAAGAAAATACAGTGTGTTTTAAATTTTCCACGCCCGACTGATCAACATTCATTACGCCAATTTCTTGGATTAGTTGGTTACTTTCGTAAATTTGTTAGGAACTTTGCCTCACTGGCACATGCTTTAACAAAATTGCTATCCAAGGACGTTAACTGGACCTAGACTACCGAACAGGAAGAGGCGTTTACTATTCTTAAGGAAAAATTGGTAGATAGACCGGTTCTCGCTATTTACGACCCTTCGGCAGAGACAGAGTTGCACACCGATGCCAGTAAATTGGGAGTCGGTGGAGTGCTACTACAACGTTCTATAGACAGTAAAACGTTTCGGCCAGTTGCATTTTTTAGCCGCAAAACGTCCCCTGAGGAAAAAAACTTCCATGCCTACGAGTTGGAAGCATTGGCAGTTGTTTCCTCACTAAAAAAATTTAGGGTTTATCTACTAGGACAGCATTTCAAGATTGTGACAGATTGTAGTGCTCTTCGCTCTACGTTCTCGAAGCGTGATATAATTCCCCGGGTGGCACGGTGGTGGCTTCTTTTGCAAGAATTTCATTGCACGGTTGAATATCGAGCGGGTGTTAAAATGGCGCATGTAGATGCTTTGTCTCGTAACCCGATTGATGATAAAGATGCTTCAGAAATTTTAGAACAGTACCCGTCAGTAATGTCGATAAGCAGCGAGGATTGGTTACAAACCTTGCAATTGGGTGATTCGGAACTTATCAGAATACGGAACATCCTTACGTCGGAGGCCGACGCTGACAGATTAAAATACATTAATGATAATTTTCTGATAAAGGACGATAAGTTATACCGGTATCTGGAAGGAGATAGGTCAAACATTCGATGGGTCGTACCTAAAGGTGCCAGATGGCAACTCTGCCGTATGAATCACGACGAAATAGGACACTTTGGGCATGAGAAAACTTTAAATCGCATAAAGAAATCTTACTGGTTTCCGAAAATGTCAAAATTTATTAAAAAGTATGTCAGTGCGTGCATTGAGTGTGCTTATGCAAAGAAAACCAATAATTCTAAAGAAGGACATTTGCATACTATAGACAAGATAGGAATCCCGTTTCATACCCTGCACGTCGACCATGTCGGCCCATTTGTTAGGTCGAAACGTGGAAACACTCATTTATTGGTAATTGTTGACGGTTTTACGAAATTCACCTTTGCAAAACCAGTTCGAAACACAAAGACTCAAAGTACGATCAGAGTGCTAACCGAGATCTTCGATACGTTTAGAAACCCTGATCGAATAATAAGTGATAGGGGCTCGTGTTTCACGTCACATGCATTCCGAAAGTTTTGTTTTGACAAAGGAATAAAACACATACTTAACGCAGTGGCGTGTCCTAGAGCCAATGGGCAAGTCGAAAGGTATAACCGGACCATTCTGAACTCTTTAACAGCTCAAAATCTTAACAAAGACGAAAGAGATTGGGATGATGCGGTTGGTACGGTTCAATGGGGCCTGAACAATACTTGCCAGAAAACCACGGGAAAGACGCCGGCTGAGATCATGTTTGGTACCTGTATGGATTCGGAAATAAATCCAAAACTTAATGAAGTGGACAGGAAACACGCGAAATTAGTGATTTAATTAGTGTACGGGAGCAGGTTAAACAAAAAATTGATGCAGAACAAGAAAAACAAAAACAGAGACACGATGGGAACAAGCGTCCTGCCCGAGCTTATGCGGTGGGAGAATTAGTAAAAATTACCAAAACGTGTTTCCAAAATGATGGGAAGAGTAAGAAACTACTTCCTGCTTACATAGGACCTTATAAAATTGTAAATGTCTTAGGAAATGATCGGTATCGGGTGGCTGCCGTCCCTGGGTTAACAGGTATGAGAAACAAACGACAGACAACGGTAGCTGCTGATCGTATGTTACCATGGGTACACATTGCAGCTTTAGATATACATGATTCTGAATCTACTGATTGCGATGTTGCGCTTAGTGATGATAGTAATTGATAACGACGTTTAATAAAAAAATGCTACTGTACCTATAACTTTTAAATTTTAATTTTGATACCTATATTTAATGTAAATAATCTTGCTTTCTTAATATTCTGTTTTATAGAGTGTACTTAAAAGTAATACCTAAATAAGAGGTGATTATTTTGTGACTAATAAACCTGAGAATTTATAACTAATAATTTTATTGTACACTAACACATTGTTATTATTATTTCTCAGAGTAAACTGATCTTTGATCAATATGTTAGCAATTTGATTGATTATAAAAACACCTTTAGAAATTGTTAGACTATAACAATTATATTTTGTTTATTTTAATTAAGGTAAGATGGATAAAACAATTGGATTTTACAAAGAAAAATATTGTTATTTTCTGAGAAATTTGGAATTAATAAGGAAAATGTTGAAAAAGAAATTTGAATAAGGTTACCCAATACGCCGAGTGTAAGGTTCATTCTGTCGGGGTGCATGTGGAAATTGCACTTCGTCAGGATGGACGAGTGTAAGGTCTATTAAATTAGGATTAATTATGCTCTTGTATTACAATATTCAATTAAGCAAGCAGAGATAAAAAATAATAATAAGGATTGCGATTGACTTCCACGGGATGTCAAAAATGACAGCGAGGCACCGGCATGTTGTGGTAACGGGGGAAGGGAGGAAGGTCCAGGGAGGACATTGGAATTGATTGGATTGGAATTGGATTATTGCGAGATAATAGAGATCTTATCAGGATTGTTTGGAAGTGTTGTATCTATAATTATATGGAGAAACTAGAGGACGCCCGCGACTTCATACGCGTAGAATTAGTTTCCCGCTACTCCCCCCCATTTCTTCCCGTTGGGGGTCGATTTTCGGAAAATCCTTTCTTAGTGCTCACTTACATCATGAAAGGAACCCATGTACCAAATTTCAAGTTTCTAGCTACAGTAGTTTCGGCTGTGCGTTGATATGTCAGTCAGTCAGTTTAGCCTTTTATATATATAGATAGATAAACAAGTGAAGTTATAAAGGAGTTTACTTTACGATCTGAAAGTTTACAAATTTTCGATTAGATTAAATTGATTTGAGTTGAGTATCGTTTGGAAAACTTAAAATTCTATTTACAAGACCTTGTTTTTTTCAATTTCAGTTAATTACTTCATAAATGATTAAAGACTTTTATTGCAATTTAAAGTCGGTTTGAAGCAGTTTAGATACCTAACTACATAGGTATACTGATCTCACACTTGAAAGCTTGGCTCTTGCCAGCGGAGCAATTGTATCTATTACGTACCTATACGTACCTAATTATTGTACTTCCTTACTCGAGTTTTGTGTTTAAATATATATATTGTATGTACCTACATATCTACATAGGTACGATCTCGGGTACTTAATTCTATTTTCTTTTGACTTCCGTTCGTTAGGTTATAGGTTTTGTATTAATGATACACGTACCTACTGTGTGTTACCACTGTATTAATAAAAAGTAATTGTTGTGTTATAGTTTTATTATTGTATCTATTGTATGTATGTACCTTAATATTGTACCTACTTAGGTACTTACATATTGTGTTTAATATATACTTACATATCGTATAAACCTACTTACATACCTACGTCCTCGGGTGCTTGATTTGTTATTATTCTGTCTCCAACTGCAAAGTTGACTCCGTTCGTTTATTTTTAGGTTATAGGTTAGGTAGGTATTCAAGACACGTACCTACCTACCTACTGTGTGTTGCCACTGTAGTAATAAAAATAATAGGTACTTATTTTATTATTGTATCTATTTATTATTAGTCGTTATTAACCGTCAAACGTTATTCTCGTAGTGGTAGTCCCCTACGTACTCAGAAGACGCACATTGTGACGGGCAACTACGGAACCCTACACTGCGCGTGGCCCGACACGCTCTTGGCCGGTTTTTTGACTCGCTTTCGGTTGGTCCGCGCCGTGTGACGTTTGGTGGCGCTGCTGTCGCGCGCTCCCGTGGGATTGGTGCGTTCAGATTTTCACAGCATATCGCAGACCCAATCAAAATAAAGATAAAAGAAAAGGACGAAATTCCTATATTCAAATTTGTGTTGCCTTGTATGTAATACCTATCTAAATAATTAAAAATCTTAAATAATCTGTTCCAGTACGGAACAGTTATACATTGTTATGTATGTTAGTCTGTAAGATATTTGTAAATATGGGCCTTGTAGCGTGAAATAAAGTTATTCTATTCTATTTATTATTATTAGTTACTAGGTCCTTGGCTGATTATTGTCGCCCCTTACAGCCTTGACTGACCTTGAACCCCTAATAGAGAATGTCAACCAGTTTAGATTTTTGGCTTATCGTATTCTTCATTAAAAACAAAAAAATGCTGTAAAAAAATCATTTCGATACGTCTAATAGTTTCCGAGATATTGAATTTTAAACTTCGTATGCGGCGCTCGAAACCCGGCGGCTAGCGCTCACGGATGATGACGTCATCGTTTGGCTGCGGTACGCGCCCTTATATGAATGAGTGAGTTTACAGGGCTTCTATCTTTTTAACCGTAATAAATAGACAGTTGAAATTTTCACAGAATACGTGTTATTATAGATTCTATCGATTAAATTTTTAAAATGAACAATAAATCAAATCCCAAGAGGGGTCCCCGTACAAAAACCATGAAAAAAACCATTTTTTTTTGCTTTTTTATATGGATTGTATTTCAATAATGGCTTCTTATTTTGATGCGATTTTAAGCTTAAGTTCTAGTCTAATTTTCATACTTTACGACTAAATAGAAATCTCAAGTAAAACTGCTACAAATAGGTGACAAAGCTGATTTTATCAACACGATGTTTTAAGCGGTCACCCATCCTGTTTTAGACTACGCTCGTAGTTGCTTAACTTTGGAAGTCGTAATTTTTTACGAATTCGTTTTGATGTGACTATGATAGTTATGGTTATCCATTGTTTTGTTTTACATACAGTTTAACCTGTTTAACTAAACTAACTGTCCGTTGCTGACCGGCTTTTCTGTTTGTAATGTTTGTCGAATAAGTTGGTTAAATAAAAATAGAATAATAATCAAGCACTTTTAATTTAGGGTTCACCGTATTCTACATAAAAATACCAAAACATTAATGCAAAAAACCGGGCAACAGCCTGTCGAACCATGCTCAGTGTAGGGTTCCGAAGCCGTTACTACAAACAAATTAGACCTCGCGACAAACTTAACTTTGCCGTTGGAAAACTGTTATCCCCATACATCGATATAGGTCGCGGTCAGTTTACCAACACCGCAAATAAGTTTTCGGCAGGTATAAACATTTAAACCGTTTAACTCAAGAGCCAATGAAGTCTACTTAGTCGTGATAGTTTTCCTTTGAAGATATTTTTCATATTTTTTATTTGTAGTTTTGGCTGTAGTGGGGAGGGGACGACGACACTTGACTCTAACAAAAATTTGCGCTTTAAAGCTTTTCATAAACGGATACCTTAATTGAAATATTGTTTTCACAAATCCGCAATATTTTGGAAAGACCTATACAACGACACCCCACACTATGGGGTAGACGAGAAAAAAAAACTTCCCCACGTTACGTAAAAAAATAATAATTCATGATTTTACTTTTATTTAACTATGTTGGCGTGACTAATATGTATATTCATGCCAAATTACACGTTTCTAGTACTTAGAGTCTCTGAGCTAGGCTGCGGATAGACGGACACACGTCACACACACACACACACACACACACACACGCACGCACGCACGCACGCACGCACGCACGCACGCACGCACACACACACACACACACACACACACACACACACACACACACACACACACACACGCACGCTATCTAAGCTATCTTGCATACACGAAATAACAGTAATAATGCTCAAAAACAGTTCAAAAACTACCTACTTGCTACAGCGGCCGCTAATACCAACAACTAGCGAGAGAGAGAGAGAGAGAGAGAGAGAGGCGGTCTAGGTACCTAACTTATGGCGAGTGAGCCACTTGGCAGCGCCCGCCCGCGAAATTTGAAATCGATGAAATGAATAAGTACACAAAATATCAGAACTACTACCTTGGTCAATCAAAAACTCATGTTTTATAGTTCATTATTTTATACGGTACCTAGCGATATGAATTCTACATTAGATACGACATTTGTAAAGAAAGGGCTATCACCAAAGTTAAGTAAACACCGCTTAAACATCGTGTAAGATTTTGTTGTTTGTTGTTTTACTACAGATTACTGTTTGGTCGTAAGTATGGAGTTTAGATTATTGTGTGACACCGAAATAAAAAGCTAATACAAATACAACCCGTACTTCGGCTTCCAAAGTTAAGCAACTACCTACTTACAAGCGTATTCTAAAACAGGATGAGTGACCGCTTAAAACATCGTGTTGATAAAATCAGTTTGGTCAAATATTTTTAGCAGTTTTACTTGAGATTGTTATTTAGTCGTAAACTATGAAAGTTCGACTGCAATTTAAGCTTAAAATAGCATCAAAATAATAAGCCATTATAAAAATATAATCCGTATAAAAATGCTAAAAAAACTGGTTATTTGTCATGTTTCTTGTATGGGGACCCCTCTTGGGATTTGATTTATTGTTCATTTTGTAATTTTAAACAATAGAGTTTATAATAACACGTAATCTGTGAAAATTTCAACTGGTTACTTATAACGGTTAACAAAATATAGCCCTGTAAACTTACTCAATCATATAAGGGGCCGTACCGCAACGAAACCATGACGTCACTCCAGTAAGATGGCGCCCGCACCCTTTAATATTTTTGACCGTAATTTCATACGTTCGTAGAATCAAAACTACTGGGTCTATTTGAATGAAACAAAAAGTAGTATGTTTGTTTATTTATAAGCTTTACTCTTAAAGTTTCAAGCGATTTGGCGTACCTACTGACATTCTTCATTCGTCCTGAATCGATCGCAGCGTCGCGTGCGCTCACCGGGGAACGACCTTGGCAATTATAGTTCCTCCAGCGACCTAGGGTTTGGGTATTCGTCATTCAGTCTTCCGCATGTTTTGACGCGGCTCGAAGTCGAGTGCTTCTGTTAGTATCTTACTACAAAGATGTCGGCGGGTAAGTACGTAATTTTCCAGAGTGGAAGAAAATATTATGAGAGCATTCATAATTAGGAAATAAAAATTGTAGAACTAGCTTTGCCCGCGACTCTTTTGTTCATCTATGTTTTGTGTTTGGTACTCCATAGAGAATCGTTACATTTTCCTGAATGTAAGAACGCTAAGTCCATTGCAAATCTACCAAACAAACAAACAAACCCACTTTTGCATTAATAGGTATAGTAAGTATTGTTATTATAGTTAACTTTCGTTGTTCGCCTGCCAATATTTTAACAGATTTCTACAGTTCGTTAACTTTCGCAGAGCTTGTCTAGAAATACCATTTTTTCACCAACCAACCGCATCATGCTCTAGTTTTAAGCCCACTTGGAGACCTTGTGTAGTCCGACAAGTACATGCTGGACCACCGTGGGTGACAGACGTCAAAGCCGGGATTCCACAGCGGCGCACGCTCCGCACACACACGTGGTATAAATTCGCTTCGTATCTGAATGTTGGTACTCCTGCAGCGGCACACGCACGAAATACAGTCAGTAACAGTAGGTACACACAAGAACAATTAATCCCCGTGGCTCTCGTGTATGGCGTGTGTGGTGTAGCGTGCGCTGCTGTGAAAACTCGGCTTTAGAGACCGAAGGGGGGGACGGGACGTTTAGGGGATAAAGCGGAGTTCTAGCTCCCTGTTGCTAAAGTGATAGCTGAAAGTCCCCGGGGGTTTTATTCCGTGTAAGTAGGACATAACCCGCCCAGAGGCCCTAAGTACTTATCGAAGTTTGAAGTAGCCTTAGCTCCACCTCTTTCTCTCGATTTAGTCTCGAATAACGAGTGACAGGGATGGAGCGTAGGGTCTCTAGGGATAGACAAGGCGACGTGACCGCTAACAATTGCTCCCCGCTTCACCGCCCGCCCCCGCTGGCACCAGCTGCCTCGTCCCCGCCACGTCTGTCGCCCCCCGCGAGGGTCGAGCGCGAACTAGTCGGCTATAGCATTTATGCTTTTCTCAGATATCAAACTGCATACATACGTTTTCCGCATTCTATTTCCGAATAAGTTTTCCGCAATCGGACATCCGAAGGCATGGAATCAATATAAAAATACATTAACTGCCGCCCACGTTCGCTTTTTTCCGAACGGAAAAAATTCCGTACGTACGTTCCGAATGCAAGCCGGTGCTTTCGGAGAAACCTAATGGACACATTCGCTTTTTTTTCGAACGGAACAAATTTCGCACGTACCTACGTTGCGAATGCAAGCCCGCGCGTTTGGAGAATGCAGGCCGCATACATACGTTTTCCGTATTCGATTTTCGAATACGTGTTCCGCATTCGGACATCCGAGGGCATCAATATAAAATGACAGGAATTGCAATAAAAACGGTACGGATACGATGCGTCGCTGCGATTCCATACCGTCTCCGTATTTTCAGCAGCAGTGTGGCCGCGCCTTTACTCCTTTGCCCCTTACGGCGTTTTGTTTATTTTGGGGAGTATGCCCAGTAATGCCCACTTACGGCGTTTTTTTAGATTAGTGTAGTTTTATTTTATTTATGTGTAGTCTTTAATTTAGTCTAGTATTTTTAAATGCATTGTTACATTTATTACCGTTAATTTTCTTTAAACACTTTTAAGGAAGTGACTAATTTATTTCGTTTATTCTTACGAAATAGTGTTAGCTAGCCGGAGTGTTATTATAAAAGATTGAACTTTGAACCTTATTGATAAGTTAATCATACAATGTTTTAGAATTTGAGTTATTTTAATTAATACTAAGTAATAATATGTACAGCTCATTAATCCTTCCTTAAATATAATATATCTAACTCATAAAGTATAAAGTGCCACGAAAGGATTAGGAATAAAAAAGTGCTTTTTGTTTGCGTTTTTTATTTTCCATTTATTTATTAATAAGACAATGTACCCGACGGGCTTGTAACGGCCAAACGATGTCTGTGCAGTTAATTCTTAAAATCTAATATTACATCGAAATAATTAAGGATAATTACGTACTTATTATAATAATTACTCGACTCTAAATATTTACAAATAATATATATGTATAAGTACAAAACAAAATTTAAATATTTTTATAAGTTACTGCCGCACTCAGAGACGTCAATTAAATTTAATGCTTGATTAAAGTAGCTGCTGTCACTTTCTTTGCTAGCAATAGAATAAGACAACACTTCACTAAACAAGCGTTAAATTTTATTGACGTCTCTGAGTGCGGCAGTTAATACTATTTAAACCTTATTAAGCATAATTAATAAAAATAGATTTAAAACAAACAAAAAATAATAATTTGAGTTGTTATTAATTAATCTTAAATTTATAGCTTACCAAAGGAACTACAAAGCAGGAAATTCTTTATAAAAACATAAATATCTGGGGGCACGGCAGTGCCCCCGCCAAGACGAGCCAAGCGAACGAAGCGCAAGGGGCACTACCTACCTTTTCTCGAAGCGGATCGTCGTTTTTTTGAACCTTCATAACTTGGTTTTGGATTATACCAGATAAACAAAATTCTCGGGATATGATGTCAATAGTAGACTTAATAAACATATAAAATTTCAATTGCTCTTATACTTTAGATTTTATTGATATCTAAAAACCCCCGATTTCGTCACTGACTCTATTTATAAAACTGACTGTATATATAAAAATAGAATAATAATCAAGCACTTTTAATTTAGGGTTCACCGTATTCTACATAAAAATACCAAAACATTAATGCAAAAAACCGGGCAACAGCCTGTCGAACCATGCTCAGTGTAGGGTTCCGAAGCCGTTACTACAAACAAATTAGACCTCGCGACAAACTTAACTTTGCCGTTGGAAAACTGTTATCCCCATACATCGATATAGGTCGCGGTCAGTTTACCAACACCGCAAATAAGTTTTCGGCAGGTATAAACATTTAAACCGTTTAACTCAAGAGCCAATGAAGTCTACTTAGTCGTGATAGTTTTCCTTTGAAGATATTTTTCATATTTTTTATTTGTAGTTTTGGCTGTAGTGGGGAGGGGACGACGACACTTGACTCTGTTCTGTTCTGTTCTGTTCTGGTGACATCTCCAGCCAGCAGTTCTGCTGCAAGGACCCGTACGCGCTGACAGCGACGGAGAGGAGATGTTAGATTAGGCTAGCGGGGAAAAGCACGCCCGCCCCACTCGGTCCGGTAGGAGTAGCGTATAGCCGGCAGAGCACGAGAACCTTAACCCGCACCGACCAGCCACCAATACTAAACCGATTAGGGTAGGCGAGCTTCGTCGCCTTTGCTGCACCAACCATCTCCGCCCGCCGCAGGCAGCAGCGCACCTGCCCGAGATACCGGAGAGCCAAGTAGATAGGATAGGAGTGTAGGGTTTGCAGTCGATATGAAGGGAGAGACGGGAGGTGGAGCCAACCCGAATTCAGGCATCGTGAAGTCAGCATTAGGGAGATAGATACAATACTTGGTGTGTAATATATACTAAAGGTATGGACTGCTTAATATTCCTGCTTCACTTGCTGCGCCTCCAGTAATTATTCTAGATCCCGGATGCGCCGAAGCGCCTCCTCGTGCGTCTCGCGGCACTGCTGGAACTGGTCCACGTTGGCCTGCAGGCGGTCCCGCTGTTCCCGCATGTCATCGTACTCTAAGTCCAGCTTGAGGGTTTTGTTATTATTGATGACGCGCAGGACCTCCTCTTCACTCTCGTCGCGCTCCTGCAACAGCCGTGCATTGAGCTCGTTGACTGTCTTAAGCTCAGACTGAGTATTCTGGAGTTTGTTCACCAGGACATCCCGACGGGTTGTGGGCTTCAATTTCATTTTTTCCTCGGAATGGCTTCTGTCCATATGGACAACTTTGCCAGTGTCAGGGTTTGAAGCTACAGATGATCGGTAAAAAAAAAATGTGTATTAGTGGCTGAAATCATGGTGACAGAGTATAGTACTAGAACACAAAAACAGTTAAACAAGATACACTATCAATAGTTAGCCTAAATTATATGTTAATTGCCTTAAAAGTGACAATGTCACAAAAATAAACTAATTTCTTATGGAAATGTAGGTATATTAATGACTGCAATAATTTTACTATTACAATACTATTAACTAAAGCTTGAAATAAGCCACGCTTTTACCAAAACATTTTAAAAACTAAAACCTTTTCGTGCTGTCAATGTCACATAATTTGATCAAAATACTTTGTTACAACTACAGTATATTCGTTAAAATTTAATGCAGTAGTAAATGTAATAACGAAATTATACAATATGAATACTCCCCTGGTTTTGTTGATGATAAATCAGTACAGCAGACGGTGTAATTTTCAAGACATTTTCAAATCACGAAGTCGTTGACCCATTTACTTGTCAAATTTTGCATTCGTGATAATACTTCCTTCACAGCACATATAGTCGTGATACCATGTACACTTAATATTTATGTGTTTATCTTGGGTTTTAGTCCAAAAAATTAACAATTTAAACATTAAAACTACTTAAAAAGAATTTATCAATTCAATTCAATTCTTTATTAAATGGCCTCTGTCCAAAAGAATTTATCAAAACTGGCACTCCATTTTGACGTCTAAACCGGCTGGTGTTGCCAGTTCAACCAGGGGACGACGACACTTGACTCTAACAAAAATTTGCGCTTTAAAGCTTTTCATAAACGGATACCTTAATTGAAATATTGTTTTCACAAATCCGCAATATTTTGGAAAGACCTATACAACGACACCCCACACTATGGGGTAGACGAGAAAAAAAAACTTCCCCACGTTACGTAAAAAAAAAAAAATTCATGATTTTACTTTTATTTAACTATGTTGGCGTGACTAATATGTATATTCATGCCAAATTACACGTTTCTAGTACTAAGAGTCTCTGAGCTAGGCTGCGGATAGACGGACACACGTCACACACACACACACACACACACACACACACACGCACGCACGCACGCACGCACGCACGCACGCACGCACGCACGCACGCACACACACACACACACACACACACACACACACACACACACACACACACACACACACACGCACGCTATCTAAGCTATCTTGCATACACGAAATAACAGTAATAATGCTCAAAAACAGTTCAAAAACTACCTACTTGCTACAGCGGCCGCTAATACCAACAACTAGCGAGAGAGAGAGAGAGAGAGAGAGGCGGTCTAGTACCTAACTTATGGCGAGTGAGCCACTTGGCAGCGCCCGCCCGCGAAATTTGAAATCGATGAAATGAATAAGTACACAAAATATCAGAACTACTACCTTGGTCAATCAAAAACTCATGTTTTATAGTTCATTATTTTATACGGTACCTAGCGATATGAATTCTACATTAGATACGACATTTGTAAAGAAAGGGCTATCACCAAAGTTAAGTAAACACCGCTTAAACATCGTGTAAGATTTTGTTGTTTGTTGTTTTACTACAGATTACTGTTTGGTCGTAAGTATGGAGTTTAGATTATCGTGTGACACCGAAATAAAAAGCTAATACAAATACAACCCGTACTTCGGCTTCCAAAGTTAAGCAACTACCTACTTACAAGCGTATTCTAAAACAGGATGAGTGAATAGATATACATATAACATACTCATCATCATGTTAGCCAACCATGTCCACTACTGACCATATGCCTTCTGCAAAGATGTAAACAATGACTGGATCTCTGGTATCTAACAGTTTGAGATGTTTAGTCATCCTAGTGGAAGGCCAACGTTTCGGCTTTCTTTGTTGCTATTTTTGATGACGATTCTTTCATACTCGCAGCCATATGTGAAGTCATTTGCTTTATGCTAGCTATATCTGATGTTAATTGTTCTATTTTTAAACTCAAATCATGCAAATGAGTGCAATTTGTTGGTATATTGGGTTGTGGTTGCAGCAAATCACGATCTACTTTTATTTGATCACTGCAATAAGAATCATTTCTTTTAACTTCGTCTTTCTGTGCTCCCCTGGCTGCTACGCCATTACGTTCTTGTACTTCTTTCTTTCTCGTTTCTATATCTACGAATGCTTTATGCAAAAGCAATAAGTACGTGTTAGAATAGAAGTCTATCCGAAGTTTGTCGGACTCCACAAACCAATTCACCTGAATTCCGCACCTGATCCCTATTTTCTTATAATACCTTTCGTCACTGTAAAACTTACCAAAAAATTTGACAAGTAAACCGCTCTTTAAGAGGCTGTCTAAAATGCTTAGCAGCTCCACTTGCTTCTCTAGTCTCGTTATATTGCCCGTCACATTCAAGTCTTCGATATCGCTGACGGCGGCGCCTATCATGATGTTCATCAGCACTATCGCCAAGAAGATCACGAACAGCACGAAGAGCAGACGGACTACGGTCCGAGTATCCTGAAGCTCATTGTCGTGTTTTGGTCCAAATAAGTCTTCGTAGTCGAACTCCGAGGACATCATGACCAGCGTCTTGACAAACGCGGGGAACGGACCGTCGAAAGGGCTTTTCCACCGAAACTGGATCATGAAGCAGAAAGAGAAGGCAATGACCAGAAACACCGCTGTCACGAGGACCTGGAAGAAAGATTTGTTCACGTCAAATTACTTACAAATAATAATTATAAAAGGCATCAAATGAAGAAATAGGATTTGCTCAATATAAGTATGTATATATGTAATTTTCGCTCCTGTTAACTATAACATACCTACTGATTCTCACGGTCATGTAGTAATATGCTACAGTTCAAATATGTTGTGAATTGTGGAACATCGGGTCTCTATTGACTGCCATAAAGTTAAAATTTCGATTATTTTTGTCCAAAACGTTTTACTTTGTACTTATTATTAGTCATAATGCTGAAAGTCATAATATTGAATAATATAAATCCAAATGTCAATTATTGAGGGTCATATTTGTTAGAAGTCATAAAATTCATAGTCATACCAATTTATGTCAAAACTAGCTGTTCCCGTGCCCACTTCGTTGGAAAATAAACATTTTTTGAGGTGATATATAGCCTATCATTCTCACGAATAACATGACTTTCTATTAGTAAAAGAATTTTCATAATCGGTTCAGTAGATCCAGAGATTCCCCCTTTCCATCGTCACAAACCTCTTTATTATACTAAAAAAATGAATAAATTTAAAATTCGAATAAAAAGGGAACATCGTCATTACTCATAGAAAAAGCATTAGAACTTTCGGAAGAATTTGTCTGCCGTTACTTCTCGCCTTATTACAATCTTTCATTCAAATTGCTTTGTTAACTTAGTGTGTAGCATTTAGGTACGTTATAATGTGGGAGTCTAAAGGTGCTTTTCCACCGGCGACGCGAGACGAGACGAGGCGGCGCGAGAACTTTTATTTGTATTAAAACACCCATTTCCACCGCGCGCGCGCGTTGAGGTTGCGCGATTTTTCAATACAAATTTCAATTCTCGTCCCGCCTCGTCTCGCCTCGCGTCGCCGGTGGAAAAGCACCTTAATTTTGGAAGTTTATTTTTAACCAGTTCCTGTTATAGGATTTGGCTGATACTTAAGTACTTGGTACACAATGTAAACCCACAACCCACTGACAATGCAATAATAAAGTACAGTTTAATAAAAAACAAAAAAACCGCCTTCAAAAACGCAGAAAATAACTTCTACTACTAGGTACTTAGTAGTAGGTACCTATCCTATTAGGTTAGTCCAACTGAAGTCGGCTTTTTGTTGAAAATATTGTGGTCGCCGACTTCAGTTAGACTAACCTAATAGGATAGGTACCTACTACTAAGTACCTAGTAGTAGAAGTTATTTTCTGCGTTTTTGAAGGCGGTTTTTTTGTTTTTTAAAACATTTATTTTATTTTACAATTTTTAGTGATCATAATAAGCTTATGTAGTCCCACTTCTTAGTTGATATATGAAACTTTAAGACATTTCAAGCTCGCCGCAAGCAACGCCGCGGGAAAATCATAGTCATTTTAAAACAATTAAATGTGCTTCGTTGTAGTCGCTCAACTATCTTAATCGAGATATCTTATCGCCACCCTTGAAATCGGTACCGTTGAGGAGTTCCGGTGGCCATCTGTGGTCTTCATCATCAGTTCCGCTTCACCAAGTGACACTTTCTGAATCCAAATGCTACACTTGTTACTAAAAATACTAAAATCGCTATATGTTTGCATATAATATTTGAGGAGTTCCCTCAATTCCTCACTGATCCCTTCATCAGATTCAGATTTGCTGACAATGGGACCACCTCGGAAGTATACTCTATCAAACCAAAAAAGATTTTTTAAAATCGGTCCACAATTGACGGAGTCATCGGTGAACATACATAAAAAAAAAAAAAAAAAACATACAGTGGAACGTATAACCTCCTCCTTTTTTGAAGTCGGTTAAAAAAAGGTTGTCATAAAAGTGAGATGTTTAACAAAAACTTATTGTTTACGTACTTACGGTGAAGACTGAAAACGTTCTAATACGAAGTGTAGATTTTAGTTTTTCGTTTCTGAGATAACCGGATTTGGTATTTTGTTATGGAATAAATGTTTGAACATAACACTCGCTTCTCTTTAGCTGCAGTCGGGTAAAACGGATAAATAAATTGAACCAATTTAAATCTGATTTTTGAAAACATAATTTATAGCGTCAGCAGCTTTGAAACAACGGGAACCCCGTACAAAGGTTCAACCCCTTTTTTATTCCCTTAAGGGTGGAATTTCCATAAACGGTAAAAAGGTATTTCTTTAATTCGCACCAGGAGCCTACATTTTAAATTTGATCTAATTTACTTCAAAAATGACGTATCTCTCATACAAACTTTAATCCACTATTTGGAGGGTCCAAATTAGAGATGAAATAAAAAAATGAATATGGTACATTTACAGCCTCATACTTATAAGCCAAACCAAACCAAACCAAACCAAAACCAAATTTCATGTTCGTAGCTTTAAAAATGAAGGACTTCCATAGAATGGTTTATCCCCTATTTCACCCGTTTAGGGGTTGAATATCGAAAAATCCCTTCTTGTGACCCGACTGCCAAGAGGGTAATGTTTTTCGCGCGTATCTATGTATGTATGTATGTAATATTCTTTATTGCCTCGTATCATCCAAACGGCTAAACAGATTTCTAAAATTAAGATGTCGGTGGATTTGTCTCGACAACCCAAGTGTCCTAGGATTGGTTGGATTGGTTTTTCTTTTGTACAATAAAGTGTTTACATACATACATACATACATACATACATACATAAAAATGCATTTATGCACGAAAATAGCAGAGGTTTTTTTGATAAGGTGGGGGCGGGGGCAGCTTCCACTAAGTGTTGCCTTTTAATGATTTCAGTAATAGAGATATGAATATTAAAACCAAAATGAATTTATGCATAAAAATAACTGATACTATAAAAAAAATATGTCCTAAAATATTTCTTACTGATTATAAATATGCCTTTGAATGTTATAGAGTTTTAGGTTATGACTTTTGTATATTATAAACTTTTACATTATGGATAACTCTAACGATCGAATTATAAAGCGTTATGATCTAAAAAATTGATGACTCCCGATAGTTATAAACATAAATAATATGGGTACAAAAGTCCGACTTTCAATAATCGAAACAATAAATGTATGGCAGTCAAAGGAAGCCCGGTACATACATCTACTGTAGGCAAGAATTCTAAATGAAGGTAGGGTCGAATACGGCTGTGTTAGGATTTCTAACCTTCAGCAGGTTAATGGCAACTTTTCCGAACATCAGGACGTAGTTGCCCCAGTACGGGAACCTCGCCAGCAGGAACATGGCTTGCAGCCAGCCCAGCAGCAGCGCGGCGCAGGCGGCGTGGCGCAGCCAGTCCGCGGGCTCCGCCATGGTTACGGCGCAGGGAAAAACAGCGCCCAGCGCCAAGACGTACACTTTAACCCACGACTCCATGTACCCAAAGTATCGAATTCTTTTCAAATTAAAGCAAAACAATTCCTGAAACAAAAAATCATCATCATTATATTTGACCAGAAACGTTCACTGCTGGACAGAGTGATAGACCTCCGTCCTCCAAGCATCGTCACGGTGCCGCCCGTATCTAGCTGATTCCGCGTCGTTCACCATTTCTATACTTTGTGAGATACCTGCCCGCGCTGTGTCTTTCAGTACATGGTCATTTTGAATCTCTCCAATAAATCAGCGAAAATATGGAAACAATATTACTATAGAGTAATTAGCTCCGGCGTTTGGTGCGTTACACACAAGGTGAACAGATGATGTAGTGAAGTAAAAATTGATGAATGCATGTGTCAGGGGACAGGTCAATGTGCCGATCCTTGTGCACGCCTTTAGTGGTGGGCATAACTTGACTGTTGTGATGATGATTCTAGTAGGTTATCGTCTACCACGTCAGAAATCTCTTAGAGTAAGAGGATTCGTACAAAAGAGAGTTGAACAGACACAAGGCAAAAGACCTTACGAAACTTCATAAATGTGTAAAATCATGAAACGATACGAAAACATTTCAGTAAATGAAACTCACCAACCCAATCGTAGTGAACAATGAACTGTATATCAGCGTAATCAACAACCAGTAATCGTCATACCACACGAGTAGAAGTTCCGTCCATAGCTCAGTTTCGTTTCTCGAAATATCCCAATTAAAGCTCGCGATATCTGTATAGTAAAATATTTGGAGCACGAATATGTTAAACGTGATTATAAACAAAGAATAAACACATATTATCAAACAGAAAACTGGCAGGAGTCGTCTCCACTTCAGGTACAACATACTCTCGATCAAGGGGTGCAACAGGATCTTGCTTTGACCACATCTCACAAATTCCTCAATAACATTTATTTGACTTGTGCCCTCAGTGTCTGTTAAAAAGTCATAATCAACGTTAATGTTATTTAATTCATCAGTATAAATAAAATCGTCAAACAACAGCTCAAAGAAATTTGAACAATCATGCAACCTGCTTGCTATCAGTTCAATTACGGTTGTTTTCTTGTTGGCCTTAGTTGATAAGACAGCACCTTTCTTGAGCAGCATCGATATGAGCTCCTTGTTGCCTTTGTCGGCTGCGATGACCAAAGGAGTGTTGCAATCGTCATCAGGCACATTCACTGTGCTGGGGTCATGCTCAAGAATAACCTGAGCGGCTTGGTTACTTGCGTGCAATGCAGCCAAGTGCAGAGCGGTCATTCCATTGCTTTGAACCTTCAGTTTTGGGTTGTTGAATCGTTTCAAAAGAAAATTCACAGATTCCGAACAATTTATGACTACGGCCTTGTGTAGTGCTACAAACCCATTGTGATCTAAGGAGTCGATGGCATCAGTGCGATCTAAAATATACTTTAAGATATAAGGGTGGGGAGCAGCGGCGTGTAGCAGATTGTGGGTTTTGCTTACAGAAGAACCTTTCATTAGGAGGGTTTTAACAGCTGGCATGTTGTTGTTCACGACCGCTGTGTAAAACGCGGTTTCGCCGTTCGCGTTGAGACAGTCCACTATTTCATTCCGACCTTCTAGAATTTCTTCGAGTAACCCTAATATGTTCATTTTCACAGCTAAATGAACGGGCGTCTGTTTGAACTGAAACAAACCAAGAAACATACTACACGAAATAGGTAGGTACTTGTTACGCTTAACGATACATAATTCCGCAGAGTCATAATTACGAATTAAGTAATCAAAATTCCGAATTTTCATAATTCCGATTTAAATGTTTTGATAGAAAGCTTTATTTTTCGATATCGCGTGTAAATTAAACCTAACCTAACCTATGTTTAGCAAATAACTCATTTATTAATCTAAAATAGGTCCAGCATAAAAAAAAATCGTGAAAATGCAAATTCGGTCAAATGAATACTGGGAAATTTTTTATACGGAATTTTAAGGTGTTCCCCTTAACAGTTTCTTTCCTAATAGGTACTTACAACAAGCGCTGAAAACAATGGATTCACGTTCGGGTATCTTAGTCGGAAGCCATCCAGCGTCCTCGGGTTTTTAATGGTTATCCGATCCGAACCGATCATGGAGGTTACGGCTGTGACGTCAGCGCCGGCCGCGAGCGCGGCGCGCGCGCCCTCGGCCCACTTGTGCAGGATGGCCACGTTCAGCACCGGGCAGCCGTCTGCGTCCCCCAAATCGACGCTACCTTCATAGCTCAACAGGACCTGCAAAGCAACATTCAAAACTTGCCGAGGTCTTATTATATTTAACAATGTTACGATGAGTCAGAGCTATCTTCCCGATAATTTTTTCGTTGTTTGGGCGTATGTCCTCTTTTGATTGATGTGACCGGTATGGTCGTTATCCAGAGTACTCTCGGTTTTGGCCATTGAGACCCATAAGAGTGCGGGTAAGATAGAGTTTCATTCCAGAACCAAGGTAACTAAGATGCAACGTACAGACTGCACAAGGTCCTACCACCCACAAATTTTGGATCGAATCTTATGCCATTTGGGATAGACCAAAAAAATAACTTACGGTTTTTACATTCTAATTCGAAATAATAAGTTATTTCAAGAGATCTATTTCATTAATTTTACATAAGTTATAACAATTAAATGATATCTAATGATAAAAAGTGATTGTAATAGTGTATTAAAACATAAAATTTCATGCGGTTTTCGCCTAACCCGTATGATACACCTCGTAGGGCTTCAAGCCGAAAACGAAAGTCAAACAAAGGTTAAATATACTTTTGTCGAAATATCCAAAATAGATAAATATTTCAAAAACTTAATAATGCAGTACCTACGGCTTTAAAACCCTATTCCTCGAAATGGTTTTCGAATTAGAGTAATTTTTAAAATATGAACAATCCCAATTCTAGCACTAATTGGACTTACTTTAAAGGGCCCCAGAGCCCTCCTGTGTACGCAAAGATGCAAGGCCGTCCTGCCGGCTTCGTCGAACGCCCGGAGACTTGCGCCAGCTTCCAGGGTACTCTTGATTGCCTGCGCGAAGTCTTCTGCCTCCAGAGCTTCGTGCAGTCGCGTGTCGACCATCGCAGAGCCTGGAAACCATCAAACATGTAACATACTGTATGTACCTTAGACGCTATCAGGAACTGGTGATACGAAGCGTTAGGCGTCGCGGGATGCGATGCGCGGGGGAAATCAAACATAATTATGGTGATATTAAAAGCACGAAGAAGCGTTTTGTTTCTCCTTAAGCGCTCATACCCGCGTATCGCGTCGCCTGACGCCTCGCGGACCGCGCCGCCATCCTGAAATAGCTTCTGTTTGCCATCCTCATATCAGAAAATGAGCCTGAGATAATTTGGATAGTACAATAATTCATTAAAATTATAAAAAAAACTTGTATAGAGAATATAAGAAAGCGAGTATTTCTTTGAAAATACTTTTCAAACCGTAATATCCTTGCAGATTGTTATAGTTACTATTTTTTCTGATTTTTTGACATTTAGGGTGCTTTCACATTAACGATTTGTCCGGCGATTTCTCAGCGATTTTACGTGCACCACGCTCGCCATGAGATCGCGGCGATCTCGATCATAGGCTTGTAGTTAGTACTAACTAGGCGATGAGTTTGCAACCTGTAACGGTCAGATCCGTTAGGGTCCATGCAGTGGACTGTATAACTTCAGGCAGCAGAGGTCGTAGGTAAAATAAAAACACAATTTATCCACAGAAACAATGCGACGGTGTTTAGAACGAACGGCAGTGGTGAAAGTTTCTCCGTATGCCGTCTTTGTACTGACGACGCATCAGAGCTTCTCGGATGCGACTGGTTAGGTCCATCGAGAATCTGTCGATGTCCGCGGCGTCAGGGAGCGTCCAGGGGGCATCCATGCGCCTCGAGAACTCCTCCCAGTCTGTGGCGGGTCTAGGAGACCTCGGGGTGGTCACTGTGGGTGCCGCAGTCAGGACGAGGAGCACCGGTTGGTGGTCGGACTCAACCTCGTCGTCTAGGGTCTCCTGTAGGAGCTGGCCTTGAAGTCCACAGTGCACGGCGATGTCCAGGACGTCCGAAACGTACGCAGCTTGGGGAGGATAATGCGTAGGCATCTCCGGACCGTCCACGTGGTAGCCGTTAGGCCTCAGCGTCTAAGAGGAGTCGGCGTCCGTCTGTGTTGGTGATGGAAGAGTTCCATGCCGGGTCCTTGCAGTTCCAGTCGCCAGCCGCCAGGGTAGGCAGCGGCGAGTCCAGCAAAGCCCTGATCTCAACTAGGTCTAGTTAGGAGGTAAGGGGCTTGTAGACGGCATAGACTCGCATGCTAACGGTGGCAACATAGATCTCCACTCCTAGGGCTTGCAAGGTACCCAGGTGGATCTGCGGAGCGGTTGGTGGTCTACTCCTCTTCTGACCAGTACGGCCAGTCCTCGGTTGGCTCTAGTCCCTTGCTCATCCTGACGGTAGATGTGGTATTGCGGCACCTTTAGGGGGATCGATGGTTCCAGCATGGTCTCCGAGATAAGGGCTATGTGGATCTTCTGCTCTCGGAGGACTGCGGTGAGGAGCGGGATTTGATTTTTTATAGCCGGGGCGGGGTATTTAAAGCCCCGCGCTTGGGCTGTACCACTTACATGGCACTCCAGCGGGGTTAGATAACTTGCCATCAAATACATCGTAATGTTATCACTATTGTAACGAGTGATATATCACGTGACTTATGTCAATTCCATACATTTTTTGATAACGCAAAGCGACAGTTGATCACCAAAGTGATCACTTAACACTAGCGTTTGTATTCGATGGCAACTTGTCTAGCCCCGCTGGCTTATCGCTAAAACATGATTACTAGGTACCACCAGGGCATCACTATAACAGCTGACAATCCGTTATTTATGTAACATGCACGTCATGCACTAGCACGTTTTTTTCGTGGGTATTTCGGTTCCTTTAGTTTCTATAATCAAAGATAATATCTGTATACTGTAATGGAACGCAGCCTTAAGCTGGCAATCCCAGTCTTGGCCAACACTCTCGCACCTGACTTCTCTCTCCAATGTCATCACCGCTGGTCAGTTGTGTCCCTCGTAGCTCTACAATATTTGATAATTAAATACCATGCTTGTACCAAGTGATTATTATAAATAAACATAAGAAGATGTAACAAAGAATCTTTTATTAACAAACAATACATATACAAAATGTTAGCTTTGCGATTGGTCGTTTCTGAGAATAAAAGAATATGACAGACAGAGAGCCAGATAGATAGATGGGCTGACTGGTAGGCAGACAGAAATACAGATAAACAGAAGGACTGACACGGTGAAACTATAAGGGATCCTAGTTTGACTACTAAGTACTAATAACTTAGATTGTTGCATGCAAAATTAATTCCTTAGGAATGACGGCCATTTAAAATATCAATATGACGGTGGTAGTATGGCAGTGGCTCGAAAACCTTATTCTTGCAAATTGATTCTCTTTAACCACTTGTTCTTGAACTCAACGCACCAATACTTAACCGGTTAGTTGAAGATGTTCTGTAAGAGCTTATAAACAACATTTAAGGTCATGCACTCTCAGCTTAGGGGTAAAGCGGACCCGTCGCCTTACTCGATCGGCCGTTTGACAGACAGCCGTTTTTAAGAGAGTTACACCTCTGGGTGCCTAGTCAAGATGCATAACGCTAAGCGATTAGTGAGCTAGTAAGTGGTTTTCGAAAATCGACAAAATGTATAGGATTGACGCAAGCTGTACTCCAAGATGCATTCGTTCGCCTTTCGTTATCGTTGTCAATAAGTTTCTGTCAAAAAAATCATTTTTGGGACAAGCTTTTGTAGCCGACTATATTTTTTTCCGCTCAGACATCATCTGCTTATCAAGACGAAACTAATGAGCCGCTACTCGGCGGGTACGGTACATAATAATTAAGCACAGCAAACATCCCGTCGCCACCTTCCGACTCCATCATCAGATCAGCTCGATGGTGCCATAATATTGTATTATTATCGGATTTACACACACATGCATCCCAAATTTCAGCCCATTATTCCATTGACGGGACCTGGTTCAAAATTTACTTTCAAGATTTGACCAAAACAAATAATAAACAGAGCAACTTAAATAAAAGCTTGTAAAAACAGGATTGACGTAAGCTGTCTGACGCTCGCCTACGTCAATTCCATACATTTTGACAGTTTTCGAAAATGGTTTTATGGTTTAGCGTTAAGCAACTTGTCTAGCCTCAATGACAGATCGCTCGACCACTTATGTCAACTTCATACAGTTCGAGTCGATAGAAAATAGAATCTTTAGCAGCGTTTGCATCTTGGCTACGCCTTGTTATCCTCGTCAGGCCGCGTATTTTTTTTACATAATACAGCCATTGGAATAAAGATCCATTGCAAAGGAAATAAAATTGATTTTAATTTTTTTTAAATGACTTACAATCGAGTTAGACAATTGACTCTATGATATTGACAATAGGCTCATATTCAATTGGCAAATCGTGTATGGTGATGCATTCAGCGAACGTTCTCGATTTCGAAAATGCGTCTAGTTTTTATCTCAATTCCATATACTTACCGACACTGTGACAGTTTTCGAAAATCGATACGTTAGCGATGTATGCATCTTGTCTAGGACCCCAGGTAGGTCAGCTGGCTGAACATAGACTTTTCTAAATATCGCCACCATTTTCAAATTTAACTAAACCAACTTAACTATCAATATGCCAAATACGTACCTTACATCGACGCACAACTAACAAATCAGCAGACTTTACTCAGGTCAACTTTTCCGTAAATAGTTACAACTTGGATTAGCAGATAACTCTTATTAATGTATCAATGCAATAAATAACGCAATAACATGTCATAAAAGGTGCGAGTGATATGCTTCGCTTCCTGTTACTGCCGATATGTGGTGGCGGAAAAACAAAGCTCATCGCATACATATTAAGGTAAAACTTGTCCCACCAAAAAGCAAACTAAAATAAAGGTATTTAGGTTCGGATTAGAAACTAAATATTTACTCCTCACATTATCCTCAATTTCGTCATACTATGTTTCATGCTTATTTTAGAGTTACACGATTTAATTTTAACTATTTGAATGCAACCTTATATTCTAGTATTAGTACATTACTGCAGAGACTGCGAAAATCGCTGTTGGGGGACGAGTAAAGTTAACGTTATATACGAGTCCAGCAACCGCCCTTCCCGGCTAAGGCTGTATAGTGCCTCCAACAATGCGAGGAAATTTAACACAATTGTTAATAATATTAAACATAGTCTTAACATTTCCTTGAAAAAAAAGAACAGAAACGTACGATTTACGCTGATGTATGATTGACACTGAAATAAAGCATTAAATAAAATCACAAATTTAAACGTTTTAAATTCAATTTGAATAAAATATAGTTTAAACTATAACATTTATTACGCGTTTATGTTATTTCGTCAATTTATTTTGTTTATGAACGTAATTTATATTAAAAAAAACTACATGTATTTGATACACTTTTAAATACGCTGTAAACGCTGTTTAAAAAGTCTTAACTTTTTACTCTATAACATTTAAAAAGTAAAATATAGGTACAAGGAAGAATTTTGATAACACGAGTGTTTGGCTGTTTGGAGATAGTTATCCTAGTCAAAACATGGTAATTGGCTGTTTGGAGATAGTTATATATCCTAGTCAAATCATGGTAATTGGCTGTTTGGAGATAGTTATCCTAGTCAAAACATGGTAATTAAAAAGTAAAACACCAGCACGGCTAGCACATGTTGTCCGCGACTTATTTGTCGCTCGGATCTCACTTTTTTCTAATCTGTAACGATAGAGACGTACTAGAGCGATAAACGAGAAAATACAACTTGTGCTACCCGTGCAGGTACGTAATGAAATGAAACTTCATACATGTCATTTTCGCGGCCGCTGCCGTTGGTAAATAATAACCTTGTTTTTTTAGGGTTCCGTAGTCAAACTCGGAACCCTTATAGTATCGCCATGTCCGTCAGTCCGTCCGTCCGTCCGCAGCCTAGCTCAGAGACTCTTAGTACTAGAAAGCTATAATTTGGCAAGAATATACATATAAGTCACGCCAACAAAGTGGTAAAAAAAAAATTTTTTTTTTGTGTAGGTACCTTTTTTTCTGTAAGAGAGTACCAAATAACTTTAAATAAGTAGAGAATTAGTTCATACATGTTATTTTTGTGATTTTTGTGTAGTAACGGCTTCGGAACCCTACACTGAGCATTGTCAGACATGCTCTTGCCCGGTTTTTAATTTTGCCTGGACCTGGAACTCAGACCTTCGCGGGCTGATTTTACAACAGTAAGGTTAACATTTCCGAGCATGGGAGAATAGACATATTACCGCATTGTAAGGTAACTTGTAAAACAAAAATAAAAATGATTTTTTTACTTTAAAACATTGTTTGATATATTGTTGGATAGCTGGCTATTAAAGAACCATTATGTGTTTAGGATTTATTAAACTCTAAATGTGCCATTTTCACTAGAGTTTCGTGTGTACCTAACTACCTTATAGACAAAACTACAAACACTAAAATTCCGGAAAATATCTTACATTAAAGCACATAGTTATCTAGAATCCAGAACGGCTAGCTTCGTAGGCAGTCACTACGGATCTGTATCTCGTTGGCTGAAATACATAGGGGTTAAATCGATAGCTTTTTAGCTGCTCTATCAGCCCTAGGCGGGTTTACGTGGATTTACGAGACACCCTGTATTATTATTATGTTAAATACCTACCAGTTTAGAGTAATCATCACGAAGTTTAAAATTAACATTATATAACAATATTTTTGTTTCCTTATACTGTTTATCCCAATTTTACCTTTTAGATAAGAATTTCGCTGATTCAAAATAAGTCTTACGCCAATGAACTAAAAGTAGCTTTTACAGGCCGCGATGTTTGTTGCAATATTAGTACAGGGGAAGCGGGGCACAATTTAACTCAGAGGCAAATTAAATTTAACGAGTTTTTTTTTATTGTACTTGTTTAGAGTGCGTAATAATGTCAGTAAGTTTATAATGCTGGCTCAAGAATCATTTTTTAAACATAACAAGTGTTTTGCATTAAATAATAAGAGAAGTTAGTATTTTTGACATGAAATCCATGGGTCTACCATATATGCTACAAATAAAAGAGGAAACTAAATAAGTGACTGACATATCAACGCACAGCCCAAACCGCTGGGTCTAGAGATTACAAAGGCACGTAGGTTCCTTATGAGGGCTAGGGGAAGGATTAGACATTTTGAAGCTTATGGTTAATACATCTTATGGCTAAGGATTATAAGAGTAAATAAATAAATGTTATAGAATTTGAAAGTACTTATAGAAATGAAATTTATAGCAATGAAAACTAATATTAAGCGCGCCATCACTGCCACGCCGCCAGTTTTATATCGACGCACCGCCCGCATCGCAGCATTATTTGTTCGCGGCTCACAGGTCTGTGACGTGGTGAAATTTAAGTTTTGATGTCAATGTGTGCCACTGTACCCCATTCTCCCCATGGAAGATGACTCAATGTCCTGATTAGCAGATGTTAATAGTATATCGATTTAAATGTTAGCTTAGTGTTATTTATTAGTCATTTATTAAATTAATCCACAGTGTTAGTTTAAAAACAAAATAATTCAATGGTTACGGAAAACAGTATCTAGCAGGTAAAAATGATCAGTTGATGTTTCACTGTCGCGTCGGCGTCGATCTAAGTAGATACGTATTTTGTGACCGTATTGTGAGACGCCAAACTTAGCAAGTTCCAGGCAAAGGACGTTGAAGCTGTCACACTAAAAAGCTATCTCGAAAAAGAACAAGTATGAACAAATTTTCTATTTAAAGTTATTTGGTGCTGTCTTAGATGATTTTTAGTAGGTATAAAATACTTTAGCCGTCTGTACCTCAGAAACTAAGTTTTCCTTTTAAGTTCGTTATATGCGCTTTCATTTAAGATATTTTTATGGGGCATTTACTTACAAATTCATAATGATTCAAGAGCTATCCAATGATATGACATATCGATGTTGTAATGTTTTTTTTTTCTAAAAGTAATATTTTGTACAACGCTCAACTATTTTTAGCATATTTTACAAGTTTGCGTCCATGAAATGCGGCCTGGTGAGGAATTTCCTTTGGAAGTGCTGGTTTCAGGGACCAGACCGCCTTACTTCAGGTAAGTATACTAACGGTGGCAATTCACTACTACCAGTTCACTTACAGTATGTACACTTTCACTACTACCAGTTCTTAGTTGAGATTGGCAACCTTCGATCTTCTATGAAACACGAGGGATAACCGGCCGAGCGCCATGAAGAAGCTGGAAGTATTATACTGCCCTTCTAGTTAAAAAGAAGTATGCACAACATGATGGTCAAAGAAAAATTAATAATCTATCTTAAAGAATAAGTTCCCTAATACATATGCGGCTTTTTGAGACAAACGCCCTTTTTTCTAAGGAGGGCATTGTTTTATGTTTTATGTTTTTATTTGGAAAACAAACAGAGTAAAACGTACATAATAAACTTACTTTCTAGGCCTTAAACAAAACATGCGTCCTACTCCTCAACAGTTTCCACTAAGACATGATTAAACAAGATTGCTCTTTACATAATACAGATTTTAGCAAAAACTAAAAAATAAAATTAGATAACTACATGTAACTACTTATATCTACACATCAGCACATTAAGAAGTATCACGAAATAAAGGATAGTATCACGCAAATATAAGGATAGTACCACCAAAACAAAAGGTGCTACCAACAAAAAAAAGATGAAGATCACGCACAAACCAATACAACACGCACAAATGGATTGTCAAGAACGATAATTTAGCTAGAACTTTACCATTGATCCTCAGGGATCACTAAGAGAGATTTACGAATATATTTGTTCCTAGAAGTGTTAAAAATATCGACCGAGGCGAGAGTTTTATTATAAGCGACGCACATACGGCGCAGCGGCGCGCGCGCGCCCGCGTTGCTCGTGGACACGGGCACGGCGAACACGGCCGCAGAGCGCGTCCTGCAGCGGCTCGGCACCCTGAACCTGACCTGCTGCAGGAGCTCATCGCAGTCATACTCTCCTCGACATATTTTAAATAGTGCTAATGCATCTGCCATTTTTCGCCTTACTGACAATGAGGAAACCTTATAAAACTTAAGCAGGTCATTATATGTATTTTTTTTCCCTGTCAATCGTCGATGAATTACCCGAAGGAATTTCTTTTGTACCATTTCAATGGAGTTAGCGTATTTAGCATACAGGGGGTTCCATATTGCAGAAGCGTATTCTAGGTGGGGTCTCACTAGCGTTTTATAGAGCAAAAGATACGTAGAAGCCTTTTTAAATACTTTAGCTGACCTCAGAACAAAACCTAGCATTTGATAAGCTTTATTAACTATACGATCAACGTGCGCATTAAAGTGTAATTTTTCGTCATATATTACCCCAAGATCTCGTGTAACTTGAACTGTTTTTATTTGTGTGCCGCCTATGTTATAGCCCCATCTAACCAGCCTAGTTCTATTTTTTGTAAAGGTCATTTGGACACACTTGTCGGCCGCCAGCTGAAGCTTGTTTTTGGTACAATATTCATTGAATGTATCTAAATCACTTTGAACCAACTTGCTGTCATCCTCATTTTGTATTGTTTTATAAATTTTTAAATCGTCGGCAAATGTTAAAAATCGACTATTTCTAAAGCATGATCCAATGTCGTTTATAAAAATTATATACAGCAAAGGTCCTAAAATTGACCCTTGAATCACACCAGAATTTACGTTGGCTAGATTAGACCTAACACCATTGATGACAACAACTTGCTTCCTGTTCGTTAGATAGGACGCAAACCAGCGGAAGAGATTACCACGTATGCCATTGTATGCCAACTTTCTAAGTAGGTAGAGATGGTCTACCTTATCAAAGGCTTTCCTGAAGTCAGTAAAGATGACATCAACCTGTTCTCTTTTGTCCATTGATTCGAAAAGAAAGTTTGTATATACCATAAGATTTGTAACTGTAGATTTTTTTTTCATAAATCCATGTTGTTCAGGTAACAAAGTAGCCTGAACTAGAGGGTAGACCACATCATGAATAAGACCTTCGAATATTTTAGGTATGCAGGACTGCACAGAGATTGGTCTATAATTACTTACATTGGACCTAGATCCCGCTTTATGTATAGGTGTAACGTGTGTTATTTTCCAGCAAGCTGGGAAAGTTCCAGCTGTTGATGTACAACGGGGTGACTAACGATTTAGCTACGTTTTTTACAAAATATGGTGCAATTTTATCGGGGCCCGCGCCTTTTTTATAATCTATACTTTCTATTTTTTTTAATATCTGTCTTTCACTTAAGTGTATATTTGTAATATTACACGCGTTGTCAGAAGATGGCAGGCCATCCAACTCACCGATATTAATTTGTTCACTTGTTTCAAATACGGATTGGAAAAATACCGCAAACAAATCAGCTGTGCCCTCCGGCGTATTAGAGGTTTTATCGTCGTAAGACATGGTCGCTGGGTAGCTTGAGCTTTTATTTTTAAGAGATGAGATATATGACCAGAAGACTTTAATATTTTTGTGAATAGATTGCTCGGTATTGTAAGTATAAGTATTAAAACAAAGCACCAGTAGTCTTTTAGAACGATTTCGAAGCAAGGAATATTCTGAGTAGTCTGCTAAGGAATTATACGTTTTCCAGCGACGCCAAATTTTGACCTTTCTTCTAAGTGTCGTTTTCAAAGCTGGACTAAACCACTTAGGAAATTTTCGGGTTGAGTTTATTTTTAGGGGAACTAATTGATCGATTATATTGTATATAACAGTATAGAATCGTTCAACCGCAGCCTCCGGTTCTAGCGGGTGCAATTCCATGGCCCAATCAATTTTGTTGATTTTCTCCGAAACATCAGAGTAATCGGTTTTGAGAAAGTTGTACTTAGGTGTGAGATTCTTGGTAGTCGAGTATGTCTCCAACAAATTAATTTTAAATTCTAAGGGTGGATGATGACGATCTGTATTTGAAATTTCGACATCTGGCTCCGTTACAACACAGTCTTTATTATGGAATATTAAGTCCAACGTTCTATTATTCGTATTTTTAAATATATTTAACTGTTTTAGCCCTAACAATTCTGATGAGTTCAAAAGAACGCTGGCACACGCATTTTGGCTGTCATTAGTAGGTATGAGTTCGCCCGTTTTGGACTGAGACCACGTCAAATCGGGTAGATTGTAGTCGCATGCTAAACAAAAATCAGCGTCACAAATTTCAGTAGCAAGCTCTTCTAATTTACTGCAATAATTTTGGTACACTGGTAAATGTGACTTCGGGGGAATATAAACGCCATTAATAATAATTTTTCTGCCTAATAATCCCAATTCTACATAAATTTCCTCTATTGTCTTAGACTCCCAATCGGTTCGTCGGGTCGCACAGAGTTCGGCTCTGATAGCTATCAGGACTCCTCCTCCACCCTTTTTAGCCGTGCCCGCCAGGTCCCTATCACGCCGGAAGACAGTATACACGCCGCCGAACAGTTCCGCGTCGTGGATGTCAGGTCTGAGCCACGTCTCGGTCAATATTATAACATCATAGGTACATTGTGATATATTTAAACGCACGTCTATTATTTTAGATTTAATACCACCACAATTTTGATAGTAAAAGTATAATTCTTTTGTCGTAACATCCATTAGTCCAGATTGAGGTATATCACATAAAACGACAAACAAATACAATTATAAGTTAGTTTAAGGTGGTGATGATATTTTATCATATTAGATTTTGTGCGTGAATTAGAGGCGGTTAACAGTATATTATTGTTAATTGAACTGAGAAAATTTAGTAAATATTGCGTATGACTAGAGAAAAAATTAAGTGACCTTACAATACAACAAAAGTGGTGAAAAAGGTTGCAAAATATAACAATAGAATATAGGTACAGTATATTAACTAGGTACTGTATTTTGCGTCTACAATTAGTTACGATACCGATAGAATATCTTCGAAAGCATCAAAGTTTCGCCAAATCAGCCTCGGTCCGGATACGGCGCACAGTAGAGGTGTCATCTTTTCTGACTAGAATGGCAGCATTCTTAATCCACACCCACTTGTACTTTTTGGTTTTGGCCAAATTGCGTGTTTTAGAATACAGCATTTTGTTCTTTAAAGTGAGGTGCTCGTTAACGAAGATGGGTATCGCGTCGGCCCTCTGCTGGTCCGGGGTTTCGACGCCAGCTGGCGCGGCGGCACCGGCCGCGGCGCGCAGCTGGCCGGCGGTGACACCGCGCCGCGCGCGCGCCGCTGCGATCATGTCATCCCGCAGCCGCCGAGAACACAGTTCCACAATTATGTTTTTAGGGCGACTACTTACAGCGTTTTGAGCCACTCTATGCACGGTTCGAATGGAATCGGCGGTAATGGGGACACTCAATACCTTGCCCAGGGCCAATGTCACATGTACCAAATTTTCTGATGGCTTTACTGGTAGGTTCTGTATTTCAATATTGCATTGGCGCGACTTTTGCTCTTGGTCGTCAAAATTCAACTGTAGGTGCTCAAGCTGGCTACGCAGAACTGTATTTTCCTCTTTCACCGCGGCCACTTCAGCTTGCACATTTGAAACTATATTTTCTAAATCCTGAAATTTCTGCGACCATGTTTGGAATGTAGCGGTTAAAGCGTCTAGCTTAGCGTGAAAGCTATTCTTAAGCTCAGACATGTCCTGTGATAACAGTTGGAACTGTCCATTCATGCTACTCAATAGCGCTCCAGTGTCGATGCTAACAATCGAAGGTAAATTATCAGTGTGTTCGCTTCCTTGTTCGTTTAGAATTAAAGGTGATTTTGATGAACTAGTTGTCGGTGTAGTGGGTTTTTTTGGTTGTTTACATTTTGAACACTTCCACTTTTTTACGTTCATTGGCAAGATTTTTTTAAACTCCGTCTCCGAGAGTCCAGCACACGCATAATGTAGCTTGTCCTGGCATGTGCAACATTTAATCAATTCGTCCGTTACCAAATCTACATAGCATTTATTGCATTTCATTATTGGCATTATTTGTCAGGACACCTCACAGACTTGATTTATTTTTGTCCAAAGAGTTTGGTACGATAAACTTGATGGCGGAAATTCGACGGTATGTTTATCCCACAAAGAGTCACAATTAATAATCTGACCTGCACTACGTTCCCTTATCAGTCACAGAGCGCAGTCGCGCGAAAAGGACCCCAAGCGCTGAGCAATTCAGGGCGTTTAGGAGCGAGTTTTGACCGCACACTGACACAGTTTGTTTAAATTGAACTCGACGGTAGCAATTGAACTTAAGCTCATTTAATTATTCTATAATTGTGCTTTATTTAACTACTAAAACACTAAACTTGTTCACGCAACACTAAGCACTTGAGGAACTTAATATATGTTAACAGTATTACGCGGCAAGTATTAGTAAATCACTTGATACTTTATTTTTTTATTCTAGAGCATCCCTATACGGTGTTAACCGCGCAAGGCACGAGAGAGTGGTTGAGAAGTTGGTGCCGGAATGCCGGAGAATTGTAGATAGGTTCTTATGCTTTAGTTTGAGGGAGCCCTTAATGGCGCTTCAGGGAAGTATAATTGTGTTCTGGTGTGTAGCGTCAGCATTGATTTAGTATATTCTATTAACTATATGTATATATACATATATATGTATGAAATCGCGGGCGTCCTCTAGTTATCTATAAATATAAAAGAAGAAACTTTTGGGTCTACCACTGGATCTACGACCAGATATGGAAAGATGTAATGCCAAATTCCCAACGTAGTCAGGATGCCTGCCTCTTCACGTGGACATACCATCGCATCCAACTCTCCTAAATTGATATTTAGCGAATTGACTTTCAAATAATGAGGTTAAAAAATAAAGTCTTTGCGATTCGATTTCATTCACTGCCTAAATAAATAAGTAGTTTAAGAAAAGTACTTTTTAAACCAGGTATGTACCAGAAGATGTCACGGCAGCGGGACAGGAGAACGAAGATGCAGTCCAGGACTCGCAAGAGCCAGGACTTCTGCCCTCATCGGATACTAAAAACGTCGAGGAGATGAAGAGGTAGGTACCTATAGAGCATGGTAGATCTTGGACACTCTACCAGTGCATTTAAATCGTCGTGGATAGCGTGGTATCCAAAGCTAGAAGCCTTTATTTACGCACTCACTTAACCATTACAAATAATTATTGCACATAAGCTTCAAATACTTATACGAGTTATGATCGCTATAATTAAAGTACGACGAGAACTTTTAAGTGATACATTTACACACACAATGGGTTTAAAACGAATGTTTCATCGTCACGATTCTTTAATTTTTGTAAATAAATGGTATTTTTTTAATCAGGGCCGCACCAGAATGCCAACAGGATGGTAACGGGACTGGATGCAGTGACACGCTCACGGCAACTAGGCAGAGTGACGGAGATGCAGGCCCGGACTGGCGACAGGATGGTCTTTTGGCATCAGTTGACCCTCAAAACATCAGGGAGATTGAGAGGTAGACGAACTTCCAACGTCCGACAAACGTCACGCAATGTTCAGCACTTGTGTGAACCAGCTCTAAGGCAGTGGCAATCCTTCAACAAATGTTCAATGCGCACTAAACATTTGTTTAGCGTGCACATGGCTAGCGTTTCTCGACTAGAATAAAATAATTTGTGAGCGTAAGGTTTGGGTTATAAATATCAATATTCAGTAAGCTCACATACGATACGCCAAACATTATGTTTTCAGACGCACGGCAACGAGGGTTGCTAAATGTAAGGTAGGTAATAATAATAAATTAGCGCTGCTCCGAAACGTCTGTTGTTTGTATTAGCAAGGCTTCCGTGTTTTCACTATTTTAAGAGCGGATTCGATCAACCGAAAGTTAACTTTATTCTTAGTATAAATTGCCAGTTAATCGAGAGTAAACTCATAGGCATGATGCATTTTTCCGATCCTCACCTACGGAGTGCAGACTTGGTCTTTGTCAATTATTCAGAAATCTATTCTCAAGGTTTGTCAGAGAGCCATGGAGCGTAGCATTTTGGGCGTCAAATTAACGGATTGCATCAGAAATACTATGCTCCAAAACTAAAATAACTGATGTAGCCCAAGCAGCCGCCGCCAAGCTCAATTGGGAATGGGTTGGGCATGTCTCCCACGTACCAAATGGCTCCCACGGGATAGAATTCGGCGTTGCAGACGAAGGCAACGTTGGCGAGATGAGCTTGATGCCTTCAATCAAGACTGGTGGAAGACTGGCCAAGATAGGGCTACGTGGAAAGAAGGGAGGGAGGCCTTTGCCCAGCAGTGGGACATTATATGCTGTTAAACATCGATATGCTGTTAAATAATAATAATAATTGAGAGTAAATCAGGTTTACGTTTTACAAACGATAACTCTAAGGATAGTGAACCTATTCGGGAATAGTTACTGTAACACCGTTTCATATGGAATTACAGACTTATTCCAAAAACCACCGCAGGGGCACTTTTACACGTCAAAAATCTACCAGCGCTTTCAGCGCGGAAGGGAAATAAAAAAATAGTTTCTAATATTACAATATAGATCTCAAATGAAAGCTAATAAATAGCCCATTTCAAATATACAAACATCATAATACTTTGATGCTACCATTTCACAGGAAAATCAAAAAGTACAGTGCTTCTATTTTCTTAATGTAGTTCGGCAATCTTCGTTTTTGTATGAAACACGAGTGACAGATATACTGTCAGTTGCGAGTGCAAGGGTGATAGCGATAGACAGCCGAACTCTATAAGAAGCTCGTAGTATTGTACTGAAAGTACTGTATTTTTTATCTATTTATAATACTTATCCTAGCATACAAAACAATGAATATAAAAAAACCATATAAACTTGTCATAACTCAGAATTATATTATTATATTTAAAATATATATATATATCTATATACACGTATTTGTATATATCCCTGTATGAATATGAATATGACAGTGCTAGTGTCATATATGTGGGTATGCATGCTTCCCGCGCCCTCTGTCTAACCAGTAATAAACCAGCAGTTACCCAAGTCGGTTGTTTCATTGCGCTCCCATATATAACAGTGTCGAACGAGGATATTAAAGTACCCACGCGTGTGTAAAAAAAAATAGGTCATGTCTTATTTAGGTAATTTGGCCAATTTTGACCATAAAAAATGCGAGTGGTCAATATTCAAAGGACGGTTGGTACAGTTTTTAAAGGTAAACAGCCAGATCACGGATGAAAAGAAAGGCGCTGTGCTGATAACGCATCTAACCGATGAGTCATACCGCCTGTTGCGCAATCTCGCGCATCCTATCGAGATCGAGGCGCTTGATTATACCAAGCTGGTTGAATTACTCGATGGACATTTTAAACCGAAGAAAGGTACTTATGCGGACAAGGCACGTTTTTTCGGAGCGACACGGGACACAGGTGAAAGTTTAGGAGACTGGGCGGCACGGCTGAGGGGCCTCGCAATTTATTGCGACTTCGGCACCGCCTTGGAAATGAATCTAGCGGATCGTTTTGTCCTTGGCTTGGGTCCCGGCCCTGAACGTGAGAAGCTGTTCGAGCAAAGCGCTTCGTCGTTAAAATTATCAGAGGCTTTAAAGATAGCGGAGCAAGCGGAAGCCATTAAGGATGCGAAGGTTGTGATGACGACCGGTTCCACCAGCATTAAGGAGGAACCGCTTTTCCGCGTTTCTAGCGGAGGAGGATACGGTCGAGGCGGCGGCGGCGGCGCGCGGCGCTCCGGCGGCGGCGGCGGCGCGGCGCAGGCGGCGCAAGGTCGCGATCAACAACGATGCTCCGTGTGTGGCATGAAAAACCATTGTGGTGAAAAGTGTCGTTACAAAAAATATCGGTGCCAAAAGTGCGGTGTAGTGGGACACTTAAAGAAAGTTTGCAAATCTACGGGACTAAATAGTTTGGAGTGCGAAGTCGGGCCCGGTGACCTTGACGATAATTGCTGTGAGGAATGCCATAATTTTAACCTAAGGTACGCAATTGTTAAACCCATTCTATTACAATTAAATTTAGGGAACGTACTATTATCTATGGAACTAGATTCTGGTTCTGGAACATCGGTCATATCAGAGAAATTATATAACGATCTTTTCCTTAATTACAAATTGGAACAGTGCAATGTTAAAATGTGCCTTTACAACGGACATAAAATCTCGCCACTGGGTTATTTCACGATAGATGCAACTTATGAAAGTCTTACGAAAAGGATTAATATTTTTGTTGTAAAAGAGGGTGGACCGCCCTTGCTCGGGCGGGACTTTATGTCCGCGTTTAACTTAGCGCTTACAAGTAGATTAAATAAAATAAGTGATGATTGCGATGTTGACCGAGTGTTGGAACAATTCCCTGAATTATGGCGGGATGAGCTGGGTTCATTTAATAAGTTTAAGGTAAACTTAGAATTGAAAGAAAACGCAACTCCTAAATTTTTTAAACCACGACCAGTACCATTTGCCTTAAAAGATAAAGTAGAAGATGAATTGAGCCGGCTCGTGAGTTTAGGTATCTTAGTGCCCGTTAACCATTCTGAGTATGCGACGCCTATAGTGCCTGTTTTAAAAGGAAACGGTAAAGTCAGGATTGCAGGAGATTTCTCAGTTACTCTCAATAAAGATCTCATTATAGATAAATATCCGTTACCGCGGATTGAGGAGGTATTCGCAAAAATAGGAGGAGGCGAACATTACAGCAAAATTGACCTAAAAAACGCTTATAACCAATTTATTTTAGGTGATACATCACAGGCACTTACTACCATTAACACCAGCAAAGGATTGTTTAAATATACCCGACTCGTTTATGGTTTGGCTAACGCGCCGGCCATATTTCAGAGATCAATGGAAACTCTTTTATCACAAATCGATGGAGTAAGCTGTTGGCTAGATGACATCTGTATAACAGGTCCGAACAAAATGGTTCATTTGCAAAGGTTACGTGAAGTGTTAAGTAGACTCAGCGAGGCGGGACTTCGCCTACAGAAGGAGAAGTGCGAGTTTTTTAAAAATAGTGTAACCTATTTAGGTTACACAATAAACAGCCATGGGTTGCAAACTTGTACTGACAAGGTCAAAGCGATTTTAAACGCACCAGACCCTACAACCGTGCCGGAAGTAAAACGTTTTCTAGGGGTGATAAATTATTACAGGAATTTCATTCCTAATGCGTCTAGCCTTCTGAGTCCCTTGCATGAGCTGTTGCGGGCCGGAGCCGAGTGGCAGTGGGGTGAGCGGCAGCGCCATGCCGTGCGACTCGTAAAGCGCGAGCTGGCCTCCGAGCGCGCGCTGGCGCACTTCGACCCGCACGCGCAGCTGGTGCTGGCGGTGGACGCGGGCCCGGCCGGGCTCGGCGCCGTGCTGTCGATGCGCGACGCAGACGGCCGCGAACGCCCACTCGCTTTCGGATCGAGGTCGCTCTCTAGTAGTGAACGTAATTATAGTCAAATTCAGAAAGAGGCGACGGCCATCATGTTTGGCGTAAAAAGGTTCCACCAATACTTATATGGCCGTAGTGAACCATTCATTCTGAAAACGGATCATCGACCTCTCGTTTCTATTTTCAATTTCAAAAACGGAATTTCAATCACGACCGCCTTGCGGCTTCAAAGATACGCGATTATACTATCCGCTTATAACTATACAGTGCAGTATACGAGTAGTGAAAATAACTTAGTGGCAGATTTTTTTTCGCGCGCACCCTTACCTGAAACGACTTGTGATAGCGATAAAGAATTTGATAAGTTTAGCTCATTAAAATTTTTAGATTCGGTCACACCAGCGGTTACGGCCACTGACGTCAGGCGAGCTACAAGTGCGGACTCGGTGTTAATGATGGTCGCAAAGTACATGCGACGCGGATGGCCGCGTAAAATTAATTGTGCCGAAATAAGGCCATACTATCTTTGTAGGACTGACTTAGAATTTGAGAACGGGTTCTTATTACGAGGTCATAGGGTCGTCATTCCTTTGGAGCTAAGGGAAAAGATGTTGGAAGAACTTCATAGCACCCACCAAGGAATCGTTAAAATGAAGAGCAATGCGCGTAGCAGAATGTGGTGGCCGGGCATCGACGGCGACATCGAGCGACGCAGCGGCGCCTGCAGCGCGTGCCTGGCGCAGCGCGCTGCGCCGCCGCGCGAGCCGCCCGCGCCGTGGCCGCGCCCCCCCGCGCCCTGGCACCGCATTCATATCGACTACATGTCTTTAGGGCAAAAGGTATTCCTGGTAGTGGTTGACGCCTTCAGTAAGTGGGTAGATTGTTTGCTCATGAGTAACGGTACCACAACACAAGCATTAATTTATAAATTGAAATATTTATTTTCAATTTTCGGGATACCAAAAGTCCTAGTATCGGACAACGATGTAAAAATTAATTGCATCGAGTTTAACCGGTTTTGTTCCAACAACGGCATTAAGTATTTAAATTCACCCGTGTACCACCCTAATAGTAATGGTCAGGCCGAAATTGCTGTAAAAAAATTGTAAAAAAATGATAAAATCTGTTATAAACGAAAACATGAATCAACAGTTGTTATTAGATAAATTGTATGGTTGTTTATTCGAGTACAGAAATACAGTGCACTGTACTACCGGCACCACACCTGCTAAACTAATGTTTGGAAGGGATTTAAGGTCGCGGCTCGATTTAATTCTGCCTTCAGATAACTGCTTACCCGAGCAGGATAAAACCAAATTGCAAAAAAACCGACGTTGTTTTGAGACTGGAGAAAAAGTTTGGGTCCGCTGGTACAGTGCGCGTAAACAAATTTGGGAATTAGGTATTTTAAAAGAAAAAGTTGGGAATAAGATGTTTAAAGTATTTGTATATAAATTTAATTCTAGTTGCATAAGGCATATGGACCAGTTACTTAAGCATAAGGGTCCTATTGGTATGGGTGATAATGTTTGTGATAATAGGGTGACAGATGTCGTTTCTAGCGCTCACACGCCATCATTGCCTGCTCCACCACCGCCTGAAACGGTAAACATTTCGGGAACAACAAATATATCTGGGGACGAAGAATGTGGGGTTTCTCGAGAGTCACTCGATGACGATTTAAATCTAGACCCGGTGGAGGACGAAATGTGGGCGGACTGTGATGGCGAGGAGAGCTCGCCGCCGGCGCCCGAGGCCGACCCGTCGCAGGGCGTGCCGGGGCCGGCGCCGGGCTCGGGCGCTGCATCGGTGCCTGCGCCCGCGCAATCACCAGCGCCCGCGGAATTAAGGCACCGTTTGCGGCCAAGTAAAAATATTAGTTATAAGTTGTAGTGTTAAGGGTTTGTTTTGATATTATGTTTATTTCTGTTTATCAGGTTCGAAAATTAGTGCGGAGGAGATGTCATATATGTGGGTATGCATGCTTCCCGCGCCCTCTGTCTAACCAGTAATAAACCAGCAGTTACCCAAGTCGGTTGTTTCATTGCGCTCCCATATATAACAGCTAGTCAACCACATAAAAAGTCTAAACTCCAGGCTCCGCGCGATGGTAGACACGCGACTGCACGAAGCTCTGGACGCGGAGGACTTCGAGGAGGCCATCCGGAGGGTCCTGGCGGCCGGCACACCCCTCGCGGCGCTCGACTACGCCGGCAGGACGGCCTTGCACTTGTGCATACACAGGAGGGCTCTGGGGCCCTTTCAAGTAAGTCCAAATAGCATCTTACCTTGTCATACTTCAACAAGTGAAAACCCTTTTTAGGGTTCCGTAGTCAACAAGGAAACCTTTGTTTTGCCATGTCCATCTGTCCGCCTGTCCGCGATTTAAGGCTACCTGTCCACTGGAGCGGAGTGAGGCAGCGGTGAGCGAGGAAAAAATCCGCCAATAGGAGAGCTGCCCTGAGCGAGGCTAGGAAAATGAAGTATTCCTATTGGTGGGTCTTTTCCTCGCTCACTGCTCCGCTGCTACCTACCGCTCCGCTCCAGTACAGGCAACTTTACTTAGAGACTCTTGGTACTACAAAAGTACAAAGCCTTTATCGCCCCCCCCCCTTACTGCTAAAACTTCAAATAATAAGAAAATGACAAACATCTTAAATTAAAGCATATATAACGATTTTAAATCGGAAATGCAAGTAATTCGTACTTGGTGTTAACGTTACTTAGGTAACTAATCGTTACTAATATAAATGTTTGTTTATTCCGTCTCTAAGGCATAAAAAGTTAATTTCACAGAATTTTATCCTGGAAAATGGAATAATTCGCATATAATTAAAAACTTCTACGCGGACTGAGTCCACCACAATACTTTTATAGAACTGGTGGAAAATCAAGTATCAAGACATTAAATCCCCTATTATGCTACCCCGGCCCACCTAAGCCATAAATTTGAATTTACCTTTTTGTCATGAGAGATTCTGGCAGACCTATACATAGTATTACTAATGGAAAGCAAGCTTTAAAAAAACCCGACTGCATTATTTGATATTGTCGTCAACATAATGTTATTTTTATAATGTCATTGTTCTTTTTTCTTCATTATTTTGATGAAAATATTATAGTTTTTGTCACTCCCACAACCAACACGAATCTAACGACACATAACTCTTCAAAATCGTTCGAGCCGTTTAGCCTTTAGGCTACAGGAGGTCACAATGGAACGGACATACCCACATACAGTCAACTAATTTGATTTCTAGGCCACTTTGGACTATGTTAAAGTGACGTTGTCAACCAAAATGTAAGAGACTTCCTATGATTTGGTTTACAACGCCACGTTGACAAAGTCCATAGTGGCCTAGGAATCAAATTGGTGGACTGCACATACATACGCTCGAAAAACAGATAATGTAGTCAAGTAAACGTTCGGCATGAAAGCTACAATCATCAGATCGGATTTACTGTCATTAGATACAAATGGAAAATCGGCCTCGTGAAATAACCATTCTGAAGTTGGGTCCAAAGTAATAGTATCCAAAGATAATTTAGTCAAAATGTAATTTTGCTGAAAAGTATTTATAACCAAATTTATTTTCGGTGTAAATTAATTAAGTCCCAATGGAATTTTATCCATTATAAATTATGAGCAAAATGAAATACGCACAAGTGAATGTAGTCTAATAATTAAGACCATATAAATATAATAGTAATTGTACATACTCATATTTCAGGCAGGACGTATTTACAATTGATCATATTTCTGGGTGTAAGTAAATACAAATAGACATATTTTTTTCGACCAATATCATATGGGACAATTTTACCATGGGACACGATTCCATTTTAGACGTTATTCAGGGTGGACAATTTTCCTTTTTGTTGTACTTCAAATGGTCATTTTTCTGAACTGACGTATAAGTTCAAGTGGACTATTTTCCATTTGTACCTAATGACAGTAAATCGATGATCGGTTTCTCTTGTTGCTAGGCAACCGTCTGAGAAGCAAGCTCCTGACTGGGCAATGTTTTACAAGACTACCAAAAAGGAGAGCTAAGTTTTAGGGTCTATCGATGTAGGTATGTATCTTTCTTCGTGAGCTCGTGTAGCGTAAACTGGATTTCAAATTATGGGGTATTGTTGGATTGGTATACACTCATGGAGCGTCATAGATTACCTAGTTTAAAACTCCCTAAGTCCGACGCTGCAGGGGGAGGTTTTTGGAAGCTTATTTGCTGACTTTTCCATTGACCTTTCTACCTAGTTTCACTCCTGCATACATCACTTGCTCGGTTATATCGCCAAAGAAGGTCTGGGGTATGCAAATACATCACTTAGGTATGTATTTGCATAAGCGAAACAGACCAAAGCCGGCAAAAATATTGTTGGCCTGCTTTCATACGTGTGTAAACAGGCCTGCATAACATTCTCGGCCTGTTTCATATATCTGCTGTTTTTTTGTTTTTTTCCTCACAGTAATTGTGTTTGTAAAAAGCGCTGTGCCTGCTAAGGCGTCAAAAGCAAAATATCTAAGTACATAATTATTGCATGCTTTCTCTTTTCTTCAGCCTATGCAGTTGCGCATTAATCGACGAAATTAGTGGTATGAAGGGGGCGCGACGGGGAACACTCCGTCGGTTCACTTATACGCGCCTGCCATTGGTTCGTCCACAAAACAATAGCCTAATATTTTCGGTGCGACTGTACCCATGCGCAAACAATCCTCCATTGACGCTCAGCGGTCTTTTTACATAACGGGATCTATACTACTCTTACCCCCTTACTAATAAACGTTGAGTAATGGTAGTATAGCTATACAATGTTTTGTCCTTATCTGTCAAATCCAAATATCACAATGACAGATAAGGACAAAACATTGTATAGCTATACCACCGTTACTCAACGTTTATTAGTAAGGGGGTTATGGTGGTGGTAAATATTGTAATGAAAAAAGTCTAACAATAGGATCTGTTGCAGGTTCTATTGAGCTATAAAGGTAGCGCGAACTTGGGGGACGCAGACGGCTGCCCGGTGCTGAACGTGGCCATCCTGCACAAGTGGGCCGAGGGCGCGCGCGCCGCGCTCGCGGCCGGCGCTGACGTCACAGCCGTAACCACTGTCTTACCGCGGCCCCTGTCCGCCCTCTGCATCCTCTCGCCTGAAACGATGAGGAGATTATCACAAGTGATGCAAAAAGGCGCATTAATAAGATATCCTTCAGTGCATCGCTCCTTTTTAAAAGATTTAAATTTAATTGTACGTATTGGCAATAAAATTCTAAAGCATAAAGAGTTTATGTACTAACGAGTTCTTTGTCTTGTTACAGTACAAGCAAACGCCAATTAATTTAGCCGTGGAAATGGATGAATTAGGGCTGCTCGAAGAGATCCTCGATGAGCGGAGAGAGGCCGTAGACAGTCCCAACGTGTTCGGCCAGACTGCGCTCTACACAGCGGTGATAAATAAAAACTTGCCAGCAGTTAAAATCCTCCTAATGAGACGTGCTTCTGTGGATAAAACCCCCGAACTGCTGCACGAAGCTGTTGATCATCCTTATATCTTGAAGTATATTTTAGATAACACTTATGTAGCCGACTCTTTTGACCGTAATGGGTATCTAGTATTACACAAAGCTGTAATTATAAATTGTCCAGAATCTGTGAATTTCCTTTTGAAACGATTCAATAACCCAAAGCTGAAGATTAAAGGCGATGGAATGACCGCTCTGCACTTGGCTGCATTGCACGCAAGTAACCAAGCCGCTCAGGTTATACTTGAGCATGACCCCAGCACAGTTAACGAGCTTGATGCCGATTGCAACACTCCTTTGGCCATCGCAGCCGAAAGAGGCAACAAGGCGCTCACATTGATGCTGCTCAAGAATGGCGCTGTGTTATCAACTAAAAGCAACAAGAAAAAAACCGTAATTGAATTGTTAGCAAGCAGATTGCTCGACTGTTCAAACTTTATTGAGCTGGTTTTTGATGAATTCATTAACACTGATAAAAACTACATTAACGTTGATTACGGATTCTTAACAGACACAGAGGGAACAAGTCAAATTAATGTTATTGAGGAATTTGTAAGATGTGGACAGAGCAAGATCCTGCTGCACCCCTTGATCGAGAGTCTGTTGTTCCTGAAGTGGAGACATCTCCTGCCAGTTTTCTGTTTCATAATAGGAGTTTACTCTGTATTTATTATCACGTTCAATATATTTGTGGTCCACACATTTTACTATAGAGATATAGATAGCCGCAATTATACGAATTCTTCGGACAAAACTGAGTCAAAGACGCAAGGACTGTTTGAGATGCACGGCGAGTGGTATTGGCTGTTGCTTGCGTTGATATACGGTTCATTAATTGCTATGCTCGGGCTGGTGAGTCCTTTTAAATATATTGGTATTTTTCATGATTTAACAACTTTGTAAGGTTAAGCCAGGTGTTTAGCCTTGGATTTGTAATGCTATTACCTACTACATGTTAGAACCCTATCTTTCTCAAATATTAATTCGATAATTAAATCATGATCACAATTGACTTATTAAATTGGCCGGTCCCGTGACACTTGCATTCAGCCACTTCACTTCACTATCACGGTCGTCTGTTCACCCTGTTTAGAACCTACCAATGCTGCGATGAATTAGATAATACCCATCCTGTAATAACATCGTTTCACTACCTAATTATCGCCGAAGTATTAAGCATTGCTCTTTCAACGGTGGCCGATGGTTTTAAACAACCACGCACTAGAAAACACAGCGAGGGCAAGCCCCTCGGAAAGCGTAGTAAAAAACTGGACGGGGAATCCACTGGGTGCGGGCGGCACGGAAGCGATCACCGTGGCGATCTTTAGAGGAGGGGCATTCCCTACATGTACAGCAATGAACAGTCCTGGTTTATGTAATGAAGATAATATTGTTTGTTTTAGGAATTGTTTTGTATTAATTTGAAAAGACTTCGATACTTTGGGCACCTGGAATCGTGGGTCAAACTGTGCGTCCTGGCGCTGGGCGCTGTTTTGCCCTGCGCGGTAATAGTGGCGGAGCCAGCGGACTGGCAGCGCCATGCCGCCTGCGCCGCGCTGCTGCTAGGCTGGCTGCAAGCCATGTTCCTGCTGGCGCGGTTTCCGTACTGGGGCAACTACGTCCTCATGTTCGGAAAAGTTGCCCTTAACTTGCTGAAGGTTACAAAATCTATCTCAGCCGTATTGGACCCTCCCTTTGCTTAGTGTTATTTTACCTATAGTGGATGTACCAAAATTCATAATACATGTAAACTCTAGCATACTGCATTGACAGTTAGTTATTATAACTAGAAGCGAAAATTACATAGGTACATAGTAAAATTGCGCAAAACCTACTTCTTTATTGCATTCCTTCATTTCTTTACAATTGTTTTTTTTGACACAAATTCTATGTGAACAAATTTTTCTTCTAGGTCCTCGTGACTGCGGTGTTTCTGATCATTGCCTTTTCCTTCTGCTTCATGATCCAATTTCGGTCTCAAAGCCCTTTCGACGGTCCGTTCCCTGCGTTTGTCAAGACCCTAGTCATGATGTCCTCGGAGTTCGAGTACGAAGACTTATTTGGATCAAAGTACCACAATGAGCTTCAGGAAACACGGTCCGTAGTCCGTCTGCTCTTCGTCCTGTTCGTGATCTTCCTGGCGATAGTGCTGATGAACTTCATGATCGGCGCCGCCGTCAGCGATATCAAAGACTTGAAAGTGACGGGCAATATAAGGAGGCTAATGAAGCAAGTGGAGCTGCTAAGCATATTAGACAGCGTCGTACACGGCGGTTTACTTGACAAAATATTCAAAAAAACTTTCAGTGATGGGCGGTATCATAAGAAAATAAGGATCAGGTGCGGAATCCAGGTGACGTGGTTAGTAGATTGCGCCACCACGCGAACGATGCTGCTGTATGATTCTGAAGGTCTGTTCCAGTTTTATACTAACACGTTATTGCCTTTGCACAAAGCATTTGTAGATTTAGCCACGAAAAAGAAAGAGGTGCAAGAATGCAAAAACAATAACAGAATAAGCTGTAACATTGGCGCTGTAACAGGGGGAAGACAGAAAGATGAAGCTATCGGAAATTATTCTTGTTGCAGTGATCAAATAAAATTACATCGTGTTCGTGAGTTGCTGCAAGCACAACTCAATAAACAAACGAATCGCGCTTATTTGCCTTACCCGAGTTTAACAATCTAGCATTATACCATTATTACCTGCATGTTATAAAGGAATTGACGTCAGAAAAAGTAAGAAAATATATATATATATAATAAAATCGGAAAACCGAATAGTTAGTTGGCCTTCCAAGAGGTAGACTAACGGTCTTAAACTGCTACGAACGAACTCATGTCGAAGACCACAGGTGGGCACCAGAACTCCTTAAAGTTACTGAAATAGGTCTGACTTCTTTGTTTTTTAATCGTTTAGTTATTTGACAAATCTTTTTAGTAAACGTACCTTATACTACTATTAACCTATGTACATTCTACCTGTGTGTTCCCACCGCTCTTTTAAACTTACTATCCCTCTACCAAACCATTTTCTCTTTAAATTCTTTCGCGCGTCATCATCATTTCAGCCAGTATTCCTCCAGTGCTGAACATAGGCCTCTCTCTGATTTCAAGCGATGAACGATCCAATGCGGCCTGCATCCACTGACTTCCTACCACCTTTATTATCTAAGTCAGCTGTCCATCGTGCAGGCGGTCCTCCTACGCTGCGCTTGCTATGTCGTGGTCTCCACTCAAAAATCTTTCTGCCCCAACTGCCGTCGGTTCTTCGGCGGTAATTTACACATGCATAATTCTTGCAAGTTACTATTGGACATTTCTCGTAGATTTTTTCTTGGTGGAAATGAGGTCGTAAGCGAGTTTTAGGGCCTGTTTCACAATCGACAAGTAAATTTATGTGCCAGTTAAAATTAGCCCTCTCCTTGTCTATGTTCAAGTGTAAGAAAAGGAAAGGGCTAAATTTATGTGTCAGATATGCTTTACTTGACGATTGTGAAACAGGCCCGACTAGCAATAAAAATTGCAGAAGTTACTGGTGTCTTCCTCTATCTTTTAAGTTGTGTGATGAGCGCAAGAATTTGTTCGTGAGTCTTGCACGTTTTCTATACATTTAAGTTTGAGTATGTATTTCTCCTTAGAAGCACCTATGTTTATCGTTGTCTAGTACCTATAGTACAAGCCTAGTTCGGGACTAGGTTAATCAGGGTGAGATTGTCCCTATGATATTTCTTTATTTCCAAACGCTTTGCGTGCATTTGCTTGAACAAGATGTATTAGAGGTACTAAATTTGTTTAGTAATAAGATAATTTTAAATTGCCTTTTTAGTTAATTTTGTATTTACTCCAACAATTTATCCTTATTGTATAATACAATATTATAATTTCAAAAGTGAGTTTCCTTGTCCCATCGCCACGGTTCAACGCTTCAGACGATTGACACAAAATTAAAAACAGATTGTTTGTGTAGGCCGAAGACCGGGGGAAAGTACCTTTTACGTTACGAAAAATCAGAGTTCCTGAGGGAATAACGATAAATGAACTTTACGTAGACTGTTTCACTATTCAACGGATTACAATTCTAGAGGAATTTGGCCAAATGTGATTTTTTAATAATTCGCGCCTGTTGTCCACGAATTTCGATGTTGGAATGCCCGAATTAATACGAATCTTATATGAGATGCTGCTTTTTAGCGTCCCAGGGCAGTTTGGGTAAAGTCGATGACACTAAATAGTACAAGATATAGACCAATAGTGGGACCGGATTTTTGCCCTAAAAGTTTTTACAATTCTAATGTTGGAAAAATGTTGTTTATATGGCATGGTACATATTTCAATATGTCCGAAACCCCCAAATAATTTTTTCTAACTTTTGATATTATTGTTATTTAGCATGCCTCCAACGACATATCAAAAGAGAACAAACTCTAATGTTATCAAAACCTATTATTGTTCCACTACTGGTCTAATAGTAAGTATGAGAGCGAGTAAGGAATTGTTAAAACCCGGAAGTCTTTTTAAAACAGCTGGGTAGTGATTCTTTCAAAAGCAAAGGTGAGCGAACGCAGGAGTGAATGTCCAAGCGGCAAGTTTAAGTAGTCCCGTCAAAGCGAACAAAACACATTTCAGCGCGTGTATTCAATTTGAGAGCATGGCTTCTCGAACGTATAAGGCTGCCTAATTGAGAACGCACGAGCTAAAATGTGTTTTGCTCGCTCTGACGGGACTACTTAAACTCGCCGCTTGGACTTCACTCCTGCATTCGCTCACCTTTGCTTTTGAGAGAATCACTACCCTGCACTGTATGCGAAATTTACAAACGTAACTTTAGCTACACTACACCATTAAAATACTCAAATGTATTCTTCGTCTTGTTTCAAACATTTTACCTCTTAGATAAGAAATTGCTGGAATAACATTGACGCGCACGGCAGAGCACAGGCAAGTTTAAATAACATTCCTTCACTTACCCCAAGCATATCCTGTAGATCTAAATGGTAGCATCAATATTATAAGTACTCGTATAGTACTATAGATATTATTTTCACACATACACACATATACAGGGTGTTAGGCAGAAGGTTGCTCAAACTTCATGGACTTACTCTGTAGGTGATACTCATCAACTTTTATTATGGGACCAAAATCAAATTCGCGAAAAAAAAACAGCTGTTCTATACAAACTTTGAGAGCTAAACAGCCGAAATGTATGGAACAGCTGTTTTTTTTCGCGATTTTGATGTTGGTCCCATAATAAAAGTTGATGAGTATCACCTACAGAGTAAGTCCCTGAAATTTGTCCAACCTTCTGCCTAACACCCTGTATACGTACATTTTAGTTTTCATAGTGTATTGAATTTACAATCAATAGTTTCAAAGGTATCTACGGAAATTGCATTTTTGTCACTGGCGGACGGGACTCGCTCATTTTACCTAGTATAAAACAAAGTCGATTTGCGCGTCTGTCTGTCCATCTATCTGTATATACGATAACTCTTTCTAAGCCATGCAATGAACTTTAATGCGGTTTGTACCATCAGTTAATTTTCTACGGAAATTTGTTATCACTACATGTTATAAAAGAAAGTCCCTTGCCGCGTCTGTCTGAATGTTTTGTATGATCTCAAAAACTACTGAACGGATTTTGATGCGGTTTTCACCATCAGTTAGGTATATTGTCACGGAAGGTTTTTATGTATCATAAATTTTGGTTTAGGTATGTACGGGTGTTACAGAAAACTCACATATACCGGAACGAAGCGAGGGCGGGTCGCTAGTTGACTACATTGACTTTTATAGGCACTGACAATTTACAATTGGGCAAACGAGTAGGTAACAGTAATATATTCAAAATTTAAACAATACAATACCTTCATTATTTATGTTATCCAGTTCTAATACGATGCGTTGAATACGTCGATCTTAACTTTAAACCTTTTTAAATCTTTCATTCATACATAATTATCACAAAACAATAAGTTACTCTTGCATCGAGCTCTAAGTCTAAAGTAAAGTACTGGTTAACTGCAGGGGGTTAAGTATGCTATGCGAGATTTACTGTGATATTTTACGTCGTTCATATGAAAATAAGAAAATATGACATAACGTCACACTTTAAGATGCTTAGTAATAAAAGGACTCAATTCACACAAAATACACTTTTATTTAAAACCTTAAATGTTTACCCTTACGTTAGAATATGGAATAGACATATTTGACACTAAATCGCGTTTGACGAGGTTTGACGTATTCTCCTCGCCTCGCATGCTAAGCCCACAGCGCATAGAATTTTCAAGCTAATTGGGCTAAAGAATTGTGACACCACAATTATTTCTAATATTGCGAATGCTGGTTCAATTATTACAGAATGAGAACTTGGCCTGCACTTTAAGATTTGTCTTTGATGGGATAAATCTTACCTTAATTCAATGTTACTTGTTTTTCCGGGCCGCCATATTTGTCGATAAGTAAGGGGAAGCGGGGCATAATTAATCGGACAGCTAATAAATAAAATAATAATTTGTTTGATGAAGTTAATTTGTTATGCAAAAATTATGCGCACTCTTGCGCATAATACGAGTATCTTATTGTAACGCACGTTGAAATTAAAAATGGTCACCATTAATAAGTATTACATTAACTCATTGTAGTTTAACTGGTTTGTTCATTTGGAATTTTGGCACACATAAACTAAGTACACACAAAGTACACAATTGGTGGACTTATTGCCTTGCACAAGACAATAAAACACTAGTGAGATTTTATTAAACGAGCTGTTAAATGTAAAATGTTGCACTTCATATACGTATCTATCTTTGTCTCTACTTATACTGTAAATCCTTATTAATTCAAATGATAATGATAAATAGACATATTATAAATAAAATTATGGAAAAATTAAACTGTCATAGATTTTTACAAAATTAAGTAGATTCATGCACAATGCAAAATTTCTAAACAATAGATATAAATATTAATATTTACAAAATTTAAATATCGTCCGACACACTTTTACCGTCTATTGTGCCTAATTAGGAATTTATTTATCTAATTAGGAATATTAACGGGGGAAAAAACGTAGTATCGCTATTATTATAACAGTAAGATGGCCTATTGTACAGGTGTATGGATATGTTACTTTTTATGTTTGTGTTTTAGTAAATAAATAAATAAAGGATAAATTTTAGGGGAAAATGTCACACCAATTGCTCTAGTCCCAAATCAAGGTCTAGGCTTGTACTATGGGTACTAGACAACGATATAAATACTTATATAACGAAATATATACTTAAATACATAGAAAACATCCATGACTTAGGAACAAACTAACCGCGCTCATCACAAAAATATCTGCCCGTACCGGGATTTAAACCCAGGACCGCTAGCTTCGTAGGGTCACTACCAACTAGGCCAACTCGTCGTCAAAAGTATAGGAGGTTATACGTTCCACTGTATGTTTTTTTAAATGTATGTTCACCGATTTCACCGTCAATTGTGGACCGATTTTAAAAATTATTTTCTTGTTTGATAGAGTATACTTTCGAGGTGGTCCCATTGTCACCAAATTTGAATCTCATGAGGGGATCAGTGAGAAATTGAGGGAACTCCTCGAATATTGTAGGAAAATAAATAGCGGTTTTAGTATTTTTAGTGACAAATCTATCATTTGCATTCAGAAAATATCATTTGGTGAAGTGAAACTGATGATGAAGACCACAGATGGCCAACGAAACTCCTCAACGGTACCAATTTCAAGGGTGGCGATAAGATATCTCGATAAAGATAGGTAGTTGAGCGAGTACAACGAAGAAAGAAAGATGACATTCCCGTGGTGATGCTTGCGGCGAACTTGAAATGTCTTAAAGTTTCATATCAACTAAGAAGTTGGACTACATAAGCTAATTATGATCACTAAAAAGTATAAAATAAAATAAATGTTATAAAAAACAAAAAACCGCCATCAAAAACACAAAAAATAACTTCTTTTAAAATGGTAGGTAATAGGTTAGTCGAACTGAAGTCGGCGACTCACAATATTTTCAACCAAAAGCCGAAAACATTTTACGTGTGTTCATATAAGTTGTTTCTTTATATGTATGACACTGTGCCCCATTGTCCTCACGGGCTGACTCGCGCGTGACTCGGTGTCCTGTCTCGCATTATTACCATGTCATGCACCTTCTCCGACATGTTATTGTGCTATTTATTATAATTTGTATAAATAGAGTTATTCATAAATCCAAACGTGTAACTATTTACGAGAAAGTTCACTAGTAGACTAAAGTGAATGTCTGTAGATTTTTCAGTTGTGTGTCGACTTCAGGTACGTATTTAGCATGATAGATTATATTTAAATATGGTTAAGATAATCGAGGAAGATCCATCAGTCGTCGATGTGTCTACAAATATGACTTTTAAATTTTGACCACAAATTAATAAGTTCTTGACCAATTTACTTTAAACCATCATCAAGTTGAGATTGATGTTCTGTGAACTACTGATAAAGACGGATCTTATATTTTACTAGCGGCCCGCCAGCGGCTTCGCCCCGCTGCAAATTTCTGACTTTCCCGGTGGATTTTTCAATTATTTTCTGTAATACAAACCTTGTCCTGACAATGAAGAACACAACAAAAAAGAAATCAGCCAAATCGGTCTAGTCTTTCGGAAGTTTTGCGATCACATACATTTTGGCGATTCATTTTTATTTATATAGATACGGATTTAAAAACTTAGTGCTGACGCGTCCATACGAAGTTTTACAACTTTGATTACAGTGACCCGTTTCACGAAGCAACAAGTTACAAATTACAAGCGGAACTCACTTTCTAACAGAAGGAGTTAGAAAGAGACTTCCGCTTGTAATTTGTAACTTGTAGCTTCGTGAAACGGGCCTCAGGACGTCACAGTGCATATCGGATATCTCTGTCTAATCACTGTGTAATTAGCAGTTTAAAGGTGCGATTAAACGGCGCGGGGTAGCATGATCTCACGCGGGTCGAGCCGTCCGTGTAGACGCGGCTCGGCTAAATCCGAACACAAGCCTGCTCGTATAAAATCCATGCATATTCCTTAATACAAGAGTCTTTTTGTCCGCAATAATGTCACTATTTAAATAGTTTTTTCATCATTTAGTGTCACTGTTTATTTAACATGCGTAGGTACGATCGAAAGTTAACATTATTTCTCCTTATCCCATTGGAATAAAGTAGGTACAAAAATGTAAACATATCTTTGACGTCGACTGCACATCACCGTGTGTTTCATTTGCCAGCGCTTCGCGCCGCCCGACGCTTCGCGCATCGCGTCGCCGCGCCGGGGTCTGAGAGGGGTCTTATGTTTTCAAATTTAGTAAACGGAGAGATGTAGTATGTAGTATGTTACATGTTTTGATGGTTTCCAGGCTCTGCGATGGTAGACACGCGGCTGCACGAAGCTCTGGAGGCGGAAGACTTCGAGGAGGCCATCAGGAATGCCGTGAGAGCCGGCGCGAGTCTCGCAGCGTTCGACGAAGCCGGCAGGACGGCCTTGCATCTGTGCATAAAAATAAGGATCCTTGAGCCCTTTAAAGTAAGTCTATATAGTGCTAGAATTTGCATGCCACTCGATGCAGAATTTGCGGGTGGCAGGACCTTCAGTGCAGTCTGTCCGGTGTAACCTTATCTTACCTGATCGATCACTGTTTAACCGAACAGCTGTTGCTTGTATACCCTGGAATAGCCAGTGAAATGACTATAACTACGCGTACATTTGGGTTCTCGAGGTTGATTTGGAAGATAGAAAAGAAAAAATAACATTTATTCACAACAAACACATTGAGATAAAATATCATCTAAAAGTAAAAATAAAGAGACGACAGATATAGTGGTACTTGTTACGAAACGGTCTCAACACTGCTTGTGCTGTGCTGATAAACTAACGCTGTTCCTCCGTTAGGACTGCTCAGTGAAGACACGGAAGATGACACAGACATTAGGTGCACTACATTTAGACAACCAAAGGAGAAAAATAAAATATAAATAATAAACATGAACAAACGATTGTGGCCCTGGTTCACAGGAAATACAGAGCCCATTGTATCTGTCTTTGTTATAGTACCTACTTGACCGGATTTTGTTGATTTGTTTATCTATTTCCTTGTTGTTTCGTTTGGAACTGCCTTTAATGCGACCCTAGATCCCAAGCGTTTGAAGTTGTAAATGTTGCCTTGCAGGTTCTGTTGAGCTATAAAGGAAGCGCGAACTTGGGGGACGCAGACGGCTGCCCGGTGCTGAACGTGGCCATCCTGCACAAGTGGGTCGAGGGCGCGCGCGCCGCGCTCGCGGCCGGCGCCTCCGCCACCGCCGTCAGCACTGGCTTGACTACAAACATGGCCGACCACAGACGTGGGGCGGCTGACGTGATGATCCAAAAGATGCTAAACCGCATTCACTTAAGATACCCGACCGTGGACTCATCGTTATCAACGCTTTTTGTAAGAACATTGACACAAAAATTGGTCGCTCCTTACAAGGTTGTGCATAAGCGACTTGCTTCCTACGAGCCTAACAACTATAACATCTTAGTTCAATCACTAAAGAACTTGCTGTTGTTACTATCAACTTTGTTTGATGTAATGTAATGTAACTAATATCATAATTCATAATTATTGTTTAACTAAGAGAAATATCTCTTGGTTGGTTATCATTTTTTTATAATTTATAAATAGAAACACTGAAGCATAAAGAATACCTAGTTTGTATACTCTAGTTTATTGGTTTTGTTTCAGTACAAACAGACACCCGTTCATTTAGCTGTGGAAGTAGATGAATTAGGGTTGCTCGAAGAAATTGTAGATGAGCGAGAAGAAATAGTAGACTGTCTCAACGCGTATAGCGAGACAGCGCTCTACACAGCGGTCGTGAACAACAACATGCCAGCAGTTAAAACCCTTTTAATGAGACGTGCTTCAGTAAATGGAACCCACAAACTGCTACACGCGGCGGTTCGCCATCCTCATATCTTGAAGTATATTTTGGACATCACTGATGCTTGTAGCTTGTTTGACCAATACGGGCAGGCACCATTACATAGAGCTGTAGTGATTAATTTGCCAGAATCTGTAAGTTTACTTTTACAACGATTCAACAACCCAAAACTAAAGACTAAAAACAATGGAATGACAGCGCTGCACTTGGCTGCACAGCACGCAAGTAACCAATCCGCTCACGTTATACTTGAGCATGACCACAGCACAGTTAATAAGCTTGATAACAATGGCAACACTCCTTTGGCTATCGCAGCCGACAAAGGCAACAAGGAACTCGTGTTGATGCTGCTCAAGAAAGGTGCCGTCTTATCGACTAAAATTAACAAGAAAAAAACCGTGATCGAACTGATAACAAGTAGATTGCTTGATTGTTCAAGCTTCTTTGAGCTTGTGTTTGACGAATTCGTTTACACTGATGAATTCAATAACATTATCGTCGATTACGGATGTCTTACACACATACGGGGCACGAGTCAAATTCATGTTATTGAGGAATTTGTGAGATGTGGTCAGAGCAAGATCCTGCTGCACCCCTTGATCGAGAGTCTATTGTATCTGAAGTGGAGACATCTCCTGCCAGTTTTCTGTTTAATAATAGGAGTTTATTCTGTGTTTTTGATCACGTTTAACATATTCGTCGTCCACGCCTTTTACTATAGAGATAGAGACAGCCGAAATTTAACGAGTGTCGGTATCAAAACTGAGATGCACGGGATGTATTGGCTGTTGATTACGTTGATCTACTGTTCATTAGGCGCTATGCTCGGATTGGTAAGTTCATTAAAAATTACTTTTTTTCTTGTGTGCTACTCAAACCAGACCAAATTTAGTCGTCTCAGTACGACATTATTTGTGCCCTTGTGAGCATATCGTATGAGAAGATTACGTCTAGATGCTTCCATTTAACCCTTGACGCATCGACTGTATACACTATGTCTTATTATTCCAAGTTTTTTTCCTGTGTTGGGTTACGCAACATCTTTTATCTTGGGTTTTAACAGCTCTTTCTTGCACCAACACTACCAATTTTAGGGACAATACCTTTTTTGAAAAATCGGATTTAAAGGGAATTCTGATGAAAGACATAAGACTACTTGATTCGTCTACATTATATCAGCAAAAAGATATCCACAGCTAGACATAGGCTACTACGACTGCTACAAACCCCGCAACATCATAGGAGGTACGTTTTACACTCGTTGACTCATCTTGTGTAAAACCTACCATCATCGCAGCCTCTAGTTGAATAATTACCGATCTAAAATAACAAAATTGAAACAAGGCTGAATCATCGCCGAACTTTCTACTATTTTGCACTTTGCAAGTTCAACGTAATAGCCGATGGAGCCAGAGGGTTCTCGAATGGCGATCACGGCCCTGAAGGGGTTACGTAGGGAGAGGCAAACAAGGTGTACTTAAAAAAACTGGTAAAGGACGTAGAAAACGCTGGATGCGGGTAGCATATAAGCAATCCGTGGGGAAATTCTGTTTTGTCACGTCCAGCAGTGCACGATTTCATGATGATGATAATAATGGTTGTTTCAGGAATTGTATTGCATATATTTAAAAAGGCTCAGGTATTTTGGGCTTACGGAGTCGTGGGTGAAACTGTGCATGCTGGTGCTGGGCGCTGCTGTGCCCTGCGCCATAACCGTGGCGGAGCCGACGGACTGGCTGCGCCACGCCACCTGCGCCGCGCTGCTGCTGGGCTGGCTGCAAGCCATGTTCCTGCTGGCGCGGTTCCCGTACTGGGGCAACTACGTACTCATGTTTGGAAAGGTTGCCATCAACCTGCTAAAGGTTAGAAAAGCTGCTAGCGAACTTGGACCCCTGTTTTTTGGTGTTATTGCCTCCAGTAGATGTACCACAATAGATATGAATAGAAATGAAACAATTTTTTCAGTAAATTGGCTACATCTTTCTCACGGTGGTAATATGAAGTAAATCTACCAGCGCTTTGGGCAAGACCATCGTTGCAGAGAAGAAGCTTTTATATGTCGTGCCATATTCATATTTCTATTACTAATTCCATGACAAGACTATAAGAATCAGCCAACTTAACAGAAGTATAAACCTTCACGTATATCACCAATCTGCTCAAAGACGTTGTACCTAGGTTATTCTTTATTAATTTGATGTATATGTTTTTTTTTCAGGTTCTCGTAACAGCAGTATTCCTGGTCATTGCTTTCTCCTTCTGTTTTATGATTCAATATCAGTCCAAAAGGCCCTTTGACGGCCCGTTTTCCGCGTTTGTCAAGACCATTGTCATGATGTCCTCGGAGTTCGATTATGATGATCTATTCGGAACAAGCCACGACAGTGAGCTTCAGGATAGAAGGACAGTAGTCCGTCTGCTCTTCGTGCTGTTTGTGATCTTTGTGGCGATAGTGCTGATGAACTTCATGATAGGCGCCGCGGTCAGCGATATTAAAAATTTGAATGTGACGGGCAATATAAAGAGGCTAGAGAAGCAAGTGCAGCTGCTGAGCATTCTAGACAGCCTCGTACACGACGGCGGTAAACTCGAGAAAAAGTTCAAGAAGACTTTTAAAGATGGACGGTATCATAAGAAAATAACGATCATGTGCGGAATCCAAGTGCAGTGGTTTGTGGCGTGCTCCACCACGCGGCCGATACTGCTGTACGATTCTAAAGCTCTATTTCAGTTGCATTCGAATACATACTTATTGCCTTTGCATATGGCATTTTTAGATATAGCAACGAAAAAGAAAGCGGTACAAGAATGCAAATGCAATAGCATATTTAGATGTCAGCCCGACGTAGTGCCTCAAGGAAGAGAAGATGAAGTCGACAATAATAGTTCTTGTTCCATTGAGGAAATAATATTAGATAGTAAAGTGCTTCAGGCGCCACCCAATACACAAACGGATAGCTCTTATTTGCAAGAATTAAGCTCCAAAATCGAACAGCTGACGTCAGAGTTGGGTATCGTAAAGCAGATGACATCAGATATAGCTGCAAACATCAAGAAAAGAAACGAAATTTAAGGTACCTACTCGTAAATAATTATGACACCAATTTTAGCCAAGTGTAATTTTCTTCGACCAACTTGGAGACCACGAAATAACCATATCGCCAATGTGTCTGTTCTTTTGATATACCTATTAAACTTGATTGTGTTTTCTTGAAACTGTTTAATGCAAAAATACGATTAGAAACAAAGACCTCGATAGTTTTATTTTTCAAACATGACCCCTTTTTCGCATGTTTTTGGTTGAATCTCCAAAATCCTGCGATCTTTAGCGATGATTTTTGATTTAATAGGTGAGAACTTGTAATTTCTTAATCCTGGTGCACCATATCTACTTTATATATATAAAAGGCAAACCTGACTTACTGACTTATATATCAACGCACAGCCGAAACTACTGTACCTAGAAACTTGAAACTTGGTACAAGGGTTGCTTTCATGATGTAAGTGAGCACTAAGAAAGGATTTTCCGAAAATCGACCCCCAACGGGAAGAAATGGGGGGAATAGTGGGAAACAAATTCTACGCGTACGAAGTCGCGGGCGTCCTCAAGCTTTTAATAAATGTTGTGGGTTTTTAGTAAAGAGCGATCATTTGAATTTGACGTTGGTATCGACCTATTTCTATCTCACGATCTTCGCGCGATCAAGATAAAAAGAACGCGATCATAGATTAACGTTGCAGAAGCGACGTTATGAATGAACTAACGGTGCCACTACTCCCCCCATTTCTTCCCTTTGGGGGTCGATTTTCGGAAAATACTTTCTTAGTGCTCACTTACATCATGAAAGCAACCCTTGTACCAAATTTCAAGTTTCTAGGTACAGTAGCTTCGGCTGTGCGTTGATATATAAGTCAGTAAGTCAGGTTTGCCTTTTATATATATAGATATTATATAGATTACACATTATCCAATTTAAACTTTTATTTAATGTTTTTGTCGGTTACTCATAGGTACGTCACATCAACTATATTGCTAATGCTGTTCCAACTATTATCCGAATCCAAACTTAAATACCTATATTTTAGTTTGCTTTTTGATGGGACAAATTTTACCTTAAAATGTATGAGATGAGACTTGTTTTTCCGCCACCACATTTGTCTACAGTAACAGGATGCCGGGCATATCACTCGCACCTTTTATGACAATTTATTGTGTTATTTATTACATTAATATATTAATAAGAGTTGTGTACTAATCCAAGTTGTAACTATTTACGGAAAAGTTTAGCTGAGTGAAAGTCTGTTGATTTGTTAGTTGTGCGTCGATGTAAGGTACGTTTTTGGCATATTGATAATAAATTTGGTTTCATTATTTAAATGTGAAAATGGTGGAGATATTCAGGAATGCCTATGTCCAGCAGTTGTCCTGCCTGTGGCCCTAGACATGCATATCGCTAACGTATTGATTGTCGAAAACTGACAAAGTGTAGGTATATGGAATTGACATAAAAGCTCGACGCATTTTCGAAATGGAGAACGTTCGCTAAACGCAACACCATACACGATTTGTCAATGGAATATGAGCCTGTTGTGAATGTCATAGAGTCAATTTTCTAATTCGATTGTAATTCATACAAACAAAGGAAAATCTATTTTATTTCCTTTGCAATGAATCTTTATTCCAATGGCTGTATTACGTACAATTTTTTGTACGAGGGCCAGACGAGGATAACAGCGTAGCCAAGATGCAATCACTGCTAACGATTCTGTTTTCTATCGACTCGAACTGTATGGAGTTGACATAAGTGGTCGAGCGATCTGACATCGAGGCTAGACAAGTTTCTTAACGCTAACGTAAACCATTTTCGAATACTGACCAAATGTATGGAACTGACGTAGGCGTCTGACAGCTTACGTCAATTCTATACATTTTGTCGATTTTCGAAAATCGCTTACTTTGCGTTTTGAATCTTGACTAGGCCGCCGGACGTTTTATTCTCTTAAAAAATCATGCAAGTTTGCTCACTCGACGGGTCCGCTTAACCCGTGAGCTGAGAGTGCACGCCCTTAAATGTGGTTTTTAAGCTCTGACGGAACATCTTTAAACTCACCGGTTAATAATTGGTGTGTTGAGTTCAAGAACGAGTGGTTACCATACTACCACTATCATGTTGAAAATCAAAATGGAAGCCATTCCTAAGGAATTAATTTTGCACGCGACAATCTAACCTAACCTAATCTCTCTATTCTAATCTATCTATTTATCTGTATTTCTGTCTGTCTGCCTGTCGAATGGATATGTCCATCTATTTGTCTGACTCCCTGTCTTTCACATTCTTTTATTCTCAGGAACGACCAATCACAAACAAAATATAAACTTATGAGGCATCATCGGTCACGCACTGGCGGCGTGATGCGCGATGCGTCAGGCGACACGCGAGGCACGATACGCGGGCAAAAGCGTTTATAGAGAAACGAAACGTTTCTTCGTGGTCTCATATCGACGGTGGAAAGGAGAAACCCTTTAAGCGACATGATGGGCGAAATTGAGTAACCCGGCTCAAAAGACGCAAAAAAAAAGGCGATTGCAACGATATATATACAACTCAATTTCGCCCATCATGTCGCTTAAAGGGTTTCTCCTTTCCAACGTCGATATATTACCATATGTTTGATTCTCCCGCGCATCGCGCCCCCCAACGCCTTCGCATTGTATCACCAGTTCCTGAGAGCGTCTAAGATTTTGGAATTAAGTTAAAGGTCGCATACAGTATGTTACATGTTTGATGATTCCAAGGCTTTGCGATGGTCGACACGCGACTGCACGAAGCTCTGGAGGCAGAAGACTTCGCGGAGGCAATCAGGAGTACCCTGAGAGCCGGCGCGAGTCTTGCGGCGTTCGACGAAGCCGGCAGGACGGCCTTGCATCTTTGCGTACACAGGAGGGCTCTCGGGCCCTTTAAAGTAAGTCCAATTGGCATTGGCATAAAAAGGGCCTTGTGCAATCTGTACGTTACATCTTAGTTACCTTGGTTCTTGAATGAAACACGTACCTTTAACTCTAGTATTATAATGATAGGGAACTCTGTTGGTCCAAGAGCCCGCGACGGTCAGACGTTCCTGATTTTATAAAATGCTAGCATGTACATACCTCGCGCTGCACCTACGGTAGACTTTTAAAGTGTCTGACAAGGTGTAAGAACTATCGAAACCTTCTGATTACTGAGAAAACATCTTTTGATAGTTCCTCAAGTAACATAATATATAATTTAGCTTGTATACTATAACGTAAGTATAATTATAATTCTGTATAATTTAAGGTCGCTGACAGGGGGTTGCAACTGTATTAATTGTCTGACAATAGACGACGTGATTTGTAATATTATTCCAAATAAAATATGAGAAAACTGAGCGTTATACTTTAACGAAATAGAGGTGCAATTTTATACACCTTTGCTACCTGTTACCTTTCAAAGCCACCGTGATTCAAACTTCATAGTCGGGGATCGTTTTTACTTGTATTAGGGATATACACAGAAACTTTCAGGTTTTATGAAAAAGGAACGTTTGGTCATCGCGGGCACTTACTCTATGTCTCACCCGCACTCTTATGGGTAGGGTCACCATGGCCAAAACCGAGAGTAAAATCGATAGTCCCTTCGAACACAACAACAGAGGGCTTATTGTCTAACGCACTCGCAATCGCAACCGGCTTCAAAGAGGAGCAATTGTTTTCATTTTGTATGCAGACAAGCCTTCGATTTTCAAAATGAAAACGATCGTGATTGCGAGTGCGTTAGACAATAAGCCCGCAGTACACCTCAGTCTCTCTGGATGACCGTGCCGGTCATATCAATCAAAAGAGGACATGCCCAAACAACGGTAAATTATAGGGAAGATGGTGATGTTAACTATTAGCTATGACTCATCATAACTTTGTGCAATATTATAAGGCCTCTTCAAATTTTGAATGTTGCGTCGCAGGTTCTATTGAGCTATGAAGGTAGCGCAAACTTGGGGGACGCAGACGGCTGCCCGGTGCTGAACGTGGCCATCCTGCACAAGTGGGCCGAGGGCGCGCGCGCCGCACTCGCGGCCGGCGCTGATGTCACAGCCGTAACCTCCATGATCGGTTGGAATCGGATAACCATTAAAAACCCAATAAAAAAGCTGGATGACTTCGAATTAAGATACCCGACCGTTAATCCATCGTTTTCAGAGCTTGTTGTAAGTATCAGGAATGAAACCCTTAAGCAAGTTTGTAGGTAAGTACCTGTTTCATGTAGGTACTATGACGAGTTTCTTGATTTGTTTCAGTTCAAACAGACACCCGTTCATTTAGCTGTGAAAATTAAAACAATAGGGTTACTCGAAGAAATTCTAGAAGGTCGGAATAAAATAGTGGACTGTACCAACACGTATGGCGTGACCGCGCTCTGTGTAGCGATCTGGAACAACAACATGCCAGCAGTTAAAACCCTCCTAATGAGAGGTGCTTCTGTAAGCAAACCCCGCATTCTGTTAGCCGCGGCTGCTAGCCACCCTTATATGTTCCTTTATATCTTAAAGCATATTTTAGACCACGCTGATGCGGCAAACTTTTCAGACCACGATGGATTTGTAGCATTACACAATGCCGTAGTCTTAAATTGTTCAGAATCTGTGAATATACTTTTGAAACGATTCAAGAACCTAAAACTGAAGATTAAACGCAATGGAATGACCGCTCTGCACTTGGCTGCATTATACGCAAGTAACCAAGCCGCTCAGGTTATACTTGAGCATGACCCCAGCACAGCTAACGAGCTTGATGACGATTGCAACACTCCTTTGGTCATTGCAGCAGAGAGCGGCAACAAGGCGCTCATATCGATGCTGCTCAAGAAAGGCGCTGTCTTATCAACCAAGAGTAACAAAAAAACAACCGTAATTGAACTGATATCAAGCAGGTTGCTCGATTGTTCAAATTTCTTTGAGCTGGTTTTTGACGAATTTATATATACTGATAAATTTAGTAACATTAATGTCGATTATGAATTTTTAACAGAGACTGAGGGCATAAGTCAAATTAATGTTATTGAGGAATTTGTGAGATGTGGTCAAAGCAAGATCCTGCTGCACCCCTTGATCGAGAGTCTGTTGTACCTGAAGTGGAGACACCTCCTGCCAGTTTTCTGTTTGATAATAGGAGTTTATTCTGTGTTTATAATCACGTTTAATATATTCGTTGTCCAAACATTTTACTACAGAGATATCGACAGCCGCAATTTTACGGATTATTCGGACAAGACTGAGTTAAAGACACAAGGACTGTTGGAGTTGTACGGCGTGGTGTACTGGCTGATGATTGTGTTGATATACAGTTCATTAAGTGCTACGCTTGGTTTGGTGAGTTCATTTAAATGTTTTGTTATCGTTTCATAGTTTTACACATTTATGAAGTTGCGTAATAGGTCTTTTGCCTTGTGTTTGTACATACAACTCTCTTTTGTACGAGTCCTCTTCCTCTTAGAGATTTCTGACGAGAGAAATGATATTATACTTGAATCATCATCATCATCACAAAAGCCAAATTATGTCGTCACCTGTCCCCTGACACATGTATTCATCAATTTTTACTTCACTCTACATCATCTGTTTACCTTGTGTGCAACCTACCTGTACCTGTAATGATATTATTTTCATATTTTCGCTGAATTATTAGAGTTGCTCATTTAACGGAGTGCTGAGCGGAGCGGAATAGCTGATAATGATGTTGATATTTTTATTTCAGGAATTGTTTTATATTTATTTGAAAAAGCTTCGATACTTTAAGCACCTGGAGTCGTGGGTTAAAATGTGCGTCCTGGCGCTGAGCGCCACCGTGCCCTGCGCCGTAACCGTGGCGGAGCCGACGGACTGGCTGCGCCACGCCACCTGCGCCGCGCTGCTGCTGGGCTGGCTGCAAGCCATGTTCCTGCTGGCGAGGTTCCCGTACTGGGGCAACTACGTCCTCATGTTCGGAAAAGTGGCCATTAACTTGCTGAAGGTTAGAAATTCTAACTCAGCCGTACTCGACCCTCCCTTCTTTTAGAGTTCTTGCCTATTAGTGGATGTACCAAAATTCACAACACATTTGAACTGTAGCATATTACTACACGACTGTGAGAATCAGTATGTTATTGTTATCAAGAGCAAAAATTACATTATTTGTAAGTTATTTGACGTGAACCAATCTTTCTTTTAGGTCCTCGTGACAGCGTTGTTTCTGATCATTGCCTTCTCCTTCTGCTTCATGATCCAATTTCGGTCGCAAAGCCCTTTCGACGGTCCGTTCCCCGCGTTAGTCAAGACCTTGGTCATGATGTCCTCGGAGTTCGACTACGAAGACTTATTTGGATCAAAGCATGACCCTGAGCTTCAGGAAACACGGACAGTGGCCCGTCTGCTCTTCGTGCTGTTTGTGATCTTCCTGGCGATAGTGCTGATGAACTTCATGATAGGCGCCGCTGTCAGCGATATCGAAACCTTGAATATGACGGGCAATATCAAGAGGCTAATGAAGCAAGTGGAGCTGCTAAGCATTTTAGACAGCCTCGTACAGGGCGGTTTACTTGACAAAATATTTAAGAAGACTTTCAGTGACGAAAGGTATTATAAGAAAATAAGTATCATGTGCGGAATTCAGGTGCAGTGGTTTGTGGAGTGCGCCACCACGCGGCTGATGCTGCTATACGATTCTGAAGATCTATTGCAGTTCCATTCTAACACGTACTTATTGCCTTTGCATAAAGCATTCGTAGATATAGCAACCAAAAATAAAAAGCTACAAGAACTTGAAAGCAGTAGATTTAGCTGTAATATCAGCGGAGTAGCCAAGGAAGCACAGAAAAACGAAGTTAAAAGAAATTATTCTTGTTGTAGTAATGAAATAAAAGTAGATCTTGATTTGCTGCAACCGCAACCCAATAAACAAACGAATTGCACTCATTTGCATGATTTGAGTTTAAAAATAGAACAAATAACATCAGATATAGCTAGCATAAAGCAAATAACTTCAAATATGGCTGCGAGTATTAAGGAATTGTCATCAGAAATAGCAACAAAGAAAGCCGAAACGTTGGCCCTCCACTAAGTTGACTAATCATCGCAAACTGCTGGATACCAGAGATCCAGTCGTTGTTTAGATCTTTGCAGAAGGCATATGGTCAGCAGTGGACATCTTTGGCCGACATGATGACAGTATGGTATATGTTTACCTATTCAAAGACCTATATACTAACTACTGTTAGTGATTTTCGAAAATCGTCAAAATGTTAAGGATTGACGTAAGCTGATGACCGATCGCTTGAACGCTTATGGCAACTCCATACATTTCGAGTCGATAGAAAACAGAAACGTAGGGCCCCCTCACATCTAGCGTTTTTCGAACGTCAGCGTCGCAATACCTAACTCGTCGACGCCGCGTCCGCGCAGCTCCTCCGCGACTTCCCTCCCTGACGTTCGAAAAACGCCACTGCGTCGCGGCGGCGCTGTGAGAACGTGGCGTCTACGCTGCACCGGCGTTAATGAGACGCTAACCTTCGGAAAACGCTAGATGTAAAGGGGCCCTAAGCAGCGTTTGCTTCATGGCGCTCTCTGGTGGAGCTCACCGCATTTTTTAAGGTATTTCAAAGCGCCTGGCCGACGCATCTCGTAACCAAAATATGGCCTTTAGGGTGAAACCACACGAGCGTAATTTTGTGAGATGTGAGTTGCGTAATTTTTGCTATATTTGGTTTCATACAAATCTCCTTTTTGGTTCACACGGCGACGCAAAATCAGCTGGAGTGTTATTCTATTAAAAACGGCGCTCGGTCGGTCGAACGAGTGAACGAGTGAACGCGCCACACCGACCAGTTTAAGTAGTCGAACGTATAAGGCTGCCTAATTGAGAATGCACGCGCTAAAATCGTACGTTCGTTCGTTAGAGAATAACACCCCTGGCCTTTTGTATGCAGCAGAAATTACGCGACAGACATTACCTACGCGGCTCACAACTCAAAAAATTACGCTCGTGTGGCTTCACCCGGCAATTAAAATAAAATTAAAATGGTACAATGTCAAATGAGTAAAATATGTTTTAGTGTCAATTAATTTATAAAAGCTAGGGCATCCTAGATATAAATTGTGAGAAGTCAACTATAATATACAATATAAATTTTAAACTAATAATTTCATTTCAAACCTAAAAACAAGTAATTAAGTATACAATAATGTAATCTATAATGTGTTTTCGTTGTATTCCTTTACAGAATACAACGGTTTTGATAATAATAGTTCCTTTAGTCGGCGTTCAAATATGTCGTTAATGTTTTTATTATCCACTTACATGCTTTTTGTAACCAGAGAGTTACCAGTGACAGCCCTAATTAGGTTATAAATAAGGTCGATCCAATTTGCACCAGCAATCAAGTGGAAAATTTTGAAGTTTAAACCTAATTGATACGTTAATAAGATAATGTTTTAGAATTTGAGTTATTTTAATTAATATTAATTAACCTATAACGAATTTAGTAATGCTCATTAATCCTTCCTAAATATAATATCTTATACATAATAGTTATTTATGTAACTGGTACATAATGGAGCTTCTTAAGGTACGAGTGCCGAGGTTAGAGCGCGAGCTTGCAAGCGCTCTAATTACAGGCACAGTTTCGCATTTATAATATTAGTAATTTATTAATTTTATTATCATTGGTCGTATAAGTACATTTAGTAGTTATTGATTGACGTTGTAGGCACGACATGTGGCATTTGGCATGTGCATGTGGCATGTGGCATGTGGCATGTGGCAAGTGGCATGTGGCATGTGGCATGTGGCATATGGCATGTGGCATGTGGCATGTGGCATGTGACATGTGACATGTGGCATGTGGCATGTGGCATGTGGAATGACGCATGCGGCATTGTGGCAAGCTTCGACTGCATAGACCCGTTACATAAAAGTTCACCTTTCCTCGCCGCGGCGTGCCTCCCTTATTGAATATTTTTATTAATACTGAAAACACACGGTCGATGCTTTCGGCCAACTTATATAGCCATTTTTTTGTCTTGTTATTACTATAAGGTAAGTAAGATAGGTAAGGTAGGTATTCTTGAAATACTTAGTAAGTCTATCTGTGCCTGATAAGCAGAGATCGGAATAGGCAGAGCTAATTTGCCTAAACTTGATGCATGTTCATTCAATAATGTATTCCCTTCTCACTCACGCATTAATGAATATGCGTCAAGTTTAGGCAAATTAGGTCTGCCTATTCCGATCTCTGCTGATAAGTATATAATGCGGCGGCGGCGACCTAAGTTGTTCAATGTTCCGCGCGGCCGGACCAATCTCCTAAATAAGGCCCCTGTCGCTCGAGCCTTATTTATTTTAAATCAAGTGGCTGAGAAGACTGATTTGTTTTCATGTTCTTTGTGTGAATTCACCAAAGTGACTTTTTATGTTGTAACGTACGATATGAATAGGCAGTGAGTCAGTTTATACTATGTTGGTATACTATCGCATTAGGGTGTCCTGTAATGATAGTGTAATGTGTTAATAAATAAATAAATAAATAAATAATGCCAAAGTCACTCCTTAACGTTTAATTAAGTTCTGGAACTCTATTCTAATCGGTAAAACCATAATATTGCCTTGGACCTGGGCCTCTATTCTAAACGGTAAAAACCATATCGTCTTTGACGTATTTTGGTATTGCTTTTAACTTGGCGGCAATTACTGTCAAGTAAATAAAAGCTATCAAAACGTTAACAATACGATAGTAGGTCAAAGACGATATGGTTTTTACCGCCTAGAATAGAGGCCCTGTTATTGTATTGTCAACTATACTTTACGATAACTCTTATTTACTTGGAAATAATGGCGGCCGACTTAAAAACATTACATAACATGTCAAAGGCAATATGGATTTACCGAGCAGAATAAAGGCTCTGTTGAGGCGCGTACTTCATTTTCCCGTCGTCACCTACTTATACGTTGACGTCGGCGGTACGTTGTTGAGGTGTTCGGCCAGCATGTTGGCGCGCTTGCTGGCCCGCGCGCGGTCCCGTGTGTTCCGCCATAATGCGCACATCAAAGAGCACTTTATGAAATATTCCGCGTTTGATGTTGAACTCGACGATAACTATTTTGCAAATTAAACGGGCTACCGGCATTTTTGGACGATATTCCGTTATGAGTTGTATCGGAAACAATGCAATAATGAAGATAATAGGCACAGTTTGGTACCTACCTATAGTTTAAAACGGCCTGCGAAGTTCTGCGTTGCAGACGAAGGCAAAAAGAAAAAGTTGCTATTTACCAATTATGGCAGTGGCCGCGAAAAATGTATGAAAGGACCCCGCAGCAAACATAGGGAGAAAGTGGTTTCAGTCAAATCTTACAAAATTTTAGTATGATGTAGATTCAAGTCTCCTGGTTATTTTTTATAAGGGCACAACTCTCTCAGAAGTATACTTTCAAAAATAATCAACTTTATATTTTTCTATTTATGTGACGCGTTTCCTGAAGTCGATACTTTGAAATGATATACACTGACAGTTTCTGACGTTATGACGTAAACTTACGATGTAGTTCCCAACTGTCAGTTATGTATATCTGTTTTGAGTCCTTGTATTCTTGATAGAGTTCCGAATGGTGAAATTACCGTATGAATCCGCAGGAAGCCATGGTTAACATGGTTCTACTTACAATAATAATGCATCATCCTTTCGAAGTGTTAAGAAAAATGGTTTTGTGTGACTCAGGTGACACTGATTCTAGCTTGTTTTCAGCAGTAACGATCCAACCAATATGGACTGGATCTTTTTTCCGATTTAAAGTAATATTCCTGCAATAGATGTGGGTTGATTCCTACGTGATTTTAAAATAACTTGCCGCAATAATTTTCCGGATTCTTTTTGCTGATTGATAGTCTAGACCCTAAGGATCATCATCGTGGCATACTTAACTCTACTTCCGATTGTTTCGTGGATTGAGTCCTTTTCCCTTAACTACGTCCAATTGTTGCGCCTCGGCCGCGCTGGCTCATAGTCGTTCCACAACGGCCTTTTTGCAGTCTCTACTCTACAGCAATGCACTAGTTTTATTTATTTATTATAGAATTGCAGTTTACAGATACTTGCTATCTTACTTAAAACTATGCAAAATATACATTAAATAAAATTAAAATGTTTACAAGTACTGACAATCATCAGCGGGCCTAGGTATGGTTGCTTTTATATCGCGTGTCAAACGTGGATAAAGCATCCGTCACTCTCGTACTTATTTATTTACACGCAATAAACGCAGCCATGTTAGGGCCCCTGATATATAATATAGAAAGAGAAATAACTTTGAATAAATAATTAGCTAATACTTGTGGTTTTTGGATTCGTTTTTTTTGTTTGTAGTAACGGCGTCGGAACTCTACACTGAGCATGTTCGGACATGCTCTTGCTCGGTTTTTAATAATGTTTTCTTCAAAATTTCTAAATCTAACAACACGTGTCCTATTTTGTAACAAACATTTTCTTTTGAAGATTTAACTTCATCAGTAAGCAGAGAAACTTTATCCTCCAAGAACTGAACTTGCTGGTTCAGTTTCGTCATCATTCCTCGTACCCAAACTGTATTTATTTCTTCTTCATCTTCATCCTTTGGTCCATCTATAAGGGTGTTTAGCAACATTTTTACTTTATTATCAGTCGTGTGTTTCTCTTCGCGGAGTTTCTTAGCCTCGGCTAATTTTACAATATCTTTATGAAGCTGAGGGCACGGGTGAACCTCAATTGATGTTCTTCCTTTATCTTTACTGTTGCTTTTGCTACATTTTTCGGCTGGATAACAATCGACCTTCCATTTCGTTACTCGTGAAATTGGAAAAGTCATTTTCTCGTAAATTTTAAAATATTTGGCGAGCGCCTCTCCATACACTAGAGTTTCAAAGGTGCTTAGGAGTTGTACTTGCTTCTCCAGCCTCCTCACTTTGGCGATGGCCTTCAGTTCGTTGATGTCGCTGACGGCGGCGCCGGTCATGAAGTTCATCAGAGCAATCGCCACGAATATCACGAATAGAACAAACAGCAGGCGAATGATGATAATTGAGTCGCGAATAGTGTTCCTGTGACGTTCCCCAAAAAGGTCTCCGTAACCGAGCTCCGAGGACATCATGATTAGAGTCTTGACAAAAGCAGTGTAGGGCCCGTCGAATGGAGGCTGTGATCGGTATTGGATCATGAAGCATAAGGAAAAGCCAATGATCAGAAATAGCATTGAAACAAGAATCTGAAACAAAATCATGGTGTTATTTGTCTGTTGTGCCGTCCTACCAAAGAAGATGGTTATTTGCATAGTAATAGTATTAGCATTTTAAATTTTATGTGGTTATCAATAGACTATAGAATGGTTCGACAACTACAAAGCAGTCGCCATCTTTGGTTGAAAAGCTGCCGCAATTTACCTTCACAGCGGGCCGATTATGGTCGTGTTTATCGACGTAGATAAGCGTAGGTAAAACATCTGTCACTTTCTGACCAGTATGTAAGTGCGAGAGTGACGGAAGCTTTATCCACCGCGATAAAGGCGACCATAATACGGGCCCAGGCCGAGTTAGCATTTTGCAAACAGTAAATACGTATAAAAAATTAAGAACCTATATTAAGGCCTCTATTCCACTTTGCTTTTTAGGATAAATAAATACGGAAGACCAGCGAAGGCTTTAATGCCAGAATAACGCTGAGTTGAAACCATATTGAAACCATATCGTGATAACAGCCCTTTTGTCCATGACAGCATTTTTTTCATTTTAACCGACCTCATAATGGAGGTTATCAATTCGACACGTATGTATGTACCTAATATTATTGGAACTCCAATATATTCATATATTATATACTATAAGGACTTCCAAATTATTATTCATTTTTATAGGCAAATGTTTGTATGTATGTTATTTCTTACGTTTGAAAATTTCGTTGTAGTTGCATGTAGTCCACGTAAAGACTACCTGACTACGTAAGGAAGTTGGCACTCCTTGTCGCCTATCCAGACACAGAAACATGTAGTTATGAATTCTGCTGAAGGATATCGTTGTGTGCCAGGCATTCAAAGACAAATATTAATGAAAGCAATCAAAAGAGAAAGTAGGGAATTCACAAACCTTGATTAAATTGAGGGCGACTCTACCGAACATGAGCACATAGCTTCCCCAATGAGGAAACCGGGAGAGGAGGAACATAGCCTGCAGCCAGCCCAGCAGCAGTGCGACGCACGTGACGTGGCGCTGCCAGTTCGCCGGCTCCGCGCAGACCAACACCACGGGCACGAAGCTGGCCAGCATCAGAAAACAAAGTCTCATCCACGTCTCAAGGTCAGCAAAGTAGTATAGTCTCTTGATGTAAACCAAAACGATCACCTGCAAAAGTTGGTTTTAAGGGAAGCTTATGTTAATATTCTCTAGGATAAATACGAGAAACTAGTCACACCACTGTCCACATCCATCTACTTCCATCAGTTGAGGCGTTGGGCCACGCACCGTGGAGACTCAACAAATAAACAAACTACATACCCATATACACACTCTTGTCATAGAGCCAAAGTTATTGAAAAAAAATAGTCTCTTAATTTATGATGACGGCCTGCCTGGCCCGTCCGTACCCGAAGGGTGCCAAACAGAACCCTATTACAGAACATTTGTGGTCCCTCCGTTCCATCTATCCGACCGTCCTAAGGATAAAAAACAGTATCTTTATTTCGTAATACTTTTTTATACTGAATATGTGTTAGTACGGCGTATTTTATAAGAAGTAATAATAATAATAAAAAAAAAGTTTTGTTTTTGTCAACTGTTAAAAGCGTCTGGTGTAATTGTAGTGCAAACCAGAAAAAAAAATTAACCGGGTAAAGTAACTCGGTGCGTGAGTTGAATTTTTATAGAATTTGATCTAATAGCGAAATAATACTATCCTTACCTGCACAGTTAATATTGTGATTATTGTGTATATCAGAACTACCAGGAACCAGAACCACCCATCATAGAGTGTGAACCAACGCTCGCCGCTGCCAACGTTCTCGTAGTCCGTGTCATTGCTGTTGGCCATATCTCGATGATAAAATATGTTGGCTACCAAAATGTTAAACGAAATCAGAAGCGTCGCGTGGACTGCTATCATGGCATAAAACACTGGCACGAAACAACGCCATTTTATATACACGAAGCTCTGAATCAAAGGATGCAAAAGTAAGTCACTGTGGTCATATTCTATGAACTTTTCTATTACACTTATCTGACTCATGGTTTGGTTATCTGTGAATAAACTGTAATCAATTTCGTTTTCGTTAGATTTAATGTTGATATAATGGTCTAGTACATTGCTAAATAGATCTGAAGCATCGTTAAATTCGGTAGCTATTTTTTCTAGAGCGGTTTTTCCATCCTTTCCCATGGCTGATAGCACGTCACCTTTTTGAAGTAGAAGCTCGACTACCTCTTTGTGTCTACCTCTAAGCGCTAAGAACAGAGGAGTGTCTCCGTTAATATCTGGTTTGTGTCTAGTATTTTCAAAAAAATGGTTCATCTTAGATAATACATATTTAGTAGTTGCGTAACATCCGCTTTCAGCAGCAAGATGCAAAGGAGACTTTTCCTCAGCAGTGTTCTGGGCTCCATAATATCTTTCAAAATTTATAAGATGTTCCAGCGATTTCAACTTTTTATTACATAAAGCCTTGTGTATAGGGGAACTCCCTGTTCTATCCAGGGACATTGCAACGCGGGCATTCTCCAGTATATACTTTAAAATAATCGGATTTGTAACTGCTACGTGTAGCGCTGTTTCATCTTCCATAGAGATACCTTCCACCGATGCTCCTTTTTCTAAAAAAGCTTCGACACCAACCTTGTTCTCCATTTGAATAGCTAAACATAGAGGAGTATCAGAATCCGCGTTTTTCCAGTCCAAGACTCCTGTACGTTTAGCGAATGCCAGGATCACGTCCAGCATCTCCTTGTTCGTACTCGTTGCCGCTAAATGAAGAGCAGTTTGTCCATACTGAAAAAAACAACGGGCATAATAATTAAGATAAAGATAAAGATAAAAGTCATTTATTCAGTAAGTAGGCCGCACGGGCACCTTTACACGTCAGGAGTCTACCAGCGCTTCCCAAGAGGAGACCACTGCCGAGAAGAAACGCCGCAAGAAACTCAGCAGTCAGTCATTTTTTTAATCATATTTCCTATTACAATGATACAACTTAGTCTAGTATTATATAAAGCTATAAATATTAATTTAAATATAATATCAAATATCATGCGTAGATCAGCAGGAAAACATGGCAAAAATATTAGGAGAGATATAGACGGAGAAAAAGGCAAAAACAAAAAAAAAAAAAAAAAACAATGTTTCGACATGTTTTCCTACATCAACAGTGTCCCCTAGACAAGAATTAATAACAAGAATGAGATCATTTTAACCGAAGATCATTTCTGTGGTGTTACGTGAATGGAGGGTTATTGCGCTCTCTTCTGCTCTAACTATCACAGAAATCACACGTCGCGTGTCCTAAATACTCCTACCTAACTTACCTCTATAACTAGAGAAAGAACCATACATTTTTATTGGTAAATAAATGTTGTACTTAATTGTAAATATTATTTGTTTCTATTCTATGCGCAAACAGAGGGATTCTAATACTGTTTGGAAGATAATGTGTGTACAGAGGGCCCTGCCAAGATTTACTATGCTAACTAGTGTTTCTATTCGTTTCGTTTTTAACCAATCGCGTCACTGGTAGATCACGTGACTTTTCGTATCACTTCATCCACCAGTGACGCGATTGGTTTAAAAACGAATCGAATAGAAACGCTAGTTAGCGTAGTGCATCTTGGCAGGGCTCTTAGAAGATATTAAAGTCTGTACTGTAATGTGCTACTATACATACTAAGTTAGGCGCTGTATTTTGAGGAGGACACTCTACAGGACATTGTGAATTGCAGATGGCTGTGAGGTCGGCGCCCGCGTCCAGGGCTGCCTTGACGCCTTCCGTCCACTCCATAAGTATAGTCGCAAATAGCACGGAGATCCCTTGACGGTCCAGGACCTCGACGCCACCCCGGGCTTTCAATAGCTCCTGCAGATTATAAATAAATATTTGGGGAACGACACATAATGAGTATAATGACCTAGTCCCAAACCTAAACTAAGCTCTAGGCTTGGTGTTTAGGTACAAGACAATGATATACGAGTACATATTTATATCACACTACCTTTTGCCCGCAACTTCGTCTGCGTTTAATGAGAATATCATTGATGCACAGAGATCTAGGCCAAAGCTACGCTATATTATTACGATGTAGATGCAAGATAGGTACTGCATAAGGGCCAAATCAAAAGCACCCGAAACCGACGTACGTGCATGAAGAGATTGATGAATGTGGAGGAAGCGAAAGTTGTATGTTTGGACCGGTGCACCTGGCGTTCCATAGTCTCTGCCTACCCCATTGGGAGACAGGCGTGAAGGTATGTATGTATGTATGTATGCAAGATAGGCTAAACCAAAGTACAATGAAGGCTCGGTGGTAATGTCTATGATATCTATGATGACACACACACACACATACACACACTTCTTGCGTTAATATCTACTTATAAAGATAAAGATAAGATAAAGACAGTTATTCGCAACAATACAAAATTACATTACATAGATACAGAAAGAACAAGACACAGAGAAATTGTTGCGAAACGGTCCCAACTCGGCATTCGCTAGCCGTAAAGCCAGCACAATAAGAGATCTCGTAACGTTGACAATACGACATGTAAACAGCTATTTTTTACCGTCCGGCTTGTAAACTGGCATTCTGAGTTGATTTACTTTGAAAGGCTGTATCAGTTCCAGCTTCACGCAGAGATGCGCCGGCGTCCTCCCGGCCTCGTCCAGTGCGGCCACATCTGCGCCGGCGCCCAACAGTCTCCGGAGCTGTTCCAAGTCATGCAGTTTCACCGCCTCGTGCAGCCGTGTATCTAAGCTGCTCGATATTTAAAAGAAGGAAATAAAGAAACATTACTTAGAGCTGATTTTTTAATCCCCAGATAGGAAGGTAAGTTTTAGCTCTGTCCTTTTCTTTCATATGACTTCAGAAAAGGATAGATTTAACTGACGGATAGTTTTATCTGGGGATTGAAAAATCAGCCCTTACTACCACTAAGCTAAGAAAGTTAGACAGTTAGAATTCTATAATTTCTCGAAAATATATAATCCATAAATTCGTTTATCTTAGGTACTTAGGTGCTATAATATTATAAAACCCAACTTAAAATCAATGATATTTGAAAACTTATGAAGCGCGAATTTGAAATGAAACTATAAAGCTTCATGGTATTAATAGGTACCTACATAACGCCCAAAACCTAATTTACAACAGAGTCAACGGAGCTCCGCAGAGCGGAGCTTTTCCTCCTTGGTGTGAGGCCCTCCGGGCCTTCTGCAAAACCCGACCAAACCTACATTTCTTTTTTATTATTGTATACAGACATCAAAAATATCTAAGGACCAAAAATATCCCGACATTATTTGACTATTAAAAATGAACAGAGCAAATGAACGTTACACATTTTGATTTTACTTATATATATCTAGGTTTCGAGATTGTAATGTTTACTTATACCAAATGAGCATTTTAGATTTTGACCTATATATATATCTAATTTTAAGCCTTCATATTCAGATTCAGATTCAGATATTTATTGGTAAAAAACACATTATTACTAATCATTTTTTTTTCATAGGTAGGTACATCATTTGCATGCAAAAATGTTTTGTAATTGTTTATGTGCAATAAAGAGTTTACATACTTACATACATACATCATTTATGTCTTTATTGTGATAGTTATAGAAGTTTCAGAAGATTTTATTTCAAATTAGGGTATACCTGTTATTATCCGAGTTAATTTCTTGCCGATTAATTTTCTCGCTAGTGCCATTTATTACCGGAGACTGCAGCACCTCAAGTGACTCTAGTGAGCCAGGTTCAAAAAGTCCTTGTAGCTTCTGTATCTTCGTCTTCTCCGTGTCCACCCAGGACCTGGGAGATACCACGACTCATCACTAAAGACTGTTAATAACTATTAGATGCCCCCAGAGAGTAGATAAAACCTCCCATATAATGGTGACCCCTTCTTTCAGAGCTGATATCTCTTAAACGGCCCGACCGATTTTCGTGAAACTTAACTAAGAACCACCGCTAGAAAACCTGCTTTCAAATACGCCCACACACAGACACACAGCGGTAAAACTTTTTTCAGATAACCATTGTTTCGTCAGAGTTTTAAATTTGATAAAGTTATGATTTTTAAACGAATCAGGCTTTGCAATAATATGGAATTGTCAGATTTTGATCTTGAATTAGATTTTCGAGTATAGGTCGCTTTCAATAAAACTTTGTTTCTATAAGTAAAAAAAAAATATTCAAAGTTATGAGTAACAAATCGAACAGATTATCAGTTGGTCCCACACTAGGCACTGCCTGTCACGTGGTAACCGGACCGGTGGTAGTAGGTGTACAGTATGTTATATTTTGCTTCATTGCTACACGGCCGCGGGGTCGTCCCAATTTTCTACACGTGAAGGTCGATCATTCACCCCTCGTGCTCTAAAAAATTCAAGTTGTACAGTCACCCAGTTAGTAGTTACAGTTTCCCTTTTAAATTCGTTATATTAGATGCTATAATGTAAGACATTTTCCACATTTTAGTGTAGTTTTGGCGGTAGGGGTGGCACGTAACTCCAGTAAAAATGCCACTTTTAGTGTTCAATGTTTTAAACGGTCCCGAGAATCTTAAAATTGATAATAATATACCAATATAATGGTTTTTAAATTGCTACAATATAATGAAACTATGTTGTAAAGTAAAAAAAATCATATTTTTACCCTTGTTTTACATGTACTTATTTTTTTATATTTTTTTACTTATTTCATGTGCATAAAATATTAGTTTTGTACCTAACTTTGATGTTTATGTTATGAGAAAAAGTAAGTTAGAAGATACAGACAGACTGACGGACATTGCGAAACTACAAGGGATCCTAGTTGACTACGGAACCCTAAAAAAACCGGTCAAGTGGGGGTAACTCACGCACCGATAGTTCCGTTTAAAAAGAAAACCAGAAAACGGTTCTAGAAAAGGGTATAGTTTTTATAAACTTTATGTTTTTTGTAATATTATTGTTTTAGTTTTCACAATAAAGTGTTTACTACTTGTGTACCTACATTACTTTTTTTCGTATCTAAGTAATAAAGTTCATTTTGTATTAACGTGACAAAATTTAACAAAGACAAAGTACTTTGCAAAATTTTCAAAAATTTTTGCTACTTTATTTAGTTTTCCCAAAAAACATAATTTAAGTTTGGTAAGGAACCATAATTATCCCAGGATTGGTTGCCGAGACAAATCCAACGACACATTAATTTTAGAAATCCATCCAGCAGTTTGAATGATACAAGGTAATAAAGAATATTACGTACATACAGATACGCGCGAAAAACATTACCCTTCTTGGCAGTCGGGTAAAAATAATGCCAGTCGAGATAAAATAGTATGAAATGAATGTACTATCAATATCTATCTTCGCTTACAGACAGCCCTAGCACCTTTTTCACGCTGGCCCGAGTTCAACCCCCAATCAACAAAGAGGGGTTTTGTAAATTTAACCCCTTTTTTTGTCTGGGTGCCTATATATATCGTAACTTCGGATCGAATGGACGAATTAATACTGAGTTTTTGTTGGTCGAGACGGTCTTTCACCACGATAATTAATCAGCTGGACATTCAGGGTTTTCTCTGAAAGCGGGATCGAATGACGTCGGGAATTATTACATTTTAAACGTATGGTTTCAAGTTTATCATGATATTATTAGGGTTTCTAAAGTCTCTTACTTGTCTAACAGTGGGGTCCGGTTGGACATCTCCGGATCGGCTGCGTCCGCGTCGTCTGAATCCGATATTTGCAGTTTGATATCTGAGAAAAGCATAAATGCTATAGCCGACTAGTTCGCGCGCGACTGTCGCGGGGGGCGACAGTCGTTCGCTGGGACGAGGCAGCTGGCGTGGGGGGGGGAGTAAAGAGAAAGCAGTCTCCTCGCTCTCTAATAGGGCAAACGCTACGCACGCACAAGCCACACAAGAGAGCCACGTGGATTCATTGTTCTAGGTGTCTTACTGACTGTATTTCGTGCGTGTGCCGCTGCAGGAGTATCAACAATCTGATACGAAACTAATTTACGAGTACGTACTCACGTGTGCGCTGCGTGCGGAGCGTGCGCCGCTGTGGAATCCTCTGACGTCTGTCCGCCACGGTGGTCGAGCATGGACTCGTCGGACTACACAAGGTCTCCAAGAGGGCTTAACACTAGAGCATGATGCGGTTGGTGAAACTAAATAGTATTTCTAGACAAGCTCTGCGTAAGGTAACGAACTTTAGAAATCTGTCAACATTGGCAGGCGTACAACGAAAATCCGAATCCTTATCACAATTCTTACTATAATGTCCATACTATTAATATTATGAGTGCGTTTGTTTGTTTGTTTCGTCTTCACTTTTCAACGGCTAATCTAATCAATATGAAATATAGTTTGTAGCCCAGAGATGAAGTTCACAAAAAAAATGACAATTCTCTTTGGAATAGTGATAAACTGATAAACACAGTACATAGACAAAAATCAGATTCGCGGCACGTCTACCTAATTCTATTAATTATTGAATTCTAAACTTCTTTAATATTTTCTTCTACTCTCTTAAAGTACGTACCCGTCGACATCTTTATAAATTAGGACAATGAGAAGCACTGGACCTTGAGCCACGTCGAAGCACGCGGAAGACTGAATGTCGAATGCCTAAACCCTAGACCGCTGGAGGAGGAACTAGGTATAATTGCCGAGGTCGTTGCCCGTCCATGACACGCGACCGCTGCGATCGATTCAGGACGTATTAGGGGTTAACAGTCAAGGCTGTAAGCACCGTGTAAGCAGGGCTGCGTATAATTATATCCTACTAGAGGACGCCCGCGACTTAGTACGCGTAGAATTAGTTTCCCGCTACTCCCCCCCATTTCTTCCCGTTGGGGATCGATTCTCGGAAAATCCTTTCTTGTGTACATCATGAAAGGAACCCCTGTACCAAATTTCAAGTTTCTGGGTACAGTAGTTTCGGCTGTGCGTTGATATATAAGTCAGTCAGATTTGCCTTTTATATATATATATAGATAGAGGACGCCCGCGACTCCGTACGCGTAGAATTAGTTTCCCGCTACTCCCCCCATTTCTTCCCGTTGGGGGTCGACTTTCGGAAAATCCTTTCTTAGTGCTCACTCACATCATGAAAGGAACCCCTGTACCAAATTTCAAGTTTCTACAGTCAGCTATAAGTCAGTCAGATTTGCCTTTTATATATATAGATAATATACTAATACAGGATCAATTATTTGTCTATATATTTTGACGATGCGCTGGCCTAGTTGATAGTCTTGATTTCAAATCCCGGTTAGGAAGATATTTTTATTTGTTTCTGAATAATGGATGTTTGCTCGTATTTAAGTATATATTTCTCTATATAAGTATTAATATCGTTGTCTAGTACCCATAATACGCCGAAGCCGATCAGACAGTAGCGAGTCAGTCAAGTTGCCTTGCCAGTGGATCCAACTAGAATCGCTTCTTATTTTTTCACTCCACTATCCTTGCGACTGTCTATGACCAATGTAAATCGGGCTTAAGGTTGGCGCAGACATAACCGCTCGGAACCGGATCGGCTCAAAGTGAGACATTGAAAAGTGAGCGTGAGTGAAAACAATGGCCGAGCGCGGGCCTTGCTCCACTGAAAAATGTATTTTACTAAAGGGCAATTCACACAGCGAACGGGAGCGGGTCGGGCGCCAGGCATGTCGTTTTCATCGCGGGTCGTCGTATTAACACAACGCCGAACCCGCTCCCGCGCGCTAGTAGTAGCGGGCGGCAGGCGCGGTGGGTCCGTCGCGAATGCGGCGGTCCCGACCCGCGCCCGACCCGTCCCGCCGCGTGTGTGAATGCTTTCATATAACTCCATGTTAAAACACCCGCCGAACTACGGACCCGCCCTGCGCACGACCCGGTCCCGCCCGCTGTGTGAATTGCCCTTAACATAAATGAAAGCTCACTTTTCAATGTCTCATTTTGTTTCCACCAACCTCTACTTAGCACAAGCGTTTTGAACACACTTAAGTTTAGGGTTTGTTTTAAACCGTGTAGCCAGCAGCGCCTCACTCGCTTCTACCAAGGTCACCCTGCTACAAACTGTGGTATTATGCCGTTTAGCACACCCTTCAGGTTGCCTGAAAATGGTTTACAATTTGATTATATCCTAAATACCAGTGACGTGACACTCATTATGTTGAAATGTAAAGTTAACAATAAATAACGGCATTTCAGTTTCCTTATTATGCATCTCAAACTTTTATACAATTTTACCTGTTAGATAAAAAGTTGCTTATTAAAAATCAGTCTTACGCTCATGTATTAAAAGTAGCTTTTACTGGCCGCGATGTTTGTAATGATTTACAGGGGAAGTTGGGTATTATTTATCGTGATAGTAATTTAAAATGATTGAGTTTTTATACGAGATTTATTTAATAAATTTTAATGCGTGCGTTATAATGTAAGTAACTACTATTAATCTATTTTTTATATATAACATACCAGTCAACTAAATGGGATATTGGGCCACAAGTTTAGTATTGTAATAAGTGATTTATTTGGAAAAAACGGCTTACTGTTGAGTTTCTTGCGGCGCTTCTTCTCAACAGTGATCTCTTTGGAAGAGCTGGTAGACTCAGACTTGTAAAAGTGCCTACAGGGCCTACTTACAGAATAAATGATTTGAATTTGAATTTTGAATTTGAACTGGGATTATGCCAGTGACGCTTTGTTACGTCACTAAAAGATATAATTTTTAAAGTGTACAGAAATCTATTTGGTTTACCATATGTACAACGCAATAAGACTAAAAAGGTGCAGATAAAATTGGCAAACTCGAACTATTTCATTTTGTTTAATTCTTTATTGAATTTTCGATGTACATCTGATTTCACTGTACAGGTTAAGTTACTCGTAAAAAAATCAACGTAGCGTGTGCGCCACGCAGGCGCTGGCGTATCTATGCCCTGTCGTAGATCACACACGCGCCGCCACCGCCACCATAAGCTAAAGTTTTCGCACTATTATGGGCGTAATACCAAAATCCAAATTTCTCGTTCTTATGAATTACAAGAGAAATAATTTGAAATTTAGTTATATTCTTTTTTTATCTTTAAAAACAAGGGTGACTTTGACGTCGGCATGGCACACCCACGCCGCCATTTTTTACCGCCTTTTTTGCGGTGCACTGGTCTACAACGTGGAAGTTAATATTTTGATGTCACTTTGTGTCACTGTGCCCCATTTTCCCCGCGGGAGATGACTCAATATTCTGACAAGCAGATATATAGTACACAAGTAACATCTCGTTTGAAATGTGAGCTAAGTGTAACATATTATTTATTTAATAATACACAGTGCTAATTTAAAAAGCAACTAAATGTTACGGAATACAAAAGCGGTGTGAGTGATTAGTTGATATTTAAGTGTCGCGTTGGTGTCGACATATAAGTAGGTACGTATTTTTTGCGCTTTTGTGTCGTATCGTTAGTGGCCAATCCTGCCAAGTTCTAAGCAAAGACAGAATTGAAAAAGTCATACCTAAACCATGTTCAGACTATTAGAGCAAATGAATGACACGCGGGCCTCTGGGTCGTGTCAGTCGCGCAGGTGGAACTTGCGTGGGATACAAAACAAACCAGCAGCAAACATCCAGCAGTATGTTGAAGTATTCAGGCGGACGGGCAGTACAACAATATTAAAGATAATAATTATAAAGGAACTTAATTAGGAATACAGCGTGCAGTACATGCGACGGCACCGGGCACCGAGAGAAGAAGAGGCTAACCATAGATAGCTACACATCTATATAAAATGCAGGGCATTCAATAGCAAGCTAAGAATAATGCATACCTATTCACTAACATACTTACGAGTAATACAGACTTACTTGTCTGTAGTAAACAACTTTCTAACCTCAAAATGAAACTTTTTTGGCTAAAACACCTGTTTTATCGTAAATAAAGTAAACTGAGAAAACATTTTGGATACCCCTTGGCCAATATTGTCCGTGATTGCTTTATTTTATTTAAAATATCTGTTTTGTACAAAAAAGTTGCATTTAGAGGTTAGAAAGTTGTTTACTAAGTACTTAAAACAAGTAAGTCTGAACAGGGTTTAAATATATTATAGCTCTGGCTTTTTTTGCGCGTTGGAGCAGTGACTGTGCACATTGGGCTGATCACATAAATATTTGTGTGCCTGTGTGCTTGTACAAGCCCACAATAATAATAATGCGGCCCCGTAAAGACTTATGCCCGGTTTCAATATTCAAGAAACGAGTCGTTTTCCTTACGTCTCGTTACAATTTGACATTTGCTACGTACAAAATGTGTCAAATTTTAACGAGACGTAAGGAAAACGATTCGTGTCTTGAACATTGAAACCAGGCATCAGAGATATACAGTTCAGGGGGGTTATTATGACATACCTAGCTATGCAGTTCATTTTACGGCGAGCGTTAAGGATGGAGCTATATCGTAAACTGAACTGCATAGTTATGTAATAACAACCCCTCAGTACTCCTAGCTTTTTAAAAGCGTTCGACTAGCTACAATGACACTTGCACTCGTACCGGACACTCGTGCTCATACAAAAACAAAGATAACTATGTATTAACACGTTCACCGCCAATTACCCGACTATCGGGTATTCTATTATGTAGTTCGCGCGCCGCACTAAATTCGCCGTCAATAGAACTTGCAAAAGATGTAAACAAAACCAAACGAACTAATTCACCATGATTAGGTACTCGATAATCACGTACTTTTAAAGATCAAGTGAGGTCTTTTGCAATGATTTCTACACTAGATCATTATTTTCATATTAAGTTTAAGATGAAATAAATATTCATTATACGTTATTTAAAAAAAAAACACGCTTGGTGAATATTTGAGGTTATGTGTCAAACAGTACTAATTAGATGTATTTTTTATTTCATTATAACACAACATCATAACTTTTAGTTATTTATTGTAATTTAAGAGCTTAAGGAAGCATGTGATGAAGGGAAATTTTATTATCTATTAAAACAATAACTCTATTAACATCATTCATCCAATAAGTCGCATCACTATTTATTTTTCATTGGCATATTTTACAGAATACAATCCATAAAATGTGGCCCGGTGAGGAATTTCCTCTGCGCCTGCAAGTTCCAGGGACCAGACCGCCTTACTTCGGGTAAGTGCACTAACTGCGCTAACTGTGGCAAATGTAACACTGGTCACACTACTACCTGTATCCTCACCATGAGTTACAATTACTCTACTGGATAGCGAGTCGAATGCTCGTTCCCTCGTTCTCTATAAGAAAATTTTGAGCGACAGAGCATTCGACTCGCAAGCGAGTACGGTAATTGTAACATTTGTAACTCATGATAAGGGTTCCTTCGAAAGATCGACAGTGTGATAGCCAGAGGCCGGCATTTTCATAGCACTTTTGACCTGTCATAGGGACTTCTCGCCTATCGACTTCCGATATACATCATTTATATCGATAAAAACAGAATACAATATTTAAATAATGATTACAAGTACAAGGAAACAACAGGCAGTGTTATCAGGAATGAGCGATTTGTTCGATATAACCTTTGCGTACCAACTTTTTGGAAATTTTAAATAGGAATTAAAATAATAATATTTTATTGATTCTTGAAAATAATCTGTGGATTTCTTATGCCTTTTAAACATTTTTCGAAACAAATTGCAACAAGAATTGCTATCGATTTTTATTGCAAATCTCTATTTCACATTTTTAAACTGCTCAAAAGTTATCTGAAAGAGATCGCTGTTTAGCGATAAGACCGCCTGTTGTTTACTTCTACTTTTAATCTTCTTTAATACATTGTGTTCTATAGTATATCGATAAAATGTGTTATCGGAAGTCGATAAACGAGAAGTCCCTATGACAGCTCGAAAGTGCTACGAAAATTCCGGTCTCTGGTGATAGCCATAGCTGGCAGAGTGCTGTTGAGATGCTGGGAGTGCTGCAGCTAGGTTAGGTTACCCTTTAGAGGAAGCCCTTACGCCGCAGCAGGGAAGCAGTGATGGTTGCATAGTTGTTTCAGCTGCAGTTGCAGACAGTCGGTGTAATGGACAGAGGGACTAGAAAAGATGCACTACGCTAACTATCGTTTCTAATCGCTTCGTTTTTAAACCAATCACGTAACTGGTGGATCACGTGACTTTTCGTATCACGTCATCTACAAGTGATGCGATTGGTTTAAAAACGTAACGAATAGAAACGCTGGTTAGCGTAATGCATCTTGTCTAGCCCCTCAGGGCCGCCATTTCGTCTGGGTTCCTCTAGACCTTGAGGTTGGCGATGCATTTAGAATCGCTAGATTTCCGCGGACGTCTGACCCCACTTGCCATCGGGCAACCTGCGTGGTCAATTCCCATAGTACCTAAATGCAATTTAGATTTGAATATGATACAAAGAAAAATAATCATTGAAGAGTGAGAAGGGCTCTGAAGCTGTGACTCAATTTATGATTGGTAAAGGTTTTATCAACCACAGTACAAACTTATTTACTTTGTTTAACGAACTATAAAATTACTAATTATTTAGGTAAGGGGCCTTTCAAGTCAATTTCCAATACACAAAGTCTACCTTTATTTCGGCGAAATATGTTTGCCAAATTGTATCGTTTCCCAACCCGCTTTGTTTTCTATAAACGTAAATATTTCAGAGGGCTTATTGTCTAACGGACTCGCAATCACAACCGGCTTCAAAGTGGAGCAATTGTTTTCATTTTGTATGCAGCAAGCCTTCGATTTTCAAAATGAAAACGATCGTGATTGTGAGTGCGTTAGACAATAAGCCTTCTGGATTTTATAAAAACTAACCTATGCTAACGTCGTCTATGTAGGCGTCCTGATGTTCCAGATTTTTAAATATTTCTCACAGTTATATGAGGTTTCCCGCTACACAATTTTTTTGTAGAATTAAAAAGGATATCCGATGATAAAGTGCTTATTGTTATTGGTTTCTAGGCCAGTGTGCATACATTTCTGCCCATTCTCCTTACATTAAAATAATTTAAATTATTTTTAGCTAATCAAACGTTACTGCTTTACTTTCAATTAGTAGGAATCCAAGTCTTTGCGACTCCATTTCTATCACTACCTATGTAAATTAATAGTTTAAGATATTTTTTTAAACCAGGGATGTACCAGTAGAATTCCTGGTAATGGAGAATCCGGATGAGGATCCGCCATCATCGGACTCTGAAAACTTCGAGGATTTAAAGAGGTAGGTACTAGGTATTGAGGGATTAGATGATAGACGTAGGGCGCTCCACCAATGCATTGTTTTCTTTCAGTGCGTTTTATTGGCAATAGTTAGTCAGCAGTGTTACTCAATTATGGCTAAACGAACGTGAATGAAATTTGGCACAGAAATACCTAGATTATAGTCTGGCATAGCACATGGACTTTTGTATCCCGAAAAAGTGAATAGCTCTCGAATGAATAGCGAAAACTGACTTGTACTTGGACGCAGTCGCTGGCAACAACTAGTTAATTAGTTTTTTTTTTCAAGGGAGATATCAAACGGTCTACAGAATGAGAACAGAACTGGGTACAGTGACATGGTTAGCGGAATTAGGCAGAGTGGCGGAGATGCACGCCCGGACTGGCAAAATGATGGTCTTTTGGCATCAGTTGACCCTAAAAACATCGAGGAGATAAAGAGGTAAGTTAGACGATCTTCCAACGCCAGTCGTGGTAAGCGCGCAGTTTGGACCCGTATTCCACCGCGCGCCAAACGCAACGCTCAGCCGTCCTCTGAGTCTATGGACTATGCTTCAACGACTTTTTTTTTATTATTAGCCCAGAATGTCCAACTGCTGGGCAAAGGCCTCCTTCCTACCTTTCCACGTAATTCGGTTATGGGCCATCTCCCGCCAATTGTGTTGAAAGGCATTATCAATATTGCCCGCATTAATCACTTGGTCCATAACACAGATGTAAAAGCATCAAACACTAATAGTTTGGACTCCAGGAGTTGCGTTTATCGCGTGACAAAATGTGGATAAAACATCTGTACACTTTTTGACACATGTATAAGTATGAGAGTGACGGATGCTTTACTATACCCACATTTTGTCAAACCAACCATACTCGGCCCGCAGCCCTATATCTTATTGGAAAGGTAGTTTTACATTATATTTTACAATGTTTTTTTATTGCGGGAACTAGAATGTCACAAAAAACATGTAGTATGTTTGAACTTTATCTGTCTTTAAATGGCGCGATTCCTTTTTTCACACAAAGATTTGGGACTACTCGCCATAGTGAAAGTTATAGAACGTAAAGCAACCTATCCGGGGACATATCGTTTGTCGTCATTGGGCACATTTTTAAAAATGTTTCCCAGGCTCCGCGCGATGGTAGACACGCGACTGCACGAAGCTCTGGACGCGGAGTACTTCGAGGAGGCCATCCGGAGGGTCCTGGCGGCCGGCACGCCCCTCGCGGCGCTCGACTACGCCGGCAGGACGGCCTTGCACTTGTGCGTGCACAGGAGGGCTCTGGGGCCCTTTCAAGTAAGTCCAAAAAAAAAGCCTTCCTTATCCCCCAATCCAGAATTCTCAAGTGTTAATTACAAAAAATAAAGAAACACGTACTTCAACAATAGAAACCCCTTTTTTCCCGACTGATAGAGAGGAATGCTTTTAACATGAGTGTATGCTTGTACGAACTGAGTATGTTTGTATGGTATCTTGTTTCCTTGGGATTTCGTTAAACAAGGTGTCGTTTGATTCGTCTTAGCATCGCAAGTGTCCCTTTTTTAATGGCGACAAAATAGAATGACATATTTAAACGTGTACAGGTAACATGAGCATTGAACATCATCATTATACAGTGTGTGGCCTAGAAGAGGGGATAATATTGAAAACGGAGGCTCATAGGTCACTAGTAATTGAATCATTTTTCTTTTTGATTTTTTCTAACACACTTAATCGTAAATTCAATGTAATTGAAACAATGCAATAGTTCCGCTCAACTCAATGCATGCATCGTACTTATTCGGAGCTACTCGGAATGTCTCTTTGACAATCCCCCTGTACCACAACATTGACAACCTTAGCGATAATATCGTTTTGCACACTGATTATGAATCGTAACTTTAAATTCTTATTGTGTGTAATGTATGGATTTTGGTTAGCTGGAATCTTTTCAGAAAAAATACTGATACTCTAGAGAGTCTCTGTTTTCAATTTTATCCCCTATTCTAGGCCACACACTGTATAGATGACATTATCTAAATAAATTTGCAGTCGAGCTTTTAAAACTTGCTTTTCGTTGAACTTGTTGCGTGACGCGTTAAATACTTTCCCATATTTTTAATTAGGTATTTTTACATTATCAAAAAAAACGAGCGTGAATCCTCCATGCCCCTGACCGGACATATTGCTCTCGCCCGACTACCTTAACCGGAACGTTACATTTTTGGGTGTATCCATGATATGTATCAAATTATCAATCTTCTTCCTGCAGCGTAAACTGAATTTTGAAGTGCGGGGTATCATGGGATTGGTATCCAGTCGTGGAATGTCATAGTCTCTATTAAAACCTCCTCAGTCTGGTCGCCTGCAGGGGGAGGTTTCCAAAGCTCACTCTTTGTTAGATTTTTTCTTCACCCAGCAGTGAGACACAAAGGCTAAAAAAAAATGTAACCGTGATTGCGTTTTGTTATTACGTGTCCGGCGCGTTGGTTTCACTTCTGTATCTCACTTGTGCTCGGAAAATTCGTCAAACATGGTCTGGGTTGGAGAACCAATAGGTACATCACTTATATGATCAGGCCTAAAATATTCTTGGTCCGTTTCATATATGCAAACAGGCCGGCAAAAATATTGTTGGCCTGCTTTCATATAACTAAGAAGGCTGTCAAAAATATGCTCGACCTATCTCATATATGTTCTACTTTGTTTTGTTTTCCTTGCAGTTGTTGTGTAAAACAGTCTCCTTTAGCTAAAAGAGCAATAGATCCACATTACTCGTCCATCTGTTGCACACTTTCTCGCCGCTTTAACAATTAACTCTTATGGCAGTCTAGTGGCCGATGCGGATAAATATAAACATAGTAACTGTTGCAGGTTCTGTTGAGCTATAAAGGAAGCGCGAACTTGGGGGACGCAGACGGCTGCCCGGTGCTGAACGTGGCCATCCTGCACAAGTGGGTCGAGGGCGCGCGCGCCGCGCTCGCGGCCGGCGCTGATGTCACAGCCGTAACCACTGTCTCAAAACCGCGGCTCCTGTCCTGCTACGGACGCCTACAGCCTGACATGATGAAAAAAATATCGCAAGTGATGCAAAAGGGCGCCGCGATAAGATACCCTTACGTGGATCGTTCCTTTTTAAAGATTTTTGTACGTATTGGCAACAGAACCCTCAAGTATAAAGAGTAGTTCGTGTATTCACGAGTTTTTTGTCTGTTTCAGTATAAGCAGACGCCAATTCATTTAGCCGTGGAATTGGATGAATTAGGGCTGCTGGAAGAGATCCTCGATGAGCGCAGACAGGCCGTGGATTGTCCCAACATTTATGGCGAGACCGCGCTCTACACAGCGGTCGTAACCAAAAACTTACCAGCAGTAAAAATCCTCCTAAAGAGAGGTGCTTCTGTAGGAGAAACCTACAAACTGCTACACGTGGCTGCTAGTCGCCCTTACATTTTAAAGTATATTTTAGACAACACTGATGTAGCAGACTCATTTGACCTCGATGGGTATGTAGTATTACACAAGGCTGTAATCATAAATTGTCCAGAATCTGTGAATTTTCTTTTAAAACGATTCAATTCCCAAAAGCTGAAGGTTAAAAGCAATGGAATGACCGCTCTGCACTTGGCTGCACATCACGCAAGTAACCAAGCCGCTCAGGTTATACTTGAGCATGACCCCAGCACAGTGAATGAGCTTGATGACCAGTGCAACACTCCTTTGGCCATCGCAGCCGACAGAGGCAACAAGGTGCTCATTTTGATGCTGCTCAAGAAAGGCGCTGTGTTATCAACTAAGAGCAACAGGAAAAAAACCGTAATTGAACTGTTAGCAAGCAGATTGCTCGACTGTTCGAATTATTTTGAGCTGGTTTTTGACGAATTTATTTACACTGATGAATTTAATTACATTAACGTTGATTACGGATTTTTAACAGAGACTGAAGGCAAAAGCCAAATTAATGTTATTGAGGAATTTATAAGATGTGGTCAGAGCAAGATCCTGCTGCACCCCTTGATCGAGAGTCTGTTGTACTTGAAGTGGAGGCATCTCCTGCCAGTTTTTTGGTTGATAATTGTAGTTTATTCTGTATTCATAATCACGTTTAATATTTTCCTGGTCCAAATATTTTACTATCAAGATTACAACCGCAATTATATGGATTCTTTGGACATCACCGAGTCAAGGACGCAAGGACTGTACGAGATTGACGACCAGTTACATTCGTTGTGGATTGCGTTGATATACGGTTCATTAAGCGCTATGCTCGGGCTGGTGAGTTCATTTAAATGTCTTGGTACGGTTTTATTATTTTACAGATTTATGAGGTTACGCAAGGTCTTTTGCCTTGGATTTGTACAGCTCTCTTTTGTAGTAGTCCTTTTTCCCAAAGAGATTTCTGTTGAGAGAGATGATAATGATACTCTACTGGAATCATTATCATTATCACCAACTGAATTATGATCACACTAGAAAAAGGCCTGCACAAGGATGGCAACATTGGCCGGTTCCGTGACACCTGCTTCCAGCAACTTTCACTTCACTATGTAATTAAATAATACCTACCCAGTAATATCTAATATCCATTCTGAATTGGATTACACTAAAAAAAAACCTTCTTGCTTTTACATTTTTATACGATAGGATAGCCTTTTCTAAGGATCTAATTTGAAGCATTTCGTGATTAAGAGTGTTATTGTTATTTAAAATAATTTATTAAATAAAATTAACCTCACCTACTTACAGTGCAAAAATGGCGAAGTTATTTACAAAGACTTTTTTCTACTCGCGTACTATAAACCGCTAATATTGATATCGTTAATGGTGTCAGAATACCACCTATAGCGTAACCGAAGAGTAAAAACAATTCTATAATTAGCGTTGCCATAGTAATAACAGTTCTATAATTTATTATAGCATTGTTATTACCATGGTAACGGTCATTCCGGATATCAGTCTTGGCGTTTAGTTAACACTTGACATCCTAATAATTTGTATAATAAGCCGTTAAAAACATTTAACACCAATTAAAATTACCTATATGAAAATTAAAATTAATTTTGAGACTAAATATGTGTTTAGAATTACATTTTTATTAAGTTACTAAAAATAGATGAGTAATATCCATCGATTTGTTATTTGGTTACCATGGTTACGTTCAATATGGATATCAACAAAATGGTGTTTTGTTTGGCATTCCAACTTCTATGATAAATTTTCAGAACTGTTTTAGTACCTAACTATTAAAAATTGCATGAAATTTGTAAACATTTAATATAATAGGAATAATGAAAATGACTTTGCTAACAAGTAATTTGTTAGCAGAAAAATCGAGTGAAGTATACGAGAAAAGTTAGCGATTGTTTATTTTTGTCATTATCATTCTAAGCTTGTAGAAAAAGTTATGTATGCAACGGTACATAATTAGCTCTTAGAGCTCGCAAGCTCGCGCTCTAACCTCGGCGCTCGTACCTTAAGAACCTTCATTATGTACCAGTTACATAAATAACTATTTTTTATTATCCGTGATATATTTTTAAAGTCATAATAGACGAACGTCTTTCAAACATTATGTAAACAAACAATGGCAATACATACAATATATTTATAAGATGATATGAAAAACTTTATTAAGGCCCTGTCATCCCGGCTCATAGACAGTAATATAATTAATTCACTCTAACGTATATTTCAAATTTAACTGCAAAGATTAGTTCGAGAAGCCTATTCCTCGAAACGGTTTTGAAATTTTCATACATTGTTAAAAATGGGTGTCTCCCAATTGTCGCCGAAGTAGTGAGCATTGCTCTTTCAATAATAGCCGATGGATTCAAAAGATCTTGTACTGAAAAAATCAACGAAGGCAGAGCCATACAAAGCGGACTAAAGAAGTAGTGAAGGACGCGGAATCCACTGGATGCGGGCGACACGGTAGCGATCACCGTGGCGGTCCTTGGGGGAATGGGGGTATTAGTCTATGTTCAGCAGTGAACGTTACTGGGTTATGTGATGGAGATGATATTGTTTGTTTCAGGAATTGTTTTGCATTTATTTGAAAAGGCTTCGATACTTTGTGCACCTGGAGTCGTGGGTTAAAGTGTGCGTCCTGGCCCTGGGCGCTGTTTTGCCCTGCGCGATAATCGTGGCCGAGCCGGCGGACTGGCTGCGCCACGCCTCCTGCGCCGCGCTACTGCTGGGCTGGCTGCAAGCCATGTTCCTGCTGGCGCGGTTCCCGTACTGGGGCAACTACGTCCTCATGTTCGGAAAAGTTGCCATCAACCTGCTGAAGGTTAGAACATCTAACTCACACAATTCACAACACATGAAATATAGCATATTACTACTTGCCATGCATAAGTACTCATATTGCGCGAATCCTATGATTACTTTTCTTTCTTTTCTTTAGTCATTCCTTTACAATTACCACGCATAACCGTCAGCAATTTTATGTACACATTTTTTTCCAGGTTCTCGTGACAGCGGTGTTTCTGATCATTGCCTTCTCCTTCTGCTTCATGATCCAATTTCGGTCTCAAAGCCCTTTCGACGGTCCGTTCCCCGCGTTAGTCAAGACCCTGGTCATGATGTCCTCGGAGTTCGACTACGAAGACTTATTTGGATCAAAGCATGACCTTGAGCTTCAGGAAACACGGACAGTAGTCCGACTACTCTTCGTGCTATTCGTGATCTTCTTGGCGATGGTGCTGATGAACTTCATGATAGGAGCCGCCGTCAGCGATATCAAAGACTTGAGTGTGACGGGCAATATAAAGAGGCTAGAGAAGCAAGTGCACGTGCTGAGCATTCTAGATAGCCTCGTACACGGCGGTTTATTCGACAAAATATTTAAGAAGACTTTCAGCGATGGAAGGTATCATAGGAAAATAAGGATCATGTGCGGAATCCAGGTGCAGTGGTTTGTGGAGTGCGCCACCACGCGGCTGATGCTGCTGTACGATTCCGAAGCTCTATTCCAGTTTTACTCCAACACATACTTATTGCCTTTGCACAAAGCATTTGTAGACATAGCCACAAAAAAGAAAGAGGTACATGAATGCAAATGTAGCTGTAACATCGGCGCAGTAGCCGGTGGAGGACAAAAAGTTGACGTTAACAGAAATGATTCTTGTTGCAGTGATCAAATAAAAGTAGATCGTGATTTGCTGCAACAACCTAATATACAAACGAATCGCACTTATTTGCATGACTCGAGTTCAAAAATAGAACAACTGACTTTAGACATGGCTAGCATAAAGCAGATGACTTCGGATATGACTGCGAGTATGAAGGAGTTGTGTTCAGAAATAACAAAATTAAAAATATAGTAAATTCGGGAAAACGAAATGTTGGTAGGCCTTCCCGAAGGTGCATCGACGATCTCAACTGCTGTACGACAGTACCTCAAAACTAGTTTTTTCTTCGGTCGACTATGGCCAGCCGTGGTCACGATTCAGCTGACGCGATGACTGTATTATGTATTGAATTGATTAAATAGTTGTCGATATATATTATTGTCAGTTAAATCAAATCCATATTTTGTTAGTAACAATTAAGCTTATGCTCTAAATAAAAAAAATCCACATCACAACATGAAATTAAATAATATATAACGTAGTAGGTACTTAATTCTGTTGACAATTTTATGTTTAATTTAACAATAATTTATTTTACTCTAATTAATTTTATTTTACTTTATTTTTAGTTGACTCAATTTTGTTTTATTTTATTTTATTTAAAATTGGTCCCTTATAGGTAGTAGGTATTTACAAAATCTGATAGGGTAAAACACCTAGTAACTGGCCTCTTAAAATACCAGTTACTGGCACCTAAAGTTCATGGGGCTAATAATCAGTAGGCGGCCAACAATAGGTTAGTTTACCCTATCAGGTTTATTCCCGGTCGTACAAAGGTTCATTAAATTAAATGTCGCCTAGAGTTGCTAGCAGTCACTTTGTACTTTTGTGAATTAAAATGTGTCACAAATTATGCTAATAGGACATAGTGCTAATGAAGGTTTTTGCAACTAAGTTATTTTGATCATTTATATAGGACTAGAGGACGCCCGCGACTTCGTACGCGTAGAATTAGTTTCCCGCTACTCCCCCCATTTCTTCTCGTTGGGGGTCGTTTTTTTTTTATCTGAAAACAATTGAGATCAAATAAGGCTGGATTTTAAGTTTTTTTAAGGAAAATCATTTGGGTTAAGGAAAAACATTTCGACGAATTATTCAGATAACAACAGTTTAGTTTCCCTATATGTGATCATCCCAAGCATAAGTAGTAGGTAAATAATTTTACCTCGTAGATAATAAGTTGCTGCTCTATAATCACTCTTGCGCTTATGCAGTTAGAGTAGTTATTGCTCGCCGGTACATTTGTGAAGTGGAGCCATTCCTCGGAATGGTAATTAAAATTACATTTGTTTGTGGTGCGTATTAATAAACTATACTATTAATAGTTCATTTTGATACAAGTGCGGAAAGTATGTCATTTTGCTCGAGTCCCGAGGTGTCTTGGCCCGAGCTGCAAGAGAGGGACAAGACTCGGGACCAGTGAAAATGACAGTTCCGCATGTGTATCAAACGACGGTTTTTAATGCATTTGCGAAAAAATGTGTGTAAGTATATCTGTCCTCTTCCCCCCTCTGAAGTGAGATAACGTGTGAATACACTCTGTCCGAAATTACTTAAATTTTAATAAAATTATTAAAACAAAAATTATAACGTCAAATACTAGGAATGCATAAACATTGAGTCATCAGCGCTGTGTCGTGTGTGATAGGTACTTTCTGTAGAAACTGTTATTATAATAAATATTGTAATTTTATTAAAATAATAGCAATCCATTATTATATGATTATTAAAGTGTTTATTTAGGGACAAAAAATATTCAAGTTAATACAATATTAATAATGAAATACAAAACTAAAATTAAAAATTATAAACTTAACTATATTTTAAAATTAAAAACCTATATCTAAAAAAGGGCCCTGCGGCATCGTCCCGAAGATGCTTATTATTATATTACGTTTCAGATGATTTATTTCCTAGTGGAAACTGCAATAAAATGTGTTGCGTAGTTTAATAGAAGTAAACGGCCGAATACCTCTAGATAGATGCGGATGGCGACTTTATTGTATCCTAAATGGAGATTAGTAGAGTATTTCACTGATTTGCAATTATTTAAGCTAGCAGAATTAATATCGGAGAACGAGGTAAAGTTAATGTTTTAATATCAGTTGTTTTACTTTAGGTAGTTGTGTGTCACTCTGCCCCATTGTCCCCTCGGGAGGTGACGCAGACGCAGTATCCGGACCATCAGGTTGATATAGACTAGTGTACAAGTTACGTCTGCTGCGAAATGTTAGTTAAGTGTTCATTATTGTTTATTTAAAAATTGTTATTAGTTGATATTTTAGTGTCGCGTCTGCGTCGACGCAAGGTTCGTATTTGTTGCACCTATTAATAAGGATATTGACTGACAGATCGAAACAACTAACTCGTAACTCGTCTTACTCGTATTGTCAATGTTACAAAAACTCTTATAACATGACAGTTAAGGCCATGTTAAAAACAATAGAATAACAATAAGTGTAAACACGATGTAGAATAAAGCCCTGGGTGTCGGACGATATCGTATTTAGTCGGATTAAGTCCATATTTACATGACATAGGTACTACAGCAGTTCAGTTTAGGTTAGACAAAGGGACAGAGCTATAGCAGTCATTCAGTTTTGTCCTTTTCTCTAAACCTAAACTGAACCGCTTTAGGCTGGGTTTTATAAAGATCTGTTAGATCAAATTTCGGTCAGGAATGTCAAAACTTGTATGAAGTTACTAAATTTGATCTGACATATTTATTAACGGACCTTTATAAAACCGGCCTTTAGTATGTCATAGTAACCCCCCAGTTAACTTGTTCTTGAGTACTGAAGTTGACTGAGAAAGATAAATACGAAAAGCCCCGTTTGTACGTATTTTTGCATTGCAAAAAGTGGGAAAAATATCTAATAATTATGTTGATTTGAGGTGACCCTTATCTGGGATAATATTAATTCTTAGAAATAGGTACACTTCGCATAGCATGTATCGTAGAAACCTTTAAGTCGAACGATAGATATGCTAGCTGACAAGTTAGTTAGGTTAGGTTAAAACTGCGACTCCAACAGAGACGAAATTGTGTCAAAAAACCGGGCAAGAGCATGTCTAACTATGCTCAGTGTAGGGTTCCGAAGCCGTTATTACACAAAAACTATCTCAATAAACAACAAGTATGAACTAATTCTCTATTTAAAGTTATTTGGTGCTGTCTTAGGTCATTTTAGTAGGTAACTATAAACACTTTATTCACCTATATCTCAGGAACCAATGAAGTCTAGTAAGTCGTGATACCTTTTCTTTAAAATTCGTTATATGACGGAATTTCGTTCAAGAAAAATTTCAGATTTTTAGTATTTGTCGTTATGGCTGTAGGTTGGACACTTGACTCTAACAAAAATTAGCACTTAATCGAAAAATTGTTTTCACAAACCCGCAATATTTTTGAAAAACCTATCACACGACTACCACAACCTGCCAAAGTATGATTCTGAATTAGAAAAGAATGCAAAGTGGTTGTATGCTGAAGAAAACTATGCGAAAGGTAATTCTACTGAAAGATATTTCTGAAAAAAAACTGCAACACCGGTGCATATTATTACAGAGGGGAGTCCATGAAATGCTGCCCGAGGAGGACCATCGCTGGCGACAGCGGGTTACCGTTAACCCGCTGTCGCTGTCAATACCAGCTACCTCCAGGTGGGCACAACACATGACAACATTCCTATCCCTGGGTTAGGTTAACCTTTAGAAGATGGAAAAGTCCTTATCCGAGCAGCAATGTAACTATGCATTGTGAAGGACCAGTACGAATTACCTAACCGTAAGACGGGTGATGAAATAATTGACGAAATAGTTACCCCAACGCTGTCGAAAAATAAGTACAGCTTTAATCAAGACATTCAAATCGGAAAGTAGATTCAAACATGATTTCGTCCAGTGATTAAGGGATACAAAAACAATCTTACTGCCGCACTCAGAGACGTCAATTAAATTTAATGCTTGTTTAGTGACGTGTTGTCTTATTCTATTGCTGTAGCAAAGAAAATGACAGCAGCAACTTTAATCAAGCATTAAATTAAATTGAAGTCTCTGAGTGCGGCAGTTACACCGAGAAGTATTCACAAACGATACTGACTTACAACATAAATGACATTTTAAAATATTTTTCAGGCTATCCGGGTCTTTTGACACGCAACTGCACGCAGCTTTGTGGGCTGAGGACTTTGTGGAGGCGATCGGAAGTGCCCTGGAAGCCGGCACGCCGCTCGCTTCGCTCGATGTCGCCGGCAGAACGGCTTTGCACCTGTGCATACAAGAGAAGCTTCTAGGGCCCTTTAAAGTAGGTATAAAGTGTTGCGAATGGTCGCGATATGCATGAAAGATGTTGATGAGTGAACTTAGTAAGTAATGTAATTTACGGATGAGGTATTGATAAAGACAAAAATAATATACATACATACATACATTACATCACGCCTGTTTCCCAGAGGGGTAGGCAGAGACCACTTCTTTCCACCTGTTACGATCTTGACAAATCTCTTTCGCTTCTTCCACATTCATACATCGAGTCATGCACGCACGTCGGTTTCGGGTACTTAAAATTCGGCCCTTTTTCCAGTATTTCTCCGATTTGATTCGAAAAAGTACGCCTAGGGCGGCCCCTTCCGACCTTTCCACTCACCTTAGCTCTGTATCTCTTTCGTCAATCTTCTTTCATCCATCCTTTCCAAATGACCGAACCATCGAAGCATGCCCTTTTCAATCTTAGTCACTACATCTTCATCTTTGTAAAAATAAGATAAATATCGTTTATTTGTATAACATACTCGTAGGTAGGTACAATAGGTCTTAAATATTAGGAAGATCACCTTGTTGTGCCGTGAGGCATACAAATTGAAGATGCCGTTATCGAAGTTTTGCCATGCACATTCTCAGACTTCGCATTTAATTGTAGTCGCTCAAGTACTCATTTACCGTGTAATAACCTTTTATTGCTTGAAAATTATACAATTTGTGTTTAAATTCTGCTAAAGTGTCTATATTTATTATCTCCTTTGGTACTTTATTATAGATTCTGGGAGCCATCCCGAGTAAAATTACTAATGGTTGTGTTGCAGGTTCTGTTGAGCTATGAAGGTAGCGCGAACTTGGGGGACGCAGATGGTTTTCCGGTGCTGAACGTGGCCATCCTGCACAAGTGGGTCGACGGCGCGCGCGCCGCGCTCGCGGCCGGCGCCTGCGTCACCTCCGTGAGCGCCGGCTTAAGATCGGAGATCTGGAATAACCACAGCCGTCAGAAGCCAGACCTCTTGATCAAAATGATGGAAGATCGTGTCCATTTAAGATACCCACACGTGGACCCTTCGTTTGCAAAGCTTTTTGTAGGTATGATAACGAAAGTCCTGAACATAAGAAGCATTTCGTGTACTAAGACGAGTTTCTTTTTTCAGTATAAGCAGACACCAATCCATTTAGCTGTGGACATGGATGAATTAGGGCTGCTCGAAGAGATCCTCGATGAACGGGAAGAGTTAGTTGACTGTCTCAACGCGTATGGCGAGACCGCGCTCTACACAGCGGTCGTGAACAACAACATGCCAGCAGTTAAATCCCTTCTAATGAGAGGTGCTTCAGTAAACGCAAACCACAATCTGCTACACGCTGCTGTTTGCCACCCTCATATCTTGAAAGTTATTTTGGAAAACACTGATGTGGTATGGTCGTTTGACCAAAGCGGGCACGCACCATTACACAAGGCTGTAGTCATAAATTGTCCAGAATCTATAAGTTTACTTTTACAACAAGTCAATAACGCAAAGCTAAAAACTAAACTCACCGGTATGACAGCGCTACACTTAGCTGCAATACATTCAAGAAACCAAGCCGCGCAGGTTATACTTGAGCATGACCCCAGCACAATGAATGAGCTTGATGACAATCGCAACACTCCTTTGGCCGTCGCAGCAGAGACTGGCAACAAGGCGCTCATATCGATGCTGCTCAAGAAAGGCGCTGTCTTATCAACCAAGAACAACAAGAAAACAACTGTCATCGAACTGATAACAAGCAAAATGATTGACTGTCCAAGTTTTTTTGAGCTTGTGCTTGACGAATTTATTTATACTGATGAATCAAATAACATTACCGTCGATTACACATTTCTCACAGATGTAAAGGGTACAAGTCAAATTAATGTTATAGAAGAATTTGTTAGATGTGGTCAGAGCAAGATCCTGCTGCACCCCTTGATTGAGAGTCTATTGTACCTGAAGTGGAGACATCTCCTGCCAGTTTTCTGTATGATTATTGGAGTTTATTCTGTGTTTTTAATCACGTTCAATATATTTGTGGTCCACACATTTTATTATAAAGATAGGGATAACCGCAATCTTATAAGTTTTTCGAACAATATCAAGTCGAAGAAGCAAGGACCGCTTGATATGTACGAAGAGTGGTGTTGGCTGATGATCGCGTTGATTTACGTTTTGTTATGCTCCATGCTCGGCCTGGTGAGTTTATGTTCTTTTATATATCACGATTTAACACCTTTATTGGTGTAACCGAAGATTTATTTTCTTGCGTTTGATCTGCTCTCCCTTAAGCCGCGTATCCACCAAGCGCACGCGCTCGCGCGGCGGCCTCGCGAGCCAAATGCTCGGACTGTGTGGACGTGCCTTAGGACTGTTCGGGCGCACGTTGCCGAGGCAACGTTGCCTGAGGCACGTCCACACGGACCGAGCATTTGGCTCGCGAGGCTGCCGCGCGAGCGTGTGCGCTTGGTGGATACGCGGCTATATACGAGTGCTACTGAGTTTACACGAATCCAAACGAGCAAACGTCGTCTGGGTGATGATGATGATATTGATTATTTCAGGAATTATTTTGCATATATTTGAAAAGGCTCTGGTACTTTACACATCTAGAGTCGTGGGTAAAGGTGTGCGTGCTGGTGCTTGGCGCCGCCGTGCCCTGCGCTTTGACCATCGCCGACTCTGTTGACTGGCTGCGCCACGCCGCCTGCGCCGCGCTGCTGCTGGGCTGGCTGCAAGCCATGTTCCTGCTGGCGCGGTTCCCGTACTGGGGCAACTACGTCCTCATGTTTGGGACGGTCGCCATTAACCTGCTAAAGGTTCTGAAATCTTATTCAATCGTATTCAACCCTCTTCTTGTTTAGTTTGACTAGCCTACAGTGGATGTTCCACATTTGATATTCCCTGTGGCTATGACTACATATACAACGTGACTGTGAGAATGAGCTAGTTATTACTAAGAAAACCCTGAATTACATACATAGTTACGAGTACATAGATATATTGCGCGAATCCTGTAAAATGACAAATGTATGTAAACAATGTCTCTTGACCTTAACACATACGACCGTGCCTCTTATCGTTTCGGTCGTTCGTTCGTTCCATCCCGTTCCACTGTCCCTTTAGGTTAATTAGCTTTAAGTTAATTTGGTCCTGCAGAACATACGGGTCGCGAAGTTATTCGTAACATGTTTATATTTGTCGTTTTATTTTATTTATACATTCTGTTGTGGCTAAATAAGCTTATTCTTTCTTTCTAATCCCCTTACTAATAAACGTTGAGTAACGGTGGTATAGCTATACAAGTTTTGTCCTTATCTGTCAAATCCAAATGTCACAATGACAGATAAGGACAAAACATTGTATAGCTATACTTCCGTTACTCAACGTTTATTAGTAAGGGGGTAGGTAAATATATAGCTCAGATGATTCGAACGAAATCGTCGATATAAGGAACCCTTTTTACAAGTAGGTTATTCGCCAACAATTTAATGTGGTATTTTTTCCAGGTTCTCGTGACAGCGGTGTTTCTGATCATTGCCTTCTCCTTCTGCTTCATGATCCAATATCGGTCGAAAAGCCCTTTCGACGGTCCGTTCCCCGCGTTAGTCAAGACTCTGGTCATGATGTCCTCGGAGTTTGACTACGAAGACTTATTCGGAACGAACCACGACAATGAGCTTCAGGAAACACGAGGAGTAGTCCGTCTGCTCTTCGTGCTCTTCGTGATCTTCCTGGCGATAGTGCTGATGAACTTCATGATAGGAGCCGCCGTCAGCGATATCAAAGACTTGAGTGTGACTGGCAATATAAAGAGGCTAGAGAAGCAAGTGCAGCTGCTGAGCATTCTGGACAGCCTCGTGCACGGCGGTTTACTCGACAAAATATTCAAGAAGACTTTCAAGGATGGTAGGTATCATAAGGAAATAAGGATCATGTGTGGAGTCCAGGTGCAGTGGTTTGTGGAGTGCGCCACCACGCGGCTGATGCTGCTATACGATTCTAAAGCTCTGTTCCAGTTTCATTCTAACACGTACCTTTTGCCTTTGCACAAAGCATTCGTAGACATAGCAACGAAAAAGAAAGAAGTACAAGAATGCAAATGCAACAGTCGATTTAGCTGTAACATCGGCGCAGTAGCCGGGAGAGGACAGAAAGAAGTTATCAGAAATGATTCATGTTGTAGTGATCAAAAAAACGGAGATCGTGATTTGATGCAACCACAACTCAATATACAAACGGATTCCGCTAAGTTGGATAACTTGAGTTTAAAAATAGAACAACTGACATCAGATATGACCAGCACAAAGCAGATGACTTCAGATTTGATTGCAAATATGAAGCAATTGACATCAGAAATAGCGAAATTAAAGAAAACTAGGATCACAAATTGAAAATGATGCATGGCCTGCCTGTCATCTTGGTGGGTGGTTTGCGTGGCTGGCTGTAAGGGCGGTGAAAGGCAAAAGCGAAGGCTATGATTTTCTATAATAACTTTAATACAGGTTGTTCTTTCTCCCTATATTTTTTCTCTAGTGCTGAAATTTTAGATTATACAACAAGGATGTAAAATAAATCATTTTAACCGATATATCTTGAAAATTAAAGACGTAGGTCAGGTTAGGTTAGACTTGTGACTTGTGTCTAGTAAAAATATTTGCTCATGAGGCGAGAAATGACTAACTGTTCTATTTCTGCGTAATACGTTCGTTGAAAGATGTTATGTGCCCAAATTTGAGACATAAGGTATACAACTATTACCTCGTTTCGTTGTTTATTTAGATAAGTACTTATACGGAACACAGAAAGTTAATAAATAAAAGAAATAAATGCAATTCGAGAAGAGAACTTTTTATACACTAGAGCATGAAACCCTGTTTTAGTCCGCTTACATCCAGCACAAACTAGAAGTTTACCTGCATGAGAAGTGAAAAAGCTAATTTTATTTCTTAATCAACAACAAAAACAACAAATTATCAAATTATTTTTCCATAATCATAAATAAAGTAAAAAAAAAACATTAATATCGTACCACTTATGTGTACTGTGTGAAAAAAGTTTTCCTGCCCTTTTACCTTAAAAGAAAAGAGTGCATAAAGCCGATTATGATTTCTGATTTCTAATTTCTGAATAAGAATTTGCCGTGACCTGACAAATTGTTTGATGAAAACACTTCGTTTGTTGAAATTTCCATTTCCAAGTTGAAAAATCCATAGTTCAATAATGTTTTACAAATTATCACTTGGCAAACCGTATCATTTTACTAATTTCCTTATCGCAAATAGGTACTTACCGCCGTAGTATTTTTCGTTTTTATGTAGTCACAAATGTAACATAACCTATTCTAGAAAATACGCCTATGTAACTTATGTACCTAATACGTAACATTAAAGTTTATAATAAGCAAAATCCGCTTCATAAATACGTATTCAAAAACCTTTGTTTACTCCTAGTGCAGTCGGTCGGGTTATAATTCAATAAATAAAAGATAAAAATGTCAGGATTTTGTTTTTTCTTCCCTAACTGCTTCCCCCAACCACGGTAGAAACTCAAATCCCAAAACCAACGTTCTTCGTCACGTTAGTCGTCTCATTTCCTCGAGTCCACGAGCGATAGAGATGCAACGCAGTTTCGAACTTCGTTTTTAGTAGGCTCGGCTTATTCACTTCGCTTCCACCGCTTTTGATTAATTATGATGTTGTTTGCGAATTAATATCGTCCGGAAATTGGTTTAGGTATAATAAGCGGAGTGCACACTGGAGCCAAACGTTGATCTGTGTAAACCTAGGCTGGTAAACGATCAAGTATTCTTGGAGATGTCATTTTGACAGATGTCATTTGGCAAATTTAGTGATGCTGCTAATTAAAATCGCATTATTTTTTTCGATTATCGATAAGGTTTATAAAGGAAATTTAATCGAATTAGTATTCTATTACATATAAAGGACGATGGGCAAAAATGTCCCCACCCACCAACAGAGATGATACATGTGCCAGTTTATAGATCTTGGCCACATGATGTATTTTTACTATGGCGAAGATCGCCATATGTATGGGGTTTGCTTGGAAAATCATAATCGTATCTTATGGAATTTGTTAGAAAATGAACACGTATATGGATGATTTGCCTTGCTTGGCTTTTGAAAGTTTTTTTTTCATTAAAAAAATCCCATCGAATTTGCTACTAAAATTTTGTCTTTTTTTGGGTCCTAATGAACATTTACAGACATACATCCCGTTACTAATGGAGGATGGGGACAGGGTCCATACAAAATCGCCCATCACCCTTTGTTGACTAAATTTAATTAACCTACCTACCATAAAATAAGGTATCGTAAATCGTCTAACATCACGCTTGAACTATTTTGCCATCGTATGCTAAGGTCTAGATAGGTGTTGTATGTGGTAGAATGAAACGCAATGACATTAAACGATTAAAATCGTATCAGCTAATCGATTTGGTCGAAGAACGAGGTTACTGTCAAACCTTATTAACGGTCCGTTTCGCATATATGAAATAGGAAATTGGACTATTCTTGCAGGCCTGGACCATAGTTGTATGGTTTTATAGCATTCAATTTTTTAATCGTATTATAAGGTTACGGGTAGGTTAAGGGTAGGTGGAGCATAGCCTTATACGCCAGTGAAACGTGGACACTGATACAAAGAGATAGAGAAAGATTGGAGGCTTTTGAAACGTGGTGTTGGAGAAGAATGGAGGGGATAAGCTGGACGGAAAAAATGTCAAATGACCGAGTGCTGAATAGAATAAATGAAAATAGGAATTTACTAGGAACAATAGAAAATAGAAGAGGAACAATGATAGGACACCTGCTACGACACGACCTTTTCCTTAGAAACATCATAGAAGGAAAGTTAGAGGGAAAGAGAGGCAGAGGAAGACCAAGGAGAAATTACTTTGAGCAGATAAAAGAGAAGGTTAAGGTTGGGTCGTACCAGAAAGTCAAGCAGTTGACAGAGGACTGGAGCGGTTGGCGATTGCTCCACCGGCAAGAGCATGGCTCTTAAATAAAGAGAGAGATTATAAGGTTGCGTAGTTGCTTTGAGCGTCTAGCTATACTTAAAGCTGGGTCCACATTTGTATCATTTTGCCGATCACGATCACACGTATCGTATCGAGCTCGCGTAGGTATCCTAAGTATGGACGCTCACTTTTGGCACACCGTATCACTACCATCGACATGTGAAAAAATGCGTCCATACTAACCGTAGCGTAGCAGCGTATCGTATCATAACGACGTATCATTAAGTGTGGACGCTATCCGTATCCCCTTTGATGATCGGGGAAAAATCGCCTCGAGAGCAATCACGGCGTATCGTGTATCAAATCATAACTTCGTATCGTGATTTCGTGATACAGTATCAAAACACGTCCATACTTACCGATCTTGATACGCGTGTCCGATCGCGAGTGTGCGGGGTATATAATAAACGCTTATCAACATCGATCCCGAGCGATCTGATACGGCGCGTCGCATGATCGCGCTGTTTGTGCGTCCACACTAGCGATCTTGATACGCGTGGGTGCAACGCGACGGAGATACGATACGACGAAATGATACAAATGTGTACCCAGCTTAAGGTAGACGGGGCATCAAGCTGGATAAACTTGTACTATTATGGGTACTAGACAACGATAAACATACTTGTATAGGGAAATAATGCATGTAACATCATTAAAAACTCAGTAGGTAACATTAGTACATTACTTAACAAGGGCTGTAAAAGAAAGAAAGCCCGAAATCGCAGGTATTTGAGACCCGAGCCGTAGGCGAGGGTTGTAAATATGCGATAGAGGGCTTTCTTTTTTACTGCCCGTGATGAGTACACAATTTTACGTCTTCACCTGGCCACAATGCGAGTTTAACCGTGCGCGCAGCGTGCGATAAAACTCACATTATGGCCAGGTGTTACGTAAAAATATTTACCTTTGCCGGAAATTGAACCCAGGACCGCTAGCATCATAGCCAGGGTCGTTACAACTAGGCTAGCCCAAGTCCGCAATATCGTATCCCATTAAAATAAACTTGGTTTTCAGCTTGAATAGGTATGTACCCAGCCTTAGTTCCATTGTTGTCATTGCACGGCAAATTGGCAAATGGCGATCCATCTCCAATTCAGTATGACAGAGTTCTAAGTCGTTAGCGAACAAATACGACGGCGAACCTTGTCACATGGAGTTTAATAGTTTCAGCAATTCATTACCGGGACAACCCTTCTGTAAAAACGTTTGTAATACAATATTAATTTGTTATAGGAACCTGGGTTCTTTGTTATTGTAAATTGATTCATATTTGATATTAAGAAACGATCTTTAGCAAGTTACCCTAATATTCAATCAGTGAGCTTTCAAATTCAATTAAATTTAGCGAAAAAGGAGGCGATAATTTAATTTTTCCTTAGAAATTTTGTAACTTTTAAAGTCTATTTAATTATATATAATTAGAATACAAAGCGAAGTTTTGAAACCAATATCCACTTTTTAATATTTTTTTAGTAATCTCGTAAAGTTATTTTTTCCATACTAAGTGAAAAAAAATATTTTTAAGTGAATATACAACTTAATATTCTGTGAATATTTCAAGCGTATACCGTTGCCATTATTAATATCGAGCAAAAAACTGCAAAAAAAAAAAAACTCGTTTGTTGTATAGGAGCCCCCTTAAATATTTATTTTATTCGGTGGTTATAACGGCAACAAAAATACATCTTCTGTGAAAATTTCAACTATCTAGACGGACAGACAGACGGACCGACGGACAGACGGACAGACATTTATATTTTACAAATCCTCTACTTTGTTCTTTTCCATACCATGATGTTTGTCAAAATAATGTATCGTTACCTCTTCTCTTTTTAACAAAAACAATTGCAAGACATATTTAATTTACATAGGGGAACTTATCCCATATGGGATCTCTTCCAGTTAAGCTTGTAGTAGAATACCTAAGTAACGACATTGATAGACATACATACATACATTAAATCACGCCTGTTTCCCAGAGGGGTAGGCAAAGACCACTTCTTTCCACCTGCTACGATCTTGACAAATCTCTTTCGCTTCTTCCACATTCATACATCGAGTCATGCACGCACATTGTTAGAAGATAGACAAATTATCAACTCTCCTTTTGTTTTAGCTATCGTTTCAAAAAACCATTCACAAAATATGCTTTATATTTAGTGAATATTAAATGATAAATGAGTGCAAGGCTATGTATACAATATACATGTAGCTGGCTGTTATTGAAAGGGGTATGAACAAGTACCTAAGCGCGGCCTAATAATGGCTGCCGAGCTATAATAACGCAGTCGAGCTATCTCATTATGTGCACGTACATACTGAATCACAGCGGCGCAGTGAAAACTGTGGAGTTGACTTTGAATAACAAGGGAATAAAATAAACTGTCATGAAACGAGCCTAGTCTTTTCTGAAAGGCCGGCAGCGTACCTGGGGCCTGTTTTATAAAACTACAAATTACAATTTACAGGTTACAAGTTTCCATTTGACACAACCTCGACCAATGACAACCAGCCATTTGAGCAGTGTTGCCAGTTTAAACCTGTAAAATAGTAACTTGTAGCTTTATAAAAACATGCCCCTGCAATTACTCTGGTGTTGCCGGAGTTTATGTGACGCGATGATCACTTAGCCTCAAGTGACTCGCTGGCTCGTCTGCCTCCTTTTACACATAAAAAAAAGATAGTGAGTACGATTCGTACTGACTATTGCTTTCAAGGGCTCTGAAACCGGTTTTTTTTAACCAGCTCATCAAAAACCTGTTTTTTTTAACCAGCTCATCAAAAACCTGTTTTTTTTAACCAGCTCATCAAAAACGCCATATATATCAAATATAGCATTTTCATTTCGATTCCGTTCGAACAGAATCGATTTTATTTCGGTTTTGATCAAAAAGCAAAATAAAATTGTTCCTGTTCGAAATAACGGTTAATTTCGCTCGCAAATTTTTTTCCTTCCCGAATAGCTAGCTCTTTAGTTGCATTCTCACTATATTTTTTATAGAATGTATGGGTAGGGGTCTACTCGCATACATATTTTTACGCATAATAATCATTACGCATAAAAATCAATTGTCATAAAACGGTTTTTACAATAGAAAGGGTTTTATTTTAATTGTTATTAAAAATTAACCTTACCTAACCTAACCTAATCTACACAATAGACGTTTATTAAATTTTGCAATGTCAGTCTAAAAGGGTGTTATGACTTTTATGCGTAATGATTATTATGCGTAAAAAAAATGCGAGTAGATAGTCCCCCAGAATGTATGTACTTATATTTAGTGTGCATTTATTAATATGAGTAAGGCAAGAGTAATGATGCTCTTTTAGGTAAACTTAACCAGATTGCTCACTTTTTAAAATCAATAACTTAAATTAAGTCAAAAAAGCGAACGACTCCGCAGCTTCCCCTGTGCCCCAAACTCGCCGAGTACCCTCATAACGTCGCCCAATAAACCTCTCCTTTGTCGGGGGCAATTTGTCATCCATTGTGCAGGCCGCTCGCGACACGCGCCCGAAAAACAATTAAATGTTGTCTATGCGCGATTTTGAATTTGGAACCGTTTGTTTTTTAATTTCGAATGTTTGCTACGTTCATCGGTTGTTATTAAGCCAGTTGCTTTTTTGTTTGCTTTGGTTGATAAAAACCTCTTTAGACATAATAATGTTATTGCAGATTTTTGCAATTTTATTGCTGTAGATTGAATTGGAGTGAATTTAAATTTGTATGGAAAAACTTAAATTCACACCTTGCGCTTCTTCAGTGGAAATGATCAGATCTGGATTAAGGAGCTTGTCCGAGACTAGAATAGACACGTCCATGAACCGTATCTTAGACGTAAGTCTACGTTAAATAGGTAGCTCGGAGATTCTATTGCCAGGTTCTAACTCTATCATCGGATAAGGGCCGTAATAATCAACTCATCTCGGCTGACATGCCCTTCACAAGCTGGTCAAAATAAATGTCAAGCCATAGGAAACTGCCAATTTTGACGCATCCTGAGACGAAAGTCGAGATCCGAAACCCTACTTGTCCTTATCCCTGTCAGTTGTCGTTCGGGACTAAATCGAGAGAAAGGGATGGAGCTAACGTAACTTCGAACTTCGATTTTCAAAGTAGGGTCTCATAACGCTTAGACAAGACGCATAACGCTTTCCTAAACGATTTAACCATACATACCAAACGCATACATTACATTCATAGAAACTTATGTAGATATAGGTAGCTATATCGTCCCTCTTTTTTTGTCTGGGGTTACAAATACAATTTAAAAGCAAACTGACTCCCAATCACATAAATTCACCTTTAATTTAAGATTTTTTTAAACATGCGTCTTTCCATTGTCGAATTAGGGTAGCCCTTTATAAAAAAGCAATAAAGTATGTAACGAGTAGGGCTGTCGGTTCCGACGATTAGGGCACTTAATATATGAGCCGGGATATTAGCACAAGGAATTTTAATTACCGCCGGGGACAACCCTATTGACAACGGTGGGACGTAGGGTTGCCAAACTAGCAAAAAAAAAGTTTAAGCTTTTTAAAGTGAAATTATAGTATCATATTTGAATCCGCTCGCGTATAGCTTGTCAAAGAAGCGTTAAGAAAAATGAGGGCGCTATTCAGAGTGTACTTAATTGGCATCATGATCCAATTCTTGCCCAAAACCTGCTACTTAATGTGGTTTTTACGGCAAAGAAAGGCAAACGAGCCCACAGGTCACTTTTATGAACAAATTCAATGTTTATTTTATCTAATTGGTGACCGGTGGAACTACAATATTCTTAAATAGCGTCACAAAAAAGGCGGCAAATTTAAAATATCAATAGTTGGTAACACGGTATGCATAGTGACTGCATAGGTACTCATAATGTGACAGCTGATTTCATAGGTAATATTGTTGCCATATGAAATTTTTCAAAAAATGCTTTTGTCACCACTCGCTGGTCAGACTAGTAATGCCATCTTAGTCCTTAAGGTTGGCAACGCATTTGCAGTCTAAAGCTCTTAGGATTGCAGTTTTAAGATTGTAGTCTTAACAATGCAAATATCTATGGGCTTAAGAATCCATTGACTTAGGAGTCAAGTCTCCTAGAAGCTGTTCATATTTGTCAATCTTTCAGATGAGGGTTTCCAGGGGCACTTTTATAAAGCTACAAGTTACAATTTTACGGGTCTAAACTGGCAACACTGCTCAAATGGCTGGTTGTCATTGGTCGAGGTTGTGTCAAATGGAAACTTGTAACCTGTAAATTGTAATTTGTAGTTTTATAAAACAGGCCCCAGTCACTCTACCAGGAGTTCAGAACCTGTAAGGGGCTGCTCCGAACTGGCGGGCCTTACGATCAAACAGAAGTTAATTGAAACTGAGATACAAATTTACCATCAGGGAATTATGACATAGCAATTTAGTTTAGTTTACGCTGAGAGAAAAGGACAGAGCTATATAACTGCTATAGCTCTGTCCTTTACGCTCGTCGTAATATGAACTGCATAGCTGTCATAATAAGCCCCCAGGCGTCCTGTGTGTTCGTTTGCCTACTCGGCTACTCAGTGCTTAAAAAAAATTTAGTCGACAAATTGAAAAGAGAAGTTAAAAAAAATGCCGTCGTTTGCGGTGCCAACCCTGTATTAGGGTGCTCGACGTATCAAAAAGCGCATCATACGATTGCGGATTCGCTTTAGAGTCGGCCGCGTATTTAGAAACTCTAGTAAGCGTTTTTTACACGTGAAAACGTTTAGAAAGTTTACTTGTGAAGAGAGAGAAGTAGTAGAGAGTGTGAGTAGAGGAGGCATACGAGTATATAAGGCACTTGATGGTAAGGTAAAAGCACCAGTGATGAACATTTACATTTCTTTAATGAAAGCATGCAATACCGAACATTTCATTGTAATAGTGGTTTTCGGGAATAATTTAAATATAATCTAATTGTTACGCTAAAAGCATATCAACCTCGGAAACTTATATTTGTGGGATTGTTCATAACTGGAGCACTGTCCATAATAGGAGCTTTTACCTTAAATAGACTTGGAACACATAGACTTTAGCTTTTTTAAGGCTACCTTTTTTTAACTATTTAATATTGATCTTAGTCCGCGGTATAAATATCTATATGTATACACAATTTCAGCTATGTGACTTCAATGGTTTTTGATATCAAGTGAGCGCGTGATATAAGACAAAGGGTTCCTAGCTTGACTATGGAACCTTAAAAAAGCTTACCTTTATAATTTAGGTATTAATAATAAATTATTAAAACTTTCAGAGTAATACATGTTAAAATATATACATTTCTATGCACCGCTTTAAGACCATTGTAGTGCAGAGTCAACGTAAAATAATAATCTAACTTTGTTTCTTAACGTATTGTCACCGCATTGTTTTTTTATTCAGCCGCCATTATTATCATGTTGAAAATACGATAACAACAAAGTAGGAGATCCGAATAGAAGAGGATTTGCACCGGGCTGCTTATTCAATCAAAAGTATTTTATATTAAATTTGATACGCTAAATAATATGTGGCGTATAGGTTAGCTGAAAAATTTCAGTCCAGTATATAATTAATTAAAAAATTAAAAATTAACTTTGGCTTAAAAAAATACAATTGCTTGTTTAATAGACAAATTACATACCAATCGAAAGTATGAAGCCTATAGAATTTGCAAACGTTAGGTTGACTATTTTTTTCCCGTCAAACGATTGGATAGGCAGGTATAAACAGGTAAGTTGGTACTAATAATTTGCACCAAACCTAACGTTTGCATATTCTATAGGCTTCATACTTTCGATTCGTATGTAATTTGTCTATTAAACAAGCATTTGCAATTTAAAAAAGAGTTAATTTTTAATATTTTTTTAATGATATAAGTACTGGACTGAAATTTTTCAGCCAACCTATTCGCCACATATTATTCAGCGTATCAAATTTGATATAAAATACTTTTGATCGAATAAGCAACCGGGTGCAAATCGTCTCCTATTCGGATCTTAGACCAATAGGTGTAAACTTGTAAAGTTAATTTAAAATGAGTCCCCATGGAGCCTAATATGGCTACGGTTATCGCGTGACAAAATTTGGATAAAACATCCGTCACTTTTTGACACGAGTTTACATACGAGAGTGACGGATGCTTTATCCACATTTTGTCGCGCTATAAACGCAACCATACTAGGCCCGGTACTCAATACTGAATCCTACCGACTGCGCCAGTTATGCTGAAGCATTGTTCGTAAATCCGCGGCCCCTGTCGAGTTTTATTCACTTTTTGCCCCCCGCGAATAACATTCATTACGGGACCTTCTCCGCAATAACACCATAATTGGAAAACTTCTGATCTGCTCCCACTCATATTACCAACATTGTTTTGATAACCGTTTGACTTGATAAATTCAACATGGTGGATGAAATTAATAAACAAAACATAAGCGAATGCAAATAAGGGTGTGTGCAGGCACGCCTTCTACGAGTATATATTGTCTACCAAAATGTTTAGTCATAAATGTGTTCTAGGTCTTTTTTTACCCGACTGCCGAAGGAGTAGGGTAATGTGTTTTTTAGTCTATATATGTTGTATGTTTGCTCCTTTGTGGCGCTTTAGAAACTAAACGCATGGACCGATTTTGATGATTCTTATGTCAATCGATTTATCTTAATTATGTGAGTGTCACTAAAGATATAAGAGTAATAAAAATTCAATATGGCGGCAACCAGACGCCATATTGTAAAAAGGAAAAAAATAGTCGACGAATTATGATAAGTGGGGTATCGTTGAATAGGTATTTAAAAATCATCTTAGGTTTCATTAATCATTTTCATTTTGAATGATCATTTACGATTAATAACGATTTTAAATTAGTTAGCAACACTCGGGTTTTTAAAGCTTGCTTTTTGTTTTGTTATTTAAACTGTTACTAATTGGGATAGACCAAAAAAAATTACTCACGATTTTTACATTCTGATTCAAAAGAATAGGTAATTTTAAGAGACCCATTTCATTAATTTTGTATTTGACACAATAGTTTTGTTTTAATATCTTTATTTATTTAGCTGACATTTTATGGATGACATGATTATTTTAAATTTGGGTTGGCATTTTCTAATAAATTACAACAATTAAATGATATTTAATGATAAAAAGTGATTGTAACAGTGTATTAAATCATACTATTTCAAGCGGTTTTCGCCTAACTCGTAAGATACACCTAGGAGGGCTTCAAGCCGAAATCGAAAGTCAAACAAAGGTTAAATATACTTTTGTCTAAATATCCGAAATAGATATATATTTCTAAAACTTAATAATGCAGAACGGCTTTAAAACCTTATTCCTCGAAATGGTTTTTGAATTAGAGTAATTGTAAAAATATGAACAATCCCAATTCAAGAATTTCATCACTCAAAACTAACCTAACCTAGCCTTATCTATATGTTAGACCTTAGAAATTCGAAAGGTCACGGTTCAGGCGACATACAAATTAGGGGTCAATAATGTAAGCAAAGACATTATGATCTTCTATAGAGTGCGTTGCAACAAGGGAGCATTTCTTTTTGTTGAAGATGGTATACTTAATACCTATTTAGTAGATAGAATTTAGGAAGTATTTACTTTCGTAGACCGTAGCAAGGGATTCCTCTGAAGAATTCTGGGCGAATAATAATTTTGGCATCGACTTTTCTAACGAATACTGTCTTTTTCTTTACCTACAAGGAAACTCTCCAGCCCGGGTACATATCGGTTAGCTTATTATTCGAAGTCATACCTTGGACTCACATAATGTCTTTTGCCATAAACTTCATCACGCATAAGAATCAAACGCCTCGAATTTGTTCGGCTAATTTTCTTATCCATAACGTCATAATGGTTTTATGCATAACGTTGTAAAGTTTACGTGCTCGAACTCAGTGAGGATTAAAGTTATCTTTTCCGAATAGAATTAGTGTAAAATGTTTTGTAGCTTAACCACCTAAAGAATTTAAAATAAGTTTAGCTGACTAACCAAGTTTGTAGAAAGTTATGGACGAAAAAGAAGTAGTGATAAAGGGAATTTATGCTTCTAGTACGAACGAAGCGGAATAGATAACTTTTTCATGTTAATTGAAAATAAGAATAGATACTTTGGTAGAGTTCAAGAATGAAATTAAAATTTAAATCGGCCACGAAATACAGTGAATACATTTACGCTAATTAGACAGCGATATATTACTTACTATATTAAATTTGATATAAAATACTTTTTATTGAATAAACAGCTGGGTGAAGGTCGTCTCCTATTCGGATCTCCTACTATAACAATACAATGCAATTTATGAATATTTACAAAATACTTTAAAAATAATGTTCAGGTTTGAGATTATTTGAAGAGACCTCCAATCACGAAAAAGTATAAACACCTACAGGTGCACAGTGTTAACACAGGTAGGTAACATTTGAAAATTTTACTTAGTTTCACATCAATAATCGAAAATATGTAACCCTGCTTTTGTAAGACAGCTCTTTTAAACTATTGAGGGTCACATATCTATTTCGGCTACAATCAAGATCCTGTAGGACTAGCCAGGTTGCCATCGAATACAAACTCTAGCGTTTGGTGATCACTGTCGCGTTGCGTTGTCATGTTGTATGGAATTGACGTAAGTCACGTGATATATCACTCGTTACAACTGACATATTTCATTTTTGACAACGCATGTCGAGTGATATATCGCGTGACTTACGTCAATTGCATACATTTTACTATGACAAGGCAAAGCGACAGTCACCAAAAGCTAGAGCTTGTATTCGATGGCAACTTGTCTAGCCCCACTTAAAATAAAAATAAAACACATTGAAAATATCCCCGCTTTCCCGTCGGTCGCAATCCTCCTATCTAATGGGGAAAACACTGAAAATAATACAATTACAGGAAGTACCTACCGCAAAACGGAAAGGCCTTAGGCCCGGTTCCCACTATGCCGGACCGGCAATTTTGCCGGATGCCGGTAAGGCTAGTGGCTTATGACGCTGTTCACACGGCATAATGTGAACAGCTTCATATAAATTGTACAGCCACTACCCTTACCGGCATCCGGCAAAATTGCCAGGCCGGCATAGTGGGAACCAGGCCTTAAAAGCTAGCGACAATGACGTTGTTTTATTTCATTTAATTTCATTGATGTTTTTAAAAACTTCTGGAGTACGTATGGGTGCTACAGAAGATTCACATAAACTGGTGATGCGAGGGCGGGCCGCTAGTAATGTCGAAAAATCTCCACTCCTCATGTCAGCTCCTCCACACTAACGTTGATTACCAGAGATCGGAATAGGTAGAGCTAATTTGCCTAAACTTGATGGATGTTCATTCAATAATGTATTCCCATCTCACTCACGCATGAATGAATATGCGTCAAGTTTAGGCAAATTAGCTCTGCCTATTCCGATCTCTGTTGATTACAGACGATTACGGGTGAGCACGATAGTTCAGAGGGCATACCGTAAAACTACACAACTATGGTCCTAACCTGCAACAATAGGCCAATTTTCCTCATTTATTATTCCAAAATAACCTTACTGCAACTATTGCTGGCTATATGTAAGTTGTTTGGCCTAAAATCGATTGCTATAAACTCTAGCTAAAGCTATCATATTTTTGGAATAATGTGATGAGTAAAATTGGACTATTGTTGTAGGCCAGGACCACAGTTGTGTAGTTTTACGGTACTCTGCTGTATTCGCCGATCCGACCAGTCGATCGCGAGAGGTTTTAAGGTCGATCGACGAGGAGGTTAGCTAAAATTATCAGATATCGACCTGTAGCTTTTTGTTAAAGGAAAAGCGACGTACAAAAACATGAAGTTAAAATAAAAAACTATCTGATTGGCGTCCTCTTTCGCGAGGTGGAGCGCGCGCAACGCAGTTGTTTGTCAGCTCAGCGCAGAGAATATTCTAAGAAGATTCTAAGCTACGATTTTTTTTCAAATAACCACCAATGTCACGCTTCGACATCACGGTAATTTTTCATTTTTAATATTGTAATAACATTAGATTTTTTGTAATATTGGATGATTAGAAATTTAATACAGATTTGACTAGTAGTTTTACTTTTGCAATTATTTTTTTCTTGATATATCGTTGGTGGGTTAAACAGTTAAAATTTCGATCTATTTGTCATAAATTTTTGCTAGGTCGATCTCTATTAGAAAATGTATGGGCACCCCCGCTCTAGTGTCTCCAGTATCTACTAATCTTTGCATCAACTGAGCCCCTAGCCAAGATGCAAACGATACTAACGTTTTTTCTTTTCTATCTTGAAATGTATTAGCATTGCAGTTTTGGGATTGCAGTCTTGAGAATTCAAATATCGAGTCTAATCCTCATTTTTGTTAGTAAAAGTCCCATGTCTATCATGAGTTTTGTTTATTCTTCGGAAAAGGGGAGGGGAGGTAGGACTATACGACAATGCAGTGCTGCAAGCCCCTATCATTGGCCTCATCAGTGTCAGCAGCATGATAAGCATACATCGGATTGACGGGGGCAAAAATGTACCAGTGCTAGTGATTCATTAAATGTCGACTAAGTTTATCGACATATGAACAACCGGTATCTGACATTGACTCTGGACTCAAGTCACTTTTGAACACCATCTAAATTAGATTGAATAACAAATTCATTCAGTACAACAATATTCTTTAGCATTCCGACGAATTGAGAACCTTTTTTTTTTAAGTCGGTTAAAAATGCCTCGAAAAAAATTATCGTTTATCTTCATGGAATGCTGATCATTCAGATATAGAAGATAAAGATACGACTTACTTTTGCAAGAAATGTAAGATCCATATGTCACGAAAAAAGTTGTCGATAAACTTAGTCGATATTTAATGAATCACTAGGACTGGTACATTTTTGCCCCCGTCAATCCGGTGTATGATGATAAACAACGCCTCGTACTTAAGTATCTAGTATGATCGATCTCCTCAAAAAACCAAAGCTCATCTGAAAGATCATAAATTTATGTGTAAGAAAAACCACTGCTGCATTTATACATTGGACATACAACTAAAAAAAAAAAATGCTGTGCCAGGTTTTTTGCATTGCAGCATTGCCATTTCGTGTTCCCCCATTAATGACGTGACTAATTATATTTAAACAGTGGTGGCCGCATAATTAGGAACGCTTGCGTTTTTCTCAATTCAATTCAATTCCTTATTAAATGGCTTCTGTCCATTGGGACAATTCTGCCAGTGTCAAGGTTAGGAGTTACATATAGAAAAAAAACATAATTCGACGTTGTACGGTGATCCTCTAGCCTCCGTGAACCGATGTAGGTAGAACTTTACGAAAACCAGATAGGATTTTCTTGGAGCACTTGTTCCAAAGGTGTTCAAACTTGAATTCTTCATTATACTGCACATTTGAATGTTAATTTACTGCATCTTATTACATCTTTACTATCCATTAAACAACAAAATATGCAAAAAATCAAAAACAATAAAGAAAGCGACGCCATCTTCTTAAAAACCCAAAGAGAATCCTGCGTTTTTCTCATAAAATTGCCTACAAATATGTCTTTTCAAATTTGATAACCAAACAAACAGTTCTAAACGAATTTTATTTTTGTTACGTTTATCGTTAACTAATAGACTAAGGTTTAAATGTATGTAAATTTATCTCTGTTTAAAACAAATCTTTCATTTTTATAGGGATTTGAAGAAATAATATTGACTTTAATACAAAGTTTGATTTCTTATCATTGAACTTCGTATCATGGACGCATCAGCAGTTTTTAAATCCCTATAAAATAAAAGGTCCGTTTTTAACACTGAGCGTCAGTTTAAACCTCAGTTGATGAGCTAAAGATACATTTATTAAATTAATACAATTAAAATTAACTTATTTAAATTAAAATAAAACTAAGCTACTCAAATATAAAAATGTAAATAATAATCACCACTATAAAAAAACACCCCCTCTAGCAAGTCCGCTCGCGGCATGGTCCCTATGACACTGGCTGCGTTACCTCTCTGGATAGCTAGCCCAATTCTTTAGGTCCTAGAGCTGGTGCTTACCTCTCCCAAAGGATTGGCCTAGCTATTGAGCTAAAGTGAATTGTAATTAGTAATAAATTTGGTCAAGAACTTTTTATTTGGTGGCCAAAATTGAAAAGTCATATTTATAGGCAATTGTTTGGGAAAAACATCAACAACAATCTATACATATAATAAAGTTGTAGAAGGGAAAAAATCTGTACATTCGAGATATTTACTCAAAAATACTATAGGGGCCCTCAGAATGAGCAGCAGAACACGTTTCTACAATTTTTAGAGTTGGTGTCTGTTTGTCTGTTTGTCTGTTTGTCTGTTTGTCTGTTTGTCTGTTTGTCTGTTTGTCTGTTTGTCTGCTTAATTTTGTTTCTCCTCGCATCAATTGAAAACCACTGAACCAATTTTAATGCGGTTTTCACTAAAACATTTCAGTAAACGGTGACCAGGTTTATATATAATAAAAAATTAAGATATGACAATCAAAGTGGGGGAAAAGAGGGGTTAAAGTTAGTATGGAAAAAAGTTACCGGATTGAGCTGGTTGCTTGAAACTTTGTATAATTACTCATCGTAACAAATTAAACAATACCTGTTTCAGGATTTCTCGATTAAAGTTAAAACAACTAGAAAATTATCAAATTAGGCCAATTACATGTATTTCTTTAAAACCCTATTCGAGGGCCGTCGATCACTTTACGTGATTACAAATATCAACATTTTATTCTCCGTTTATTACATAGAAACTAAATTCAAGGATTTTTTATAATTCAATGTACAAAATGTTATAAAAAGACAAAATAAATTATTCCAATACGTTGTTGTAACAAATGAGACGCCATGATGACGTGCATCAAAGATAAGGACAACCATATCCCTCCCATAACTGGAGAGATCAAGACAGAAAAGCACGCGATCATAGATAAACGTTATAGAAGCGAAGTTGTGATTGAAATTTACATTGTCGCGTTGATACTTGAAAACATTGTTTTAATGCGTAATAACGAAAGATCAAGTTCGAATACATATTTAAGATAATATTTGGATAACCAAACTCCTATTTTTAACCGCCGGAAAAAAAGGAGGAGATTATACGTTCCACTGTACCTATGTAATTTTTTTTAGGTATGTTCAACGATTTCTCCGTCAATTATGGTCCGATTTCAAAAATTCTTTATTGTTTATAGAATATACTTCCGAAGTGGTCTCATTGTCACCAAATTGTAATCTGACGAGGGGATCCATGAGGAATTGAGGGAACTCCTCAAATATTATAGGTAGTATTTTTACTAACAAGTCAGTCATTTGCATTCAGATAATATCATTTGGTGAACTGAAACTGATGATGAAGACCACAGATGGTCAACGGAACTCCTCAATGGTACATATTTCAAGGGTGGCGATAGTTAAGATATCTCGATTAAGATAGTTGAGCGACTATAACGTAGAACATTTAATTGTTGAAATATGACTATGACTTTCCCGTTGACTTGCGATGAACTTGAAATGTCTTAAAGTTTCATATCAACTAAAAAGTGGGACTACATGACAGCTTACTATGATCACTAAAAAGTATAAAATAAAATAAACGTTTTAAAAAACACAAAACCACGTTCAAAAACGCATAAAACATTTTTTTTAAATGGTAGGTAACTTATAGGTCAGTGACTTACAATATTTTTAACCAAAAGCCGACTTCAGTTTGACTGACCTATATGTACCTACCATTTTAAAAGAAGTTATTTTTTGCGTTTTTGAAGGTGGTTTTTTTATTAACTTAGCTTGGGTTTAACAATTTCGATCATTAATTATTCTCTTCTTTGGGTTCCGCAGCATTATAGCGAAAAGAGAAACCGTACAATTTCGTCATGTTCATGTTTATCTAAAACATATAATATGTCACATATACCTACATTTTTTTGGTTATAAACATTAGTAGTATATCAATCAGATTATGAAATAAAAAAATAATTTCGTTAGTAATAAAAAAACAGTACCTACTGAATAAACTAACTCTAATAGCGCAAACTTGCAATGCATTTATTTCAGGATCATAGAGTTCCATTAGTTATTAGTAACATTAAATCTTATTCTCTATTAGTAATTATTTGTCAAAAATGTACAATTGATTAACTTATTTTCTCCTATGGCTTCTGCCACCCAGTGTGACAACCCATGTTGTACATTCTGTTTTGTTAGTCTATGTCAAAATGAGCGATGTCAGATTGACGTTGACATATCCGGATTTTATATTTTTTTCCGCCATTTTCAAGACTTCGTCTCCTGACATTGGTGGAATCATCGATAGTATCGATGGAGCTACAAACGAAAAATTTAATTGAAAATTGTCCGGACTTCGTCAAGGCTTCTCAATATTACCATTTTTACAGTACTCCTTCTTCTTAGTAGCTCTGGGCCGGTTATGGCTATCACACTTGCACTCGCATCTGACAATATGTTTGTCACTTTTTTTTATAGAAAAACGAAGATTGCCGAGTGTTAAAGAACTGGTCGTACTGTACAGTTGTTATTTAAATATTAGGGCGGTTAATATGATCATTTGATTTTTTTACGGGTAGTCACATAATTTTTGGCGGTTGATTAACTACTGTGCTACTATGAAAAATATGAGGGTAGTTTTGCGTGCGGAAATTAGCGTTAGTTTTAGTTATAGGTTTAAACGATTACACGTTGTAAAATCAAGTTTTATGGAAACGAGCCGGGGGGTGCGGGGCCAAAGTGATAAATAGGGGGCTCGGAGGCGCAGCCCCCGCCTTAAAGAAAGGACCTTACCGACATCCTTAATAAGATAGATAGGTAAGTTTTTTAGTTTTCATGTTTCCTCTAGAGTAGATAATAGGAGCTCTGATGATTTTTCGTTCATTTCGTTTTGCGTGCGGAAATCAGCGTTAATTTGAGTTAAGTATTCGAGTCTAAACGATTAGATATTACATTAGGCATTGTGAATATTAGGTAAAGTCAAGGCAAAGGTTTACACAGGAGGGGCTCGAGGCCGTAGCCCCCTCCTTTAGAAATACACCGTACCGACATATTTATATGTTACTAGAGGACGCCCGCGACTTCGTATGCGTAGAATTAGTTTCCCATTACTCCCCCCATTTATTCCCGTTGGGGGTCGATTTTCGGGAAATCCTTTCTTAGTGCTCACTTACATCATGAAAGGAACCGCTGTACCAAATTTCAAGTTTCTAGGTACAGTAGTTTCAGCTGTGCATTGATATATAAGTCAGTCAGGTTTGCCTTTTATATATATAGATAGAAGATAGATAAGATAGGTAGATTTGAGCTTTCTTTTGTCTTTCAAAGTAGAAAATAGGAGTTCCGTTGAGTGGTCTTTAGAACACTTAATTGGGCCCGGTTTGACGGATCTTACCATAATATTATAAACTGGCCAGAACCACGACTTCGTCTGCGTTGATTTCGATTATTGTTATTCCCTCGGGAACTTTTAAATTTTCCGGGATAAAAAGTAGCCTATGTTTTAATCCATTGTATAAGCCATCTCCATTTCAAATTTCATCCAATTCGGTCTAGCTGTTGCAAGAGTGCATAATGTACACATACTTACTATGAATTTTGCGCTTATAATTATTAGTAAGGATGAGAAAGTTTGGAAGTTTGTTAATTACGCTTCAACCACTGAACGTATCCAGATTAAACTTGGCACACATATAGGTTAGGTTCTGGAATAGGACTTAGGATAGTTTTTATCCAATAAAACGTCTCATTCAGAAAATCAAATTAATCGTTAAAAGATGTGAATTTGCTCACAAAGTTTACATGGACGAGTATAAAAATTAAAAAGGTGAAATCTCAGGTAGCCATGTGTGAGTAGTGTGTTTTTATTTCTGTTTACGTTTGTCATCCTGTAATCCTTTCAGTTGTATCCACTGATGTGTGCGTACACGGAAGTTACTAAAGAAACACACTTTTAGTATATGGATACGAACTAGATGGCGCTAGCTGGGTATCGAATTGTTGCTCTGGTGTGGTCAAAGTCGCTGCCCGGGGTGGTTGAGCGATTTTCCCTATACAGCGCAATTATAAGCTTTATGGTTAGGCTAAATTTATATTATTCATCCTGGTAACATCAAATTCTGAAGTCCACGCAGACGAAGTCGCGGGCAGAAGCTAGTAGCATAATAATCTGGTAGTCTTATCGAACTAGGTTTAGTGTCGTTGGCTCTTAGAATATCCGTACCAAATCAATCTCAAACAAATTAAAATAAACTCGTGGACGGCGGTCTACGTAAATCATTCTTTTTTTAACGTCCAAGCATCTTTCCATACACGTTGTAATATATACAGGTTGATTATTTTAGAACCCGTCTATAATGTCACCTCCAATATACATGGTGTTCACAGCTCGGCGGCTCGGTATCGGCGCAGATTATGATATCAAATTGTTTCACTCGGGGAGGCAAGACGCACGGGGCCGGACTCGGAACGCGCTGAATATTTTTTGTCTGATTGAAATACTGTGATGGACACGAACTTTAGTTCTAACATGAATGTTGGATATATATATTTATGTAGGTATCTAAGTCTTACCGAGTATTGATCTACCTATAGCAGTTACTGGGAATCCTAGTTTAAAGTGTGCCCAAGATATTATAATTGTTATTGATTTTGATACATCATTGATTTTCAAGGTAGACCGAAAATCTTTCGATTATAGTAGGATAAACGCAACGCTAGGTAAAGTACTTAATTGGTTTACTAGTAACAATTTGCTACTTAATGCTAAGAAAACTAAATGTGTTAGGTTCGCTTTGCCGAATGTTAGACCGGTAGAATCTAGTATTTTTCTAAATGATGAGTGTTTGGAAATGGTGGATAAGGCGCTTTTCTTAGGAATAACTATAGACAAAAACTTGCAATGGAGTCCCCATATAGCAGTACTAGCAGGCAAATTAAGTTCGGCAGCTTATGCTGTTAGGAAAATCAGACAACTTACCAATGTTGAGACAGCTCGCTTAGTTTATTATAGTTATTTTCATAGTGTTATGTCGTACGGTATACTTGTTTGGGGAAAAGCTGCTGACATACAGACTATTTTCGTGTTACAAAAAAGAGCCATTCGTTCTATATATAACCTAAACTCCCGTGATTCCTTAAGATTACTATTTAAAGAAATTAATATTTTTGACAGTAGCATCACAATTTATTTATGAGAATATTATTTATGTCATTAAAAATCAAGACTCTTTTATTAAGAATTGTGACATACATAATTTGAATACAAGAAATAAAAATAAAATAGCTATAAAAAAATTTCGTGTCCGTAAGGTATATAAATCATTTGTAGGTCAATGCATTCATTTCTATAATAAATTACCTGACGAAGTTTTAAAGTTACCATTTCCAGTACTTAAAAATTATTTGAAAAAGTCGTTGATGCCTAAAGCTTACTATAGGGTCGAAGACTATCTAACAGATAAAAATGCTTGGCCTAAATTAAACACCTAAATATCTTAATAATAACTTAATCATACAAATATGTAAAACATTGTGTATTGTCTAGGGGACACGGTTTCTGTAGGAAAATGTATCGAAACTATTTATGTGTTGTTTTGCCCCGTCTAAGTATAATTTTTATTTATTTTTATATTTACTACTTATGAGTTTTTTTTTTTTTTAGAATTTTGAGTTTAGACACATTTTCCTGCTCAACTACGCATGATATAATTATATATTCATATTGTTTGTTACATTCATTGTTTTATATAATGCTAGGTTAAGTTTTTTCTTTTCGTTGTATAATATCATTTTCACTTCTCATGCTCTTAAAATCCTACTTTAGTCTCTGCACATCGGGACTAAAGTTCCTTTTTAATCTCTAGGGATTAAAGTAAAATTGTTTTAATTTACTTTGGAATCCCCTTAACATCCAATCACGGTGTTTGTGAATGGAGGATTTATTGCTATTTTCAGTCTTTTTGTATAGACCACAGAATAAAGACTAAAGGCAAAGAAGCCGTGCAATAAGATGAATGTTGCACCAGCTACTTGTCTCTACTTTATAGATTACATTTTGATAAGAGGAAAAGAAACAAAAACTAGGTGTCTTTTCTTCTTTAATCTGTCATGATCAGAAGGTGAAGAAACGTCAAATCAACGACCGGTCTTCGGTTTTCTTTGGCGTTACTTTCTTCCACACTGGTGCTTAAAGGTCCAAATCACGCCTTGTGACGATCTCTTTCCAACTCACTATGAAAACCATAAGTAAAAGGAAGTCAACCATAATGTATTTTCTGCCTATTTAGTACGGTTTCTATGCCTCTAGTTTTTATTCTATGGTATAGACAATTTTTAGCGCGTGGAAATAACCTCAAAATGATAACTGTGAAAAAATACAAATAAAAATGATTTAATTTCGTGAAACACGATTAATGATTACAAATATGAATATATTTAATTATATTAAGGATGAATTCATTTAATTATGCTTGGTCCAATTAGTTTTAAAATAGTTTTCAAGTTTGAACCTGTTGGCTAAATATGCAAGCATTTAAAGCGGCACTTAACAAAAAAAAATATAAAAGAAAAGAAAAAAACCGCGGAACAAATTTGTAAGAAACTTTCTTATAATCAATATTGTAAATGTGTATAGAACTTCGTCAGTGCTGGATTGAGCAAGCCCGTCAGGTTCCGTAGCAAATTCTATAAAGAGACCCCTGGGTTTGTTTTAGGTTACAGGTTGTGGCGGTCTTTTTTCCGCAACTGAGCGACTTAGATATGCACCTATTTTGCGTGGGTGTTTGTTTTAGGTTATTCTGGTGGAGAATATCGACTGGATTATTCATCTTATCGTCAACCCTGATGCATATGAGTACACGCATACGCATACTGATGTAAGTACTAGCATTTTAGAGGTTAGACGTGGATGCGCGGGGCCCGTAGCATTAGCTACTCTTGCTAGGTACGTGGCTAATCCGGCACTGAACGTTGTTTTTTTTCCTCGCATTCAAAGTGAAAAGTAGAGTGTTTAACGCGAGACTAAACAACCATAATGACACTCGAACTATAGCCACTCTCGCTCGCTGGCTCGCTCGCGTGGCTAAACATCTCGTGTCATTATGGCTTGTTTTAGTCCCTTGTTGAACAATCTACTATTATCATAAGCAATATTTAAAAAACGACTGACTGTTGAGTTTCTTGCGGCGTTTCTTCTCAGCAGTGGTCTCTTGCGAAGCGCTGGTAGATTTTTGACGTGTAAAAGTGCCCGTGCGGCCTACTTACTGAATAAACATCTTTTATCTTTTTTATCTTTTATCTTTTATTGTTGCTACAAAAACTGTCATAACGAGATTAACCCTTTTATATGTATATATTACGCACAATAACTAAAGTATCTATGCTTCAAAAAATTTCTTTCATCGTGGTCTTGAATATGAGAGAAAGAGACAAAGACAAATATTTTAACTAAAATTCGTTTATTGTACCCATGTTTATGAATATGGGTAAGGCCGTAGATTTTGCCACTTTGTAACATAGAGTAACATAGACACTTCTATGTTACGGTAACGTAATAGTAACGCGTAAGTAACACATAATATCTGTAAGGGCGATATCATAACGCACTCATTGACGTGAAAGTCATAAGATGTACTTGTTTAAATAAAAAAAAAAGTTCAAATTTCGGTCAGTTTAATAAAACAGAATAATATTATTATTATTATATTATTGAGATAACTATCAGCAACTAAGTTCAAAGTAGGTAATTAACAATATTTTGTTTATAATAAACAAACAACCATAACTTTGCTTCTTATCAAAATAAAGTAAGGAAGGCTTTTCAGCTGCAGTCAACGGCATCTGTAAAGTCATAGTGTATTATTTAAGAATCATCTAAAAAGTACGAGGATTATATTTCCGAAAGAATTTTGCAAATCGGTGCAGTAGTTTATGTTATCGCAAAGATGCAAACATACATACATACGGGTCAAACAAAGAACCTCCTTTTTTAAGTCGGTTAAAAAGGAATCTGGTCGGATATTTTCTCCACTGTAGAAAAAAATCTTAAACAAGTTTAAGTAGGCAAGTTTCAGTTTGCAAGTTTTGGCATGCAAACAGAAAAGTATAAATTTTTCAATATGCACAAACCTTTACAACACTTCTACGTTACATAACATACAATCAACTTTACCAGTAACATAGAAGTTACGTAAAAGTAACGTAGAAGTGGGATTTTCAAGGTTATAAATCGACAATAATATGAAAACTTAGCGAATTTTAAACAAAAACATATTATAACGCTCTAATAAGTCACTTACGAATAGTACTACATCACCATTGTGAAATAAAAACTGTTATTTACCTTTGAAAACGCCAAAATTCACAAAAATATCCACTGCCGAAACACACCCGTCCATCTTTGACTGAGTCCAGACCGCAAAAAAACCGTCTTTTTTTACTATTTCTTTGTGTCGCGGGTACTTGGTATTGCCAGTGTCATTACAAAATATTACCATACTGTTTTAAATACTTAGCTAGGCAAAATTATGGTAACATAGAAAATAGTAACATATAAGTGAAAATGTAAAGACAGTTTTTTTAATTGTGATTAAACCAACTAAAAACGCGTATTTAAAACATTGCCACCACAAAGCAGCTGCTTAACGTTCAAATATTTCAAGTAGTTGTTAATTAATTAGACCTCCAATACAAAAAATATATAAGTTTTATAGTGTTGTGTTCAAATGAATCAAAAAGACAGCGTGTTTTTGTTTAAATTTAGGGCACTGGATGAATTAAACTCATTGTATATTTGTAACTGTTCGACTTACATTAACATTAAGAATACATTGTAAGATTTAAAGAAATACATAATTTAATGAAAATACTTAATTTACAATGTATCAAGTAAGTACTTTGTTTTTTATATGTATTTAAAATTTGGGACATTTTTGTTTTTCAAAAAGTTGCAAAATCTACGGCCTTACCCATATGGGGGATTATCTTTAAGGCAGTTTTATTAGTGGACTTTAAATAGTATAAAGTAGTAGTGTATGGTTCTCAACTTTCCCTTTACCTTATTTTTTTATTGCTCGCCGCAGGCCTTGGCGCGTCTTCTGTGCTGCTCTGCCCCGCGTGCCCCGACACCTGCACGCGGCTGGACCTTTTGTACACTGCCCCTAGCATGTTCGCGTGGCTGAATATTGCTCGGATTCCATCTAAAATGTGGTCGACACGTTGAGAAGAAGAATATTTTACACTTTAGAAATATTTGGTAACCTAAAATATTGTTAAATAAATGTAATGTAAGAATATACTACTTTATTGAGAATCTGTGTTTAGCTTAGGAATCATTATTTCATCTATTAGGTTTACATATGTAGGCTATTTCGCCTTGATGCCCTTTAAAACAAATGGTAGCCCATTCTTTTATTAAATGATTACATCAACTATATTTCACAACGCTTAAACAATATCAACAAGATAAAAATAATTCTTAATGCATCCCTGCCTCAATCAAAGGCTGTAGGGACCGCAAATCACTGCGGGACCACTCCCCTCTAAATCCGGCCACGCCTAGCGCGACGCATGCGCGGCGAGAGCCAATCACAGCGCTCCAATCTCCCCCCAAACAGGGTGAAGCGAAATCATGCACCCTCAATTGACCGCTCTATGCGATGTCATTTTTTTCCCGCCAAACCGATCGTTTGACGTCTAGCCCCGCCCCGGTTCCAATTTTAAAATGTGCTTTTAATCATAAACCGCAAACGCGTCTCGCCAGCCAGCTCGCTCGGTTGTCTAATTGCTTCCAAATTAACTGCTAATACACAATTAAAAAGTCAATTAAGTGAGCTCAATTAGAAAAAAATGTGACAATGTATATAAACAGTGTTTTGAATATTAGAAGAACTAAACTAGTGTTGTAATAAATTAGCCGAAATGATGGAGCAGCGTCCTTCTCCGTCGATTTATCCGGCGAACCTGACCGACCTGCTCGCCGTGTCGTACCAGCACAACACCGAAAGGTTGTCAATCACCGACGGGTATGCCGAAAGTTTCGCCGAGCCGCACGACCGTTCGTCCTCCCCTGTATCTACTATAGAAGAAGACAGCCAGTCTGCTTTCGGAGTGGACTTGACGGGGAAGGCGACGAATTTAGCGGGAAAGTCTTTCACGATAGCGGCCATTTTGGGCCTGACGAATGCTGAAGAGGATGCGATGAATTTAAGTGTTCAGGAGAGGCTGCAGAGTCAGAGGCAGCTCCAGAACTATTTGTACGCCGGACATGACATCCAGAGACTTAGCGATGGCTTCTGTAGGAGCATGGCGGTGCCGCCGGGGATGCGGCAAGGTAGGACACGCTGTATATAAATAAAAATGTTTAAATATTTTAACCTGGCCCGGTATTATAGGCGGTAAAAACCCTATCGTCTTTGACCTGTTATAGTATTGTCAACGTTTTGATAGCTCTTATTTAGCTTATTTAGGTGGCTGACGTCAAACCAATACCATAACAGAGGGCTTATTGTCTAACGCACTCGCAATCACGATCGTTTTCATTTTGAAAATCGAAGGTTTGTCTGCATACAAAATTAAAACAATAGCTCCACTTTGAAGTCGGTTGCGATTGCGACTGCGTTAGACAAAAAGCCCTCAGGTCAAAGACGATATGGTTTTTACCGCCGGGAATAGAGGCCCTGTATATTTGTATATACTACGTTTTACAAACGTGTGACGCGGGCATTTAAAGGGTGTTCATTTATGACATCATAAACTTATTGAAAGTTTCGCATAACAATTTTAACTTCACCTTCAAACTTGGCATTACGCCGCGCCGAAGTACGACGAAGGACTAGACCTGCACAATTAGTCACTCTAAACGCACTGACTGGACTTGAAAGATCCGGAGGGAATAACAATAAAGGAGGTCATAATCGACGAAGTCGCGGGCAAAGGCTAGTGACAAGTTAAAGTTACATTTATGTGAGATTATGTTTTTTACTGGCGACCCTACAGCCAACAACAATATTTTTTGTCCAGTCATTTTATAAAATCCTTTAATTAAGTTATTTAGTAATAATCTTCTCGTGACGCGTGTTTTGTACATTTTTTAATAATAAACAAAAACAAAATGGTAGTTCATACATCAAAGCACAGAATGTAAATGGGAAAGTAGAGAAAGTTTCCGTTGATTCAGATCAAACTTAAAAAAACCGGTCAAGAGCGTGTCGACTATTATTTGTTAACTTGTAAAGCCTACTTAGCTGTGATAGTTTTCATTTTAAAGCGTTGATAGGGTTCCCCTACCAAAATAAACAAACACAAACAAACAAACCACAGTTGACACAAAATTTACCAAATGTAAATACCTAATTAATATGTATAGCCATGCCAAATTACAGCTTTGTAGTACCAAGATTCCCTAAGTTAAACCGCAGACGGACGGACGGACGGACAGACGGACAAGGCAAAACTAAAAGGCTAAAATTGTTTACAGTAAGTATGAAGAGAACGGCGATAGGCTGTCTACGCCGTAGCAGCTACGAACTGCTACGGTATGTTTTACTTTAACGTTTTTTTTAATCGAAATTTCCAGTTTTATAGGGTATTTGCCTGATATTAAATTTCATATATTAATTTGGATAATATATACATATATGATAAAATAATTCAAAATCAAATTTGAAATTGGTAATAAAATAAAAAAGTTAAAGCCTTTTAAGGTTTTTTGTGTATTTCTTTCTCACAAAACGATGTTTTGCGTGTAATTCATATGGCGGTTGAGTAATTATGACATCATAATTATTACTGTATTTTCCTCTCAGTCTAAAAGCAAGTTTTAAACATTTATATCTTTTGTATTTTTAAACATATTAAAAAACTATTTATACTTGGCTATTCGGAAGGTAAAAAAGCTTTATTTTAAATACTAATAAAAAATTAGGCAAATACCCAATTATGGCACGTGAAAGTTTCATTAAAAAAAATTGTGGAATTAAAAAAAGTGTTAAAATTTTGAATGAATGGTATATAAATAAAATGCTACATAATAAAGAGTTATGTAGCAATCAAGTTTTAGAACTACAGATTATCAACATTTTTATACTGCAGTGCAGCGGCTTTAACACTGTCCGTCCGTCCGTCCGTCCGTCCGTCCTAACTTTAAAGAGCTGTATCTTTTGAACCGTAAGAGGTAGCAGGTTATTTTTTCAGATTGTGTTGTTATGGAGGATTTACTATCAACTTTTTTTTAAGAAAGTTTTTTTTCAACTTATTTTTGGTTTGGTTTTATCGTAAAAACTATAAAACGTACAAGGGTCAAATTTGGTATGATTAGTTATAGTACAAACCCTGAAAAAAACCACAAAGAAAAAAAATGGTCAAGTGTGAGTTGGACTCATGCTGATTCGATTCGAAATCGAATTCAAATCGGAATAAACTAATACCTTTTGTGCGGCGGTACGGAACCCTCGGACTCGCACTTGTCCGGATTTTTAGTTAAAGTTAGATTAAAATGTTAACAAACAACTCATACTCAACGACACATATTGAAAAGTTAAATACTCGTTTTTTTCGAATAATGTCTTTAGATAAATGTCAAATTAAAAAGCTCTTCGTGTCAAATAATAGCCATATTTTTAAACGTGTCTGATATCATACCAAAAATAACGCGGCCTATTTAGTTATAATTATTTGAACATGTCAAAAAACAGTACGCTGCTATGTCCCAAACCCAGAATTTGATAAGTATGACAAAATATTAGCAATGTGCTACAATGTAACAAGATTTCTCTATTGAATCTAAGAAGGGGAATTCAGAAACAATTATAATAAATTAGTATTTCAATTAATATGTAAGCCATTTTATAAGCATTTTTAATCAAACTTTGTCCCAAAACTACGAAAACAGTCCCCTGTCGCCCGATGGTGATAAAAATGGTGATGGTGGTGTACATACATTGATTTTGGTATGAACGACACTGGAGTTGTGATGCAAAACCATTTATACTGTTGAATTCACTATTATTTGAAGAGAAAGTTGGCAGGGGACTGTTCAAATTTTCCAATTAGTGGAGAAATGCCCACCTACAGGTTCCTTTGTGCTGTATTTTTTGTAGATTTTCGGGACACCCACTATACTGTGTATCAAGGCTCACTAGTTTTGAAAGACGCACATATTTATGTGTAATTTGATATAAAATGTAATATAATATGTATATACATATATGTGTGTGTATGTGTTGTATGTAATGTAATATGATGTATGTAAACACAAAAATTGAGATGCTGGCTATATTATTGCGAATTATACAAATACAAAAGTTTGTTCGAATATTCGAATGTTTTTTAAACAAACCAGGTGGTTTGTTCCGTCGGGAAAGATGAAAATAAAAGTGTTTTTTTTTAACATGTTGTCTGCCTACATTTTGTAAATCAATATTCAATATTTAACCGGTACATTTTTGACGAGACGAAAGTCTTAGCGGTCTACTCACTTACTGAATAAACACCTTTTATTATTGTCGTTATCTTGTAATCCAACGACGAGATGCACAATGTCCATTACTGACACGCTAATATTGTAGAAAAATAACTCTGTTTCGCGTCTGTGGCATGCGAGAAGGTTTTTTTTTCGGTCACAGATCCCGTGCATTATCAGGTGGCCTATAGTCATAAAAAATTGGTATACTAAACCTCTGTTTTTTTTTAAATGGCTACTCCCGAACGTTCAAAACAAGACATTAAAAATTTCCGGAAATTGCATGGTGTTAAAGTCAACAAGTCCCATAAACAGAAAGGTTTAAAAACCCAACTGCTGTTTGGATAATGTCGTCAACATAATGTTAGGTTATCATGAGCTTAATACCGTTCGGCTGGCTATTGCTATCACACTTGCACTCGCAGCTGACAGTATATTTTTCACTCGAGTTTCATAGAAAAACGAAGATTGACGATCGCTATTAAGAAACTGAGGGCCCTGTCAAGATGCACTACGCTAACTAGCGTTTCTATTCGCTTCGCTTTTAACCAATCGCGTCACTGGTAGATCACGTGACTTTTCGTATCCCGTCATCTACCAGTGACGCGATTGGTTTAAACACGAAACGAATAGAAACGCTAGTTAGCGTAGTGCATCTTGGCAGGGCCCTCTGGTAGTGTATACATTTTTATTTCGCCAATTTCATACGAAAACAAGTACCCAGGGATTCCCGCGACGCTGAGGAGAATGTAATGTCACCTCGTTGTCGAAATCGGGCCGTCGGGTCAATAACAATACCCCCCTCCTTCGGCAGTCGGGTAAAAATTACATAAAGGCTATAAAACTGGCTGATAAATTCAAATAGTACACTCAAAAAAATGTGAGCTAACCAAGAGAGGTTTTCTCTTAGTTGACATGAAATGAATACACTATTCATGATATTAGTTGTATCAAACAAAACTTATAGTAAAAACAGCAAGTTCTTTAGCGATTCAACTAACATCTTAGTTGATGCGTCTAACGTCCTGTCAGGCTCGTATGGATTCAAGACGCCTATGCACAACAATCACAATCTTGTTAGAAGCGACCAATTTTTTTTTTCAGTGTAGGTATACAGGGTGACGGTAAGTCGTGAACCCAAATATGTTTTTCTGGCTTTTACCGTTAGTTAAAGCACTCGTACGTAACACTGCAAAAAATTGTAATTAATTGTAATTGTGTAATTTTGTAATAATATTTTTTTAAATTTACCGAGTCTCATAGTTACCCTACTTCTTACGTTGAACTGTCAGACTCATACAAAACTCGTCTAGTAGAATAGGGTGACCACACGGTTGGTAATTCGTACTCTTTAAATAAATTAAGTTTTACTTCAACATAGTTTAATTGTTGTTTTTTGGAGTTATGGTACTGAGTTCGCCTTGAAATGCTGCGTTAGAAACCATAATGTCATGACGAGTTAAGAGTCACCCTGCATTATAGTTGTAGTTGTCGATCGTGTTAACGTGGTGGTCTGTTGCAGACAGCCCGCGGCCGGACACGCGGCCGCCGGGGCTGAAGACGCCGCGGGGACACTCCATCACGTGCACCACCAGGTAAGCCAGGAGACAATGAACACCTTAATGCCTTGTCGTTGTTAACTTTACACTGGATGTAGACAGTGGCGTAGCATAGAGGGGGCTGGGGGGGCCATGGCCCCGGGCGGTAGATAAATTGTATTATTATAATATCGGGGAATAGACAAAATAAATATCCCGAAGAATTGAGAACCTCCTGGTTTTTTCGAAGTCGTTTAAAAATAGGGGGCGGCGAAAACCCACGCTACGCCACTGGTAGAATGACAAGTAGGAATTATTCAATGGCATTCTATAGGTACATCAACATCATAATGGCATTTTTTAGGTTGTAATCATTTACACAAATTTATAATTTTGACTTCATAAAAAGGAAAAAAGTGAAGCGACGCTTAAATCGCAAAAAAATACTTACCTATTACTCACCTTGACCTGTACATTGACCTGTACCTATTGTATTCACTATTTTGTTTCCTGTTATAAGAAAAAAATAAAACCCTGTCTAATCGGGATTGATTTTAGAGCTATCTTTAAACGAAACCAGTTCGGTCATTTAAGAATTATCAGCTCTGAAAGTAGGAGTTGCGAATACATCGACGTTTATTTAAAGAAGATGCTGTTTTATCATCATCTAAACATTTCCTTCAGAATGATTTACGAGTAGGTTACAAAACATGACGACAGCTAGCTGCTAGCTAGTGGCCCTGCCTACGAAGTTCCGGGTGGTTCCGGGTTCAAACCCCGGTATGGGCATTAATTTATTGTGACGAGCAGGAGTATTTGTTTGTCAGTCTTGAATACTTTATTGTTTTATCTAAGTTTATTTATCCTTGTCTAGTAAGTAGGTAGTAGCGTCATACATGTAAGTATCTTTCAAACGCCCCTGTATTTTTCAATAAAATACAGAATCTTTTCTTGTGTTTCTTCGGTTTAGGTAACCTTTTGCAAGTTCAAGTTTTTACGTGTTTTTTACGATGTATTTCTCGCAGTATTATATTATACCGAGAAATTGATTCAATTACATATCTAAAGTACATTACTGTTCAATTAATATTAAAAAGCAAAATTATCTCCCTTTGATTGTTAATATGAAAAATACACGTATGAAACAAGTATTATACGTGTATGATTGTATTTTTCAGACGAACCTCTTATTTGTTTTTTCTTCTAAAATTACATGTATTTTATAGGAAAGATACAAAGTTTCGAAAAAAATAAAATGTATCTTTAGCAATTTTCATCACTAGTAGGTAGGTAGGTACCTATACCCATAGTACTTGTACCTACAAGACTAGGCCTTAGTTTGTTCCTAGGTCAATTTATGTGACACTGTCACCCCTGATATGATCATTATTTAAAACAAATGGATATGTGCACAGTTCAGGTCGCAGCAAGCGGATCCGCACGATCTTCACTCCGGAGCAGCTGGAAAGGCTGGAGGCGGAGTTCGAGCGGCAGCAGTACATGGTGGGCCCGGAGCGGCTGTACCTGGCACATGCGCTGCAGCTCACCGAGGCGCAGGTCGGTGGTGGGGGGATAAGACAGAGTAGTTCCACTCCGGCCCTTTAGGAGCTGTTGCTACCTACGCTGAGGATAGCTGGAGCAGCTGAAGGCGGAGTTCGAGCGGGAGCAGTACATGGTGGGCCCGCAACGGCTGTACCTGGCGCACGCGCTGCAGCTCACCGAGGCGCAGGTCGGTGGTGGGGGGAAATGGCAGAGCAGTTCCACTCCGGCCTTTTAGGAGCTGTACCTACGCTTGGGGCAGCTGGAGCAGCTGGAGGTGGAGTTCGAGCGGCAGCAGCACATGGTGGGCTCTCCACTGCAATGCATGTTCATTGTATCATATGCTAAGGGGCTCCCTTGGTAGAGGAATAAAAAATGAGTAAATACCTGGGGACAATCACTCGGTTTTTTTTAAACTGGGACATTAATTTTTGGAAAAAATTATCTTAGTCTCTCTCATTTCATCTCAGTTAAAAAAACAGCCTGTATATAAACAAAATCAATCTCCATACACAGGTGAAGGTGTGGTTCCAGAACCGCAGGATCAAATGGCGCAAGCATCATCTAGAAGTGACGCAGCAGCGCCTGGCCGTGCTGCAGCGGCACCGGCCCGAGGAGCGGGAAGACCTCTAGACCTATGACTAGAAATAACACTAGAACCTTACAATTCTAAGACCATACAAGGATTCAAGGCTGTCCGTTTCAGAACACGCTGTATCTTGACCGCCATTAAGGGCCGATTTCACCAATGAAATTAAACGCGATAAAATTTTTGAACTGGGTTTAAGACGCTAAAATGACAGTTTTCGTATGAATCTGACATTTACTAACCAGAGTTAGGAATTGATCGCGTTTAATTTCATCGGTGAAATCGGCCCTAAGTGCTTGCTCGGTACCTTTTGCAGGCTCCATCAGGAATAATACCACCATCTCTTCCACTGTGTGTAGAAAGCATGGTCAATGGAACGGCTGGAGACGCACAAGGTCAATAAAAGTGTCTAATAAAATAAAACAAATAAATATTAGTCACACGCCTGCCTAGTGTCCCCTATATATATACTATATGGATGACTTTTTGGAGCTCGAGCATAAATCGTATGTGAACTTTGTCAGGGTGATGGCCAGTGTTGGACACTTTTACCTGACAGGCACCAGTAATGGACACTTAACTCTTAATTCAAATTTCATACGGTTGTAAATTGATTGTTGCAAAACAAATGAATCTGTTATTTCTTGTTATTTTCTGTAAAATAAGAATCAAGTGTCCATCATTGTTCCTTTCCCACTACTGGTTCCGTCACCCTACTACGGCGTAGCGTGCTACGCACGTAGCGTGACGTCAAGTATGATCTCACGCTACGTAGCTTAGTATTGAAGTTCTACGTAGCCTTTTCGTATGATACTGTGGGGGGTTTTCGCCTAGATTCTGATTTGAAGCGAAGTTAGTCACGTGTGTTCTTGTATGGACAGTATAAGGACCACGGAATAGAAAAAACAGTGGAAGTGGCATGAGTTTTGCTTAGTATCAGACCTGTTGTCGCCAATACTCAAACTATCATAAAAACAACACGCCACCATGAAAAATGTTTTTGGGGGGCTTTCGTTTTTACACTGCAAAATAACATAATAAGGCATGCTTCTGGATTTATTTCCTATTTTAGAAATATCGAAATATCAAAAAATCGAAATCAACAATCGCGGCAAAAGTATGGTAGTTTATGCGGAACTCCGCATAACTATGCCAAACGTTACACGCCCACTTGACACTTCTACTGTTTGTTCTGTTCTGTGATAAGGACAGTCCAAAATCAAAATAATTTTTTTGGACCCTATTGCCTATTACCTCGGATGCGGTGTCAAAACATTCTACAGTTTAAGGAATGAAATACTCTAAGAGTTAATTTAAGTAAGGCAAGGCGAGAAAGTGAAAAGTAAGTATGAAGATATAAAGCATGACTATATCTGACTAGGGACTTCGAAACACGAAATTCGATCCTTTTGAATTTTAATTACATAGTGCTCCTTAAAAACTTGGAAAACGAATTTCATGTTCGAAGTAATCTACAGGATGTTTGGTGGTCGAGTGTGATGACTTTTAGGGAGGGTAGAGAAAGTCATTTTGGATATTTTTAACCTTATTTAGTATTACACATAATCTTATACAGTGTGTAAATGGTATACGGGTGTTCCTTTTAACTGTGGTTAATATAATAAAATTAACCTTACAAATTAACTTAACACGCAATGTATAACAAAAAATGCAATTAATTATTAACGCAATTAATGATGTTTCAAAGTTAAGTATTATTAAAGCTGAGATTACTTAACTTCTAATACGAATTATCTCTTTGATGCACAGTTCACTTTAAAATTACTTACCTGACAGATGGACTTAGATTTACATTGCGGGTTGATACCGATGCGGGGTGTATACGTTAGCGTAATCAAAATAATTATTTCTGTTTATGATTAGTAGAGTCTTAATCTACGTCCATTTTTAATAAACGCCGTATACCATTTACACAGTGTAGTTTTTGAGATATGACTCGATATTTAGAATTTAATTCACGAAAGTTGTTACAGTCGCCTACATGACATCCTGTATACTGACTGTATTAGAACGTAAAGAGGATAAGTTTCGCAAGTCACCAAGTGGGAACATGGCACGTATTGATGTAATCTAATATAAGTTGACAAGAAGGTGTTACGTGTGTTTTATAGATAAATAATATGTATACTAGAATTTTGACATTTGTTACTAGCTACCTAACCAATGGATTCCTTTTAACATGGTCGCTAAACAAACCAAGAAGAGGTTATACAGGGTGTCCCGTAAGTAGTACGACAAATTAAAATAAATAATAGGGCATCACCAGGGCTACCAAAAACACCTCCATGTATGTTCAGCAATTTTTAGTACTTTCAGAGATATTGGTCATTTTAATAGAAATTTTTGTATTTTTTACTTCTGTCCATCGTACGAAAAACCTTTAAGCTCATGTATTATTTCAATGTTTTTCAATCTTTTCTTACATTGTTAGAATCAATATGATAATAAATATGATAATTTTAAAGCTACATTCCAGTTTTTTCTTCATGACAACTTTTTGTGTAATCACACAAAGTTACTTTGTCCATACTATGTGAACCCCATGTTTGTTTTTCATCTAGTATGGAAAAACCGACTTTGTGTGATTACACGAAAAGTTGACGTGAAAAAAATGGGATGTAGCTTTAAAAACATCCTAAGTCCATAATGATTCTAACAATGAAAGAAAACACTGAAAAGAATTGAAATAACACATGAGCTTAAGGGTTTTTCGTACGATGGACATAAGGAAAATTTATATTTTTTTTTATTAAAATGATCAATATCTCTGAAAGTACTAAAAATCGCTGAACATACATCGGGGTGTTTTTGGTAGCCCTATTATTTATTTTAATTTGTCGTAGTACTTACGTAGGTGTCCCACCTTGTATAGGATGTTTATAAACGCTTTGGTTTCCTTTACATTCTTACATTCCTTGGAGCAAAAGACGAGTCTACTTATCAAGCATGTTTGCATGTCTGAAGCGTAATGAATAATACGCAAAAGGGTGATGGGCTTTGATTGATTAACGTTTCCATGGCTTTCTTTTTATGGTTTACTAGAGGACGCCCGCGACTTCGTACGCGTAGAATTCGTTTCCCGCTACTCCCCCTATTTCTTCCCGTTGGGGGTCGATTTTCGGAAAATCCTTTCATAGTGCTCACTTACATCATGAAAGGAACCCCTGTACCAAATTTGAAGTTTCTAGATACAGTAGTTTCGGCTGTGCGTTGATATGTCAGTCAGTCAGTTTTGCCTTTTATATATATAGATTAGCTAGAGATAAAAACGCTTACGCAAAATAAAAAGTTCATAGCAAATTTCCTCTTCTATAATATAATTTTGGAGTAGCGCGTAGAATCTTGGTGTTTTCAGCGACCGTGTTAAACATTTCTGTGTGACTGCAACTTGGATACATACTAGGCACTTATTTTTTAAATACTGTCCTAACTTTTCAAGATTTGCGAACCTATATCTACTCGTACATAGCTCTTTGTATTGGTAGGGGGCGGGCCTTCATTGTTTCTTATCGCATCTAATGGTAGGAAACATTTAAAATATCTAAACAGCTCGTCTAGCACAAAAAACTGTATTTCACTGTCAAACTTTAGCAACAACTCCAAAAAGCAAGAAATCATGTAACCAAATAATTTGTTCAATTTGCAATAACATATTGTACCCTCTATTTTTCTCAGTAAAACCTTAACCTCCTAAGGCCCAAGGTCCTACCCATAGTACTTAGGTATTGACTTTGTTATTCAGACACAGCTCCTTCGACAGTTGTGTAGTCATAGCGTACCGCGGTCCTACCAGTAGGAAATAATAGAAAACCCGCCAATAGCGTACCACGGTCCTACCAGTAGGACTTAATAGAAAACCCTCCATTTTGTCTTATAATAACTTGGGTCTGAATGAGTATAAGAAAATAGTACTACTGGTAGGACTACGGGCCGTAGTGACTACATGCTGAATTTTTCGTTGGGCCTTAGGAGGTTAAGTTAAGCGTCTTGTCTAGCGTCCCAGCTATACTTTTTAATCGAGGTTCGGATTTCATTCGTGATATGATATAAATGTATATAGGGTGCCTCCGACCTTGGGGCTTTAAATGCATGGATCGTTTTTACTCCTGAAACTGAACTTCTTTTGTTCTGTAAGTTGTGAAGAATTTGTCCAACTTACAATTTAATTTTTTCATACAAATTAAATGTAATTTTCAATGTAGGCGATCCAATTCTCCATTTTCCTTTAGCCCTCCTACCAAGGAAATGACGCCCCCGTACCATGAGATAGTGATTATATGGCCATGATTGAATACACTGATTTTACAACTAGACTTTAACATCAATTAGTTAGCTAAACTTAAGTTATTTTTTAATGTTGCAGAACAAAAGTAGTTCAGTTTAACGAGTAGAATCGATCGTTGCATTTAAAGCCCTAAGGTCGGAGGCACCCTGTAGAGAATTTGTACTTGTACTGTTTGAAGTTGATGATTGTAGACCAGAAGTGCGGGCCCGCCCAGGCTGTATAGTATATTTGATAAACATGTACATTCCTTAGACATTAAATAATTAAGATCTTTTAAAGCTGTCCTTTTATTTGAACCCTTGTAAAAATAATTACGTAATTAGAAAACTGAATATAAACAAAAGCGATGATTGGTTTGGACACCCTGTTAAGTACAATCGGCCATGTCAAGTGTCAGTGTTGTACCTTGTCGCTGTAACGCCTTTGACAGATGAGTGCGGCAGTTCAAACATGATGTTAATGTTACAATGCACTATTGTGTGCATCCACTTATAAGGCTGACAGTACCTCCCAGAGGGCCCTGCCAAGATGCACTACGCTAACTAGCGTTTCAATTCGTTTCGTTTTTAAAAATCGCGTCACTGGTAGGTCACGTGACTTTTCGTATAACGTCATCTACCAGTGACGCGATTGGTTTAAACACGAAACGAATAGAAACGCCAGTCAGCGTAGTGCATCTTGGCAGGGCCCTCTGGATTATTACAGGTGTAGTATAAAAAGCATCGTTTTGTGCAAAATGTGGTTACAGGCTTTTTTAGAGTTGTATGTAATTCTGGTAGCTCTGCCTACTCCACTCTGGGATTACAGGCGTGAAGGTATGTATGGAGGCATCCTTTACGCAGGAACGCTTAATTTTATAATATAACTACAATCTAAACGAAAAAATGTACATTAAATTCAAAGACATCTGCTTGGACCCAGGGAATCGCCTGTGGCCATCGGCTTTCGATGTTAGGCACTTGTGCCATCACCGACTATGAGCAGGAAGCGTGAACAGCCATTCTCAATTAGGCAGCCTTACACGTTCGAGAAGCCATGCTGCCGAATTGAATACACGCGCTGAAATGTGTTTTGTTCGCTTTGACGGGACTACTTAAACTCGCCGCTTGGACATTCACTGCTGCGCTCGCTCACCTTTTCTTTTGAAAGAATCACTACCCAGTTACTTATAAGTTCGTCATTGTTAGACTTATAGTCAGTCTTATAGCTATAATCTGTGATTAGGTATACTACCGTACCCTCCAAGTCATTATTTGCTGACATTTATTAAAGTAAACAAATCGTGTAATCGTTATAATCATCGCGTCCCCTCGCTCGGCTCGTTGTCACAGGGCCACTGCAGGTGGCCTCCCCTAGCCCTGGCGTGTGTCTTTAGGGTTCCGCACTGTCGACAGAACCCGTGCGGAATTATAAATCAGTGTGATTAGACAAGCTGCATTATGTGAATGTTAATGAGTAAAGCTACTGTGCGTTTGCCTATATCATTCCATTAGATAGTACCTTAATTTTGATTTTTTTTTACAGTTTATGTAGTATGCAACAAGATAGCCTTAGCAAGGGAATAAGAAAAACTTTACTTTTTTACAAGGGGCGGTAAACCAGTATTGGGTCTTAGACGACAAACAATATCGTTACCGTATTATCAACGTTTTGATAGCTTTCATGTACTTGACAGTAATGGCGGCCGAGTTAAAAACAGTACCACAACACGTCAAAAGCTATATTTTTAACGTGGTAGAATAGAGGCACTAATGTGAAGTGACCACTGGTGACCATGGACACAATACAATTTAAAAATATATTATATAATAATATTGACTGGCTCTTGTACTCTCTTACACTAGTAGATACAATACAATACAATACAAATACTCTTTATTGAACACCAAAAAAACAAAACACGGAACAGTACATTTTAACTATAGGTATACAACACCGACTGACCGACCCGATACCGAAAGTCATTTTATAATCTACCGATACATGCTTTTTGCTTCTTTCTTTTTTTGCAATAATCCCAGAGTCTGCTTATCTTGAAATATGTTTAATGTATATTCTACGGAACCCGATTCGTGAAACGTCAGTTCGCCGTCCGGATTAGCTATTTTTATGACAACACTTGACGCTTTGTGTTCCCCTGCAACATTTACCCTCGTAGCAACAGACTTATTTCCAATCCAGTTGCTTGACTACATTTAACCTTAATCCGTTAGACATGAGATTGTAGTTAATATAGGCATTCTGTGGCAGATGTGTGGTTTTCGTTAAAGATGTGCATTGTCGTGGGGCTTTGATAGATTTAATATCGCCGCACTTGAACGACAAATTACATGAACTCATTTGTTAACTCTTTATGACGACTTTCAAAGGAATTGCTTAATGTTATTGGCATTTTTATGAAGCAACACGTGTCTCGTTGGACACTTGAGACGACTTTCATTTTAATGAAAAGCAAATTGCTCCTTTTGTTTTTGATATTAAGGGGTATAGTCACCGTCGTAAGTACGAGTAGCGATTAGCGTTTCGAAGAGTTAATAAATCTGAGGGCCCTGCCAAGATGCATTGCGCTAACTAGCGTTTCTATTCGTTTTGTGTTTAAACCAATCGCGTCACTGGTAGATGACGTGATACGAAAAGTCACGTGATCTATCAGTGACGCGATGGTTTAAAAATGAAACGAATAGAAACGTTAGTTAGCGCAATCCATCTTGGCAGGGCCCTCTGTTTAGCCTTTATTTGTTCAATTAAATTTATAATATAATGTAAATGTGATTTTCTACATAGACATATAATTGTCTTGTTGCAGTGCCCTTGCAGGATTTATGTTGAAGCTACCTACTTACATAGAGCAAACAATGCATATGAATATGACTAATAATGAATAATTTGTTTTGAACTTTGTCGCTTACTTGAGTTTATTTTGAGTCGCAGAAGTTTCGCTTAATAATTCCTAACCTATTGTGCATAAATTCATTTGTCCTAAATATTGTTAATTTTACATTTATTGATGTAAATTTGATGATGTTTACAAATATAATTAAATTGTCTTTACGCGCGCAAAATTGTATGAAGGTAAATACATTTAATAGGTAAGTTTTCAAGATTCCGCCTCCGACAGACTTCCACTCGTTTCGCCCTCGCATTGATTTTAAACAACGATCCCTATCTCTCTTGACCAGCGTCCCGTTGGGTCAAGCCGCTGCCATGACTACGAGCACCCTTGATTGCCCTTTGATCAGGCCTTCACTCAATTACCTTTGATTAACTAATCACAACCGATACGTCAATTAGAGGACTTAATCTGTCGCAGTACTTGAGGGCCTTTTGAAGAGGCATAGAGAAGCACAAAGCTGATGATAAATGGGATCTGAAACCCATAAACATTCTCAAGACTGTAGGCTGCAATCCTAAGGCTGCAAATGCCAACCCTGATGATTAAAAGGAATGTCTCTATGGTTATAATTTCATCGGGGTAACATTGGGGTAGGTCTTCTCCAATGACTATAACTTTAAAGTCTGACAGATTCGTTCGCGATCGTCCTGCGGGGTGACAGACGTTGGGGGAGGCGAGGTACATACCTTCCCCACTACCGTCTACCCCCGCTAACGCCTAGATGCCTTGTACCCATCAGCGGCTGTCACTCCCAAAGGACGGACGCGCGGGAAGTTGTCGGGCTACCTATTATCCAAGAGGTAACATTTAAATTTTATTTTTTCAATTTAAAGCTCGAAGTAAACAATTAAATCTTGTGGGAGGGGGTCTAAGTACTCAAGGATATTTACAATTTGGTGACTGCAAATAATGTACCTAACAATGTTTTTTGAGGAAAGAAGAAGAAACACGAGCCTCTGAAGACTACACGATTGCTCCTAAGACTTCAAATGCGTTGCCAACCCTGAGAGATCATACCCCTATGTTCTTCTCTCCGTGGGGGGTGGTGTGGCGACTTAAATCGCCCTGAAGGTTGGCAACACTGCCACAGAGACTAACAACGATACTACTCCTATCCCGTGCTCAAGACAGCTCGAAGTGCTCAACTTCTGTATTATTAATATTATTTAATAATGGTGTGTCGAAGTAGATCCCTTTACAAGAACGGTGGTATTTTTATTTCGTCGACGAGCCAGCCTCACGCCGCGGCCCATTACACCTATCGCCCTGAGGCAGGATTCAACACCCACACTAGCATCTATTCTTTCTCCACATAACGCTCATTGAATACAAAACGGACACGAACAGCTTCAATTAGAAGCTGTTCGTGTCCGTTTTGTATTCAATGAACGATAAGGTGCTCCTCCCACAAGCTGTATACTTATGTTCAAGATCTGAGCATAAATTATTGGTACAATAGGTCTTTTACAACCTAATATCTCTAGTGAGACGAACATTTCACAATCGAAGCAAGTAAAATCTGCCGTACATTGCTTTCTTTCGTAAACTTTTACAGGACAAACTACTTTATAATAAAAACTATCCCCTACAGAGGTATTGAAATGAAACTGTATGCGATAGCAATAAGAGCGTTGGCAGATGCATCTGTAACTTACAAAAAACTAGCTCCGTAAAACTCTTTGTACGCGGGAATAGCGAGATGCAGTACTCAGATGATTGAACAGTAAGCCATACTTATGGACAACTGAACCTCAGAAACATCACGCGCTAGAAAGAAAATACGCAAGTCGTCGATTGGCCAGAATGCTCGGTGCTGGATAATTGTACTCAAGCCTAAAAATACGACAGTGATGCTTAGTGAGGTGCGAGGGTGAGGTACGATAAAGGTCGACCAGTCACCGTCGCCCTCTCCCCGCACCTCATGCTTACCCCGGCCCTCATGCTTACCCCGGCCCTCAATTAAGTTGTACGCCTATAGTTACGCCATCGTTAGTTAGTTATTGGCACCGTGTCTTTTTCTTGGTTTTCAGACTCTCAGGTGCTACATCTTCTGTTTTATACCTACTCTTAAAACGCAAATACGCGTTCAAGGCACTGGGCAAAGTACAAGAAAAACCTAATTTAGTGTAAAACACGCAATTATTGACATCCAAAATAACAGTTACCTATTGTAGGATTATCGTCTCTATTAACTTACAATAAAGTTCATGGTGTAATCAGTAGGATACCAACAATAGGGCAGTTTCTACTACTTACTACCTTTTGCGCTCGCCGGTAAAAGCATAGTAAAATTTTACTCACGGTGAAAGTGTTAGATAAATAAACGGCTACATAATATCAAATGCGATACTGTTTATAAGGGCTATACTGTGCCTGCGCCCTATTGAATTCATTTAAATACCTCGCATTCCGATCAGAGGGGACGGACTCCAGAAAAAAACATGTTTTTTTTCTCAATACCTACAATGAAAACAGTGCTTTTCGTTTTACATGGAATCAAATGTATTTAAAACATTTTGATCGGATTTTAACCCCTTTTTGAAATCAGAGATTAGGCACAAACTTACGTTAAGAAAATTAGGAAACTTTAGTGAATACTTGGTACCTCAAATTGACGCAAACATGGAACGTCAATTTGATTGGCGGAGCGTGCCGTCGCATATTTAAACATTATACCGGTCTTCCGGCAACCTTCAGGAAGGGAAGGTGGCCGATTGAAAAATGCCCGGCCTTTACTTTTGTTAATTTTGATTTACTGTTCTATTAACAGATTATACTTTCTCACTGACACTGGCGAAATCACTTGGTGGACCGCCATTTATTTAAAGAAGAATAAACATTATTGGTACCGAAAATTGCCCCTGCTTGCCACTCAAATTGACGTTGAAATTTTGCCGTTTACCTATTATTTTATCGAAGTACCTTTTAACGAACGTATCCTAACCCTAACGCAGAATTTTCATTTCATCGAAAGCCATTCCTCGCCCTCTAAGTTATTTTTTTGGTAGTCACAAGTCTAACCTAACCTAACCTACGTAATGTTTAACATTTCCTGAAAACATCATGGCTTCAGCGGAAAATAGCGTTTGATGAAATGAAATTCGATGAAATTATCGGTGAAGACCAAAAAGTTGGACCATAGTTAAGCGTCCTTAACAATACAAACAACGAAGGCGAAAAAAGTTCCGTTGTGGGACGAAAACTATCCTTCCAATTGTATGGCTAATTTTCGTGTCACAACGGAAAAGTTTCAAAGCAAATTTAATTGCGTGAGTTAGCGTGCCCAACTTTTTGGACCTTACCCTTATATAATCGCAAAGTGAAATTCAATAAAATGATGCGTCGTGAATTGAAAGCACTATATTACCTTCTGTTGTGAACCTTACGCAAGTTAAACACATAGACGCAGACAAAACCAAACACTCACTCAGTTGTTTCAAACATCTTACCGTTATTTTTAGAATTCAACAAGAATACTCACTAACTTAGTTATAGTTTTTTTTATTTACCAAAAAGAAAGTTCGGAGCCCGGCCCGCTTGACAAATTTATAACAACCCTTATCAGATCGGCCGTCATAGTCATGCAGTACCTACAGTCTTATTGCCCCGCCGGTGGGGTGAGTGAGACGAACAATGTAAATCGTTATTATGTTTAGTCAGGATGCATATCGTTCATATTAGCTATTTTCGAAAACTGATAAAATGTAGGTAAAGACCATCTACAGCGTCGGCGGCTTATGTCAACACGATTCCATTGTATTAATATAATGAAAATTGTCACGTATTATTTCGACATTATTAATAAATGAGCATGAGTATTGAATAAGTCAATTCTATGGGTTTATATATTGTCCGCCATAAAATTAAAGTGTCATTTTTACAGCCCATAACGTTGTTCATCATAATTAATGTTGGTCATAATGTTGAAAGTCATATTAGAAAGTTTAATATGCAGTTTCGATTTTCGCGGGTCATGTTTGTCGAAAGTTATTACCCGGTTCGAATCCTGCCTAAGACCGACGAAATTGTTTCACTTTAATATAGTTTAGAATTTCGTAAACAAACATTTCTGTTAAATTTAAAAATCTTTACTTATTATTCATATCTTTTAAAGTCGACACTTTATACAGATATTGTCTTAGGCATGTTTCAGGCAATAATATCAGTAAAAACTATGAGGTCTAAGCAGTAGGCAATTTTAGGCATATAAATAAAACCCATCAGAGTCGGTTTTGCAATGATCAGACTAGTTCGCTCGCTACGCTCGCTCACGTCACTAGAGCCATCGTTCATGCTTTCTATTTGTAATTTCACCTGGAATTAAATAAAATGTTAACCCAAATGATTATGATGTCTTTAATTCATTTTAATTAAATTTAATTTTTGTGAGTTACGTTTGTACCATAGATTAAGATAATAGTTTAAGTTTTGCCAAAATGAACTATAAAGGCAGAGTTTCACTTCTGACACGCTATGCAATATGCATTAAAGGGTAATAAAAAAAAACAAAATCCTATTAAATAAGCGTTTATTAATCAAATTAAGTACATCTATAACGATTATTCTTATATACAATTTCGCTAGTGATATTCAATAATACTCATAATTAGGAATTGTTAGGGTGATTATAATTATACACCATAAGTAAAACCAAATTCTGATATTTATTAATTTCCTGACACATGTCAAGGTCCTTGTTCATTTTGTCATTGTCAATAGTTTTTTTAAATATCGCTCTAATAAATAACATAATATCTTTAAACGCTGCACCGTTTTTAATTCAAATACCCTCGGTCGATCCAGGATCACCTGATATAGCACATTTTGTTTCTTCGACTTTTCATTAATACTTCTCTAATACAAACTGTGATGTCCAGTAATTTAAATTATCAATCACCTCTGATGTCCCTTGTTTAACACCCGTACTCACAAACAATACTTAAGGGATCCTTCACTAAGTAAACGCACTGCGTTCAATGCAGCTTTGTGATTGGTCCTTTTAGACCGACCTCTCGTTTATGAGACGATTTGAACCACCCTGTGCGTTCGTGAGCACTGTGAGACCTCATAGTGACGTTTGTGAATACGGGTGTGAGTATAGAAAAGGTTGGAATTACGAAATACGTTAGTAACAGGAGTCCTCTAATGTTAAACTAGGTTTTTAAGTGACAATTATCTTGGTATCAGATTGGGAAATGTGATTTAAAAAGGTAATAATATTTATTTATTGAGTCTCGTGTCATCATAAAGTTTGGCTTCGCGAAAACATAGTAAAACTATCTTATGTAATCTTTAACTCAAATTTTGTTCATTGTTGTATACAAAGGCCCTGTACATTTCTTAATAAAAAATATAATAAGTGCTTTTTGATTTGAGCAATATGCAAAATATCCGATCCTGCATTTACTGTAAAATATACCTGTCACTTTAGAGCATCCTGTATGTATGATATTGTTTTTTTAATTCCATGTTCTTGCAGATTTGAGCGCAATTCACGTGAATTATTGAAAAGTGACAAGAAATGGATAGGGACGAGTACAAGAAGCTGACGGCCAACCTTAACGATTAAAGAGGCACTGGAAGGAGAAGAAGAAGACAAGAAAATCCTTTCATGTTTGCTGTGATAATTTATAAAAAATGATACAGTATGTTATAATAAGAAGCCAATCCATTATAATTTCATATCATTCATTTAATTTTAAACGACCAGAGGTCCATTTCACGAAGCTACAAGTTATAAATTACAAGCGGAAGTATCTTTCTAACTCCTTTTGCTAGAAAGAGAGTTCCGCTTGTAATTTGTAACTTGTAGCTTCGTGAAACAGGCCCCAGGGTATTGTGTAGGTATCAATTCCACCCACGTCACGTCTATACAATATAATGAGTATGATACATAAATATATTAAAAATACTTATTTTAAAGGGGAAAAGAGCTATAGTCCCCACGCGGAACCAGTGCTGGTTATATAGAAAAGCATAAAAACTAGTTGCTTGCAGGCGCCAGCTGCAGAAAGTATCAAAATATAAACATTGAAAAATTAAAAACTTTAATTATATCTACTTAACAAAATAGTTGCCATAATCTCAAATAAATAAATTCTTTCAATAATGTCTTTTACGATAACATCGCATATTTAGACAAAGGAAGTAACATACACAGGCTGACAATGCCTTAAAAAATCTTAGTAATTTAACTGAATTTATTTGTCTTTATATTTTTCTCAGACATCGAGGGATGGTAGTCTTAAGTAATGTAATAAATAAATAAATAAATTTAATCAGTATCTAGAAGTGCTTTAAAAACGAAATATCATTTAAAATTTGCTATCTCTGTAACTTCCTTTGCCTATGCTTATATACAACTAACTTACCTATGGTAAAAACCAAAACAACGTATGTCCGATCTTCTTGGTTTTGAAAATATGACATTTCATAAGCAACAAAATGTTATAACTCGTATTTTCGAGCAAAGCGGCATATAAAAGGTGAAACAAAAACTTAATATAGGTAATATATCATTTTAGAAAGCTAATGTACCACGGACATAAGATTAATATGATTTTAATTACAACTATATTCGCATATAATATATTGTACTTGCACCTTGTTTATACAGTACTGTCGCGCCTTGCTTTTTATTGGCCAAGGAAATGCTTAAATATGAGCTTAGTTGAAAATGGACCAATCAGAACACTTCACTGTCTCTCAGTTGGATAAATAAAAAACAAAACAAGTTCACATTTCCAAGGGTCCGAGAAAAATAGATTAGTTGTTGCTTAAGTCATTTACTTCTTCCTAGGTGATAGCACTGATAGAAAACAACACCTTATTTTACGATATTTAAGTAATTTGAATTTGAAGTTTGAATTTGGGATTACTCTAAAGTACTAAACTTACTTCTTAGTAACTTCGAATACTCCCATCTCTCTTGTTCTGTAACTATACCAAGAGAAAAAGACACAACTAACGTATCTTGATTTTTTGGTAAGGAATATTTTACTCCGTAACAAACTAGTACAGCTAAATTGAAACTATTATGACGACAATATTTAACACCAAGCCTTTTCCTTTACAGCAGCATCTAAGCGGTTTTTATTCAAGAATATATCTACCATCTGAAATGTCTCCTAAAAAAATCTCAGTACCCTTATAAGTCAAAAACATACAATAAATAATTACGCACCGCTCGCTTCGCTCGAGGTCTATATCAAAACTACATCACATCGAACTATCAACGCTGTATAACACGTAATAAGGCTTTTTTTACTAAACATCTTAAACTGATTCAGGCGGCGCATACCGTCGCGTCCAAAGATTTTAGTTCCAGTTTGACGTCATCCGACTTCAATTCCGTGACGAGATCCCTTATCCTGTAAAATGAAATAACTTGTAAATTATTGTGGATTCCTTTTAACATGCCGTCCGCGTGGCTGAATATTGGTCAGATCAGTTTCCATCGAATACGCCTTCGGCACGCTAGGATCAAGTATCCGTCTTTCTCTCCTTTCACTTTCCACCCTCCTCCTATCAAAGCAATTCGTCCCTCAACCTTTTTTTTTTCAAAGGTGATGACTCGCGCCTCCTCTCTTTTGTTGGTATTTAACTGGTCCGATTACTAGTTAGCCCTTCTTACATAAAAGTAATAAAACATATGTGCATCATGACAGTACGTGAGAAGTAGAAGCCGCAGTCGGTATGTGTATACCAGTGGTCAAGGTGAACACTTGTGTCCAGTAGGTTTACTAGTGTGCAATATGCGTACACCTAGTGCTCAATACACTAGTGGCCAGTGTCCAGGTACTCACTATTTGTACACTAGTGTCCAGTATGTGTACACTAGTAGTCTATGTACGGTCACGAGCGTTAATTTGGGACCCATTTCAAGAAAAATATGCTTGAGGCCATCAATGTCATCAGAGATGTCAAGTGATTTGTAACTTTTAGGAAACTCAACCTTTGGACTTGACAGAAGCGCGTGGAGCTAACCCCATGTGCTTCTGTTTAGTCCACCAGAGTAAATCTCTTTAACCGAACAATTGTCCTCGTGTGTGATATCCATGGACTTGTTTGTCTAATAAGTCCATGGCGATTGTCTAAAACTCGATACTGGCGAAATACACCTTGTTAAAACAAGGAGTGAAAGCCATTAATTAAGAAAAAAAAAAACTCAACCTTATTGTTGTAGAATGTCAGATTGACTTTGGACCTAAGGTGGGTACCAAATTAAAGTTCGCGACTGTACACCAGTGGTCAAGGTGAACACTTGTGTCCCGTAGGTTTACTGATGTGCAATATGTGTACACCCAGTGCCCAGTACACGAGTGGCCAGTATGTGTCCAAGTACTCACTATTTGTACACTAGTTTCCAGTATGTGTACACTAGTAGTCTGTGTACGGTATGTACTCACGCGTGCAGCTGCGCCGGAGTGACGTAGACACTAGTGTCCAGTATGTGTACACTAGTAGGCTGTGTACACTAGCAGTATATGCACGGTGTGTACTCACGCGTGCAGCTGCGCCGGAGTGACGTAGACCGTGTGGTGCTCGGTGCGCGGCGCGGGGTAGCTGAGCGCGCCGACGTCGAGCGTGCGCGGCGCGAGCGCGGCCGACAGCTCGCTCGACGGGAACACGGCCAGCGAGGACTCCACGCAGCGCCACGGCCGGTGCAGGAGCAGCTGCTCGCGGACCTCGTTTTGTAAAGCGTTGAGACGCTCCTACAACAACGTATGTTGATTGCAATGCTGACCAGATCTAAACCTACGCCAAAATGGGACACACTCGGCTTAATCTAGAAGAAGATGTGTCGAAAAATTCATGAATCTTGAATATAACTATGTGTGTAAGATAGCGCCTTACGGTAGGTAAATATTAGTCGATTTAACCACCCCATTACTATTTTGCTTATTATTCCCTATGGTGAAATAATGAATTCTGTACGAAAACCGCACATGTACACTTACAAGTCTGAATCTATCACCAAAAAAACACGCCAAAGGTAAAAAAAAAACATTAAATGTTATGGCGTCAAATCCACTTCTTTTGTACACGAATCGAATATTGGTGTTTCGTTTATTCATTCAAGTGAAATGGATAATTAACCCTGTTCATTTTACACCAGAAATTGCTGGCAGCTGCAATAACAAGGAGAAACACAAGATCACACCTATGATTTTAATCCTTCACCTTCAAATAAAAGCTTGAAACTAATAAGATAACAATAAAACATTATACATACCTCGAGCTGCTTCCTGAGCCCTCTCTGCTTCTCCTTATGCTGCTCCAACGCGTGAGCGTACTTCCCGGGCTCGGCCGGGAACTTGACCAGGCCGGAGCGCGCCACGAACATCGTCCACTCCTGCAGACGAGTTACATGACATGCCTTGTCTTGTCTCCAAGACACAATTAACACAATAGGGTTGTAATAAACTTATCACAAGTAAGAGACGTTAAGGGTCTCCCCACACCTATTGACGCGGAATCGGCGTTAGCTGATCAAAAAACTCTTTATGTCTACGCAATAAGAGCGAAACAAACTTCAATCGGCTCGGCTCGGCTCGCTTCGGCGTTGCGAACGGAACGACGTCGTTTTCGCTCTTATTGCATGGACATAAAACTTTTTCTTACCGGCTCAAGCCGATTCCGCGTCGATAGGTTTGGGGAGACCCTAAGGCCTGGTTCCCACTATGCCGGACCGGCAATTTTGCCGGATGCCGGTAAGGGTAGTGGCTGTACAATTTATATGAAACTGTTCACACTATGCCGTGTGAATAGCGTCATAAGCCACTAGCCTTACCGGCATCCGGCAAAATTGCCGGTCCGGCATAGTGGGAACCGGGCCTAAGACTGCCCCAAGCGTCACCTGGCGCCTTCATTAGGCACTTGTCCCACTGCCGGCGACAAAGCGATTAGCTATCGATTTTCTTGCTCAAGAAACGAACAAAAGATATAGTTCCAGTGTCAATAAAAGAGACATATTAATAGTTGAGCGCTGGCTGTTCACATTGCCGGCGAGAACTCTGCAGTTTGTCGAGAAAAAAGACATAGATCCCGTGTAAATAAAAGAGACACATATTAGAAGGTGATCGCTGGCTCTACTCGCTTGCCGCTCATTGTAGGTGCGACACTTGCCTTAGTGCAAGACGATACTTTAGTTAACTACGCTCGGCGCAGTCTTAAGACTGACATCCACGATCTGATTATGATATCTATGTGGTGAAAAACAATCGTGTTGCTGCCATACTGAAAAAAATATTGGTCGATTCTAACAAGACGTTAGATACATCAACTAACATGTTAGTGATATCACTAAAGAACCTGCTGTTGTTACTATCCGCTTTGGTTGATATAACTAATATCAAAATTTATAGTATTCATTTTTTGACAACTAAGAGAAAATCTCTCTTGCATGTTTTTTAATGTTCGCTTAGGACTCACGTTCTGCAGCGCGTCGAGGCGTTTCTGCAGCGCGGCGGCGGCGGCGCGGCGCGCGAGGGCGCCGGGCGCTCCGGGGTTCTCCAGCGGCCGCAGGGTCTTCGCGCCTATGGAGTCCGCGCGACGGCACGCCGCTATGCGCGCTGAACGCTCTCGCTCCAACGTCCTGACACGAATAGCGTGTTGGTAAAAAAACCGGCCAAGCGCGCGTCAGTTTGCGCACTAAGAATTCCGTTCCACGCCGAAAACCACAAGTTTCTTGAATTGGGACCAACTTTATTATTTAATAAAAAAAAAATTGTTATAGTGGCTATAGATACGCACTTTGTGAAAATTTTATGTGTGTGTGTGTTTGATGTATGTGTGTGTAGGGGTGTGTGTATATGTTTGATGTGTATGTATGTGTGTGTGTGTTTGAGTGTGACTGTTCATGAAATACAGCCCCTGACAGACAGATGGTGAGACAGCGGAGGTACCCCTTAGGTACGGAACTCAAAAAACAGTAGGTGTAGGTAAAGACAAATTAACAGAATCTACAGTGCGCTGGTAAATTTGCCCTTCTTCAATTTTAAACCACTACGTACTTTTTTTTTTTAAACCGCCCGCTTCTTAAAAATAACTGAATATGCTCTGTTGTAACTCACCAGCTGAGTACTTTAAGTTGCTGCTGCAGCGCTTCGTTGACTTCACCCGCCACGATCCCTGGAGTCACCTTCACTGGAGTTTCCTCTACAAAAACCATCTTCTCTTTAGTACTATTCATTGCGGCAAACTTTACTGATACGGCAAACTCAATAACGCTGAACGATCAATGTACTGAATGTAATGAAATGACGCCAATTAATTGAAGTATAGCGGCAAATTCAACATCTTTATATGAGTACAAATGTTACGATAAAAGACAAAAGTGGACCAATAAATGTATACAGGGGTACCCCTATATGCTCGGGGCTTTAAATATATAGGTATCGATTCTACTTCACAAATGATACTTCTTTTGGTCTACGACCTTGAAAATAACTTAATTTTCTGTGAGTATGACGTGATTAAAATTTACTAGTGAAATCTGTGAATTAAAACTGTAAGATTTCTTGGTACAGGGGCGGTACTTGAACCTGTTTTTTTGTTTTTATGTAACAAGTATAACGACAATGGACGCCGTGCTGTGAAAATACTATTCATTTCGTATGTAACTTTCATCATTGTGAAATTGGTTTTTTGAAGTTGTAGAACAAAAGGAGTTCCATTTGGAAAGTAGAATTGATAAGTACATTTAAAGCGCCGAGTTCAAAGGCACCCTGTATAGTATTCGTCTTGTTTGCCGTCACGCATAAGTATAGTTTAACAAACAACAGTCAATTGAGTGCCGCAGTAGTAAAGTTCGCCAAAACACATTATGTCAAGGACAAAAATATAGCAGCAAAGTATCAAAACACACGACTTTTTTTATTGAGATGGCATGGTAAAGAGTTACATGGGCCTGAAATTTTAAATGCATCGCGAATCCTAAACATATCATGTATGAAGGAAAATCCGTGAGTTACTAGTAGATTATTGAGGGCGTACACGTATTTTTGAAAACTTCGTTAAATATTTTTGTCCTTGACTACACAATAGACAATTACACCGACAACTCAGTCTAGGCTACAAAAAAACCACATGACGAGTCGCCACATCCGGTTTTCATTGATTGGCTGGATCGAGGCAGTTGATATGAAGAGTACTGTCCATCTCTGATACAATGTCTGATATTTAATAGTTCTGTCAGACTTTATGAGTTTCAAGGGAGCGATTAAACGTTTAAGCGCCTTAGTCGGAAATAATACAGTACAAAAGGTTCTAGAAACTCTTTCGGGGTTGGTTAAACTCGGCTATTGTATTAAAGCGCATGAATGCCATAGAGAAGAGCAGGGTCTCCTGGCATAGTTATAACTTTATTTAAAAGGAGATCCCGGCCATGGATGTATTATAGATCTATTTCTATACATTTTATGTTGACATACAACGATATGAAGTCTGGGGGACATTAAATTGCCTCCGCCGTGGCCTCTAAAAGATTAAGACTCGAATTAATGTCTGAACTGAAATGCCTTTTACGAATCAATGGGAACCGAACTCGAAGCAAAATAAAAAGAAGAATCTGTTACATGACACATTTAAAAATTAATATGAATGACGATTGTCTTAATTGCATTAAGGTATTTATTAAGTTTTTAAGGAATTAATGTGGCTCTTTATATCGTTAAAAACTAAATATAATTTCTAATTATAGTTTTTTTAATGCAATTCTGACGTAAGCTTAGTTGCAACATGCTAATTATATCTGAAACCAACAGATATACGACATTTCTTTAATATCTAACACAATAAGGAAATTATGTATATGCGGTTGGTTAAAGACTAATGTTAAAATTAAAAATAATTAATAATAAGCTTAATGATAGTTAACATTAACACATAACAACATCCATATTTAAAAGAACACATCATGTACAAAATTAATTAAATAATTAGTAACCATTCCAAATCATAGCTTATTATGTTAAAAACCTTACCCTTCACTTATATTAAAATAAATCTTACAATAACAGAAAACTAAACAAAAACTACTGTAACAAATATAATATTATGATGAACTTTTTGCGTATTACATTACCTGAATTGGAATTGGGATGTATTTAGAACCATTTAGTTATTCAATATAGACCATAAAATATGAGATGCATTTGTTTGATCAAAGCGAATTCTTTTCTAGCATAGCAAAGTGTAGTCTTACACTACATTTCCTGCACGGCATAATATGCGCGGCAAACTTTTCCATTCGTTTGCCGCGTCATCAATTTATTTTAAACATGGATTAATATAAGCAATGTAACATTTATCGTGCGGGAAACGCAGTGCAATGTAAACGCGGCAAACATCAGCGCAAGTTTGCCGCGTCTGTTTGAACGTGACAAATACATCTCTCAACGTAAAGCATGCGACACTGTATACAAAGTAGCGCTTACGGATCTCTGGCACGTGTACCGGCGTCACGGCCGCTACACAAACATAATATTTAATAAGTAATCATCCTTACATACACACTTGTCATAGTCAGAAGCTGGAATTTTCGTAGCACTTTCGAGCTGTCATAGGGACTTCTCGTTTATCGACTTCCGATAACATATTTTATCGATATATTATAGAACACAACATATTAAAGAAGATTAAAAGTAGAGGTAAACAACAAGCGGTTTTATCGCTACAGAGCGATCTCTTTCAGATAACTTTTGAGTAGTTGAAAATGTAAAATTTGCATTAAAAACAATCGATAGCAATTCTTGTTGCAATTTGTTTCGAAAAATGTTTTAAAGGCATAAGAAATCCACATATTCTTTTTAAGAATCAATAAAATATGACTATTTTAATTCTTATTCAAAATTTCCAAAAAGTTGGTATCCAAAGGTTATCTCGAAGAGATCGCTCATTCCTGATAAGACTGCCTGTTGTTTACTTCTACTCGTAATCATAATTTAAATATTGTATTCTGTTTTCATCGATATAAATTATGTATATCGGAAGTCGATAGGCGAGAAGTCCCTATGACAGCTCAAAAGAGCTACGAAAATTCCGGCCTCTGGTCATAGTGAACAAAACCTACTTGACAGTTCTTGGATACTATAGTACTCAAAGTAACGGGGTTAGTAGAATAACAACAGTGTTTGATCGTTGCTCGAAGCAAGTGGTCTCGGGTTCGATTCCCGGTACGGGCAAATATCTGTGTGATGACTGCGAGTATTTTTTCTGTGTCTTGGTTGTTTTCTATTTACTTAAGTATGTATTTCTCTATGTAGGAATGTTTATCGTTGTCTAGTACACATAGTACAAGCCTAGAGTTTAGGTTACGACTAGGTATTTGTGCGTTGTGATATTTTATTTTTAGTATAAAAATGGTTCATATATAATTAATGTAATGGCCAGATATAATTTTCTCTCATTCTAATTAATAGCCGCGTCCTTCGTAGCTGCGGCCTGTCAGTCCGACTGTCAGTCTGATTTTACTCCTGCATTCCTTTGCGAGATGGACTTTCAGGCTAAAACATGTTTTATTTGGTATACAACGTAATACTTTAGACGATATTTAATTATTAATTTAAGCATACCCAAATACCTATTATTGATGATGGTCATTTTTTAAGTGTAAGGGAAGGCATGCTTGGTTAACACATACAACATTTAGAGCCGTTAATAGCGATTATCAATATCGATATATGAAAATTGGACTTTATAATTAGACATTCCTGTGCGTTACATTTTTAGACGAAACAAGACAATTCTAATTAACAAGCTTTTAAGGAAAATATGCATCACAATATACATACAGTTAACGGCGGGTCCATATTGGCTCATATAAAATTGGTCTTTAGATTTTTTATACATATAACGATTTCTGTCTATACTCAACATTTCTTCGAAAAAAAATCCTCATACCTCATTTCTTCGAAAAAAAATTCTCTTACTTATCGCAACTCATAATGATTTTTTTTAAGAAACTGTTACTTTTTGAGGATTGTTATAAATCTAACCTAACCTAACCTATTTTTATCTACACGTAAGATATTCAAGAAATTCTGGAAAGTGTACAGTTCCATGAATATTGGCGTTATAAGTTCAGATGATTATGAGTTCCGATCATTAGTATAAATTTTTTTTTTTAACATTATAAGGAGTGATCATTATGATGTAAAATGTTATGAGAATTTTTTTCGGAGTTCCAATAATCGGAGTTGTAATTTTATATGAACTTTGGCGCACCCGTTAACGGCATCTAGCGAATTTAAAAAAATATATCAATATTTGTTTCAAAATTAACGCCTTTTTAACTGTCCTATAATCAGTAGTTTTATAGTGAGTTGTAGTTTATCATGTGACCTCACGTATTCTGTCATAGACATATTTATTTCTACGATGGGGCCTTACGAAGCCCTGTATAATATCGATATTGATAAATCGTCAAAGCCGAGTCTTACGTGAGTAGTCTCTGGAGACGACCGCCGGCGTCGCCACCGCTGCGCGCGCACACAAACACACGCGTTACACAAATATACACACTCGGAAATATACTGAAGTCGCGTTCACAGTAGGTTCACTAGCTTAGATTGGTGACTTTGTCGATAAGACAGTACGCCACTAATTGGAAAGCGTCGCGCAATAACGAATCAACCGACAGTTATCTAGCAATAAAATATCAACCCTAGTATCCATCATTAGGGTTGAAATTTTGTTGCTAAGTAATTGTCGGTTGGCTCGTTATCGCGTGATGTTGTTCAATTTTAGTTATACTTGTATTTATTAGGATGAGGTAAACTGACAAGTGCTAGGATTCAAAGTCACTTTTACTACTGCTTTATTACGTAATTACACTAATGATAATGAGATAACACAATCTGTAATAGTAAAAGTTGTAGCGGGTAGGCTGGACAGCGGGTTGCTGGACAGATTCAGGGCGCTGCACATCACACGACCAGCCTAGTGACCCAAACCAGAAGCGTGTGCCCAGCTACCTCGAACTTGTTTTTATAAATATATTTTTTAAAATACCCAATAATATAGCTACTTAAGTTCTGTTTGTCTACTAACCAACTATGGATCAAAGTTGTTTGAAAATAAAGTTAGTTACTTAAATGTTTTTTTACAACCTTATTTTTATTCCTTTATCAAATTATAACACAGCAAACGTCAGTTTACTTGGTGTATTAAAAAAAATGCCTAGTGTGAACGCGACCTTAATCGAATCATATTTACAATGCAAAATTAAAAACAGCAAAATGGATTTTTATTTCACTTTGTGCACACAATTTCACCACTTTCATACCTAGATGTAAACAATACAAATGTAAAATTAAATAACAATTAGATAGCACAAAATAAAAACAAAAATTAGTTAAAAACACAATAAAAATAAATAAAACTTACGTAAAACCGCCAGGTCTAAAAATACAAGTAAATTGCTTAAAATCTTATTTAACAACTAAAAATAAAATTAAATGATAAATTGCCTGACGCACCAAAGGCGAGGTCGTTGACGAGCTCTACGACGAACCAGGGCCCTAGGCAAGAAGCTCAACGGTAACGTAAACAATTTTCGAAAAATTCGATCGAAATCGAAGATCGAAAAATTGACATAAAAACGCTCGACGCGACCGGATATTGGCCCCTCTCCACGTTCACGGATCATGTGCCAACGTAAGAGACGCCTTTACACCTTAGAGTAGCAACATATTCATGCATCTCATTCTTACGGTTCTCTATCGTTTGCCCGAAATTCATTTGCCATAATTGTATCACTTGTCATAATATTCATTTGCCATAAAGGCTTTTTCTCTGAAACCATAAACTATTCAGAATTGTTATAAAAGTAACCTAACCTAACCTATTAGGCTCTATACGATGGCATGTAAAAAATACCTGAAAGGCTAACAGTTTCAGAAAAAATGCCTTTATGGCAAATTAATATTGTGGCAAGTGATACAATTATGGCAAAAGAAATTCGGGCAAACAAAGTGATCCCCACTCTTACGTATTGCTCCGTCCCTTACGTTGGACTATGATCCGCCAACGTGTAGAGGGGCCTATCCTTTACATTTTCGACATGATAACTTTCGGCGAATGCATGTTGTCAAGCCACAGAACATTGACCCTCGAGTCTATTTGTAGGAAAATTGTTTTAGCCTTGCTTTTGCTTGCGTGTGTGTAAGAATGAGCTAGTAGATATCATATCAATCGTACAGTCTGTAGCAAAAGTAGGTGGACAGTCGAAGAGCTCAAAATTATCTATTCACGATTCTATAGTCAAGAGAATAAGTGTGTAGATTATTTTGAGCTCTTCGACTGTCTACGTACTTCTGCTGCTGACTGTACATTGCATTGCGAGATTGCGACGCGTGCGTTGATTTTGTTTGTTATAATTATTGTGTTGACTTTACCACTACACACAAGGACTGCAGCCCGTAAATGATTTACTAAAGTCTGTGCCAATCCATTTTAATTTTGTAAATAAGAGGCTCGTTAACTCTACTGTAAATTGTTAAGTAATTACTTACTATAATTACTCAGTATAGCCATATATCGATCAAATAATTATTTAAATTAATTTTATCAATTTAAATATTTTATTAATAATCCATCAACTTACAATCATTTATTACGGATTCTGATATAGCTCTAGTTCTTTATACCATAAAAAATTAATAAGGGTGGGTGGAATAGGAGAGTTTCGAAAATAGAGCTCGTCAACAAACTCTCAACACACGCGATGAGAAACAACGTAAAGTTTAGTCTTATACAATCAAAATTAACAAAAAGTATGGCAGCAGTTCAAGTGTCAAAAACCTTCACACGACTCCTCTAATAAATTAAGAGCGCGTATATACTTTTTTGAAGGCTTGGTCCAATCCCATACTGCTGTCTTGATTGTAATGCTGATTTCAATAAGATGTGTACCAGCACACACTTTAATTTTTGAGCCACCATAGAACTCTGTCACAATGACAGCGTCAAGTCACGTCAATAAAGAACCGTCTAAATCAAACATTTGCTTTCTGTGCCAGGGTTCTACCGTGGTTTAACTATTAAAATTATGTAACCGTACACTATAGCACTTTATTCTGCCGCTATCTGACTTTGCAGTATACATGTAACAAAAACATGCGTTCGGCATGAATGATGCGCGTCGATTGGTTGCCTAGCAACCCTTACCGAGTCCATGTTTTACTGTAATTATACTGCCAATTTAGAGAGCGAGAGCGGTCCTAAAACATACCTATAAACCTTATTAAACTCGAGAGTACATAGTGTATACCGAATATAGTAGTACTCACCATGGTGCTGCCCGCCTCTCTTGGCGTATAACTTGAGCTTGTCTCGGAGCGCGCCGCGCTCGCTTTCAAGAGAGTCGATGTCTTGTTGGAGATGGTCCATTGTCTCTTCGAATTCTTTCTCTTTCCTGCAAAACCGCGATCAGTGTGCGTGAGCGCGTACAAATGACAATCGTAATCTTAATTAAAATTTAATCTCATACAACTTCTTATCCTTTAATAACATACCAACATATAGTCTGTGTCAATTAAAATTGCCAAAGATGTAAACAAATTAGTACTGCTTGACACATAACCTCAAATATTCATCAAGCGTGTTTTTATTTAAAATAACGAATAATCAATAGTTATTTAATCTTAATCTTAACGTGAAAGTAAAGATCAATCCCCTTACTAATAAACGTTGAGTAACGGTGGTATAGCTATACAATGTTTTGTCTTTATCTGCCAGGGGCACGTTTTATAAAGCTATAAGTAACAATTTTACAGGTCTAAACTGGCAAGACTGCTCAAATGGCCGGTCGTCATTGGTCAAGGTTGTGTCAAATAGAAACTTGTAACCTGTAAATTGTAATTTGTAGCTTTATAAAATAGGCCCCAGGAGGCCTTAAAAAAATATCGACTGATGAAGATTATTGCTTATCATCATGAATATAAATCGGCGCCTCATAAAGCTCTGGCTGACCCCCCCCCCCGCTCCTTGCCCATGTTCCCCCCCTCTTACCTCTTGAGCTGGTTGTGCGCGTCCTCCAGCCGGCGCGCCAGCTGCTCGGCCTTGAGCTCGGCGTCGCGCGCCGCCGACGTCAGCTTGCGCTCGCCCAGCTCTCTGCGGATCTGCATCTCCGATAGCTCTTCTTGCTTCGCCTGAATCAGAATGGAACAATAAAAAAACCGGCCAAGTGCGAGTTGATATACTTGTTTTTTTGATAGAATTCTTATAGGTTTTACTGTAATCTACACACTGGACACTTTTTAGCTCCATCACCAGATCAGCTCTTGCATTGGTTCAAAACCGTCTCGCAAATAAATCAAAAAATCTGAAAACAATAAGATTTCAGCAGAAATTAGCTTTGTACGAAATGAAAATTCTGCGAAACGATACAATCTGCGTAATAATTATCGACGAATCGTTAGGTCACGTTTTTTTATCTATACCTATAGGTATTCATTTATTTACCTACACACTATGTATTAAAAAAAACCGGCCAAGTGCGAGTCGGACTCGCGCACGAAGTCCGTACCATTACCTATCTATAAAAAATCATGTTTGTTGTATGCCCCCCCCCCTTAAAACTTAATATTTTGTGAATATTTCAATCGTCAACCTGTTGCCGTTATTAATATCGAGCAAAAAATGGCAAAAAAATCACGTTTGTTGTATGAGAGCCCCCCTTAAATATCTATATTACTCAGTTTTTAGTGTTTGTTGTTATAAAAATGTTGTGAAAATTTAAACTGTCTAGCTATCAAGGTTCATGAGATACAGCCTGGTGACAGATAGGCAGTCAGATAGACAGACAGACGGACAGTGGAGTCTTAGTAATACCTTAGGGTCCCGTTTTTACCCTTTGGGTACGGAACCATTAAAAAGGAAAAACAACATAGAAATAACTTTTAATCAAAACCTAAACTCAATCTAACTACCTACCCATTTCCCGAATTTAATAATCTGAAAAAAATAACAGGAGAGCTCCGGTGCATTGTCTGATCGCTTCTAAATTTTTGTTACCTACTTTAGGGCGAAGCGCGGCAGCCAGCGCTGCAGCAGCGGCCCGGGCTCCCGGACAATCGTTTCGATAATACAGATTTGGGTTGCGCGTAATTTTGAATCTGCCATATCTTCTAAAGTATTTATTTAATTATTATAGTGTAAAGGATCATTTTTATCTGCATTAAATGCACAAGGTAACTAACGTATTTATCTGGATATGGATAAATACTGAATCGGAGAAAATAGCTTCGCAAATAACCTAACACTTTTTAATAAAATTTTAAAGATAAAAATGGTTACTGTGAGTAAACCTTAGGAGATAGACATATGCCATCGCGGAATTTTCTCTAGGTTTTTTGAAGATCTACAATTCTTTAGTACATTATTTTGATATATCTCTTAAGGTTTATACAGCGTAAGCTATGTAAGCGCCCGAAAATTGATTTTTTGACGACTTGGTAAGAAAACATTGAGTTTTCTCAACTATATTAAAACTAAATTAGATTAAAATGTGCATATAAACCTTCCTCTTGAATCACTCTATCTTTAAAAAAAACCGCATCAAAATCCGTTGCGTAGTTTTAAAGATCTAAGCATACATAGGGACAGACAGACAGACAGCGGGAAGCGACTTTGTTTTATACTATGTAGTGATACATCATGATTTCAGCAGAAAATAGCGTTCAATTTTATACCAAGTTGACAGCTGTCAGAGCGGGCCTCATAGAATGGCGGGGATATCCCAGAAGTTCCATAATTTCTAGTTCCATATGGATGTACCGGGATATTCATTTTGAAGGAAATGTCCCAGAATTACCATATGGAACTACTGGTACATATTCATATTAAATGTCTCCCTCTGCTAAGTACGACCTTTCTATACATATATAGGTAAGGACCAAAAAGTTGGACCATAGTTAAGCGCAGTTAACCATACAAACAACGAAGTCGAAAAAAGTTCCGTTGTGCGACAAAAAGTATCCCTACAATTGTATGGCTAATTTTCGTGTCACAACGGAAAAGTTTCATAGAAAATTTAATTGAGTGAGTTAGCGTGCCCAACTTTTTGGTCCCTGTTAACTGTGTTAACTGAAGTATGTAGGTAATCAATGTGAAGAAGTATCCAATTAAGTATGTAAAATAAATATGGGTAAATTTTACATACTTAATTGGATACTTCTTCACATTGATTACCTACATACTTCAGTTAACATTGTCAAGTATATATGACACTTCAGGTTTTACGTTGTTTCTTATACAAGTGATCGTGTCTCTCGGTAAAAAATGTGCAGTGCCAACCCTAGCGTTTTCAATGATTTTGCAACCTGATAACGGGATATGCTCCGAAGATACTCAACTGATTTAAAACTAAAATAAAAACAAAACCAGATGTAAAGCCTAGTATGTAGTTCCATATGGAACTATTGGGATCATTTATTTGACATTTATATATGTACCGATTGTTCCATATGGAACTAGAACTATGGAACTTCTGGGATATCCCCAGAATGGCGTGTCTATAGTGCATAAAGCTCACCTTCAGGGCTTTCCTAAGCTCCTTAATGTCAGCTTCCTTGTTCTCGAGCTTGATGGTCAGAGTCTTCGTCTCTTCGAGCTGTTTCTTGACCAGCTGCGCTCGGACCACCACAGGCGGAGTCGGCTGCGAAACATATGCTTGGTATATTAATTTATTCCTCATTTTTTCATGTTTTTTTAGGTTATAGTTTAACCATGGGGTTAGTAATCGCATAAGACTGAACATTTTGCGAAAGTTAAAGGCTATAGAAATAAAGTTTCGTCTTTAGTCGTGTTAGAGAGATAGATAGATACACACACAAAGTAAGTAAGAGAAAGAGAGAGGGGGGGAGTAAGCAACATGCGACATAACTATAGAGTTTTGTTTATCTGCACGGGTAGCACAAGTTGTATTTTCTCGCTTGGCGCTCAGCGCGTCTCTGTCGTTATTGACTAGATAGAAAGGGAGATCCGAGCGACAAATAAATCGCGGGCAACTCGTGCTAGCTGTGCTGCAAGCCTATTATGGTCGCGTTTATCGATGTGGATAAGCGTGGATAAAACATCTGTCACTTTTTGAACAGTATTTAAATGCGAGAGTGACGCATGCTTTATCCGCCGCGACAAAGGTAACCATATCACGGGCCTTGGATAAGATAAGATAAATAAAATAAGCTACCTTCTCGGCGGAGACGTTGGTGAGGGACATCATGTCGTACTCCTTGTCGGCGGCGAGCGCCGCCAGCTTGGTGACGTCAGCGCTCACCGCCGCCAGCGCGTGCTTGAGCGTGCGCACCGGCCCGTGGTCCTCCTGAAACAGAATTTATTCATAGTAAATCAATAATTCAACAACTTTATCAGATCAATCAATCAACCATCCAATCAATTAATCGATCGTTCAGTAAATTTACGAATAATCTTTATATATAAAAGGCAAATCTGACTGACTTATATGTCAACGCACAGCCGAAACTACTGTACATACTTAGAAACTTGAAATTTGGTACAGGGGTTCCTTTCATGATGTAAGTGAGCACTAAGAAAGGATTTTCTGAAAATCGACTCCCAACGAGAAGAAATGGGGGGAGTAGCGGGAAACTAATTCTACGCGTACGAAGTCGCGGGCGTCCTCTAGTCATCTTTAAAAATCAAACATGGTCAACAACCAATATTATATCTATCCATCAAAATAGATCAGATCAATCGAATAAATAATAAATCTGTCAGTTTTAAAGTAGGCATCAATACATGTTAGATCTTGTATTCAAATTAATAAATAGAGAATGTCAACCAGTTTAGATTTTTGGCTTATCGTATTCTTCATTAAAAACAAAAAAATGCTGTAAAAAAATCATTTCGATACGTCTAATAGTTTCCGAGATATTGAATTTTAAACTTCGTATGCGGCGCTCGAAACCCGGCGGCTAGCGCTCACGGATGATGACGTCATCGTTTGGCTGCGGTACGCGCCCTTATATGAATGAGTGAGTTTACAGGGCTTCTATCTTTTTAACCGTAATAAATAGACAGTTGAAATTTTCACAGAATACGTGTTATTATAGATTCTATCGATTAAATTTTTAAAATGAACAATAAATCAAATCCCAAGAGGGGTCCCCGTACAAAAACCATGAAAAAAACCATTTCTTTTTGCTTTTTTATATGGATTGTATTTCAATAATGGCTTCTTATTTTGATGCGATTTTAAGCTTAAGTTCTAGTCTAATTTTCATACTTTACGACTAAATAGAAATCTCAAGTAAAACTGCTACAAATAGGTGACAAAGCTGATTTTATCAACACGATGTTTTAAGCGGTCACCCATCCTGTTTTAGACTACGCTCGTAGTTGCTTAACTTTGGAAGTCGTAATTTTTTACGAATTCGTTTTGATGTGACTATGATAGTTATGGTTATCCAGTGTTTTGTTTTACATACAGTTTAACCTGTTTAACTAAACTAACTGTCCGTTGCTGACCGGCTTTTCTGTTTGTAATGTTTGTCGAATAAGTTGGTTAAATAAAAATAGAATAATAATCAAGCACTTTTAATTTAGGGTTCACCGTATTCTACATAAAAATACCAAAACATTAATGCAAAAAACCGGGCTACAGCCTGTCGAACCATGCTCAGTGTAGGGTTCCGAAGCCGTTACTACAAACAAATTAGACCTCGCGACAAACTTAACTTTGCCGTTGGAAAACTGTTATCCCCATACATCGATATAGGTCGCGGTCAGTTTACCAACACCGCAAATAAGTTTTCGGCAGGTATAAACATTTAAACCGTTTAACTCAAGAGCCAATGAAGTCTACTTAGTCGTGATAGTTTTCCTTTGAAGATATTTTTCATATTTTTTATTTGTAGTTTTGGCTGTAGTGGGGAGGGGACGACGACACTTGACTGTAACAAAAATTTGCGCTTTAAAGCTTTTCATAAACGGATACCTTAATTGAAATATTGTTTTCACAAATCCGCAATATTTTGGAAAGACCTATACAACGACACCCCACACTATGGGGTAGACGAGAAAAAAAAACTTCCCCACGTTACGTAAAAAAAAAAAACATGATTTTACTTTTATTTAACTATGTTGGCGTGACTAATATGTATATTCATGCCAAATTACACGTTTCTAGTACTAAGAGTCTCTGAGCTAGGCTGCGGATAGACGGACACACGTCACACACACACACACACACACGCATCGACGCACGCACGCACGCACGCACGCACGCACGCACGCACGCACGCACGCACGCACGCACGCACGCACGCACGCACGCACGCACGCACGCACGCACGCACGCACGCACGCACGCACGCACGCACGCACGCACGCACGCACACACACACACACACACACGCACGCTATCTAAGCTATCTTGCATACACGAAATAACAGTAATAATGCTCAAAAACAGTTCAAAAACTACCTACTTGCTACAGCGGCCGCTAATACCAACAACTAGCGAGAGAGAGAGAGAGAGAGAGAGAGAGAGAGAGAGAGGCGGTCTAGGTACCTAACTTATGGCGAGTGAGCCACTTGGCAGCGCCCGCCCGCGAAATTTTAAATCGATGAAATGAATAAGTACACAAAATATCAGAACTACTACCTAGGTCAATCAAAAACTCATGTTTTATAGTTCATTATTTTATACGGTACCTAGCGATATGAATTCTACATTAGATACGACATTTGTAAAGAAAGGGCTATCACCAAAGTTAAGTAAACACCGCTTAAACATCGTGTAAGATTTTGTTGTTTGTTGTTTTACTACAGATTACTGTTTGGTCGTAAGAATGGAGTTTAGATTATTGTGTGACACCGAAATAAAAAGCTAATACAAATACAACCCGTACTTCGGCTTCCAAAGTTAAGCAACTACCTACTTACAAGCGTATTCTAAAACAGGATGAGTGACCGCTTAAAACATCGTGTTGATAAAATCAGTTTGGTCAAATATTTTTAGCAGTTTTACTTGAGATTGTTATTTAGTCGTAAACTATGAAAGTTCGACTGCAACTTAAGCTTAAAATAGCATCAAAATAATAAGCCATTATAAAAATATAATCCGTATAAAAATGCTAAAAAAACTGGTTATTTGTCATGTTTCTTGTATGGGGACCCCTCTTGGGATTTGATTTATTGTTCATTTTGTAATTTTAAACAATAGAGTTTATAATAACACGTAATCTGTGAAAATTTCAACTGGTTACTTATAACGGTTAAAAAAATATAGCCCTGTAAACTTACTCAATCATATAAGGGGCCGTACCGCAACGAAACCATGACGTCACTCCAGTAAGATGGCGCCCGCACCCTTTAATATTTTTGACCGTAATTTCATACGTTCGTAGAATCAAAACTACTGGGTCTATTTGAATGAAACAAAAAGTAGTATGTTTGTTTATTTATAAGCTTTACTCTTACAAAGTTTCAAGCGATTTGGCGTACCTACTGACATTCTTCATTCTCGCATATTTGCCACGAAACAATCAGTCGAATGATTAATTAATTAATAAACACGCACACGCACAAGCACACGAACACGCACACGCACACGCACTCGCTTAATTTGTAATTCAATTTATTTTTGCTTAACACTACTAGAAGTTCACTTTAAACAGAGACTCGGAAAGCAGCTAGTGAAACTTAACCTTTTATGATTCTTAACCTCTTGATTTGGGACTAAAGAAGTCCATCAGTTGCTTGTTGTTCTAAAAGAAAGTAGAATATAGAGATATCTCTCCAGGCGGGGCGGGTGCTATGCCAGGGGACCGAAGTCCATTGGGACGAAGTAGGAACTTGTATGTACATAAACCGACTAGAGAAACTTCGTTGGCGCGAAGGTAGAACACTTTAGTTGTGCTGTCTGACGGCGCTGGCGAGTTAGTTGATACAAGTTGTCGCACTCGCAATCGTACACACGCGCACGTACGTACGCACGCACGCACGCACGCATGCATGCAAGCACGCCTTATAACGGTACCTGTTGGTAGATCTTGTTGGCGGCGTGCGTCCAGACGGCGAGCAGCGCGGCGTGCGCGAGCGGCGCGCCGTCCCCGCGCTCGCCGGCCGTGGCCGCGCACGCGCACGCCGCGCGCGCCGCCAGCCCCGCGCAGCGCGCCGCGCGCCACAGCGTGCTCGCGCACTCGCCGCGCAGCCGCGAGATCAGCTGCAGGGGAAAGTTACACGCATGAGTATCAATTTATGCCTAGACTCTGACCAGTGAGTGGTGACCCAAAAAAATGGGGGCAAATTTAACATATTATCACTAGCTGGTAACACGAAATGCATAGCGATTGGATAGGTACTCATAATGTGACAGCTTGTTTCATAGGTCAAATTGTTGCGATGTCAAGAATTAGAAAAAATGCTTGTGTCACGATTCGCTGGTCAGAATCTAGTGCACTTGTACGTCACAAGCCTTAATTTGGGACCCATTTCAAGAAAAATATGCTTGAAGTCGTCAATATCATTAGAGATGTCAAGTCATTTGTAACTTTTAGGTAACTCAACCTTATTGTTGTAGAATGTCAGATTGACTTTGGACCTAAGGTGGGTACCAAATTAAATCTCGTGACTGTATGTACTTGATTAGTTAGTGTGACGGGATATCAATAAATGTTAGTGTTGGTCGTAAATACTATTTTCTACTCGCGTAGTACAATGTGCTACTAACGATATCGCTATCGGTAATCCAATGAGGTGCATTGTGTGATCGCAACGTTGGCATTTCATTATAAAACGTTTCACAATGTTATTTTTCGCACTGCAAACGGCGGGAATGAACATTCGGCGGTATATTATCAAATTACCAGTTTAACTTTTTTTTTATCTGCTTTTGTTCTAAGCCATTCATTCAAGCAAAGAGATTAAATAAAGTATCAGGAGCGCAGGTGATGACGTAGCACGGTGCGGCGCACCGGCGGGCCCATACGACACAGCGCTGATGACTCACACACGTCGCAGCAATGCACAGCACTCTAGGTTACTTTTAATGTTTATGCATTCCTAGTATTTGAGTTCGTTGATTTGGGACTAAAGAAGTCCATCAGTTCCTTGATGTTCTAGAAGAAAGGACAATAGAGCGATCTCTCTCCAGGCGAGTGTTATGCCTGGTGACCGAAGTCCATTGGGATGAAGTTGGAAGTTGTATACGTCAACCGACTGGAGAAACTTCTTTAGCGCGATGGTAGAACAAGCGCTGGTGGCGCTGGCAAGTTGGTTCATACAAGTTGTCGCTAGATGTCGCAAGGGCGCCACAATGTCATCCATCCACTTCCGCCATGGTCGTCGTGGCCTCCCCGCGCTTTGACCTGTAAATGGGCCTTGTTAACCTGGTCGGGCAGCGGCACAGGAGCCCCGGGCGCCGGCGGCAGCCTCCTCCGGACCCCCTTCAGCCCCTGCTGGAGCGCCTCCGCCGTGCTGCTGATGTGTGCGTGGAGCAGGCCGACTTCCAAGTTGTGCTCCGATTGCTGACGAGAAATTACAAGTCAGTATACAAGGCATTTTGGAAGCAAAAAATAAATTTTGCTCTCACAACATATGGCTGACAGAAGCAAAGAGTTTGGGTATTATGCTCTCGCTGCTGAGGTGAAAAGTTGCATGTGTCACACGAGACCAAAGTGATTTGCTTCTCGTGTCATTGAATCCGTCGCTCAGGATTCTACCGTAGAGCCACTCGCTACGCTCGAGCCAATAATAGATTCCTTCGCTTACTCGCGATTGTAAATCCACACTCTCAGCAAAAACCAACCTTGCGCTCTTGTTTTATTACAGTGTTATAAGGTCCATCATTACCAGTAGCGTCTGCTGCAGCGCGCTCGCGTCGGCGTGCAGCGCGCGCGCCAGCGCGTCCAGCGCGCAGCACGAGTGGCTCACGGCCTCGCGCGGGGACTCCGGGACCAGCGTCGACAGGCCCAGCGCAGACCACATGGCCGACAGGTACGTCCAGCAGCGCTCGATGCCTGAGGCGTGGGGGGGGAACAAACATGAGATTCTGGGACCATATGGGGCCCGTTTCACGAAACTACAAGTAGGGCAATTCCACGATAATGTAACGAAAGTTACCATTTCAATGCGTGTTTTATTAAACTTTTAATGCTTATATTTTTCTAGATAAAAACTAGCTGTCCGCGCCCGGCGTCGCCCGGGTGCATTTTTTTTTTCATACAATCCTTATGACTTATGAAAAATAGTTTACGACCTATTCTCAGACCTACTGAATATACACACAAAATTTCAAAAGAATCGGTCGAGCCGTTTCGGAGGAGTTTGGTTACAAACACTGTGACACGAGAATTTTATATATTAGATTTAAACAAGTATATAGACATAAATGAATTCTCCCATTTTGAAATATAACTAAAAAAACAATCAGAATTCTTGAAATTGGTAACTTACTCTTTGCCCAGCTTTACAAATTACAACCGGAAGTCTCTTTCTAACTCCTTTTTGTAGAAAGATTTCCGCTTGTAATTTGCAACTTGAAGCTTCGTAAAACGGGCAACTGGACTATTCTCAATGCCATAAAAAAACGGTCAAGTGCGAGTTGGACTCGCCCACCGAGGGTTCCGTACCGCCGACCTAAGCTCGGAAGCTCTAGTCATGTGACAACACCAAAACTTTAGGGTTGCCAGAGCAATTCCAGGCAACATTTTTGGAGCCTTACCGTCCAGCGAGCAGTTCTCGTCTAGCTCGTTGCTCTTGAGCATCTGCAGGGCTCCGTCCAGGGACCGCTCCTGGGCGCTGGCGTCCGGGAGGGCGCTGGCAGCCTTCAGAAGCAGCTCCGGAGCACAGCTGCCCAAGGCTGATGTCCACATTGACACTATACACTGAAGAAGACAGGAATTTCGTTCGTTTAGTTTCTGTGTACTTTTTTTGTACTTATGTCTACACGATGCTCCTTTTTAGGGTTCCGAAGTCAAACTAGGAACTCTCATAGTTTCGTCGTATCTCAGAAACTATTAAAAAAGTCCCGAAACTGAAGTTTTGTACACATACCTACACGTTCATTAAATACAAAACGGACACATTCCAAAATCAGTCCGCGTTGCATTTTAAATTTAGAAGCTGTTGGTATAACATTTTCAATGCAAGAGGCAAATTATTTTGGAATGTGTCCGTTTTGTATTCAATGAGCAAATATAAGTAGATTTTTATACCACGCACTAAGATAAATGATGAAATAAGTTTAAAAAAATTGGGTACCTCCCGTACATGTAAAGCAAGGAAAAATAACTAGCCTTCAGAGTTGGCAACACATTTGAATCTTGAGATAGCAAATGTCCTCGAGTCATAAAATCCACCTATTACCAAGTGGCTTAAGTACTTTGGTAGCTTCTATAACTCCAAAAGGGCATCCTGTTGAAGTAAATGTTACCAGTTATTACCTGTATCATGTGCAGCTGGTATTCGAGCTGGCAACGGAAGCTGTATTGCACGGCTGTGTGCGTTTTTGTAACGGCTTCTCTGTCCCACACGTTCACAGCTGGGAACCTGTTTCACGAAATAACAAAATAGACAAAAATCAGTTAAAGAACTATAGTCCGACAAGGCCACAAGTTCGCGTGGGACCATCCTCCCGCAAGGGAAAGATTTTAGCTGGGATAAGGCATGTACAGATGCGTTTGGGGTGGCGAGGCGCGCGCGCTTTCCAATTAACTTATTCGTTCGTACAGTCACCAGCAATAATATATCATCCAACATTGGGCGCAAAAATATCGGAAACGTCTTTATTCCTAGAAGTATAAGAGCGTGTCAGATATCTTTGCGCGAAATGTTGGATAATATATAATTACTGGTGACTGTACTAAAGCTGGCTGAGAAAGCGAGATAATATGATCTTTACCAACCAGAAAAAGACGTCATTTGTTTATTCTACAACTGTAAGTGTTAGTGGGAGAGGAAGGGAAGCACGCGATGTACGCCGCATACTGTCACCACATCACACACGTCAAAAAACAACTGCTATCACACATCACTCAAATTTGGTTTCCCCTTTTTTCCAGAAGTATAGCAGGATTATAAAGTAATATCAACTATACCGTTCTCTAATTTGTCCAAGAATGATGTCCGCTTTGGTGGTGAGCCGCTGAAGAAGCAGAATTAGCAGGATGGCGTCGTGGTCACCTGAAAGTAAAAAGTTTTTAAATAAACAACTCTAATCTGGTATAAACTTGTATACAGGTTAGGCATCTTAGATTTATTCCTACAGCAATGCTTTTGGAAAAACGTGTACATAGTTAACCTTACGCCTACAACAAATGCAAAATGTGTCACTCACACGCCAAATACGAGTATGTTGGCTATGCTATGCAAATTACAACTTAATTGATAAGAAACAGTCTCTTTTAATTATGAACTTGTGTCGGCTGTGGCCGACGGTGCCATCAGTGGCACGACTTTCGGTTGTCGGCTAGAGTCTATAGTCCTTGTCAATTAAAATTGCCATAACAAGTTAGTGCTGTTTGACAGTTGTTTTTATTTAAAATAACGAATATTTAATCTTCAATTAATGTGAAAGTAAAGATCAAGTGTATAAATCATTGCTAAGACCTCACTTGATCTTTAAAAACACGTGATTATAGAGTAATAATGGTAAATTGGTTCGTTTGGTTGTGTTTACATTTTTGTCGATTTCAATTGGCACAGACTATAGCTCTGTGGCGTTCAAAAGATTAAGGACTACAATTAAGAAACGGTAAATTTTCCAGCGCGTCACGAAAATTAAATATACTGGTATTAGACAAATTGTGGTATCTCAGATAAAACTCTTGTAGCAAGTGCAACCAAAACAATGAATTTGAGATTTATGATTTATAGAAATGTGGAGATTTCCACGAGAATCAAAGCCACCGATATAGCCCTAAGAATTGCTAGACTTAGCAGTGGGCGGGGAACATCGCGCAGAACAGTGGCCGATGGGGTCGAAGACTTCTCTAGTGGTATCCGCGTACAGGAAGACGCAGCGTGGGTGAAGCTAAAACAAGGTAGGGGACGACGTGGCTAAGGTTGTGGGAAACCGAAGGATGCAAGCGGCGCGGGACCGGTCCTTATGGCAAAACTTGAGGGAGGCCTATGTCCAGCAGTGGACGTCTTTGGCTAAAATGACGATGATGACGATGATGACTGGACCATACATTTTATATAGCCGTATAAGGCAAACGAACCTGATGGTCGAAGAAGAAGAGGAAGATGAAACACCTTTATTCACTACACAGAAAACACACAAATAGACACAAAACAAAACCGAAAAATGTGACAGGTACAGCACGAAGTGTGTCCTCGCGGTAGTGAATCGGACACTGGCTGCTGGATGCTGGTAGGTGTCAGAGACATACAGCATTGATTTTCAGCCAGTACCGCCTCGGTGACTCACGGAGTGCTGTGCAAACATACTATATGCAAGCAAGCAGACACCGTCACCGTCGCCTATAAACATCAGCAATGCCACGGGCGGGAAGTTGTTGCCTTTCAGTGAATACTTTTTTTAAGCAGCGTTTAAAGGAGGATATGTCATACTGCTCAAGAAACATCGTAGAGGGAAATTCATTCCATAGCTTTAAGGTGCAAAGAAGGAAGGATCTTATCAGTTTATCTGAAAAACCTTACCTGCTGGCTGCATGAAGTGGTCGGGCAGGCAGGCGGCGAGCATGTCCGCGCGCGCGCGCGCCTGGGCCAGCTCGAGCGCGCGCAGCTGCAGGTCCACGGAGCGCGTGGAGGCGCGCGCCGACGGCACCAGCGCCGTCAGCTCGGCCGGCGGCGAGCGCGGCGCCGGCGGCGGCGTCGACGAGTGCTCGGAACCTTCCGATGGAGTTCCTGGGACAACGTATATTCATGATATCATGATGCTCTCAGGGCTCAACTGATTGGAAAATTAGAACAGTCCCCTGCCAACTTTCTCTTCCAATAATAATGAATTAAAAAGTAAAAATGGTTTTGCATCACAACTCCAGTGTCGTTCATAGCAAGATGTCATGTGCAAAAGTTGATCTCATCATTCATCAATTATTCAGAACAGATTTTCGGTGATTATTCCTCAGTGGTATGTCCGATTTTCAATTTTATTTTTTCTAAACCATCTATGGCTAGATGTCGTATTACGGGCTAAATTTGACCCTGACATCTCTAATAGCTTGCGAGGAGTATGCGGACAAACGAAAATTCGAATCGGGGAAGAATGCAGCTTCGCTCCAATTATTGCTGGTGAATGTACATCTCTGCAACCAAAACCATCTCCCTGAAATAACTCGACTAGACTTCTACAAGCTTACCCTGTTTGGACTCCAGCTGGGTTCTGATATCGTTGTACTGCTCTGTCATCTTTTGGACCAGCTCCCTAAACTTTAGAATCGTCGAATCTCGGTCCATGATAGTTTCGAATGCTGCCTCTCGCTCTCGTACCACCTGTGTGAAAGAAACAACACATTCAATAATCCAAATATCCTAAACATGAGCGGAAACGAAGCAATCCCGTGCAACACAAAATGCGGTTCGTAAATATATTTTTTTAATACGGTTTGGTATACCAACAACAAGTCTAATTACCCTATTATAGGAGAATGATTTGTCGTTGCACCACTATTCTATGGCATGTAAAAAATGGAATGTCACCTCTCTGGTGGCGGCGTGAGCCAACTCCAGCTCCTCGCGCAAGTCCTGCTCCAGCTCCCTGTTAGATTCCACGAGCTGCTCATGGACCTCCTGGAGCGCCTCCAGCTCGGACACGTCTTGCTTCAGCTGTTCCACCTGGAACAAAACAACATTATCAGTCGAAAGAACTATCAAATGAGATACAAATGTTCATGATCACCACAAGAAGCCTCTAACTACCATTGGATCGATGGTAGTGAACCAACAGTCTCTATGATGTCACATATAGGCCTTCCAGCGCCATCACCGTCAGATGTTCGATCGTCACCTCGGTTCCAAACTCCACGCCCATTTGTTTCCTCAGGGCAACCTGTCTATCTCATAAATCCTGGCGGGAACCAACAGCAATGACGTGACATACCTCGGCTTCCTATGCCATCTTCTTGGCCAGATGTTCGATCATCTCCTCGGTTACACGCGTCGCGCCCTCCCTGTTTCCTAAGAGCAATGACGTCACAAACCTCGTCTTCCAGCGCCACCTTCTTCTCCGCCAGCTGTTCGATCATGTCCTCGGTTCCAAGCATCACGCCCACTTTCTTTCTTTAGACTTTTAGAGCCACCTGTCTTTTTCATAAACCCTGGGGGAACCAACAGCAATGACGTCACGTACCTCGTCTTCTAACGCCATCTTCTTCTCCGCCAGCTGTTCGACCATCTCCTCGGCGCCGAGCGCCGCGTCCACCTGCTCCCTCAGGTCCGCCACCTGAGCTTCCAACTCGTCCACCCTGGTGGAGAGTTTCTCCTTCGTGCGTGATAGCTCGGCGATCTCAGACTTGTATTGCTCAAGGTCCTGGGAAGATGTTGTAATTATTACAATACAATTAGAAGAATAAGCGTGATCGTTTTAGGTAATTAAACTCAGGGAATTTTAAAAGGATTAAGTAAATTCAATCAGCAAGATGTGAGGTCGGTCCCGGCTATCCTGTTACCAATATACACATACATCCTCTCTTCTCACACTAAGCCTCAATTTTAATATTAGCAGCCGTCTCATTTCTTTTAACAGCCATCATAGCAGTCGTTCGGGTTGACACTACTTTAGTTTTATGACACTTTTGACCTTGAACTTGTAAAACTTCAAGGATACCTTGGACCACATCCAGACAGAATAAAGTGTCACTATTCACTCACCTTATTTATCTTCTTCATGGCATGCTTACCATGCGCAGACAGTTTGCACAAGCGCACTAATGTCCTCCTAACCTTTTGTTTTGCAATTGTAGCTGTCTAATCTCATAAACCACAACACCCGTGACCTTGAAATTTCACAAGTTCAAGGTCACTCTCAAATGACTGACACACTCACTTTATTCGTCTTCTGCATGGCGTGTTTGTCATGCGCGGAGAGATCGCGCAGGCGCACCAGCGTGTCGCGCAGCCTTATGTTCTGCTGTTGGAGCTGTCTCATCTCATAGCCGGTGGCGGCGCGGTCGTCGGCCGCTGCGTACGGGTGCTCTGGTCAGCGCACACGGTACCACGGTTATGGGTGTGACATGCAGGGTCTCAAGGTCAGTCGAGGTCAAGGTCAATGGCAAATACGTTATTTTGTTAACTGGTATGTTCTTTTGCAATTTGAGAGACTTAATGATGAGCATAGGTTTTCTCAAAGCTGACTCCTGGAGGATTCAAACTCAGTTATATTTCAAAGTTTAATAATACATATGTAGGCATGATTGTCTTTGATATAAAAATGTAACTGTATAGCTTTATTGTTCCGGCCAAGAACAACTAAGTTAGTATTTCATAATAAAAAATAGAAATAGAAATAGAAATTGATCATAAATTTTATACACAACTAGACGTAGTTTTTTTAATTTAATCATTTCTTATTAAAAGAAAACTATTTCTTACTCATAAAAGGATAATAGTCATGTCGTTTGAGACCATAAACACAAACACAGACACAAAATACATGCAAATAAATATTATTAACATGAATAGACTTAACACATTCACGAAAAACAATTTTCCAATTATATAGAAAGTCGAATATAACTAAATCGCTTCATCTAGCGTTTGCATGTGTGTGTAAGCGAGAAAAGATGACAGTCGCACCTGACTTTCAATCTCACACAAATATGTTCTTAATCTTTGCTGTGTTGGTGTTACCACTACAAAAAAACACCGCAACACTCAGAAATGTACATTGTTGTTTTTTGTAATTAATGAGAACTCTTATCATCAGATTTAAATCTTGAGGTGTAATGTCCTCATGATGCCAACTAATAGCTAATTTTGGAATTATCAAAATAATATCCCCGGCCAATAAGCAGTTTCCCAAAATACCCAAAAGCAGTGAATGTGCCAAGTCCGTGCAAAACAAACAAAATGAAACTATACGAAAAAAAATATATAATGGAGCCTAAATGCGACCCACAACCACTGTGACAAAAATATACGTACAACCGTTGGCTGTGTATGTTTTTCTATAAAATAAAATAAATATATAAATATAATAACCATTATTGTATATATTAGCAAATAAACACGTAGACAACATAAATGCGTGACACCGTGTGCTGTTCATTGCGTAAATCATCCATCACCAACACTATTATAAGCATTAAAGCCGCACTCACTGAGAGCGGCAGCGGTACGTTGCGGCGCGTTTCTATACTAGAAAACGTGCGTGGCGGCGGCGTTTTTAGTATGGGAACGAGCCGCAACGCCTCCCCTCTGTGCCTTTGGGGAAGAAAGGTACATTCACAAGAGCTGGTACAAGAATGAATGAAACTAAAACCCAGTGGTTGGAATAGAGTCGGATGAAAAGCAAGTTTTAATAAATCCAACTGCCTGTATTTGGATATTTTTTATTAAATTGTGTTTGCCTATTCCTATTGATTAAACACAAACACATCGCTCACTGACTCGGTTCCTTGGTGCCAGCTCTTGTGATGCCTTAACTTTTGTTTGTCAATTATCAGAGAGCGAAATAAGTCAATAGAATATAGACCGATCAATCCCGAAATAACAGAATTTAAAAAATACCAGATTCTTTCTCAGTTTCAAAATATTAGGTAAGAATAATAGTCGATATCTTGGTTTTAATGTAATTTGTTGGCGTTCCAGTATTGTTACTTAGAATATCGTCATTGCTTTGAAAAAACCTCGTATCTTACATTTCGTGACGTACGATTTTAAACTTAAACGTGAAGAGAGTCAAGTTCAAACTCATACATCTCGTAATATCAGATACGAGTTTTTTTAAAGGAGTAACGATATGGTATTTTAAATTTCTGGTCTTTTGGGAATAATCGATATGGACCAACTGTGAAACAATGATTAAGGTTGACGCAGACTTAATCGCTTCGCACGATCAGCTCAAAGTGAGCTTTGATTTGCTTTACTTTCAGCCGATCCGGTACCGAGCGGTTATGTCTGCGCCAACCAAGTATCTTCCTCGTAGTAATACAGTTTACAAAAAATCTAGATTCCATAGACTACAAATCTATAGCCAAAGCCATTCAGAAGCCGAATTATTATACATTACCTTTTAACAAGACAAAATTTTCAATGATTATTGTGATTTTTCCCATTAACTGCTCGGTCTTGGCAAGTATATTTATTAAGTATTGGCGTACAACTTAATTATTGAGAGTCGGGGTAGGCAAGAGGTGCGGGGGTGAAGTACTATAAAACTTGACTAGTATGTATGTATGTATGTATGTATGTATGTATGTAAACACTTTATAGTACAAAAGAAAAACCTATTAACAATAAAATTAATATAAAAAATACGTACAAAGGCGAACTTATCCTTTTAAGGGATCTCTTCCAGCTAACCCTTGAGAGATTGAGAAAAGTGAAAGGTTGTGCATCGAGTAAGCAAATGTACAAATTTATTTAGAAGAACATAACACATTAAACTAATCTAATAAAGCCTATATAAATAAAATAAAAATAAATTTACATTCAAATACCTACATAAATAGATACAGAAGTATATATATTAATACTTAAATATACATACATAAACTACATTTTATGTACCTAGAGGATAGTCGATATTTTGGAGATAAGAGTCAACCGTCACCGTCTCCCCGCTCCTCATGCTCACCCCTCTTAGTTAAGTTGTACGGCTATACACGCCCCTTCCGACCACCGAAGGCCACCTTCCGACTCCATCATCAGCTCAACTTTCAGACACCAAATTGTAATATTGACATAGATTTTACATAATATAGGGCTGGATAATGGTAATAGAAAATTCCCTATTATCATAGAAGGGGTCCATCATGGGGGCCCCCATGATAGTAGTACCCTATTATGTACACGTGTGTAGCAATCAAACGACAAAGCATTTGGGACTAGGTCAATTTGTGTTAGATTGACACATTGACACATTGATATATATTTTATGTATTTTGCCGTAGCATTCCGTATTTATCTTGCTTTCTCAGATTGCTTACAGATACGTACTAAAGTACACGCGCGTTCGGTTTATTGAAGCGCGAAGTAAGCGCGTATGTCAAAAGGAGCGTAAAACGCGAAGAATAAACGCTAGTCTGTAAGCGCCCTCCGCCCCAAATGTGTAAAGCTACCCAGCTTCATGACTTTACATAACACAATACCCCCCCCCCCCCCCATGTCCCGTGTAAGGTAGACTCACGCGTGTTGCCCGAGGCCTCCATCTCGGCGCGCATGAGCTGCAGGTCCAGCGTGGCCTCCTCCAGCTTCTCGCGGCACTGTTCCAGCTCCAGCTGCAGGGCCTCGGCGCGCTCTGTATTACGTCACATACATGATAGTTGTCTATACTTCCAGACCGAACTAAGCATCAAGTCAGGAATGATATTGAATCCTATTGTATCTTCCTAATTGGACACGTAATGTTTTGTTTTTAAGGTTTAAATAATTTGTGTGTTGCTCATTTTTGAGTCAATAACATTTGACCCGCAGGATCGTATCATTCTGTGCTGTAAGAGATATACAACTCTTCTGTGACTGAATGACTTACCAACGCACAGTTTAAACTGCTGGGCTTGAAATTTGGAAGGAATATACCTTGAGTAGCCTAATGGCCAAACCCTAGATTCAAACCGCGGACAGATAGGTTTACTTTGGATTTAAATTTGACACATTTTGTAGTGGAAAATGTCAAATTTTAACCCGAAGTAGTCTATCCGCGGTTTGAATATAGGGTTCGGCCGTTAGGGCACACTAAGAATGGATTTCATTGAAAATCAGCCTTCAACAGGAAGGAACTTCAATGCGGAATAACTTAAGTTAAATTTACGCATAGAAAGTCGCGAGCTCTCCAGTATTCAATAAAAACAAAGGCTGCGACTAAAACTTTTTTTCAAACTCTAAGAGTCCTTTTTATCAGGGAATAAGTGTGTTCACAATAGCGGTAGACTATAATCGAGAGTTAATGCCGTTGTGTTTTTAATTTAACTTGTAATATCTCACGAAAGTTACAACCAGCTATCAAACATGTGGAAATCGTTTATTGCTATTTACTCAGATAATTATACTTTTGCTGGGATAAATCCTATGTCCGTCCCCGGTGCTTCAGCTAGGTAATTTAGATGTTTATCCTTAAAAGCGTGACCAACATACAGACAAACTCACTTTTGTATTTATTATGTTATAGTATATTAGGTATTATATATTATCCAAGAGGAAGACCGATGTTTAGCAGAAGACTTCCAACGTCATAAGATGACGGTTCATACCTTCAGCCATTTCCTTGTCAAGCGCTGCCATCTCCGCGGCCTCCTGTAGCTCGGCTGTTTCGTCATTATGCACATCCAACGCTTCTTGCGCCTCGCGAACCTTGGAGAACGACAGTTCACAGTCAGCAATGGACACGGAACCAAACAGAAAATACGCATAAAATTCTTCGCATAAATGTAGGTAAAAGATGTTAATAAGTTGCATGTGTAACGCCAGCTATTTCCGAAGGTTGTCGAAGATTGCCGACGTGCATACCTCCTGCTTGGCTCGCTGCAGGTCCCTCTGCAGCTGCGCCTGCGACTCCATGATCCTCGCCTTGAACTCGTTGGCCTGCTCCAACTGCAGTCGCACGCGCTCGAACTCGCGCAGTCTCTCTCTGTCCTCCGCTCGCTTCACTCGCAGTGTCTCAAGCTTCTCCTTTAAGTCTTCCACTTCGGATTTCAGTTGGGTAATCTGAAATTTTAAAAAGACATTTAATGCAGATATTCGTGGATTGCGACCGATGCGAGTAATCCTGCTGAGTCCTAATTGACTTCACACTACCAGTGTAACGATTCTAATTCTGCTCTAACTCTCTGTTTATTTAAATATTTTTGTACAATGTCTGTTGTGTTGTAGTGTGTTTTTGGCAAATAAATGTTATGACTTTGAGATAATCCTCGCGACCGGGTAGTGGTAGACTCGGTCGCAAGATTACTGACTCGCAAAATAACCACATCGCAGGTTAGATTCGTTATGTAACTCCAAAATCTCCAAATGCCCGAAGAGCTAAATGCCCAAGAATAAAAGCCCCGCTGTGCGGGGCTCCGTCAACATTGGTAAGACAGAAGTAAAATTAAAATAGCAATGTGGTTATTTTGCAACACGGATATTGAGATGTAGGCTACAAGCACTATTTGCTCAGTCGTCGGCCGCTATCCACAGAAGCGGCGCCATACATTTTCATCGCATCGCATCGCATTAGTTGTGGAGCTACAGTCGCGGCTTTATCTCCCTTACCTCCTGCTGCGCCTGCAAGTTGGCAAGCCGGTCCTCGACGGCGGGCTGCGGCGACGTGATGCTCTGCCCCGGCGTGTACTGCGGCGTCAGCGTCTCCACGAACCCCGTCTGAACGGACAAGTCACTCAAACATTTGATAATAGTAAAGTCAGCCTTATAAGAAGCTGAACACTTTTGTACCTTGTCGCTTTAACACCTTTGACAGATTAGTGCAGCAGTTCAAACATGACGTTAAAGTGACAAAACACTAAAGTGTGCAGCTTCTTATAAGGCCGACCGTACGTAGCGGTGTCACTTCTACATACATAAATAAATTAAATCACGCCTGTGCGTAAACTAAAAAAAAAGTAGGTAAGTATAGTGTCAATGGTATTATTATGACTCACCTCAACAAAGGAAGCGCGCTTGGCCGCCTGGTCGGGCGACGCGGCGCGCTCTGTCGTTGGCGACGCGTACGACGTCAACGACTGTCGACTGCTCGCCAACGACGTGCGCGAACTGAAACATCCACGTGACGTATCTTATTACTGCATTCTAGCATTATAGCACTCTGCCATAATACCAAAGAACTGGCTGAAGGCGCAGTTTCATTTGGATTTAGCCCGATGCTTGTAGCAATCCATTGACGAGTTATTTTGACATTATCGAGCCGGGATCTATTGCAGCGGTGCAATGTATCACGAAAAGCATGCAGGCTGTCGGCCAATGAAACTGAGCCTTAAGTACAACGTTTTAGTCGAAGCATTCTATACTCTATTAACAATTAGATTAAATTTAAAATGCTTATACTATGGCAGCTTATAGTATGGTATTATGGCAGCCTGTCGACTGTACATAGGCGTTTGTAAGCAAAAAGCCCTATAATCCAATCCATACTTGTCTAGTAAGATAAACAATATTTTAACCATTATTGTTCTATTAGGTACCTACCATTATAGCATCCCAAATACGAGTACGTCCAGTTTGCCTCCTAATTTATCGAATTGTTGTTTGATTGCTCATAATTGAGACCTAACCTAACCTACGTATAGCAATCAATTACGCTTTTAATATAAAATAAATATAACATGAAAATAGCTCTCGGAAAAATAAAAAAAATACAAATAAATTGTATTCCTGTTCGTTAAAATAATCACAAAATGATTGGAAACACTGTCTGACTGCTTTTATAACTTATAGGTTAGAATTTTCTTTACGTGAAAAGACAAGTTGGTTTGAGTCTGCTATACGTTGTATGACTTAACTTGTTCGTTTTAAAATAACTGCAAATTAGGAAGAAAAAAAGACACCCTGTAGGAAATTCTAGTTGACAGTGCATAATAGACCTTGCTATTATGAGACCTAGATTGTATTAAACTCGTTACAATATTCTAGGATGATAGTATTTTAGATAAAGCACCATAGCGTTCCAAATATTTAAAATACAAGCGCTGAAAAAAAGACAAAAAAAATACAGAAAAAAATGTCCCGAGCATAGATTATCGGTATGGGATGTAGGTATTGAAAAATAATATATCATAAAAACAAATCTTTCTGTTGCTGTCGCTTAGTTAGTTCGATACTCAATAATGTAGATATGCCCTTATATCCAAAAATCAGAACTGTAATTGTAAATGTACTGTACGCACATCAATCACCATGCGCTCGTTTGATCTTATCATAATTTGTATGAAATAAACTAGGTATAGCACAACACAGGATGATTTGTTTAAATATGGGACAACGATACGATAAAAAAAATAACTGATCACAAAACAAGCGATTCTAATAAGGTCTGCGCTAACTACTCAATTGTGCCAGGGTTCTAAAACTACCAACATATTATGCTGCTAAAACCAGATTTATTCATATTTTTCAATCTATATCACAAAACAACAATATTGACAAAAGGTATCTAATAAATACGTAAATACTAGAAAAAAACAGAAGCATTTAAAATTAAAAAACATCGATAAAAATTATATCTCCACAACACACCATAGGAAAAGCAAACTAGAAAGCGCCGGCGTAAGATAACAAACATAACATATGGTCGGAGTATTGACTTGAGAAGAGCAATCTTACAAGCTGTGCTGGCAACGTCGCGTGTTTTCATTTACCTTTTTATTGAAGCTCACTTAAATAAAATAAAAATCTTCCCATCCTTATTATTTAAAAACAGCATGTAGAGAAAAAATACAACCAGCAGACCTACCTAATCATTTTAAGCTGCGCGTTTGAAAGGTCGTGCTCATATATTACAATGTTTGGCAAACTAGATGATGGCTTCGATAATTGCAATCAAGTAAAGTAAGGCCAACGGGACGAGATAAAGAATGTAAACAAGCTTTCAGAAGTCCAAAACGTTTTTATTTGAAATCGTGCCACATCGAACGCAATCCAATCAGGAATGAACTTCACAAAATGGCGGCCCTAATGTTGACAACTTCTGTACTGACAGCTTTCCTGTACCACGAATCACGCAACGACAGCCGTCATCGACCAACTGATGATATTATTGCGTACGAGAAATAAGGACAGATTGAATAATCGCTCGCAATCGCAATATAACATAATAAGAGCCATTACGCACGGCGACGGCGACCGTGACTTTCTACAGTTTTTAAGGGCGTTTACGCACTTAGTCGCCGGTCGCCAAAGCGACCAGCCAGTCGCTGTGTAAGTGGCGACGCACAGGCGACTGGCCAGACGCCGCGACCATTACAATCATTCAATCGCTCGGCAACCAGCACAGCTTCCTACGGAGGTGAAGCAGAACCGCAGTAATCCCGTTCGCGGGGTGCTGCCCCCGACGTGTCCCAAGCAGGACAAGGATGGTTTTACCCGGGTAGAGAGAAAGAAGAAGCCTGCCCCGAGGAACCTGTGCGGCACCGCACCGACCGGACCGAACCACTTGCTGTGTCCTGCTACGCCTACGACGCAGTTGTACGTGTCCCGGTTACATTACTCTACGGAGGCGAAGGATCTCGTAGAGTATGTACGAGTTAAGACCGGAGTTACCCTTAGGGTCGAGTGGTTGGAGCCCCGCCACAAGGTGAACTTTAAGTCATTTGTGGTGAGAGTACCGACCAAAGATCTGTCGACGTTTTTAAAGGAGGAATTCTGGCCGAGGGGTGTCATCTTTCGGCGTTTTCGTGGCCGCCGGCTAGCGGACACCGCGAAAGTGTATTAATTTTTGGCAGAACAGGACTACACTGTTCTGTTACATCGGTGTTAGTTTTAAGTTTTATATTGTTATGTATGTTAGTCTATAAGGTATTTGTAAATATGGGCCTCGTTGCCCGAAATAAAATTTATTATTATTCTTATTATTATTACGCACTATGTCGACTGAGTCGCCGGCGACTAGTCGATAGTGCGTAACGGCTCTAACGGTCAGTCTGTTTACATTCTTTATCTCGTCTCACTGGCCGTGATTTATCATCCTCTAGGCTACCAGTACGTTTACGGTGCAACTAAGTGTATACAGTATGTTCTTCTTTACCTCGACATGGAGAGCGTCCCGGACTTGGCCGTCGGCTGCGTCTTCCGGCGCACCCTTCACCGACACGATTCATTACGGTTTGTTAAACACAGGTTAGACACGGTATTGCATTGCAGCTGTATTACCAATTTGAAAAGCTATATTGAAATAATGTCGTTTGGTTTCAAAAGGAGGATATGGTTTCCTTATACCTGAATTGGTTTAGAATATGACAGATATGACATGTTTCATTAAAATTTAAAAAAATCTTTGCTAATACAAACCCTGCAACGGCGTTCAGTAATTTAAACGATTAATTACATATTTTCAATGTTTCGCTTGCGAGTATAAAAGGTGTTTCAATTAACAAAATACCTCCGACTATCGCGAGGATCATCCTAAATCGACCCACGTATAAATTAGCATTTATATACAGGATACTGGATTTTACAATTTAACATATTTCAATATTACTTTGATGGCTTGTTTTGTTAATACAGGTGGTATCAGTGACTTGACTAATTGAAGCAATATATGACGTGAAAAGAAACGTATATTTAGACTTTTATTGCTCAAAGCTCTTATATCTAAAATAAAGGTTTACCAAAAAATTTAGTATATCTTATTTAAGTATTTATAAATGTGACAGGTAAAATATTACTTTTTACCAATAAACGTATCATTTCATTTCATATGTATTTTTATAATTTTAAGCTTCAATTAGATCGACAATAATTATAACATTTATTAAATGATTTCTTCACAATAGTACAAAATAAAACAAAAAGTCAAATTATAAATTATTAACATTAAAATGTTTGCAAATTTTCCAAAAATAAAGAAATGGATAGTCTAAACAATAGAAAAATTAGCAAACTTATCAAAAAAGTGCTGTACATACATTTATGGATAGAAGTGCAATTATAATTATTTACAACGCATACAATTAAATGTACAGATTGTTAGAAAGTTGAGTGGAATAGGCACTTTCAGGACAGACGGAGGGGTTTATTCAGTTCGTATTTAACCGAATTTATTATTATATCAAACCTTATAATTCGTGAGAAATTGTTCATAAGGAGAGATTATGAAAATTATGTACAACAGTAAATGCAGTATTTTTTTAAATTATCTCTTGTATTTTCAAAGTTACTACACTCAAATTTAAACACCCTGTATAATAAATTTCATTAGCTCTTGATTTAAATTTCATCGACATCATTTCATTGTACGATGAGCATTTAGCCAATTCGAATCAATTTTAAAATCACGTTCTGCCTGCCACATGAAATTTTCCACCAAAACAGAAACAGAAATCATAATACACGAAGAAAAAACAATAAGAAATAATATTATAAATTATAATACAAAACTTGTAACTATAAATAGAGTATTATATCGAGCTGTTTACTACGACTTGAACTATAACTTGCATTAAACAAAATGATAACTTATTATTTACTTGAAAAACTCACAAATTTAGAGAGAAACTGGATTTTTATCTTAAGGATTTGCAACAATTTTTCATGCAAGTAGAAGTTCGATGAAGTCAGCATCAAATTTATAGGAGCAGTCAACGTGTTTAGTTCATACAAAATCTAAATTTCAACCCATAAGTACCTACTGAGTTATATTAACTGCAAATAACTGTTTGATATACCCCATATCGACCCTTTACTTTCTCATCGATGTATCCACGGAATAGAAAAAACAGTGGAAGTGGCGTGAGCTTCGCTTGGTATCAGACCTGTTGTCGCCAACACTCAAACTATCATAAAACAACACGCCACCATGAAAAATATTTTTGGTGCGGCTATCGTTTTTACACTCCAAAATAGCACAATAAGGCATGCTTCTGGATTTATTTCCTATTTTAGAAATATCGAAATATCGAAATATGCAATCGCGGCAAAAGTATGGTAGGTTATGCGGAACTCCGCATAACTATGCCACACGTTACACGCCCACTTGACACTTCTACTGTTTTTTGTTCTGTGGTCGTATCTGATTGAATAGTTAGATAGGAAAAGCACTCATGTTCCCTAAAAAATAAAGACTAGTTACTTTCCTATCTATTTGATCAGATACGAGATAAAGAAAGTAAAGGCACGATATGTGATACGATTTTTAATTAAATACAAATATGTTAGACCATAAAATCGGTCAGCAAAATTACATCATAAAATTACAATAGGTATTTTTACCACTTAACTGCTCCTACAAGAGCACCCTATAGAACATAAAGCATACTACTCTCAGCCCATTCAGTGGCAGCCATATAAAATTGGCTCCATATGGCGCTCTGGGCACAGAAGGCGCCTCAATAACTCCCAACCCCACCCGTGGTGCGGAAGCAGTACAGGGTGCGTCTACAGAAAGTACTCACGTGGTGGGCCTAGACCGCTGAGCCACTGTTATACTAGCGAGGGAAAAACACACTATCAGTTAGACACGCTAGAATGAGAGCCTGGACTCGTCTCTTTCATTTACAGAGATAAGTCGAGGGCGAATTGTGCAGGTGTATGGGCGAAGTCATCTATTACATCAATAGTCGCGGTGGCAAATTATAGTAAAAAAAATGTCCGTCAATATGTATTGGAGTTTTTTTTACTAAATTCTAAAATATTTCTGCTCAGAAATTAGAATTAGAAATTCCCCGATATCACAATATCGACTTTGAATATTGGGAATATAATGTCCGTTTTATTTTTTCCATGTCCTGGAATAGGACCTGGGATAATATTTGTACCGTAAAAGTTACTGGTCAGTGAGAAAAAAAATTGGTATTATACGTTGTAATGAAACTACATGCTTTTAAAAGTCATCATCATCATCATAAACTAACGCCTTCATTCCCAGAGTGGGGTAGGCAGAGCCACAGACTCATCAACAACTCCAAAAACTTGTTGATAATTCTGTGACCACATTTTGCACAACCAGGCTAAGATGTTATCCAGAGTCTTGAAGTACCGGAAAGAGCGAAGATAAAAGATTGGATTGAAGATTGAACAACAACTGCTGAGTTAATGCATTGCAGAGTAATATTTCTTTTTTGTTCACTGTACTTTGAAGATAATTATATTGTATCACAATAGTTGACTTCACCCTATACACTGTACACGAGTTGTGCTGTCAAAAAATACCATTATAGATTTAAAACTATTATCACACAAGAGTTTTTTTGACAAAACATCCCATATAATAGAAACCTGTTTACATTTAACTTTCAACTACAACAATGTAAATAGATTTCCTTAAAAACGAATCCCATGATTTACCTATTTAAAATGAACAGTAAAACTAGCTACACAGAAATCTAGTTTAAGAAAAGTGTAATCACATCTAAATAATATGACATTTTATCTCTTAAATACCTCTATTATTAGTTTAAGATAAAGTTCATAGAAACTTCAATCACTGTTGGGTAGAAAAGGACACTACATAACACTGATTTAATTACGGCTACCAAATTTTACTACTACGTTAATTATTAATTCCAAATTTTCATTATTCACATCCCCAATTCATAAATACAAAAACAGTAATTCTGGCCACACATATTTTAAACATCTGGCAATTTTATTTCTGAACATAGCAATTTGATTTTATGTCCTGGCAATACAGTTTAAAAAGTAAAGCTACTTGCATTGCGTATTGAATGTATATTGTGTACCATATCGTTTTGCATCTGTCCGGGCTAAGACTGGTGGCCAACTGTCGTTGACTTCCATAAAAAAAAGAAAAACCTCAGTGCAATCATAGCAAAACTCGAACTCTGTAGAAAGCTACAAGATTTTCTAATAGAAACCGAAATCTAATACCAAATACCCCTCTAAACAACACTCATGCTATAGGCATCCGCCTGAAAGTCGTTCCGTCTCGGTCACACACTGTCAGTATGAGCAGACTAACCTCTCATGGCCGTATAGTGTTCTCAATCCATGACGGCGCGCCTTATTACCTAATTTAACATACATTGACACGACTGGGCAACGTTATTTTGAGCGGCGGCACGCGCCATCTTGGTTTTAAAACACTATACCTAAAAGTACCCTTATGCCGTCTGCACACGTTCGCCGAAATAATAAAGAGTGTATCTACACCGGGCGAATGTGTACATCCGACATTATAGCCATGAAATGTGTCTATTCGAATCATGTTGCATCACTCATTATAAATTATAGGGAAATATATAACAAAATAATAACGCCCACTTCCACTGCCAAAAATATAATTGAAATTTCTAGCAAAGTCACATAATCCCGATATTTTTATCAAACAAAAATGTAAGTGATCTGCGAAGAGCTTCTCCTCGACTAATTCAGTATTTATTTTTTCTTTGATTTGAATAGACACGCAGATTTTACTTCGGCATCAAGAGTACGCCCTTAGATACTATTAAGTTGACCTTGGATTTACACCAATACTATTAAATAGCAATCATCACTTGAATGAACTTATGAGACATTTGTTTATCATAAATTATAATTTCTAAAACACCTGACTCAACTGAGCCATTTTAAATCCAGTCTTGAATTCAATTAATATCTTAGTCAGTGGAACGTTGATGGTCCAAACTACACCGGCTTTTACTAGGAAATAGGAGCTGCTTGATGCACCCATATTATGACTGGTTGAACTATACTTCAGTTTATTTAGAACTAGAAACCACAACAACATTATATTGCGGCTCGTGAACTGTAATCTCTTTACAATTTGTACTAGAGTAATAATTGACGACACGCAAATAAAGTGACATTAAAACAATTTTATTTTGCCGCTCCCAGACTATTGTACTGTACTATTTGCTAGGTAATAAACAGTTGACCAGACGCAATATAATGTTATTGTGGTTTCTAATTCTAAATAAATCGAAGTATAGCGTAGTCTGTGTAGTTTGGACGTAATCTTGGAGTTTATTCCCTACTTACCGCAGACATCTCTAGGTTCGTACCTGCTAAGCCGTCGGTTGGTGGCCGGGGCGCGGGGCTCCTCGACGGACGTCATGGAGCACTCCATGGGGTTGTCCTCCCCGTCCAAGAGAACGATCTGCGTCTGGCGGACGAACACCCCAAAATTCTCGTCGCACTGGAAATATAAAAAAACAACTTTCTTTAATTGAACTTGCACAGTTCTAAACTTAAGTACAAATGGCGGACTTAATGCCTTAAGGCATTCTCTACTAGTCAACCACTAGGCCCAAAATTGAGGTGGGTACGAATATTTCAGGACGAGCCTTTAATTGTTAATATTATAGTCAAGCCAGTGTTATGACTCTTAAAATCCATTCATTTATTTAGGTAAGCATTACTGAATGTAAATAAACCAAATCTGTTGAACAGCCCGAACTTTATTTTTTAGTTTTGACGTATCAGTGTTCTGCTACTATTGACCGAGGAACTAGGTATACCATCAGTGGTTTTGTTTACTTTTACTGAAGTACCTCAACCAATAGGGTATAAGCTATAATATTTCCCAAGGCAGTAAAGTATAAGATGTTATAGTTAAATAGGTTTTTATAATCGAAACAAGAAAGGATTTTGAATCTTGAGGCTTGAAATCAAACAACAGTCAATTGATATATAAATAAATTACTGCAAGCTTCTAAATCATTAATTAATTTATTTATTATTTACTTACATTCCTATCTAATTTAGTTAATTAATTTTAATTTATAACAATTGAAAGGTAAAAGACAATCAGTTACAACTAGATATTTTCTCCTGAGTGATAAATTGTGATACGTAATTTTATTTAAAACAAATAAATTGACAACCGTAAAAACATAAGTATAACTACTTAGTTTGTAGGTATTGGTTAATAAAAAGGAATTAATACTTTTCATTCTGAAAGAAATATTCAAGAAGAAATAAATACTACCATTCCATTATCCCTTTTCTCCCGCATATCCTCATGACACCCTGCCGCTGGATTTTCGCTCAGTTCCACATTCTCGGACGATAAAGAAGTACTTGAAAGAACACAGAGACTCAGCCTACTTAAATCAACAGTGTCGCTCTCAGACATTCGGCTTGACAATGAAGTACACGGCAGTTTCTCACATGTAGTAAAATGATTAGTCGACTTGCTGAGGTCGCATACACTCTGTAAACTGCACTCACAGGTCACAAACGAGTTGACCGGCTTCTCAATCAAGTTAGTATTCAAAGCACTGCACTGCTGCCGGCACGAGCAAGAAACTTGAAACTGTATCTCATTTTGCACAGAGCTTGACTTCACTCCGTCTTTTTTCCAAACATATGATGAATCATTCCCCATCTTCTCTTTTTCTAACGCTTCCATACATTTGTATTCTGTCTCCATCACTAAAGCCAACTCTACAGCTTCCATGAAAGTAATCTCATTCTTTTCTAAAAGACCATCTCTTATGGTGTCATTAATAATTCCAAAAATGAATTGGTCACGTAAATTATTATCTATTTCTTTAAAATCACAATCTGTAGTCATCTTTCTAAGATCCGTCGCAAAGTACATCACTGATTCTGCTGGACTCTGGGTCCGTTGCCTAAATTTATAGCGCTCTGATATCACATTTGGAATGGGATCCAAATGATCTCTCATTATTTTAACTAACTTGCAGAAGGTTTTTGTGGCGGGTTTATCTGGTGAACATAATTTAACAAGCAGTTGATAACTCTCTCCGCCCATTAAAGTTATTAGAGCAGAAACCTTCAATTCCTCTGGTACCCCATTGAAGATTAAATATTGTTCTAACCGCTCTATATACTGCATCCAACTCGAGTTCACGTCAAACGGTTCAATTTGTCCAGCAAACATTTTGAAGCACTACAAATTTTACTAAATTTGGAGCATATTTCGTAAAACTTTAGTTACTTGTTATTTAATATGATTAAAAAATGGCATCTGCCCACACCTCTGAGAAACAGGCGTGATTTAATGTATTTATGTATTATGATTATGACCGTTATTTTGGGTGTCTTCAAAAGCCACCTCCACACTGATTCAAATAATATAATTCAAAACTACCCTACATTTTTATTTTAATAATTTAGTAGAATTTACCCTCATTCCTATTTCTTAATGTATGTAACCACCATTGAGTATTTTGTTATTTTACTATTGCCTTTAAACTGGTTTAACCTTGTATCTACTTCGTATTTATTCTGTCTTCCTTCTAGCATTATAGCGCGAGAATAATAATGTAAAAGAGCAATGATAGTCTTGGAATATTGTGTGACGACACTGGTGACTGTGACGAACTCACCAATGTGTCAAATAAAGTACTCACCGTAAAGTATGCATGTCCTCTAACAGTCCCATTGTTCTTTCCCTTGGGCTCGTCCAGGATGACCCCGATCCACTTGCCCGTGGCAAACGTCGGGTACCCCATGTAAGCCACAGAGCCCTTCACGTCCTTCCCCACCACCTTCACTCGCTGGCCCAACGCCATCCCCTTGTCAGACATCTTGATTTAATATTTCACCTGGAAAATAAAGCAAATAGTTCGTATATCTATTTTTAAGACCAGCCTTTTTTTACCTGACTGCGACAAAGCCCAAAAGGAGGGTTATGTGTTTGAGCTGTAAGTATGTCCGGCTCTATGTTCCCTCGTAACTACTAAACGGCTAAACCGATTTTAATAATTTATCGATTCTTCTTAACTACTAGAGTGTCATAGGCTATAAAAATATTGGAAATCAATATGTCGGATTTTTGGAGCCAAATTACGCGGCATGAAAACTAACATTATGTTGACGACATTATTCAAACAGCAGTTGGGTTTTCAAAGCATGCTTTTTGTTAGACTTGGTCCAGATTTGATACATCTTTCAGCCCATTTTGATAACAGGCACTGGTTTAAACTTCACTCACAAAATTTGACCTTTTAAGTTTTTTTTTTTACTTTATTTGACTGCACTTATATGTTTTTTAGCATTCTAATAATAATAACCAAATTCGCACACATTTCCTTTTATAAAATAAATAATGCTACAAGTTATTTGTGCAAGTATGCTAATTTTTATTATTAATTAATTATAAATGAGGCCATTAAATTTACTTTCTAATTTTGACTTTGTTGGTGACAATGTGAGCAAAATAACAGTGACTTATTCTAATATAAAAAAAAAAACAAAGTATAGGGGAAGGTAGACATGCAGAAAATATTGTGATTTGTCCCTATTGATAGATCACATAAGGTTGACAGAAGAAACAAGTGGAGGCTAGACAATCAATAATTATCACAAATTAATACAGAGACCAAAACCAAAGCTTTATACAATTTTCACATCTTCAACATTTTAATCTTTTTTTCATTGCTTTCCCGATACATTGACGGTCAAAATCTCAGGTAGAGCTTTTAAATTCAAAGTCAGTATGACCTCTTGTGTCCTACTCCATTGCTAATGTGATGAGTACCTACTGAAGCAATCAATATTGACACAAGACTACACCTTCAATGTTTATCACGATCTGAAGTTAGTTCAGAAATCTATCATTCATGTAATAATCAATAAACTAGACGACACAATCAATAAATATTGCAATATTTAGTAATTATCAGCGGATCACAGTATTTGCAACCAATTTCTAGGTAGCGGGGATTTTCTTAAGAGCAAAATGATACACGCCCATCAACTCAACCCTCTTCATATTTCAGCGAAATCTATGTCTACCATGCTCAGCCTTCAAAAGTATGTAAGTCGGGGTCAATAGACATGGCAAAAGATGTAAACAAAACCAAACGGACCTATATACTATTATTACACCACAATCAGCAATCACATACTTTAAGGTATTATTTAATGATGTACACGCTTGATTGTTACTTTTACATTCTGTTTATTATTAAATAACTATTAACTAAACGTTTTTTTACACCAAAACTTGTTTGCAGAAATATTGCGGTTATGAGTCAAACAGTACTGATTTGTCTACATCTATTGCCATTTTGACCCCAAATTTAGTCACATAGTGGCAAATTGATTTGTTAATATGTTTGATGAAAAATTGACTAACAGCTACATTTAAATCCACAGTCAATATATAATTCATAATTGACTAATTATTGACAAAAGTGAGGCAAAATTTTCACAATGCGTTAGAGGGTTAGTGTAATAAAACCATATCTTTCTCGTAAAAGGTCTTCCTAATGTAGGCTTGCTTTTATAGGCTTATAACTTAACTGAGAGCCGGGGTATGCATGAGGTGCAGGGAATAGACAATGGTGACTATTCAAGCTTTATCGTACTTCGCTCCGCACCTCATGCCCAACCTGGCTCTCAATTAACTTGTATGCCCATATCATCTTGAGCATTGATTCCTATTGTCATATAATTTCATCAGACCATCTAGCTTGACTACGATGCAAAACATACAAAGAAGTCACCCATCATTATGAACATTTAGTCCTTGTTTTGCATCTCTTGTCTGGCTTGCATCTAGCATGCCCCAAATGGTATACATAAAAACTGTACCTTACTGGTTGAAGTGCGTTTAGATATTGTAGAGCAATTCCACTTAAACTTTAGAAGTATCAAGCTAATCATTAGAATCTAAACTCTGTGTAATCAAAAGCACCCGAAACTGATGTATGTGCATGAAGAGATTGATGAATGTAGAGGAAGCGAAAGTTGTATGTTTGGACTGGTGCGCCTGGCGTTCCATAGTCTGGGGTAGGCCCATTGGGAGACAGGTGTGAAGGTATGTATGTGTATGTATGTATGTATATAAAAAACAAATACCTAATAGATAATTCATGGGCACTAAACACACGTTGATCTAGTCCTAAACTTTCACCAACAAACAATTTCCTACACTGTAGTACTAAACTATTCACCACTGGTAATCATTCATGCTCATCACACAGCTTTTAGTTTTTGAACTCGCGAGTTTTAGAGTTAAAGTCTGATTATCCCTGGTCAATTTATTGCATCGTTCCAATTTGAAGTTGAGTTTTTGTTACCTTTCTACACCAGCAGGCAGCATCAAAAATATACAGTTTAAGACTACAATGTGAGTAATAGGTAGCGAATTAGAATATCCAAAAATGGAGTGTTCCTACCTGTAGATGAATCAATCAAGATCTTACAAAATACTTGAGCCGGTATTGTGCAAAATTATAACATATTGAGATTCACGGTTGTTTTTTAAATTCTGTAACAATAATACAAGTATTGACGAATTGAACATTTGCAAATTAAAGAAACGTCAAAACTGTCAAAAGTGATGTCAGTCTTCCTTTAAGCGTTTTGATATTGCATAAGTAGATTTCATTATTTGGTTAATTACTATAGTTATGTAGAATACTCGAGTTATTCATAGTATAACTAGCTGTCCGCGCCTGGCGCTGCCCGGGTGTATTTATTTTTCATACTAACCTTATGAAATGTACTTTACGACCTATTCTCAGGTCTACTGAATATACAAATTACAAGCGGAACTCTCTTTCTAGCAAAAGGAGTTAGAAAGAGACTTCCACTTGTAATTTGTAACTTGTAGCTTCGTGAAATGGGCCTCTGGTAGGTAGGTAATTAGTAATTACTAAATTATGCCATAATGCTGAAGAAACTTTTGATTCGCTATTTTTTAGGGTTCTGTTGTTCTGTGTCACAACGAAGCCCAAGAAGCCCTATTGCTGACAGCCCTGACAGGCGAGTGCGCGCTATAGGGCTCCGTTTGTTCGTCTGTATGCCACGGGTCTCTAGCTGGTAAACGGACTAAAATTTGTATTGCTATTTTATGTATGCTGTAACAATTGAATCTTAACATATCTATATAGAGATAAATATAAAATATTGAGAAATACTCCACTGTTCGTTGTCAGAAGAGTGACTGAAATAAAATTCCTACATTAGTAAAATAAAGTTCAAAATTACTGGCTAACAGGGAAGAGGTGTAACAGTATAGGCACAGAATAGATAGGTAGGCGACTAGTGACTAAAGAATCGTTAAGTCTCCTAATTTGAGGTATGAGTCACATAAAAAGAGTCGAAGTCCGACCGCGACACGATATGCGTCATAATATCAATGTCAGACACAAGGTAAACGTATGTATGGGTTGTTTATTTATTAACACTAGAATGTATGCTAAAGTACTGAGAACACATCATCAGGAAGCACTATTAGTAACAGTAAGGTAATGTTCGAGTAGGTATACCATACAAGGTTTACAGTTTTTATTATTTTCAAGCTAAATACTAAACACCTCTACTATCAATGTAGCTAAATAAACAAAAATGAACGAATGCGTTTTATTGAGATATTTCGTTACATATTACATTTTGTTACATTTTATTGTACACCTACGAGTCCGCGTGTCATTTTCGTTGCGTGAGCGGAATTTGCCGCGCTACGTTATCCTCGCCTGCTTTCACTAGGCAGACGGATATTCCCGTTAGTTAATGATTCCACTGCCTACCTACCTAACCGTAGTATGTCACGCTTCCGTAGCATGAAGAAAAGAAAACCAGATTTAGAAAAACATGTTTATTAATTGAGACACATCATATAATCATTACAGCAATTTAATTAGTATTAATGTCGTAAAAAACAAAGTGATTATTACTATTTCGTTCGGCATACAATTGCAACTAAAGCTTTTCGAGAAACGCTAGACTGCGTCGCTTGAAAATATTTACTTTAATATTACACGGGAGTCAGAAAGGCACAGGGCGCGAGAGACCGTAGGCCTCGTCGTACGATTTTCTCTGTAAACATCGGTGCTTTCTAAATACATATTCGATAGGGTTATAACGCGCACGTTCTCATTTTATTAAGAGGACTATGCTGATGATCTCACGATGCGGACATGTTAAGTCTCTGGGCGACGGCGCGGCTCAGAAGCCGTGCACCTTGAGTTGCTCGGGCTTCACGAGCCCTGACTTAGTGAGCCACTGGCAAATGTTCTCGCGCTGGTCGCCCTGCAGCTGCAGCACCTCGCCGTACTCCGGATGCTCCACCACGGTCCCGTTGCAGGCGAACTCCTTCTTGCATGCCCGCACGATCTTCTTCAGGTCATACTCCGACGACAGGCCCTGGACCGTCGTCAGCGTTTTACGCCCGTTCCGCTGCTGGATCCGGACGTGGACTAATCCATCTTGAACGTCGTCTTCCGAGCTTTTGATAGCATCGGCGAACGGGTCATATGTGTTGAGATTCTGGATGGACATACGATTGAACGTAGAGGCTCTGTTTTCTAACGAAACGCTGCGATACGACGCACGTAATTAAATGTCACTGATAAACTGTTGTGGTATGATGATCGCACGCAGCAACGACCAATTTACGCAAACTCCAGAAATGTAATGGCGGACGATATGGCGGACCGAAAAAATGAGAATGTCACGCGGAGGCGGAAATTGTTATCGATTGAAACCATAGACAACAAAAAATTTAGTTTTAAAATTTTAAAGACCGCCATTCATTGTATTTTTTCTTTTTTTTTTACTCAATTCAATCCTTGAGTTTTGCATAAAGTTTTGGTACGTAATTGTCGTATTGGGCGACATAAAAATTTCCAGCAACAGGAGGGCCAAATTTGAACTTTTGGGCGAACTTCTCAATGGTGAAATTTCCCCTGTGGCTGCCGGAGTTGTTGGGCAATTTCTGTATTTGCGAAAAATCACACTTTTCTGGTTGCTTATAGACCAGAAATACATAGCGGTGTAGACCTGTGCCTTTAGGTGGACCTGACCCAATATAATCGGACAAAACTTCACATTTTGACATGTCACCACCATGAATATTGCCAATTAGCCAATGATGCCATTCTCTATACTTTGGTTTTTCACGACTTGGAGCATCTGGGTCTACCATAGCAAGAGTATAGTATTCCGTTTCTTTAGATCCCCATTTTACAACTGGTTTATCTTTCACCTGAGTAGGAGTTAACTCTTTTCCTAGATTAACATTTAAGCCCCCAGGGTACTCGACAGTAATCAATTCCATAGGTGCTGCACTAATTACATCAGGAACAATGCACTCCTTTTTAAAAAGTCCTTGGATATCTGCCGCCTTAGACATGTTATCACAAAAATTACGAAATTATTTCAGTTTCTTACTTATGAATTCTCAAAGTAATGATGAAATTGACATTTATTTTTTCTATGAATTCGACTTTAGATTTCCTTGACACTTAGCAGTGACTTTTATCGCTGACCTAAATTAAAATTATTGACAAAGGTTCAATACAATAATGGTCAAAAAGTTTTAAGATTTGGAAGAAGTAGGTACCTAACCTACAGTTGAAACGCTCCGGCCACTTATGCAGGATTCGACGAATAATGATATGAAAGTCCCTCCTTTATTTATGTTATGGACGGGTTATTAATAATAATAAGTTTAAATCATAAAATGCATCCATGCATAACGCAGCCGGTAAAGACAGAAGGTCGCTAGTGATACTTTTTTTATGTGTTTAGTGAATTGCAATAGAAATGACAGGTTCATGTAATTTCCGCAATATGGCGAGATTTTTATTTTCCTGATCAGGCTATACTCATTTATATTATACTAAAACACTATGCGCAAACGCGTGATAGTGTGAACGTGGAGCTGATTCGCATATTTTTCGCGGGTTCGCGCCTTGTTAACCACTTTGTGTCGATTTTTTGGCCCGCGTCAAAGAGCCTGCGATCGCGCGAAAGCTGCGTAGACACAACAGACTCCACATTAGCGCGTTACTTTTACAAAATATTAGCTTAATACCTACCACCAATACTGAACAAAATAATACAAACCTTGTTCTATTACGATGAATACTCTTCTCGATGAAAAATTTCTGATTTGCCCAAAGGTCAACTGGTAGAGAATGCCATTAGGCATTAAGTTCACCTTTTGTACTCTAATTTGTATTTTTGTGCAATAAAGATTAAATAAATAAATAAATACTCGTCATGTACCATCTTGGTTCCCTTCATTTCTTTTTACTTTTAATGTTTATAATTATTACATCGTCGAGCGAGTGAACTATACTATGAACACTGCCAATGTGGAGCCAAGAAGAGTTCACGCGCGATTCTTGCCCGCGAATTACACGCGAATAGAGCGCCTTATAAAGACTGCCACGCATTGCAGTTTATCGTTGACTATGGTTGTTTTTTTTTAAAATTACATTCTTATGTCGAAGTAGCTCTTATTTAATCTATAGTCGTTTCAAACCACAGATTATAAAGGTATGTCTTTTCAAACCACAGACTTATAAGTACAATAGATAGATGAAGTATAAAAATGGCTAATGGAATCATAATCGTGGCTAAACTTATAAATGCCCTTTTTAGGGATCCGTACCCAAAGGGTAAACGGGACCCTATTACTAAGACTCCGCTGTCCGTCCGTCACAAGGCTGTATCTCATAAATCGTGATAGCTAGACAGTTGAAATTTTCACAGATGATGTATTTCTGTTGCCGCTATAACAACAAATACTAAAACAGAATTAAATAAATAATTAAGAGGGGCTCCCATACAACAAACGTGATTTTATTGCCGTTTTTGGCTAAAATGTTGTATAGATATTGGTACGGAACCCTTCGTGCGCAAGTACGACTCGCACTTGGCCGGTTTTAAAAAGAGATGTCTAAATATATGGTCGCTTTCTAATCTCTTCTCTACCGTGAACTTCGAGAATAGGGAATATTTATGACTTTTTAAGAGGATTGTGAAGTTAAGAAATTCCATACAAAATGCGATAACGTTTCTCTCCCTTAACCTCGTCCGATTTTTAATTTTTTTGAATATGTTGTAGATATCATGAAAAACTATGTCTGTACGTTTTCCTTTCCAAGAATATATTTCTTATAATGAATCAAATTTAAAAAATCAAAAACAGAAACGTCCAGTCCTAGTTCTTTATAATAACTACAACATATTCAAAAATCGTGGAAATCGGACTTGATTTAGGGGTTGAGAAACGTTATCGCCCAGGGGCCTGTTTCACGAATCTACAAGTTACAAATTACAAGCGGAAGTCTCTTTCTAACTCCTTTTGCTGGAAAGAGAGTTCCGCTTGTAATTTGTAACTTGTAGCTTCGTGAAACGGGTCTCAGGGACACAATTCTAGTGACTTCGACATGATTTTTCATGCGAGATGAACTGTCAACTGCATACATTTTTTTGACATATCTCTCATGAAAAATCATCTCGAAGTCACGAGAATTTGTATGAAAATCGAAGTTCGAAGTTACGTTAGCTCCATGCCTGTCACTCGTCATTCAAAACTGCCTTGTTGCGTTGTTATATTATTAGTAAGGATGCTACTAGTGGACTGAGAGTTCCACGACTGCTTTGGAATGGATATACATAGTTACTGGAAAGTACAAGATTACAAGATAACAATACACAAAGCTTTAAAAAAACAAACAAATTAAATTGAATTTATAATAACACCAAAATCTCCCTCAGTGTCACATGCAAAATGGTTCTTGAACCATATTAAAATCCATTCATTAATTTCAAAGATATGGCTAAACACACAGGCATAGTTTAACTCAGGTGAATCCATCCAGTATACTTAGTTTAAAGTATTTTAAATTATTTATGCTCTATTCACTCACTATAACTTACTAAGACAGGATAAAAATAATTGTTACATTAATGTGGATACACATTTACTCTCAAACTGTTATGGCTACATTTAGTTCTTAATTACTACCAACCCAGGCTGAGATTTATTAGCTTTACGCATACAGTGGCTTAACGTGGCTGTAACAATGGTTTTACTTTGCACAAAAGATTTGGCAGAAAAGAGCACAAACTTATGTGACCAATTTGCCATGGAATTATAGTGGAGGTGGCAGACCTATTTACAGAAATTATCCAATAATCAGTTCTATGTTCATCCAAATCAGCCCTGCAAGTCTTGACTATAACACTCAGAGTAGAATGCCCTGGTCAGCAAAAATTTACATGCTCATTGCCTGCAATGCCCGCATGACGATCAACATACAAATTGCCCAGATTGCCACAGTGGATGTAACTTAGGCAAGATGTGATGCTGCAGATCATTTTCCACGACATATCTGAGGCGCATAAAAGTCCAGGCATCTATACTCATCCGAGGACTTAACTATATTGCAACAGTAGGTCATAACATAATTGCTTATTCCTTCAGCTGGTACGCCAGCAGCTCCTGGCTCAAGGCACAAAGCATTTCTGATATCTATGTCAACTATCTAAATTTATAGTTTCAGCTTTTTTGCCACGGGAAGTGATATACACGAAAGAGAACTATATTTTAAATGTCTGTCAATGCACCAGGCATGTGACAAGTCTATTCAATCAATCAAATATTGTAGGTTATGGCTCCATCAAGACTGGCGATGATTCCATATTCCATTTTTTGCTTTTGGCAACCGGTCGCTTTAGGTTAGCAATCATTACTGCTAACGACTCCTGACAGCGGCATGGTGTATAGCGTGTTTCACCAGTTTCTATTTTTAATTAGATGTTGGTCCTAAATGGAGGTTGCACTTATGTATGTTTCTTGTGCACCTGGAATAGACAGACGCAACATATATACTAAAGGTTAATAATTATTCATTAATAAGGCTCTAGGTTTCACAGTTCAATGGCTGGTTTTTGGCCTTAGCTCGTGCCATAAGGGACTCCATAGTGACGGGCTGATGCAATTTCTTAGAAAAGTCATCATTTTTCAGTTGTAATAACACTGCCTGAGTGTCGTTCAACTTTTTGCACAAATTCTCAATCCTAGACTGTTTTTCTGTTATCTCAGCTTTAATATTGTCAACATCCAAAGCCGTATCGTCGAGAGCCACGTCTGGCAATGGATTCTTGCGTTTGCTCTCATAACTTGCGTAGCTCTCCAGCCTCAACTGCAGCAATTGGTTTTCGACCCGAGAAGTCTTGTGCTGGTAATCCACGCATTTTTTGCCAAACCTTTTGCGTGTTTCTACGACGGCCGTCATCAGATTTTCACATTTCTCTTCTAATGTTAGCTCTTCGGCATCTGTGGGGTTTTTATATAGTTAATAATGATACTATCGTTTGATGCGTTGTGAAATGCCTTTGAATCAATCACTTACCCATGGTTATTACAAGTATTTTGTATTAAAATCAGTTATATTGCACACAGTCGAACTACTTTCTACAGAACACACGAAATCCCAAATATGTCACCAGGTTCTCTAGGTTCCAATATACTTAGAATAGACGAACAAGTGAATGAAAACAAAACTGATAAACAAATTTAAAAGCGAAAGAAAGCGTTGAGTTGACACCTTCTTGTGTCAACTTCAGTCAGTAGTCAGTAATGCATAATGCTGATTTATTTTAATATGGCAACATTATAACGAGGAATCTACATTTTAATTAAAGTAGAAGTGATTTTTTTCTTTGGCGAGCTCTCGTAAAAAATAAGGAGAGCAGTAAATAAAAGTTTTTTTTTATCAAATAACGTTTTTAATCATTAAAAATGTAATAAATACCATATAAATACAGTTATACATTATTGCATTGGCAACAAAAACAAGACCATTAGATTAGTGTTGCTACATTGAGAAATGAAATTACTACCGCTACAATTACAATTTAAACGTTTTTTTTTAGTTTAAAATTGTGTTATTTAAGGAGTTACGATATTAACACAGTTTTTAATCATCTTCATGAATTCTTGCACTGAAACCTGCAACAAGAAATAAATTTATGCACTAGAACGGGAGAAGCCAAATGTTGGGTGTGCGGACAGAGGCCCTAATTAGAAAATCGAAGTTCGAAGTTACTTTAACTCCATCTCTTTTATGCGTCATTCGAGACTAAATCGAGAGAAAAGGGATGGAGCTAACGTAACTTCAAAATTCGATTTTCAAAGTAGGGCCTAATGTTGATCCCTTCTGCGACAGCTCAAATAAACAAATTACATGGACATAAACCTTAAGAAATAAAATAGTAGAGCGGGGCGAGACGAGACGGATTGAAAGCAAGCACTATAGTTAGTGTTTAAAATTACGAAATACGCGTATTACAGGAATTACCCTAATATAGTAGTATTTCACTTACCTATTGTCTGTTTCCAACATTCAAACCGCAGATAGATAGTAACTTCAAATAAAAAAAACCCGGCCAAGTGCGAGTTGAACTCGCGTGGAGAGGGTTCCGTACATACGTATTTTTTTTAATATTTTTTTTATAGAATTCTTAAAGGTTTTCCTGTAATCTACAAGCAATGAACTATATTTTGTATTTTTTTTTTAATTTTAGGCTCAGTAGTTTCGGAGACCAGGGGGAATGGTCAATTTTCGTCTTCTTTCATAAATAAAGTCAAAACGATTTATTTTAAAATAATAATAAAAAAATGAGATCCTCATAACAAGCCCTTTCATTTGATATATGACGCGGTAAGGCATGCAAAACTTTTTTTAAAATTTCCTAATTTGTACCCTAAAAATGACACTAATTAAAAAAACCATTTTTTGTACGGAACCCTAAAAACAACGAGAAATTGTTAAATTACGTACAAATCCATCAAAATCCTTATCTGCGTCATCAACCATTTCTTCAATCTCTTCATCTGTTAGATTTTCGCCAAGGATTTGTGAGACACGCTTCACGTTTTCGAAACTAATTAATCCTGAAAAAATATTGAATAAATAATTACAAAAAAAAAACATTTTTTTTAAATAAATAACGATTGATAATGAATTTAATAATAAAATTAAAGGAAATGAAAATAATATAATTGTTTTTTAAAGAATGGCATTTTTTTAATAACTGTAATGTTTATTATCATTATCATTTATGCAACACTTTATTTTAATTATTTTAATTTATTTACTTTGACGATGTATGTACAATACTTAATAAAGAATATGATTATATTTGAATATGAATAATAATCAGGGATATTTTATGGTCAAGAAGGCAAACGGGCCAGTGAGGCCCGTTTCACGAAGCTACAAGTTACAAATTACAAGCGGAAGTCTCTTTCTAACTCCTTTCGCTAGAAAGAGAGTTCCGCTTGTAATTTGTAACTTGTAGCTTCGTGAAACGGGCCGAGGTCATGTAAAATTGTCATAAATTGACGTAGTCCCAACCTAAGCTCTAGGCTTGTACTATCGGTACTTGAAAACGATAAACATACTTCAATCGTCGAAACTAAACTTTAATGGAGAAGTTAATAAACTAGGTGAATTTGTGCGAGATTGTCTGATGTTTATTTTATTTATTTGATACTAAAATACATAGAAAACATCCAAGAGCGCTAGATAACACGAATATTTTCCCATACCGGGAATCGAACCCAATACCGCTCGTATAGTTGGTTCCAGTTTAAATGACGAAAATGCATTTAACGCGTGATTTTACAACTTCTTTTGTTGCTAAATATGAAAGGAAAAGATAACAAAGGGACGACCGAAGTGTGGCACGTGCCTTGGAGTAGCTCAACCCTTCTTGATCATTGAAATAAAAGATTTTTTAAGCCGTCTATATTGTAATGCAAAAATATACTTAATAAATATTCCTATATTTTATACATTCAATATAATTTTAAATTGTCATTATTGATACATAATAAATCAACACAACACTAATACATATCGCATATTCTTATGGCTAACATGCAATAAAAAACTATCAAGATTGTTTATTCAAAGTATACTTTGGCCGTACCGACACACCTGCGTAATTGTTTTACAACCCTACTTGAAGATAACAATTGAACAATAGTTTTTGGTAATGGATGGTTTTAAGTGCATTTTCGTCATTTAAACTGGAACCAACTATACCAATCAGGGGCACGTTTTATAAAGCTACAAGTTACAATTTTACAGGTCTAAACTGGCAACAGCGCTGGTAGATTTTTGACGTGTAAAAGTGCCCGTGCGGCCTATTTACTGAAAAAAAAATACACTGCTCATATGGCTGGTCGTCATTGGTCGAGGTTTTGTCAAATGGAAACTTGTAACCTGTAAATTGTAATTTGTAGCTTTATAAAACAGGGCCCAGGGTAAATGAGACAACATAATATATTATCATAAGTACCATAACGAATAAAGTTTACGAACAACATTATTCCCTTAATAATACGCCGGCGAAGTTGTCAGGCTTTTACTGGCAAGCGTAACTTAATTAGCCCTTCTGTGCAATTATATTATACATATATAAATAATAATAAAAACAGATTTTCATACCGACATCATCCTGGTCAAAGAGTCTGAAGCTCTTCATGATGTCTCCGTCTCTGTCGAGCGACATGATCTTGCGCATGATGGCGGTCTCAAAGTTCTCGAAGCTCAATTTTCCCGTCAGGCCCTTGTCCACTGCATTGATCATGTGCGTCAGTTCTTCTTTAGTTGGCTCGTAACCTTAGGAGTATTCAGTGACGTCAACGTATTAACAGTACATGATTTAAAATAACTAGCTTGGCAAGAAAAGAACCGCAAAACATGTTCCAGTTTTATAAAATTGCCCAAGAACAAACTATAAATCGGGACTTAACCGCGTAATGAAGTAAAAATTTACCTCGACTGTGTTAGAACAGACTGAAATTGAATGAAATGATTATTTTATTGTGCGATTAAATAAGTCCCGATTTATCGTCTTAGTATGTGTGGAAATAGTGTTAGTTTAAAGCAAGATATTATTTCACAGTGCATTATTTCTATGTGATCACTTATTCTATGTGGTAGCGATCCTTACCACCATTAAAACATTCTCCCGTTGGGGCCCTAGACAATTACAGTCGTCTGACGTCCAGAGATACATACTCACACCGACCGCTTAGCAGACAGAAAAAGGTTTTAAACATATAACATCACATCACTCTTCTTTGGGTCAGAGATTCAAAAGGAATTGTAACTTTCAGGGCTCATACATATTATGTGTATGTGTGTTCGTTCATTTCTTTCTTTCACCTAATTTCTGACATGAGAACCGATTATTGGCAGAAGTATGAAAAATTGGTGTTATTTTACAGCACATAACATACCTAAAGCTTTTATGGCAACACGGAAGTCTTCAGCCTGGATTTTCCCTTCCCCGGTGTAGTCCAGCAGGTTGAAAGCTTTGAGCAAATCGCTTGCCTATGGTAAAAATAGAAATATGAAACAAAGTAGCAAATATAAATAATAAATATCAGAGGACAAATTTCACACCAATAGGCTATTTGACAACATTGAAAATATGCATCAAATTGTCGTCAATCTATTAGATAATAGCGTAAAACAACATATTTCACTTTATTTTAAACTAAATTAAGCATATTTTTTTGGAAATTACACGAAAAAAATTGTAATATATTTTAATTTTTTTTATCTGTGGCAGAAACGCTATGCGATTGCTTTGTAGCTGTGGTTACTCCCAGGTGACGTCACACGCATGTAACCACAGATCATAAGGGCATAATCTCTTCAAATGATTTTTCATTGTTTACTTGCATATAACGTCACACTTGTCACATGGCCAGCGCCACGATAGAAACAGCGTTTTTGGCGCGGTTTCGGAAATTTAAACTTTTAAATGGATTTTTATTGATAATATAGTAAAATCTCACGGAAATATCAATGTAGTGTGCTTCTTATGTAATAAAGAATCATTTAATAAGGTTTTCTAAAATTAGTCAAATAGCCTATTGACCTACTTAGTCCCAAACTAAGCTGTAGGCTTGTACTATAGGTACTAGACAACGATATAAATGCTTATCTAGAGAAACATACATATACTTAAATACATAGAAAACATCCATGACTTAGAAACAAATTACTCGGACAAAAAGGTTAAATCACTGTCTTCATGAACCTGCTCTTTCGTGAAAGTCAATTTCGCATGGACTTCGCGATTGACCGGTACTGCTTTCTGTTCCTCTACTTTCTCCACGGACAATTCAGCAGTCGCGTATGTTCCTAAGGAAAAATTCAATTCCCCACCGTCTTCCATTATCAAGTTTACTAAACTACGGGGCTATGATATGGTTGCATCGATTTAACTTTTCGTGTAGCAACGGTTTTGTTGCCAGTGGTAAAAGTATTGTTCAACCGTTAGTCTCTAGTGCAATATTTATAAACCTAATATAACTGCAAGTACTTTTGAAAAACCTCAACAGGTGTCCTGGCTTGGATGACAACGTGTAAGGAGGGCTAACGGTCTAGGCCAGCAGGGGCACGTTTTATAAAGCTACAAGTAACAATTTTACAGGTCTAAACTGGCAACACTGCTCAAATGGCTGGTCGTCATTGGTCGATGTTGTGTCAAATGGAAACTTGTAACCTGTAAATTGTAGCTTTATAAAACAGGCCCCAGAAGTTAAGCCAGTTACAAATAATTGAAAACAAACTTAAATATGAACAAAAAACTACTCTCGTATTAACGGTTAGGGCGCATAACGTCCCACTCGCAGAATGTCCCTTCGTCCCTTTCGCGAAATGTCCCTTTCCTAAATGTCCCTTACGCAAAATGACCCTTCTGCAAAACGTCCCGTTCGCAAAACGTCCCTTCACATAAATAAAGTCCCGTTCGCAAAACGTCCCTTTCGCAAAATGACCCGTTCGCAAAACGTCCCTTTCGCAAAATGACCCGTTCGCAAAACGTTCCTTTCCATGAGAAGACTCTACTTAAATAAGCTTTTTCCAGACGGGACATTTTGCGAATGGGTCATTTCGCAGACGGGACGTTTTGCGATAGGGGCGTTATGCAAAAGGGACGTTTTGCGAAAGGGGTGGGACCTTTTAAGAAAGGGACGTTTTGCGAATGGGGTATTTTACATAAGGGACCATTTGCAGAGAAGACGTTTTGCGAATGGGACGTAATTTTGCTGGAGGGACGTTTTGCGAGTGGGACGTTATGCGCCCTAACCGTATTAACCGCTCCATAGCGATTATTAATCTCGAGATGCGACCTTCCCCCCCCCCCCCCCCCCCCACGTTGTTTTGATGGGTACTGAGTCTGACTGACTAAAGTAGCACGACAAATACGAACATTTCCGAGAAAATACGATGGGAAAAGATTTTTCACTACATCTGTACACATTAGGACGAAAATAATTTAGTAGGTTTTAAGTATATGAGCGCCAAGCGGTAAGATTTTGTTATCAAGGCAGTCAAGCAACTTTTGCTCATCAAAATACATGTGTTGACGTGGAACTGATGGTGAAGTACTAAGAATTACTCCTCGGTGAATAACATAGAACTATATCGAGAACTATCTTCGATATAGTTCTGTGGTGAATAACTTCCCTGAATCTTGAATAGATATATTATTTTATATAGGGCCAGTAATCGTTACTTAATGTATCAAATATGGGTCGTGGTGAATAATTTGTGCGAAAGTTGCTTCGGGCGGAAGTACTGTTGCTACATTCCATCAGATTAATCCATTAACACATTGAGATTACGCACATTGAGATTTATACGGTTGGTCAAAGCGAGATAATTGGCTTCACCTGGACCAACTCTTACTCCAGCCTCTCGTGTACATAGATCTCAATAATTGACAGAAATAACGAATGAACACCTAGAATGAACTGGCCCTTTTTCACGAATATAAGAACCTGTTCCGGCGTGAATATTAGTCGGGCAGAAACTGTCTTCTCCTTCACTGCAGGCTCATCTTCATTGTTTTCTTCTACAATATCATCTAGCCCGTCTGCAACGTCCATTGTTACCAGTTTATTAAAAATAAATAGCAAATACTTTAGTTAGTAGTTTTTCACGTACTGACACTACGATCTTATTATGACGTCCTCACACTATGACAGTTTTTGCCTCGCTCTTCAAACTTTTAGCAGAAAAAAAGGAAAAAGTGGACAACCAGCTAGTGTTTTCCATTTTATTTTAGAAATACTTTTAATAACACAAACTATTTAGAATTTAATTATTAATATGTCCTGTAGTTTTGTGACATGATCATATCTGTATTTCGATCCAAATAAAAATCATTACTTGATGTGATTTAAAAAAAGATTTCTGTTCAAATAGAAGAAAACTACCAATTACTTGCATTTATCTTGATGGCAACATTTGAATTCAACCGTCATTTGTTTGATAAAAAAAAACTTGTTCGCCGCCATATTTCATTGGTTGTTTGCTAATTGAGGTTAGAATTTGCGAGCCGACGCCGGAATTGTTTTTGCATAAATCTAGTTAAAATAAGAACTGAAAATGAAACTCGTCAGATTTTTAATGAAGCTTAGTCACGAGACGGTGACGATAGAGTTGAAGAATGGCAGTGTTGTGCACGGAACGATCACTGGAGTCGATGTCGCTATGAACACACATTTGAAGGCTGTAAAAGTGACGCTTAAAAGCAAGGAAGAACTGCAGTTGGAGACTTTAAGCATACGTGGAAACAACATTAGATATTACTTGTTGCCGGACAGTCTACCGTTGGAGACTTTGCTTATCGATGACGCTCCCAGAGGCCGCGGCAAGCGCGAAGGTTTCCAAAGAGGCGGCAGTGCCAGAGGCGGGCGCGGAAGAGGCCGCGGAGGACGCGGAGGCCCGAGGGGCAGTCGCGGAGGCCGAGGCCGTGGGCGACGATAGATCTAGTGCATAAGCTACAACCTAAGAACGTGATGCGTGATTAATGTATAACCTAAGTATAAGTTTCTTGAAAATATAGTTTTTTTTATTTTCATGCATTCCTAGTTGACTATCAACATCATTATGCAAGTACTTATTGTTTTAGTGGACTGAGAACGAAGTCAAACCATAATAATCAAGCTTGTTTTGGTATCTAAGGTAATCTAAATAAGTTTAGATATTGACATTGGTATAGTATATTCTAACATACCTAGATCTTTCTTGCTTAGACTTTGTATCTAGTGTACGGTTGTAGTGTTTCCTTTATTCCAATTCATGGGATTCTGAAAAACCTTCAGGGAGGGAAGATGGCCCATTGTAAAATGACTGGCCTGTACTGTTGATTTTTTTTCTTAACTGCTACTCTCGCTCCCTTCACATTAGTGAATCTCTAAGGAACTGCCATATAGAAAAAAGAATGATACTGACAGGATTTTCTGGTCACTACTCAATTTATAGTTGAAACTCGGTGCCTTAAGTTAACCGATCTAGTACTTAAATATATGGCATGGACCCTGTTGCCTCTGATTCACTAGGGATTCACTTTGTTGAATAAAACTCTTATGCAAAAGGTGAAATTAATATCAGTCTCTTTCTGATTATGATATAATAAAAATACAAGGTACATGTAATTTAAGTGCTGATCCATCCCTAACCGAGAGGTTCATGCCACAGTCCATATTCAGAAAGTTGTGTCAATAGGTTTGTGTCATGGACACTCAACAATAGTTCTATATTTCATACATCTTCTGATGGAATATGTTGATGTACTTTCTGGGGTAAGCGCCCTATATAATAAAATCTTTTTTAGACTTTATTAGTCTCTTTTATTTTGATCTCCTGTTTTAATTCAATGAGAAGTATCAAGTCTTATAAAAACTTTTAGCTATAAAAGTTAATTCCCAATTAGTAGTCTCTTAAAGAACTTATTCAATCAATCAATCAATCAATAGCCTTTTTATTCAGAATTAAGAAGCTTTACATCGTGTTTTAATTAGATAAGTTTGTATTAAATTATATCTCTTAATTCAGCGTGCCTCATGGCAAAGGGCTCGCGATTTCCATTGCTGTCTATCCTTAGCGACTCTCCTCTAGTTGGGGCCAGCCGTCAGTTTGATTTCCTCCTCCCATCTTTTGTTTTGTCATCCGCTGCTCCTTTTTCCTTTCCTTGGTACCATTCTATGACTATGACTAACTATTAACTATGATTTTTTTTTAGACTTTTTGGTAATTCCGTAGCTCTGCCTACCCCACTTTGGGAATGAAGGCATGAGTTTATGTATGTGTATGTAAAAACAATACCCTCGCGCATCTTGGGCGGAAAAGGTTTTTAATACAAATTAGAGATCTCACGCCGCCTCGTATTGCCTAGTGGAAGAGTACCTATAAGGAGCTATACAAGGACAGGATACATTCATAGAATCATAGAATCATTTATTGCTATTACATCTCATCATCATCATCGACTGTTAAACTTCGAAAATCTTTCGGGTTCGGATCAGTTGAGTGGACTAGCTTGAGAGCGTAAGCGTAAGTGAGCGACTGTGAGAGAAGCGCAACCCCATAATTCTGCCCTGCTAAGCCAAATAGCAGTATCTCAAATAAAACTGTAGCAATCTCAACCCCATTACTAAGAAGAGAGGATTGACTACCCTGGCAATTGAATCTGAGATACTGCTTATTAACTCATTGATTGGGTTTGCGACGATTTTAGATTATTGTACAGTCAACAGCATAAATAAGTGATCATTTATGTACCTTGTCACTTTGACGTCATGTTTGAAATGTTATACAAAATTGTGAAACAATTGAAAGCGACAAGGTACATAAATGATCACTTATTTATGCTGTTGACTGTACTTTAAATGAGGATTTGGTGCGAAATATGGTTCGCCAGCGCCACCTAGTTTAAATAAAGTGAACTTTATCACTAGCAAAGTAATTTATGTACACATCATCACAAAAATAGCAAAATGGTATAGCTTATTGTACTTTAACCTTTTTCTTTGAAGATTTATTTACATGTTTATTCTTACTATATTTTATATCCTTCTGATTGCTCCCAAACAAACTCTTAATATTGTTCAAGACGGCAGATGGCGCTAATAAACAATATTTGTATGATTTTTCTGCCGAACCCGTGTTGATTTCAGGTTATCTTGTGATGGTTACAAATGTCTATCCCAACATCGTATTAAAGATAACCTGAAATCAACACGGATTTAGCAGAAAATAGCTTTCTATGAAACCAAAACTCTGCGAAGTGATAAGAGGCTCTACTTTGAAATCCGTAATTCGAACTTCGTCTATTGTTATCCCTTTTGCTCTCGACGAGTCACTGATTTGCAAGAAAGTGACGGGGCGATCCGAAGTTCGAATTACTGATTACAAAGTAGAGCCCAAGTTCTATGAATAAGGATCGATGAAACAAGGGGACACCGATAGTTATTATTTAATCAGTGAAAGGGTAACGTATTAAGGCAACTTCACCTTAACAGTCAATGAACTCATGGCCATGGCTATTTTCAGAGTAAAATCCTAAGACTTTTTTGTTCTTGACAACATATACTTTATTTAAAAAAATAGAAATGACTATAGCGACATATAAATCTTAAAATACGTTAACTATTCCTGTGTTTACATTCAAATTAAAAAACAGACGTTAACAACTTGAGAAAACTATACAAAAATATATTTAATATTGATTTTATTTTTTGTACTTTGACCGTGCAGACCCAACGACGAGGCAATCCAAGCGTGACGTGACGTCACAGGATTTCTGATGAGATTATAAAAGAACACTGTAAAGGTAAAAATTGTTCGTGCTAAGTTAATATGTTTGCGACTTGCAATCATTTTCGAATCATATAGTTTCGTTCATATTTTCCTGCGAAATATGGGTCGCTAACGCCATCTAGTTATTACTTTTAAAATCACTAGCAAGATTCTTACATCACATTACAAATATGATCACAATTATGGTAAAGCTTATTGTGCTTTAACCTTTTTCTTTGAGGATTTATTTACATTTTTATTTTTTGTGTCTTTTGTTTCTATTTTTTTGCTTACAAACAAACTCTTAATATTGTTCAAAATGGCTCGAAATATTTTTCTTATAATAAAGAGCGCTGCCAGTACGATGGCAAGTTGATCGAGCATGTAGCGCTGGTACCATTTGTAGTGTCGCGCTTGAGAACGTAAATGATAAGCTCCTGAAAAAGAAAATAACAATTATGAGTGGTGACGCTACTCGTCGGTAGATGGCGTTACTTAACCACGTTTAGACATTTTGGTTACATTGTAGTTATAAAATTTGAGTGTATTTTATTAACGTCTTATATAATATATATTAAGACTAGTGTGGACGAATCATCAACTTAATAACAATGTTAATACGCAATATATGATACCTAATAAAATAATAATCATCATTCTTTAGAAATGTAGAATTCAATGTAAGTAAGTATAGGTAGTTGACATCTGTTACCGTATATTACGATGATTTGCGAAAAGAGGTCATACGGTTAATTATTATTTACCAATATGTTTTTTACAGCGGTTTTTTACACGACTGCCGCAGAAAAAAGGGTTATTTTTCCACTTTACAATACATAAGTACACGTTTAAGATACCTCTAGAGTCATCTAGATATATTTTATTTACCTTTAGTCTCGATTGCAGTTTCGATGTAGTGTGAAATCAACTTAGAAGGCGGCACTGGACGGATGTGGAACAGTTTAGACAGGCGCTTGGCTGTGCTGAAGTAACTGTAACACACAAAAAAACATTATTGAAAAGGATTAGTACCTTCTTTAACAAAAAAAAACAAGTATGACTGTACTTCTAGTCTAAAACTGATAATAACTTCACTATCAAAAGACCAGACAAATAGGCCCAAACTCGATGGATCTACTGTGTGCCATTAAGGAGCTCTCCTATACATCCTTTCCTCATCAAATTAACAATCATTATTGTATGTTTATCAAAATTGCATAAGTACAGTCAATGAAATTGATTCCTAGACCACTTTGGACTATGTCAAAGTGACACTGTAAATAAAATCATAAGAAGTCTCTTACGTTTTGATTGACTACGTCACTTTGACATAGTCCAAAGTGGTCTAGGAATCAATTTCCTCGACTGTACCTATACAATTGACTTCAAAGTGAAGCTAATCTTATGTGTGTTAAAAATATATTTCAACATCCCGTTATTTTCCCATGACCTTTTATGCCAAGTTATAGGTAAGTACCCATATCCTAGGCTCTGTCTATGACTACTGAATGTACACTTACCGTTCATTGCTAAGTATTTCATTCAAGGCTTCCTTGAAATCTGCAGCAGACCAAGGTTGGAACGGCACTCGGAGCGCGTACCCAGAAAGTACGGCTCTGTGGGCGTTGCTGCTCTGGTCTCCGTACACCGGCAAGGCCAGGAGTGGGACTCCTGCGTTTATAGCTTCAAGGGTTGAAAGCATGCCTCCATGGGTGATGAAGAGCTTCACGTTTGGATGAGCTGGAATAAGGGAGTGGGTCGAGTGAGAGTGGCATGTGCAGTCGACTACAAAGAGATTTCCAATGTTGGACCTTATTACAATGCAATAACGTGAAGAAGTGGATAAATCTCTTAGTGGTCGACTGTACAAAGAGATGAGAATCGCGGCTGACGATCATTCTAGTGCAAGCACCGTCAGGTACCTTTGTGCTTTGGGTTTGATCTGAAGTTATCTTCTGCTAGCGGCTTCATTATATGTATCTAGGTACTTACATCAATAGAATACATTTCTCAATAAACTACCTTTACAAGGCTTTAATGTTAGTATGTTGTAAAGATTCGTATCCTACCAACTGCGCCAATTATGTTTTAAGTAGAGGCTTCTTGTGTCTTTCTACACGCGGTTTTGATGAATTGGTATCACTTTATACATTACATTACATTTGTTTCAATTAATACAGCCTATCACGCTTATGCTTCATCAGCGCTGAGGTATGGCATAGTGTTTTGGGGTAATTCCCCAGATAGGGAGCAGGCATTCTTGGCGCAGAAGAAATGTATCAGAGCAATATGTAACTTACGACGCACTGACTCATGTAAACCGCATTTCATAAAGCTAAACATACTGACACTTCCAAGCTTGTACATTTATGAAATGGCCAGTTTTGTTCGGATTAACAGTAGCTTATTTAATAAGTTCGTCAGTGTACGAATGCGAAGTAAAATACGTCCCTGGTCGTCAAGCACGGCTCTTTTCTCTAAAAGCATACTGGGAATGGCCCCTAAAATTTATAATAAGTTACCAAAATGCATCGCTGAAAAGGACAGTATTACCGAATTCAAAAGCGCTTTGAAGAGTTTTCTGATCAATAAAGCCTACTATGCAATCAATGAATTTATTTTAGAAAATAAGGACTAAGTTATACTAAGTTATTATAAAGTTAATGTAGTAAATATTATAAAATGTTATTATAAGAAGAGAAATGTAAGGAAATGTAAATAATAAAAACCCCCAAGTTTGCACGCCTAGCGGCAGAACATGGAAAGATCCATTATTTATTATGTACACCAACTGTATAACCACCTGTGTTCAGCAAATAAATATTTTTGACTTTGACTTTTTTTTTGAATGCTTAAAGTAAATTTGCTAAATGCTGAGCTTATGATCTTTAGTAATTTCATTTAAGATGACCTACAGACCAATCTTACCTAAGATGCTAGGCTGCGGCATCCAGGGTCTGACATGGACGTTCTTCGGTAGACCTTCAAGCGACTCCTCAAATTTCCATAAGACGGTGTAAGGCAGTTCACCCAATATCCTAATCAGATCTTTCCTGACCTCCAAAGGAAGTGCCGAAGACTTGACCACGGAGCCCATACTGAAGTACACCACGCCTTGTGGAGACTTATCCATGAGGTCTTGTAGGTCCTGGAATGGGTTTTTATTAATAGAGTAGACAGATATGAAAGGCTGTGATTTGGTCGTTATTTAATAGTCTTTTTACTTAGAGGGCACCGCATGGTCCTCCGAGAACTGTGAGGTTTTGGCTCCGTTGGGTTATTTTGAAGCGCTAACAACTAATCTTCGGAAGCCCGGAAACGAACCAGAGAATGGGATCGGACTAACGTAATGTAATGTAAGTATTATTCACTTTTCATTAGAAATAATACACTCGCATGTATCTGATATTGTCATTTCATGATTGAGAGTTGAACCCACATTTTCTAATTGTCCCTTTTTTTCCTTATGACTCAGTTTTTCGGTTTATTTATAAAGTTGAGGCTATACCCACCTTGCTTGTTTTCAATGCAGAGTTAAGTTTTTATGAGCGTGCGTGAAGTAAACATTTTGGAGACTAGAACATTTGATATTACCTTAGGTAGCGGTGGTGTGTTAGAATCGATGTGGTACCCAGCGATCTGCACCACGTTGGGAGGCAGGCTCTGGGCGGGAGCCATGGCAGGGTGCGAGTTGGACAGCAGCACCGACACGTTGTGCAGGGCGTCGTGGTAGGGCGGCAGGGGGACGCCGCGCGCCGCCGCTATGGGGCCCCACAGGGTCTCGTACAGGGCCTCGTTGCTGGCTTGGTCAAACCTGAAGAACAGGAAGCGGTTAAAACTGTGACAACTTATCACCACGTTTTGTATAGTCGTCTTAGGTAGATGATTATATTCGTTCCTTGCTTTCGCTCATTTTTGTGGGCAGTCTTAACCTGATGTTCATGTAAGAAGGTGCAAAAGTGATCACTTTATACGTTTTTGTACGTTCTGACGTACAGTAAAAGTCTGAGTAGGGCCTCATTTTAGTGATCTAATCAATTGGTTGCAACTTGCACTTGCATAGGGTAAATCGTCAATTATTGGCCACCGTCAGTAACTGGCCACTTTGCAATGATCTGTTTGAAGCAAAAGATATGCTGATATTTGTGCGATTAAACTAAAATACCTAGATCCAGAGTTGTTATCCGGACTACTGCCAAAGTATCTTTACGAAGGGCGTCTGTATATATAATGGGTCGCTAGTAACTAAATGACATTTTCTCAAGTGGCCAGTTATTGAAGATTTACCCTATTTCTTACTTGAATTTAAGTAAAGATGGAATGAAATATTTTAAATTTGTTACAGCGTCCATAATTATTTGTAGCAGGTCGGTTTTAATTCTAGATGAAAGTTCTGCTTCTTACCAGGTTCCGACGGTCATGCCTGCGACTATGAAGGTGTTCGCGAGCCGTTGCCACAGGTTCATGGGCAACGGGAACTCGGTCAACATGGCAGGCAAGATGGGGATGGTCCGAATGTCGTCCACCAAGGACTCCATGTGCGTGCTCATCACGGTCCCACTGAGCAAGATCCAAGGGGCTTGAAGGGTTGCTGCCAGGCTACAAGAAGGGTTTACAAGCTTAACAAGTTTATATGTACAGTCAACCAATTTGATTTCTAGGCCACTTTGGACTATGTTAAAGTGACGTTGTCAACCAAAACGTAAGAGACTTCCTATGATTTGGTTTACAACATCACGTTGACAAAGTCCATAGTGGCCTAGGAATCAAATTGGTTGACTGTACATTTCTCTGATGATCGCAAATAAGCCTACTCTTTAAGTAAATTTAGTGTGGAAGGAAGTATATTTCTTCGCTTATTTTATCCTGATACCTACCATAACTTTCTCACAATAATTTAGGTTAGTTACTATTTAGAAATCAAAAACCAAGGGACCATTTTTTATGCAAAAAGGTCTTAGTGCACGACACAAATTGTGTGATCCGATAGAATGCAGCCAAAAGTGGGCTAAAGATATCATAAATTAATCGCAAAAGATGATAGTAAAGGCGATTGCAGAACGGCATATTAACCTAAATCAAACTCAAATGTATAAATGCTTCGTTCGTAATGGCCGATAATAATATTCATAACTATCGTAATAAGTAGTTGACCGAGTATAAGTGGAAGGTCCATTACGGATAACAAACCCAACGTCGTGACAGTTCATTAATATCATTGCCTGGCACTACGCATACCAAGTTTTTCCTTCATTAATGTCATGAAAAAGTCAAATTGAATAATTCCACACCGAAAATTACAAGCTTAAAGACTTGTGATATCGATTGGACATAATGAATATTTGAATGGTTGTTTCTGCTTACTTTAATATATCGGCTATGTTAAGTCATATGGAAAGACGCAGCGTGGATAGGCCAACCTCAATGTAAGCAGACAACCTGACGAGCTGAAGGTTAGAAGAATCCGCTGAATATAATCCTTGAAGAAGGTCTATGTCAAGTATTACCTTTAGGCTATGTGTATAAAGTCATACCCAGCATTGACATCTGAGAAGAACCACTCGCTGACGACGCCATCGAAGTGCTCCGTCTTCAGGATTTTCTGGACCTCCTTGGTCTCGACGGCGATGGAAGAGATCTGCCGCCCGTAAGCTAGCACCGTCCGGAAGTCACCCTTTGTCGCCATGTTGATTATGTCAACACCTAAACGACATAATTAAACAGCTGTATAGTCCTGGACGTTTACTCAGAAGTACTTGATTCGAAACTTTTGATGCTCCGATATTTTAATTTATCTTTCGTGTTTGTCAAGACTACTCAAGAGGAAGAACTAAGCGATTTTTTATTTTTACTGAAGGGTTTTCAGGAGGTTAAGGTTGGACGAGTTAACAGACTTATTACCTATCTTGACCTAAGCGCGCGTTTGAATACGCGGTGGTCGATAAGAAGGAACAACCATGGCCGTACTTGGCACACCTTAGCCTTGATTAACCAAGGGCGTAGAAGCTTACTACCTTCGCAACCTAAGACCACTAAAAACTAACTGTAGTTTTAAAATGGGTTTCTACCTTCGAATATTTTCAAAGTTTCACTGACGTCGACGATCCGCAGACCCTTCGTCGGTTTTATTATGTCTGGGTAAGGGGTAACGTAGGTCACCTGAAAGTTACATAGAAGAACATTATTAAGTATTTTTTGGGATATTTACGAAATTTATTTTTAGTTCGTTAAGTTTTTATTATCTTGATGACCTTGGCTAAGCATTCATCTTGGTCATAACTTGTTTGATATCCCGCCCAGTTCGCTGGTGATGTGTTTTTGAAGGCAATACCAACCCTGCAAGAGCTAGCATCTAAGGGTTTTAACTTCACCACATAGTTTATTCTGCTTAATAACCTTGTTTCGAGTCTGTCCTAATTGCTAGCCGCAAGCTTACCAACCAACCTGTTGCCAAGCACAACGTTGGTACCTTCCAGTGCGTGGGTAAGAGGCATTTCATTTTAGTGCTCAGCATCGGCAACGCGTTAACAATCTATTAGTATGAGCTAAGAGCCGGCAGAAGTAGCACCTGGGAGCCTAATATGGCTGCGTTTATCACGTGACAAAATGTGCATAAAACATCCGTCACTCTCTGACACGTATATAAGTCCGAGAGTGACGGATGTTTTATCAACAATTTTGTCACGCGATAAACGCATCCATACTAGGCCCGCTGGTGACCTTTAGACTTGATTTCCTCCTACGCTGATGTCGGTCGCTGACGTCGGTCGAGCGTACGAATATACACCATGTTCTATGGCAGCCACGTTGACGTCCGCGGCAGATTTGCCATAAGTATATTCATACGCTCGACTGACGTCAGCGACCGATGTCAGTGTAAGAGGAAATCAAGCCTAAAGGAAGTATTTTTTCAATCGATTATAATACTGCTTTATCTATATCGAATACAGGCGCTCTGTTGTCCCAACGGTGGGATGATTTATTGTTGGTAATTAAAACCTTATTCCACTATACACGAAGCATATAATTAGAAATGGCGGTGGGATTACCTCATGCCCAGCCTCCAGCAGCACGCTGGCGATGCCCTTCCCCAGGATGTTGTGGCTGCGCGTGGGCACCGGGAACATGCACAGGATCCGGTAGCCCAGCGCCGGCGACAGCAGTGACAGGCACAGCAAGAGCAGCTTCATCGTTCTCTGCGGGCTTAGCACGCGAGGCGAGATTTACTGTCAAATTTGACGTTATCCATGAATTAGTGTCAATTAGCAATACCGAAAATGACATATAATCATGACATTAAATCCCACTTCAAGATGCTTAGTAGTAAAAGGACTCAAGTCACACAAATTACACTTTTATTTAAAACCTTAAACGTTTACTCTTACGTTAGAATATGGAATAGACATATTTGACACTAAATCTCGTTTGACGAATTTTGACGTATAATCCTCACCTCGCGTGCTAAGCCCGCTGAAATAACTATAAGTAAGTCTGTAAATTCTTTAATCGCGTTTCTTTCAAGAATGTCATGTCCCTTCTCAAGAATCTATAGTTATCGCTATATACATTTTATATACTCGTATAGCTTTGGTTTAGCGATTTAGAAGACCTAACATACGAGAACAAGTTACTCTGAAGCCGAACTAATCCAAGAAAATAAACATGTTTTAGTGTTTCTATTAAATATGAATTTGAAATAAAAAATCTCACTAACGGAACAAATTTAGGCAAAATAATTATAAAAATAGTAGACAAATACTCACATTTGTCAAGATCCGTATTGTGTAAATGGTTCAAGAAAACTGGTGTTATTTATAGCAAACACAATCTAAGTAGGGAAGATTTCAAGCTAGAGTTTAACTTGCGCGTAAGGTTCCGTGAACTTTCTTTTAAACTAAGTACTTATTGCATCATTAATATTTTGGCTGCAAGGGGCCAGAAAAGGAAAACGAAAGTTACAAGACTTCAATTTCTTGCTATTTTTCCTAATGTATTAAGAAGTTTATAAATCCCACCAAAAGCATTAATGTAAATAATAGGCTTAGTTTTTATGTGCCACCAAAAGCAGTGGTATCTGAAAAGGATTTTTGGCATGGTTTGGCACTAAATTATTGACAGCCGAGCATATTACTGCCAAATGCGATTTGAGGAGTTCTGTGAAAAGGTGTCTAGTTAGGGACTGGTTTGCTGACAGTAAAAACTATGAGCAGCAGGCCGGAGACACTGCTGTGTTAGGTACATAGGACTGCTTTTTCATGTTATCGCTTAGAGATCTTTTTCTGTTTGTTACCAGGATAACAAAAACACTTAGTTTTACAAATAATACCGAAAAAAAAACCGGTTATTAAAAAATTGGCTGTGCAGGGCTTTAAAGAACCAGAGGCATTACATTATTGTAATGATACTTTAGATGATTAATTGGTTTAAATTATAGAAAACAGTTGGAAAATAAAGCCGTTACTTTAGCAACGAAACCCTAAGAGCTATGATATCTCTCGATAACTATAGATTATACCGGCTAGGGTTAGCCTACAGTGCCGTCAACCAACTGTTGTATGTAATTTGGACACTACATGCGTGTCATTGGCCCTGACTCCGAAAGATAATGATATGATATGATATCAGTTTTAAAACTACTATAGTATGAAAAGTTTTGAGTCAAATATAAATCAGTTGTAATATAACCCTTGTTAGAATAACTGTGAAGTCTTATTGTTAGATTTTACCTTTCGACTTAAATGCATTTTTAATTTTAAAATAGCGGAATGATGTGTACCAGTAGGACTAAAAAATAATTAACCCATAAGTTATAAAGAGACGGACTGGACCCATTAGGGAAATAAATAATGTATTTTTATATTTTGATATATTTTGAAATTGTTTAAAACATCGCTTTTCTTTGACGCTTTGCAGCGCTTGGCATTGCATATAACGCCATCTGTTCTTAGTACAACAATGGGGTTGACCCTAGTATATCTACTGACCAACAGGTGGCGTTACACTACACTTATTGCTACAGTAATAGTTATAGGCCAATGAATGAATGAACGCTGCTAACGATTCTGTTTTCTATCGACTCGAAATGTATTTAGTTGACATTAGCGGTCGAGCGATCTGTCATCATCTTAGAGCTCGTTCCCACTATGTCGTGTGTCGGATTCCGATTTTAATCGGGTGTCGGCGCCTGTGTTCCTACTATCCGACACAAAATCGTTGTCGGACGAGTGTGAATAGCTTCATATAAAACGTTGTGTCACTGGAACGACCGATTAAAAATCGGACCGACACACGACATAGTGGGAACGAGCTCTTAAGTCAATGCTTATACATTTTGTCGATTTTCTATAATCGATAACTTAGCGTTATGCATCATGACAAGCCTTGGCTATGAACAGGTAAAAATGTGTAAATGTATGTAATAGAGAAATAAAATAATTATAGTGAAATAACAAAAGATGGTGCCGTCGTAAATGATAATGATTTCGTTCTAAACTTTGAAATATTCTGATTTTTATTTTTTAAATGTGATCATTGGCTACATTTGCCATCAGTTTAAGCAGACATGAGAATAAACCATAAGTAAAATCCATCCCTCCATCTTCCCTCCCCGACCGAAGGTTACTAGAAGACCTTATGTTCTGAATGATTGCAAAATAAAAACTTCAATTAAATGGCAACAGTCCTTTGTGACATTCATTTAACCAATTTCAAAAACAAGAGTATTCTAATATTACAAATAGAAAACAAAAAAACATCAAACAAACGCCGACCATCTTTCAATTCAAAAGTTCCTTTTTTTGACGCAGCGTGCGCTGCGATCGACTTCGTTCCCCAACACTGTGGCCATATTAGCGGGAATTGACGAATATTCGTATCAGTCTCTTTCTTGATATAGGTTAAAGAAAGACACGCCACGAATATTCGGCCGCTAACGTAGCCGCAGTTTTACTACCTAGTGCCATCTATTTCAACCTAGCTAATAGTATCGAAATGGTAAGAACCATTTAAGGTTATGTTTTATCTTGTTCATTGTTAAAAGTTACTAAAATAGATAACATTACCTAATTATAACAACATACATAAAAATTTACAGCGAAAAAACAAGTGCTAAGCTTGTGTTTAACTTTTCTAAGCAATATTACACAAATACTCACGTATTTTGTTCGCAGTATTCTTGAATATGTCGTCTCTAACCTCAAACTCGACGCTCTATTGAGCGACCTTGATCAAACGTGTTACCTTCCACAAATAGCTTATAATAGTATACGTAATAAGGTTAGAAATGGAATGACTCATGAATGGTGATAAAGTACTTTTTGGTTTTTCGCTATCGTGCTGTAAACATGTGCTCAATGCCATACGATTAGGGAACTACAAGCGGTCGGTATAAGGTTAAAATTGAAGTGACACAAGAACGATGATTGTTAATTACGTCCAAAATGATATAATGATAGCAACCTTGAAGTCCATTACATCCTCCGAAGATAGAGGTCCCGGTTCGATTCCCGGTAAGGAAAAATATTTGTATGCTAACTCATTTATCATTTACGACGGCGCCATCTTTCGTTATTTCACTATAATTATTTTTATTTCTCTATTACCTTCATTTATAAATTTTTACCTGTACTATCAGCCCAATTATGGAACGCACTCACCATAGAACTGTGTCACAGTAACGTCATGATTCAAGTCGTAAGAAGTGTGTCATAAATTTTTTTTTTCACATCACCTATTCGGAATGGGCACTTTGCTTCCCTGCTAGGAGGGAGCAAAGTGGCACTTTTCTGTTCAAGGACATTTTGTTGCAAACTTGACTTGACTTGATTTTTTTTATTCGTACATAATCTGTTACGTCTATTTTACTAGCATGGTGATGATGATGATGATGATGATGATGATGAGGATGATGATGATGGTGATAATGATGGCGATGATGATGATGGTGATGGTGATGGCGATGATGATGATGATGATAGTGATGAATTGATGATGATGATGATGATGATGATGACGATGATGGCGATGGCGATGGCGATGGCGATGACGATGGCAATGGCGATGGCGATGACAATGACGTTGACGATGACGATGACGATGACGATGACGATGACGATGGCAATGGCGATGGCGATGACGATGACGATGATGATAATGATGATCTTTTATTTTCCTCATAGGTGATGTGAAAAGCAGTATGTGTCATACGGTAGCAAAATTATTTCCACCTTGGGCGTTAACCCAAGCTCGCTACGCTCGGGATTCAATTATAGAACCCTACCTACGCTTCGTTCAGGATTCAATGTACGCCCTCGCCGTAAATATGTCATTTTGCTCCCTTGTGACACAAATAACTATATAATGTCACTGTGACACAATTCTATGGTGGATCAGGGTTCCATTGGGCTGATAGTACACAGCCAAGCCTGGGGGCCTTGTCACTTGTCAAGATATTTTAATTGTTTTAGTCTTAAATGTTTTCTGTGTATTTAGTAGGTTAGCATACCTACCGCTCTCTAGTAATCTTAGATAGCCCTCTTCATCTATCTTAGGCGATCATCTCATCTCTATATTAAAATTGTATGGCGTTTGACATGTTAAAGAATTGTCAACATTGTGATAACCAGTGATCGGCAAGACCCGTGCCACATGGTGTCAATGACCTCAATCATTATGTTAATATGGATATTCCCCGGGATTCCAGCATTCGAATCGGTAAAGGAAAATAATATGTTCTCATTTCAGTAAGTAAGTTTACATTTTTTATATGAGTGCACGTAATATTTTACGCAGTATAAAATAAAACTAAATTTTTCCGATATTTTCTTTAACCCTTTGTAGGGCAAAACTAAAAATAGAACTGAATTCTAGCCTCATTAGGTTTCTCCTATTCGCACAAAATTCTTTCAATAAAAAATATAAAAAGTATCAGTTGTAAGTGAGTGAAGTCATTTTTAGAACCAGGTTTTAAAATTGACCTATAAAGGGTTAATGAAAAATGATACGTTTTGTATGTATGTATGTATGTAAACACTTTATTGTACAAAAGAAAAAAACAGAACAATACAATTAATATAAAAATAAGTACAAAGGCGAACTTATCCCTTTAAGGGATCTCTTCCAGCTAACCCTTGAGAGATTGAGAAAAGTTAAAGGTTGTGCATCGAGTAAGCAAGTGTACAAATTTATTTAGAAGAACAAATAAAATAAAAAAATATAAATATAAACAATAATAAATAAAATAAAATACATTCAAATACCTACATAAATAGATACAGAAATATATATTAATACTGAGTACATACGTTTTATAAACTCATACGTTTTATGAGTTTATTAAATATTGTGACTTCTATATACAAATACATAACATAACTCTTAATTTTTGCGAATCATGTCATGTCCATATTATTATTTCCTCTTTGAATCCCGCGGTGTGGCACGGGCCGTGCCGATCACTGGTGATAACGCTTATTTACTGGGGTGTTATTCTCTGAAAAGCAAAGGTGAGCGAACGCAGGAGTGAATTCCAAGCGGCGAGTTTAAGAAGTCCCGTCCGAGCGAACAAAACACATATTAGCGAGTGCATTCTCAATTAGGCAGCCTTATACGTTCGAGACGACATGCTGCCAAATTGAAAATGCACGCCCTAAAATGTGTTTTATTCACTTTGACGGGACTACTTAATCTCGCCGCTTGGACTTCACTCGTTCATTCGCTCACCTTTGCTTCTTGAGAGAATCACACCCCTGAACGGTAATGGCGGCCGAGTTAACAATAAGATAGCATTTCAAAATTGGGAACACCTTAAAATTCCTAATTACTTTTTTCCGAATATTCATTTGTCCGAATTTTCATTTTTCCGAATTTTCATTTTTCCGAATTTTCATTTTTCCGAAAGCTATGTTACGCTGGAGCTTTTTTAGATTAAATGCATAATTTAATTATCATACGTAGGTTAGGTTAGGTTTGATTTATAAGGTCTTCTATCAAAAAAATGCGTTCGGAATTATGAAACTTCCGAATTTTGATCAATTCGGAATTATGTAGTATACCCGTCAAATTTATAAAGTAATACCAAGCAGAATAGAGCCCCTGACGTCTTTTTAACCGACTTCAAAAAAGGAGGTTTTCAATACGTCAGGTTTTTTTTGGCAATCTTTTGTGTACGCAGCGAAACACGCGGATAGCCTTGTTAGTTGTGGCACTGCCTGCTTCTTGCGAACGGTTCCAAATTCGATATTCGGTTGGGAAAAAAAAGTGTGATGATGATGAACATGATCTGGGATAAAATGTACCATAATGTCAGTAAAATAGTGTTAAGAATTCGACTAGTAGTAGTACCTTGCAAACAATTGCACATCTTTATAATATTACCATGTATCTAGTATATCATCGTGTAGCATCCGTAACATAAGCCTTGAGATCAGTTTAGGGTTAAAGAAACAGCGACACGACTTACTACACTACCTCTGATTTGTAAAATAAGTGAAAAGAAGATACACAACCCGGAGAAAAAGTTACAACACAAATATCTTTGTTTCCAAAATTAATTTCACACCCAGCCAATCCCAAACTAGGTGGTTTTATTTACACGAATTATTTTTCCAGTGACAGTGCCCCGTGATTACTTGAGATTGTACTCAAAGGATGGGATGCCGATCCATTGTTTAATGAGATACTTCACACGATTTCTGTCGTCCGTGAGTTCTTGAAGTTCTCCCCACATGGAGAACAGCACGGCGCAGTGAGAGGTGCCCCTCGTGAGGAAAGCGCGCGCCGTCGGGGACAGGTCGCGGGTCACCCCCAGCGCGTGCCACGGGTCGATGTCCCCGTTCGTGAACACCACGTTCGAGACGTTCGGCGTGGCCCCGCCATACGCTTGGTTGACATACGCGATTGTCTGGTCGAGTCTCTGCTCGCTGAATGCTCCAAATAAATTTCTGCACACTTTAAAGAAATATTCCACAGGTTGTTCATAAGGTGCCACTCGTGTGCTCAAATTACTAGTTTGAAGATAGCCAAATTCGTTACAGACTTGGTACATCCACGGCATGTGTCGTGAAGGAGAAAACATGTTGTCAAACGAACAATCCCTGCAGTGTAGCGGCATTTCCATCATATCGTTTTCATTGCACTTCTGTTGGATTATTGATGCGTCATCATTCTGTACTCCTAGTAAGTTGTAGTAAATTATAAAGAAACAGGTTTGTTGATTTTCTTTTTTAGTCATATCGATTTCTCGGCAAATACCATGTTCCATTTTTAAATTTTCAATACCTTGTGAAGTTTGCAGCATCTCGCTGTATTTCGTTATCTTGTTATGAATATTCTGGAGGCAACCTGGCGTTCCGTATTGTTCATACACGTCGCCAGTGACATCAAGGTATTCATGGAAGTCTTTCTTCGCCAAAACAGGTGCGCTGGCGGCCAGTGCCGCGTCCACGAGGTCGGGGTAGCGGACGCGCATCCAGGCGGCGAGCATTCCCGCGTACGAGCCGCCTATTACTACTACCTTTGACGCTGCGAAATCAGGATTAGATTTAATCTCCCGTATCAGTTGAGCTAAGTCCGCTAGTGCCTGCATGGAGTTCAAGTACCGGTAGTCTACCGGCGCCGGCATGAGCTGGCTCTCCCCGTAGTATCGGTGCTCTGACAAATACATAGCTCCATTTGTCTCCCTTGCTAACTGCGTCACTATAGAACCTTCACATTCAGGATCAATATAATCAGCCTGTTCGTTAATTGAATCTTCTCCACCGATAAAAATTATAACAGGTCCGTTTGGTCTCCAGAGCTCGAGGTTCTTAAAATACCTCATTTCCCAGGTTCTTCGATCATTTGGAATACTGTGGTCGAATGGTTGAACGATCTTTCCTACAACATGGCGCAATACGGCGGCCGCGTGGTCAACGCATATGTTATAATTAACACGAAGTAAACCAAATGGAAAACTGAGACTTGGATCTCGGGCGAGGGTCGAGCTTAGGAAGAGCAGGTTGATTGCACTTACTAAGTGCATGTTTGAAAGCCTCAGTTACCCGTTGCAGCCTTAATGCTTTCGAAAGGTTTTTTACAATGATACAATGGCCCTTTGAAGTCCATATTTATAGAGGTTTGCATTAATAACTGTAGGATAAGTAGCTCCTCATATTTTATCAGAGTTATTTCAAATTTGTGGAGTGCCTCACATTTTTGCGTAATATTACGGTAACCAACAATAAAGTTAGGCATTTGAATAGACTACACGTGTCAGAAGCAGTACACGTGTGATTTGTGGTTTGATTTTTACGTTTAACACCCAATTTTATTTAAAGATTTTAATTTTAATTTGTAATTACAAAAACTAATCCGCAACAAGCTTTGTCAAATGAACTTATGAATAATCATCAGCAACATGCTTGTCAAGAGTTTATAATAGTTGATCAGCAAAAATTTTATTAGTTTGATCCCAATCACGTCTGGAGTCCCTCAAGGCTCTCATTCGGGTCTACTTCTATATAATATTAACGTAAATGACGTCATTATTTGTTTCTTACATTTTGAACTATTGTTGTATCCTCGGCAACTGTCTGATGTTCCAGTGTATAAGTCAATCATAATTATCTTAAATAATTACGTCTCCGGGTTATCACTGTACCAAACACATCGATCGGTTGAGGCGTTGAATTATGAAGACAGAATGAACTAACGAACACACTTGCGCATGTTAACAAAACTATAATTTGTTCAGTGCAGGATGATTCCTGTGACAGCTGTACTTCATTTAATTTGATAGAAAATCATACTTATGAGTATGAGATCTTTGGCTTTGACTTTGTGAAAGTAAATGGTCTATTTATTGACTTGAGGTAGAAGAATTATAATATAAGGGTAAGTCCAACTAGGATCCGGAGTATTCTTTTCATTCAAATACGATCATCTATAGAACCAAAAAAAGTTATTTCATTAATTAAGAATCGTAGTACCATGTAGTACTTATCTAGCTATCTTATATCAACATCATTTTAGAGTTAAAATAGTAGTGCATAAGGTTCGACTTTGATTGGCAGATAGGATATGTTTACAGACGAAGATTGATATCAAGAGACGCTGCGGTTCTCAAACCTATGAACCTTTTAAATTATTTAACCAATATTGTTTCTACTAGATAAACGTAGGTACTTATAGAGTCGTAAAGTTCCCAATTTTTCGAACTGGTTTGTTGATATTTTAAGAAATGTAATAACAATAGGCATAAAACTATAATTCAAAGCTTTGGTTGCTCAATAATTTTCCAGAATATATATTACTCACTATACTTATAACTCCTAGCTTTTACTATCCATTTTCTTTATAATACTCTGGATCTATGTAAGTCCAGAACTGAGGTATTTGTTTGTGTCAAAATTTCATTCTAACTTGAATTTTCATCCTTTTATATTTCCTCTTACATCCGTTTATATTATAAGGCATTTGTGGGATGCCTTTAATATTTCAATTCACGAGCACAAAAACCACTTGATACCTAGTCTTTGAAGGACCTTTTGCAGGGTCCGTCAGGGTCGATACCAAGATCGTGTCTTTTAATACTAGGTACCACTAAATGGTAGTGTTCGCATTGTTGCGTTCCGGTATCGGGATAAGATAACTAGATAACCGGTAAAATGACTAGCATTTAGGTACTTATATACAAATTTTATTTAACCTAAAATTACCCGCAATCAATCAATCAATCAATCGATCAATCAATCATTTATTTGCGAAAATACAGTCTTTAAATAGGTCTTACATTTTAATTTGTACATTGTATTCACCAACACGTAGGTATGCAAATTTTTATAATAACCCTAATTAGTTTTGCTATAACATTAACATATTTTTATGCTAGATTACTATATTTCATTAATAATTATATTTCAATTCAATTCACATGTCAAAAACTCATTTACAGTGTAAAAACAGTGATTCAGAAGCCACTTTGTCAGATAGTGTTTAAAAGTATTATTAGGATGACGTTTAATGTCATCAGGTAAATTATTAAAAATAACTATACACATATTGTATGCGTTTCTTTTGCATAATGACAAAACCTTACAAACTTTGACAACCACGCACTGTTCTAAAATTATCTCATCTGTAGTATGGTAATGGTACCTACCGGCAGTTTGAGATGAAACACCGCAGCCGTCGGTCGCGTTTGTGAAAAAAAAAACAAATATTTAGATACGTGTGTTGTGAAGTGTGATTTGATTTATGTGAGTACGTTATTTTGAAGGAGTGAAATCAATATTTATGATCAATTAAGCTTTTACAAGTGATTTTTTTTAATCTTCAACAGGTATTACCTACTGGTAACTTTTTGAAAATAATCGAGTATTGTGGATAATTATATGAATTTAATACAGTTGAAAATTCACATAAGGAAAATAGTATCGATATTACAGATTGAGATGTTAACAGTTGTTATTGTTACACATTTGAGTTAAATGTAATTTATTGTTTTCTTGCACAAAAAAACATTTTACCTTCAATAGGTGTAATAGGTAACTTTTTATAAATAATCGAATATCATGCCAAGCGTGAATCAGACGCGCGCACCGAAGGTTCCGTTCCGCTCACACTTGACGCTTGACAAAAAATTCAAAAGTAATATCATATTATATATAATTTAAATAGTACATACAAGACAACATCTGTTGGGTACTTAAGTAAGAAATAAAGTAAAGTTTTTAAAAGAGACGCTGATTAGCAGAGATCGGAATAGGCAGAGCTAATTTGCCTAAACTTGACGCATATTCATTCATGCGTGAGTGAGAAGGGAATACATTATTGAATGAACATGCATCAAGTTTAGGCAAATTAGCTCTGCCTATTCCGATCTCTGCTGATTAGTTAGCGACAATCAGCATATTTAGACCCGTTATTTTAAACTGTTTCTACTGTGTCTAGTTCCTTCTACCTCTTAACTAATAGAGGGGGCTGTAACTTATACTGCACATATAACTTCGACGACGCGTTGGCCTAGTTGGTAGTGACACTAGTGACCCTGCTTACGAAGCTAGCGGTCCTGGGTTCAAATCCCGGTAAAGGCAGATATTTGTGTGATGAGTCATGGATGTTTTCTGTGTATTTAAGTATATATTTCTCTATATAAGTATTTATATCGTTGTCTATTACCCATAGCACAAGCCTAGAGCTTAGTTTGGGACTAGGTCAATTGGTGTGACATTTGTCCCCTGATATTTATTTATTTATTTGTCCCCCCTGATATTTATATTTACTGCATTGTTGTTGTACTTAGGTTACATACTTACGTGCGGTTTCCCGCCGCGGTGTTAACAGAAACAACGTTTTACATACATTTTGTTGCTAGCAGACAAGCGGATTGTGATTTTCTGACTTAAGTTATCGCTTAAATTTAATCTAAGATAAGATCTTAAGATTCTGTCAGTGACAAAATACCTGAATATCACGGAATCCAGGGCTAGGGATTCTCGTGGGCAAACTTAGTGGCTTAATTATTCGCAAGAGGGCAACACTGGGTGGACGGACCGATCTCAATGTTGTTGCAGGGCCGGGTTAACGCGAGCGCAACCAGGGCAACTGCCCGAGGCCTCCACGAGTTACATCATATATATATAGGTTAGGTTTGATTTATAAATAAGGTCATCTATCAAAAAATTGCGTACGGAATTTTGTTTAATTCGGAATTGTGATACCCGTCAAAATTAATATAGTTATACCAACCAGAATAGAGCCCCTGACTTCTTTTTAACCGACTTCAAAAAAGGAGGTTTTCAATTCATCAGTTTTTTTTTGGTAAGCTTTCGTGTACGCAGCTAGCCACCCGGATAGCCTTGTTGATTTTGGCTCTGCCTGCTTGCTTGCGAACGGTTCAGGTTCAATATTAGGTTGGAAAAAAATATGTGTGATGAACATGATTTGGGATAAAATGTACCATAATATTGTCCGTTAGCAAATGACTTTGTTTTTTTAGAAGTATAAAATAGTGTTAAAAATTTGACTAGTAGTACCTACCTTGCAAACAATTGCACATTTTTATAATATTACCATGTATCTAGTATATCATCGTGTAGCACCCGTAACATAAGCCTTGAGTTCAGTTTAGGGTTAAAGAAACAGCGACACGACTTACTACACTACCTCTGATTTGTAAAATAAGTGAAAAGAAAATAGACAACCCGGAGAAAAAGTTACAACACAAATATCTTTGTTTCCCAAATTAATTTCACACCCAGCCAATCCCAAACTAGGTGGTTTTATTTACACGAATTATTTTTCCAGTGACTGTGCGCCGTGATTAATTGAGATTGTACTCAAAGGATGGGATGCCGATCCATTGTTTAATGAGATACTTCACACGATTTCTGTCGTTCGTGAGTTCTTGAAGTTCTCCGCAACTGGAGGACAGCACGGCGCAGTGAGAGGTGCCCCTCGTGAGGAAAGCGGGCGCCGTCGGGGAGAGGTCGCGGGTCACCCCCAGCGCGTGCCACGGGTCGATGTCCCCGTTCGTGAACACCACGTTCGAGACGTTCGGCGTGGCCCCGCCATACGCTTGGTTGACATACGCGATTGCCTGGTCGAGTCTCTGCTCGCTGAATGCTCCAAATAAATTTCTGCACACTTTAAAGAAATATTCCACAGGTTGTTCATAAGGTGCCACTCGTGTGCTCAAATTACTAGTTTGAAGGTAGCCAAATTCGTTACAGACTTGGTACATCCACGGCATGTGTCGTGAAGGAGAAAACATGTTGTCAAACGAACAATCCCTGCAGTGTAGCGGCATTTCCATCATATCGTTTTCATTGCATTTCTGTTGGATTATTGATGCGTCATAATTCTGTACTCCTAGTAAGTTGTAGTAAATTATAAAGAAACAGGTTTGTTGATTTTCTTTCTTAGTCATATCGACTTCTCGGCAAATACCATGTTCCATTTTTAAATTTTCAATACCTTGTGAAGTTTGCAGCATCTCGCTGTATTTCGTTATCTTGTTATGAATATTCTGGAGGCAACCTGGCGTTCCGTATTGTTCATACACGTCGCCAGTGACATCAAGGTATTCATGGAAGTCTTTCTTCGCCAAAACAGGTGCGCTGGCGGCCAGTGCCGCGTCCACGAGGTCGGGGTAGCGGACGCGCATCCAGGCGGCGAGCATTCCCGCGTACGAGCCGCCTATTACTACTACCTTCGACGCTGCGAAATCAGGATTAGATTTAATCTCCCGTATCAGTTGAGCTACGTCCGCTAGTGCCTGCATGGAGTTCAAGTACCGGTAGTCTACCGGCGCCGGCATGAGCTGGCTCTCCCCGTAGTATCGGTGCTCCGACATATACATAGCTCCATTTGTCTCGCTTGCTAACTGCGTCACTATAGAATCATTAAATTGAGGATCAATATAACCACCCTGTCCGTTAATTGAATCTTCTCCACCGATAAAAATTATAACAGGTCCGTTTGGTCTCCAGAGCTCGAGGTTCTTAAAATACCTCATTTCCCAGGTTCTTCGATCATTTGGAATACTGTGGTCGAATGGTTGAACGATCTTTCCTACAACATGGCGCAATACGGCGGCCGCGTGGTCAACGCCTATGTTATAATTAACACGAAGTAAACCAAATGGAAAACTGAGACTTGGATCTCGGGCGAGGGTCGAGCTTAGGAAGAGCAGGTTGATTGCACTTACTAAGTCATGTTTGAAAGCCTCAGTTACCCGTTGCAGCCTAAATGCTTTCGAAAGGTTTTTTACAATGATACAACGGCCCTTTGAAGTCCATATTTATAGAGGTTTGCATTAATAACTGTAGGATAAGTAGCCCCTCATATTTTATCAGAGTTATTTCAAATTTGTGGAGTGCCTCACATTTTTGTGTAATATTACGGTAACCAACAATAAAGTTAGGCATTTGAATAGACTACACGTGTCAGAAGCAGTACGTGTGATTTGTGGTTTGATTTTTACGTTTAACACCCAATTTTATTTAAAGATTTTAATTTTAATTTGTATTTACAAAAACTAATCCGCAACAAGCTTTGTCAAATGTACTTATGAATAATCATCAGCAACATGCTTGTCAAGAGTTTATAATAGGTGATCAGCAAAAATTTTATTAGTTTGATCCCAATCACGTCTGGAGTCCCTCAAGGCTCTCATTCGGGTCTACTTCTATATAATATTAACGTAAATGACGAAATGACGTCATTATTTGTTTCTTACATTTTGAACTATTGTTGCATCCTCGGCAACTGTCTGATGTTCCAGTGTATAAGTCAAGTATAATTATCTTAAACAATTACGTCTCCGGGTTATCACTGTACCAAACACATCGATCCGTTGAGGCGTTGAATTATGAAGACAGAATGAACTAACGAACACACTTGCGCATGTTAACAAAACTATAATTTTTTCAGTGCAGGATGATTCGTGTGACAGCTGTATTTCATTTAATTTGATAGAAAAACATACTTACGAGAATGAGTATGAGGTCTTTGGCCGTGAATTGGTGAAAGTTAAACAAGTCTATTTATTGAATTGAGGCAGAAGAATTATGATAAAAGGGTGCGTCCAACTAAGATCCGGAGTTTTTTTGATTCTTTTAATTCCCATACGATCATCTATAGCAACCAAAAAAAGTTATTTCATTAATTAAGAATCGTAGTACCATGTAGTACTTATCTAGCTATCTTATATCAACATCATTTTAGAGTTAAAATAGTAGTGCATAAGGTTCGACTTTGATTGGCAGATAGGATATGTTTACAGACGAAGATTGATATCAAGAGACGCTGCGGTTCTAAAACCTATGAACCTTTTATAGTACATTACTTAACAAGGGCTGTAAAAGAAAGAAAGCCCGAAATCGCAGGTATTTGAGACCCGAGCCGTAGGCGAAGGTTGTAAATATGCGATAGAGGGCTTTCTTTTTTACTGCCCGTGATGAGTACACAATTTTACATCTTCACCTGGCCACAATGCGAGTTTTACCGTGCGCGCAGCGTGCGATAAAACTCACATTATGGCCAGGTGTTACGTAAAATTATTTAACCAATATTGTTTCTACTAGAAAAACGTCTAGAGTCGTAAAGTTCCCAATTTTTCGAACAGGTTTGTTGATATTTTAAGAAATGAAATAGGCATAAAACTATAATTCAAAGCTTTGGTTGCTCAAAGTTTTCCCATAATATATATTGTGAAACTCCTAATTTTTACTATTCATTTTCCTAATAAATAATACTCTGGATCTATATAAGTCCAGAACTGAGGTATCTGTTTGTGTCAAAATTTCATTCTAACCCAAACTTTCATCCTTTTATATTTCCTCTTACATCAATTTATATTATAAGGCATTTGTGGGATGCCTTTAATATTTCAATTCACGAGCACAAAAACCACTTGATACCTAGTCTTTGAAGGACCTTTTGCAGGGTCCGTCAGGGTCGCTACCAAGATCGTGTCTTTTAATACTAGGTACCACTAAATGGTAGTGTTCGCATTGTTGCGTTCCGGTATCGGGATAAGATAACTAGATAACCGGTAAAATGACTAGCATTTAGGTACTTATATACAAATTTTATTTAACCTAAAATTACCCGCAATCAATCAATCAATCAATCGATCAATCAATCATTTATTTGCGAAAATACAGTCTTTAAATAGGTCTTACATTTTAATTTGTACATTGTATTCACCAACACGTAGGTATGCAAATTTTTATAATAACCCTAATTAGTTTTGCTATAACATTAACATATTTTTATGCTAGATTACTATATTTCATTAATAATTATATTTCAATTCAATTCACATGTCAAAAACTCATTTACAGTGTAAAAACAGTGATTCAGAAGCCACTTTGTCAGATAGTGTTTAAAAGTATTATTAGGATGACGTTTAATGTCATCAGGTAAATTATTAAAAATAACTATACACATATTGTATGCGTTTCTTTTGCATAATGACAAAACCTTACAAACTTTGACAACCACGGCACTGTTCTAAAAATATCTCATCTGTAGTATGGTAATGGTACCGGCAGTTTGAGATGAAACACAGCAGCCGTCGGTCGCGTTTGTGAAAAAAAAAACAAATATTTAGATACGTGTGTTGTGAAGTGTGATTTGATTTATGTGAGTACATTATTTTGAAGGAGTGAAATCAATATTTATGATTAATTAAGCTTTTACAAGTGCATTTTTTTTATCTTCAACAGGTATTACCTACTTGTAACATTTTTGAAAATAATCGAGTATTGTGGATAATTATATGAATTTAATACAGTTGAAAATGCACATAAGGAAAATAGTATCGATATTACAGATTGAGATGTTAACAGTTGTTACACATTTGAGTTAAATGTAATTTATTGTTTTCTCTAAGTGCACAAAAAAACATTTTACCTTCAATAGGTGTAATAGGTAACTTTTTATAAATGATCGAATATCATGCCAAGCGTGAATCAGACGCGCGCACCGAAGGTTCCGTTCCGCTCACACTTGACGCTTGACGAAAAATTCAAAAGTAATATCATATTATATTATAATTTAAATAGTACATACAAGACAACATCTGTTGGGTAAGTAAGAAATAAAGTAAAGTTTTTAAAAGAGACGCTGATTGATTAGTTAGCGACAACCAGCATATTTAGACCCGTTATTTTAAACTGTTTCTACTGTGTCTAGTTCCTTCTACCTCTTAACTAATAGAGGGGGCTGTAACTTATACTGCACATATAACTTCGACGACGCGCTGGCCTAGTTGGTAGTGATCCTGCTTACGAAGCTAGCGGTCCTGGGTTCAAATCCCGGTAAAGGCAGATATTTGTGTGATGAATCATGGATGTTTTCTGTGTATTTATATTTAAGTATATATTTCTCTATATAAGTATTTATATCGTTGTCTATTACCCATAGCACAAGCCTAGAGCTAAGTTTGGGACTAGGTCAATTGGTGTGACATTTGTCCCCTGATATTTATTTATTTATTTGTCCCCCCTGATATTTATATTTACTGCATTGTTGTGAGATTTACATTTATTCAACAGTATAAACATTAGTAGATACATATTTAATATAATACAATTAAAAGTTAAAACTAAACTTATTTAAATTAAAATAAAAACTAAGCTACTCAAATATTAAAGACGTAAATAATAATCACCACTATAAAAAGAACACCCCCTCTAGCAGGTCCGCTCGCGGCATGGTCCCTATGACACTGGCTGCGTTACCTCTCTGGATAGCTAGCCCAATCCTTTGGGAGAGGTAAGCACCAGCTCTAGGATCTCCGGAGGTGTCTATGAGCCGGGATGACAGGGCCTTAATAAAGCTTTTCATATCAGCTGACCAAGGTCCCATGGTCTCCACTGCAAGCGCCACAAATTCATAATTATTTAATAATGATGAATATTTGCGGCGCTTCATGGTTTGTTGTACTTAGGTTACATACTTAGGTGCGGTTTCCCGCCGCGGTGTTAACAGAAACAACGTTTAACATACATTTTGTTGCTAGCAGACAAGCGGATTGTGATTTTCTGACTTATGTTATCGCTTAAATTTAATCTAAGATAATAAGATCTTAAGATTCTGTCAGTGACAAAATACCTGAATATCACGGAATCCAGGGCTAGGGATTCTCGTGGGCAAACTTAGTGGCTTAATTATTCGCAAGAGGGCAACACTGGGTGGACGGACCGATCTCAATGTTGTTGCAGGGCCGGGTTAACGCGAGCGCAACCAGGGCAACTGCCCGAGGCCTCCACGAGTTACATCATATATATATAGGTTAGGTTTGATTTATAAATAAGGTCTTCTATCAAAAAATTGCGTACGGAATTTTGTTTAATTCGGAATTGTGATACCCGTCAAAATGAATATAGTTATACCAACCAGAATAGAGCCCCTGACTTCTTTTTAACCGACTTCAAAAAAGGAGGTTTTCAATTCATCAGTTTTTTTTGGTAAGCTTTCGTGTACGCAGCTAGCCACCCGGATAGCCTTGTTGATTTTGGCTCTGCCTGCTTGCTTGCGAACGGTTCAGGTTCAATATTAGGTTGGAAAAAAATATGTGTGATGAACATGATTTGGGATAAAATGTACCATAATATTGTCCGTTAGCAAATGACTTTGTTTTTTTAGAAGTATAAAATAGTGTTAAAAATTTGACTAGTAGTACCTACCTTGCAAACAATTGCACATTTTTATAATATTACCATGTATCTAGTACATCATCCGGTAGCACCCGTAACATAAGCCTTGAGTTCAGTTTAGGTGGTTTAGGGTTAAAGAAACAGCGACACGACTTACTACACTACCTCTGATTTGTAAAATAAGTGAAAAGAAAATACACAACCCGGAGAAAAAGTTACAACACAAATATCTTTGTTTCCAAAATTAATTTCACACCCAGCCAATCCCAAACTAGGTGGTTTTATTTACACGAATTATTTTTCCAGTGACTGTGCGCCGTGATTAATTGAGATTGTACTCAAAGGATGGGATGCCGATCCATTGTTTAATGAGATACTTCACACGATTTCTGTCGTCCGTGAGTTCTTGAAGTTCTCCGCAACTGGAGAACAGCACGGCGCAGTGAGAGGTGCCCCTCGTGAGGAAAGCGCGCGCCGTCGGGGACAGGTCGCGGGTCACCCCCAGCGCGTGCCACGGGTCGATGTCCCCGTTCGTGAACACCACGTTCGAGACGTTCGGCGTGGCCCCGCCATACGCTTGGTTGACATACGCGATTGTCTGGTCGAGTCTCTGCTCGCTGAATGCTCCAAATAAATTTCTGCACACTTTAAAGAAATATTCCACAGGTTTTTCATAAGGTGCCACTCGTGTGCTCAAATTACTAGTTTGAAGATAGCCAAATTCGTTACAGACTTGGTACATCCACGGCATGTGTCGTGAAGGAGGAAAAACTCCGTCCAACGAACAATCCATGCAGTATAGCGGCCTATCCATCATATCGTTTCGTTTTGTCATATTGCACTTCTGTTGGATTATCGATGCGTCATCATTCTGTACTCCTATAAATTTGTAGTAGTAATGTAGTAATAGTAGTCCTATAAACTCCTATAAAGGTTTGTTGATTTTCTTTTTTAGTCATATCGACTTCTCGGCAAATACCATATTCTATTTTTAAATTTTCAATACCTTGTGAAGTTTCCAGCATCTCATTGTATTTCCCTATCTTGTTATGAATATTCTGTAGGCAACCTGGCGTTCCGTATTGTTCAAACACGTCGCCAGTGACATCAAGGTATTCATGGAAGTCTTTCTTCGCCAAAACAGGTGCGCTGGCGGCCAGTGCCGCGTCCACGAGGTCGGGGTAGCGGACGCGCATCCAGGCGGCGAGCATTCCCGCGTACGAGCCGCCTATTACTACTACCTTTGACGCTGCGAAATCAGGATTAGATTTAATCTCCCGTATCAGTTGAGCTAAGTCCGCTAGTGCCTGCATGGAGTTCAAGTACCGGTAGTCTACCGGCGCCGGCATGAGCTGGCTCTCCCCGTAGTATCGGTGCTCCGACAAATACATAGCTCCATTTGTCTCCCTTGCTAACTGCGTCACTATAGAACCTTCACATTCAGGATCAATATAATCAGCCTGTTCGTTAATTGAATCTTCTCCACCGATAAAAATTATAACAGGTCCGTTTGGTCTCCAGAGCTCGAGGTTCTTAAAATACCTCATTTCCCAGGTTCTTCGATCATTTGGAATACTGTGGTCGAATGGTTGAACGATCTTTCCTACAACATGGCGCAATACGGCGGCCGCGTGGTCAACGCATATGTTATAATTAACACGAAGTAAACCAAATGGAAAACTGAGACTTGGATCTCGGGCTAGGGTCGAGCTTAGGAAGAGCAGGTTGATTGCACTTACTAAGTGCATGTTTGAAAGCCTCAGTTACCCGTTGCAGCCTTAATGCTTTCGAAAGGTTTTTTACAATGATACAATGGCCCTTTGAAGTCCATATTTATAGAGGTTTGCATTAATAACTGTAGGATAAGTAGCCCCTCATATTTTATCAGAGTTATTTCAAATTTGTGGAGTGCCTCACATTTTTGCGTAATATTACGGTAACCAACAATAAAGTTAGGCATTTGAATAGACTACACGTGTCAGAAGCAGTACACGTGTGATTTGTGGTTTGATTTTTACGTTTAACACCCAATTTTATTTAAAGATTTTAATTTTAATTTGTAATTACAAAAACTAATCCGCAACAAGCTTTGTCAAATGAACTTATGAATAATCATCAGCAACATGCTTGTCAAGAGTTTATAATAGTTGATCAGCAAAAATTTTATTAGTTTGATCCCAATCACGTCTGGAGTCCCTCAAGGCTCTCATTCGGGTCTACTTCTATATAATATTAACGTAAATGACGTCATTATTTGTTTCTTACATTTTGAACTATTGTTGTATCCTCGGCAACTGTCTGATGTTCCAGTGTATAAGTCAAGTATTAATATCTTAAATAATTACGTCTCCGGGTTATCACTGTACCAAACACATCGATCGGTTGAGGCGTTGAATTATGAAGACAGAATGAACTAACGAACACACTTGCGCATGTTAACAAAACTATAATTTGTCCAGTGCAGGATGATTCCTGTGACAGCTGTATTTCATTTAATTTGATAGAAAAACATACTTACGAGTATGAGTATGAGGTCTTTGGCCGTGAATTGGTGAAAGTTAAACAAGTCTATTTATTGAATTGAGGCAGAAGAATTATGATAAAAGGGTGCGTCCAACTAAGATCCGGAGTTTTTTTGATTCTTTTAATTCCCATACGATCATCTATAGCAACAAAAAAAAAGTTATTTCATTAATTAAGTTTCGTAGTACCATGTAGTACTTTATTATATTATTTATTATTTATTAAAATTTATTAATGAAAAACAATTAAAGCATATCAATACAACATTGTCCCACAAAACTGTTTACACAGTTTGACTGCGGGATCTTTGAGTCTCTTAACTAGGATATAACTTTACTTAAAATTAATTTTAAAATTTATATAATACTAACTAAATAATTAAACATTCTTCTTTTAAACTTTGCCTTATTGGCTTCTAACCTAATATCTGTGGGCAAGCTATTGAGAATGTAGGGTAGACGTTTCTGCAGGCATCTGTCACCGTAGTAGTTGCTGACCCTCGGTACAGCGTACTTCCCTGCAGCCGCCGACCTAGTGCCGCAAGCATTATTTACAAGGGATAGATTATGCTCCTGAGCGCCGTGATGATGAAGTGCTAACAGGAATTTATGCTTAAGGCTAACTGGGAGAATTTTACAGATTTTGAATAGTTGACGATAATCTTTTTTACACTTAGCTATAGTTTTTTTGTTTACAAGAAGTTTTAGGAATCTAATTTGCATATTTTCAATTTTAGTTAAATTTGTTTTAAAGGTTAATCCATAACAGTCAAGAGCATAATCTATAATAGATTCCACTAAAGCTTTGTACAAACACTTTAATGTATCTAAAGGAACTTTGAAACTTAAGTGGTAAAACTTACCTAATAATACTCTAAGTTTACTACATATAAAATCGACATGATGGGACCATGAAAAGCCTTCATCCACCTTAAGACCAAGGTAAGTTACACAGTTAACGCGGGAAATAGGTTTACATTGACAAAAGGACTGGCTACTATGAAAACAAGAAAAGTCATGGGTTATTATGGGCGATGGTATACTACGAATATCTAAATAAGGGGAACGTATAATTAAAAGCTTGGTTTTGTCGGTATTCAAAACGATGCCATTGTCATGGGACCACCGGACTACAGCATCTACATCCTGCTGTACCAAGCGACAAGTGTCAGGTAGCTCGGCGCTGGTGCTCGCGCGCAACACGCACAGGTCGTCCGCAAACATGTGCGCTGAGCAGTGGCGCAGCGCGCCGCACAGGCTGTTCACATGCATTAGGTAGCACAGCGGGCCGCTGCAGGAGCCCTGCGGCACTCCGCATGCCACCCGCCGCTCGTCGCTCAGCGCCGAGCCCACCTTCACGCGGTACGAGCGCTCGGTGAGGTAGTCGCGGAACCATTGGTTCAGGGGCTCATCCACCCCGCACTCGCTCATGGCATTCAAAAGTGTATTAGTGTCTAACGTGTCGAACGCCTTAGTGAAATCAAAGAACACTGCTACAACTACTTTCTTATTAGCTAAGTGCGAGTTTATCTCATCGGTGAACTGACCCAATAAGGTGTTTGTACTTCTACCCCTTTGAAAGCCATGCTGATTTTTACTTATTACATCATTTTTGTGCATGTATTCTCCAAGTTGCTTAACAATACATTTTTCAATAATTTTGTCTACACTAGATAGTATGGCTATAGGTCTATAGTTAGAGAATATTTTACGACTCCCTTTTTTGTGAATAGGACGGATTATAGCTTGTTTCAGCCCCTTTGGAAATATATTCTTACTTACTGATAAATTAATTAGCTTAGCCAACACTGGACTAACCTTATCTGAAACAGTTTTTAAATCAGACATGCGTATTAGATCGCTACCTGGTGATTTCTTAGAGCTCATGTTATTAACAATTTTCATTATGTTTCTAGACTTTACTGGTTGCCACCTCATACACACATCTGATCTCCTAACATAGTTATCTCTACACAGCCATTTATCATTGCACACATGTTTAATAAGACTAATTTCTTCAGAAAAGGTTTCCGCAAACCCGTTGCTTATATCATAAGTACTTCCTTGTCCTTCCATATTATTTAATATTAATGTGTCTAAAGACTTTTTATCATTCCCTAACATACTATTAATTTTGTCCCACATTTTCTTTATATTTTTATTACAATCTAAAATACTCTGCTTATCATATTCACTTCTCTTCTTAATAATAGCTTTATGACATTTATTTCTATATTTGGTATATGCGAGGCGCTTTATCATACTCTTTGGTTCACTACTCCATATCGTAAATAATCTATCTCTTTCTTGTATCATCAATTTCAAATTTGCACTAACCCAACCCTTATTATTTCTACAAACATTACTTATAGTTACTGTCTTATAGCATTCAGCATAAATCTTACTAAAAATTTGACAAAAGGCTTTATACATTTCCACAGGGCACTCGATGGTTAATAGTTGTTCAAAGTCGGTTGCGAGTAACTTTTCTCTAACCAGTCGGTTGTCTAGGATTTGGCGCTTGACAATAGGCGCAGGCGCGTGCGGTGCGGGGGGCGAGGGGGGCGCGGGGCGCGCAAGCCCGCGCGCCGACGGAGTGGGTTCCCAGTCTACTGCTACAGAAATACAGTAATGATCCGATATTTTATGCTTTATAACAGCTGAATGGATGTTATCGGAGTGTCCCCTAACGTAGATATGATCTAAACATGACTCTAATTTTCTACCATTAACTATTTCTTTCCGTGTTACATCATTTATGCATTTTGCAAAACCATATTCTGCCAACATATTCTCATATGTGGCGACATGACTGTCCTGACTATTCAGGATATTAATATTAACATCACCACATAATACTGCCTTTGAATTTACGGGAAGGTTGTACAGTAAAGTATTTAGTTCACTGAAAAATTTATTCATTTTATTAGTTTTCGGTGGTCTATAGATTGAAATAATATACACAAGTTCCCCGTTATGCTTGAGGGTAATGGGAACGCACTCCGCCGACTCGGCGAGGGCCGCGCCCGCGCCGCCGCCGACGCCTGCCGCCGCCGCCCCGAGCTCGGCGCGTGAATACACGAGCACACCCCCCCCTCTACGCTCCTCCCGAGTGTAATGATTTAAAACAAATCCTTTAATGCTATACATTGGCAAAAGTGAGAAATTAATATTGGATTCTGTGATCACTATGACGTCTATTTGACTTAAGTAGCTGTCCAAGGTTACAAGTAATTCATTGAAATGCTTTTTAATTGAGCGGATGTTAACGTGAAATAAACAAAGATCTTTGCGTCCACTAAATGAGTCTATAAATTGTTTGATGCTATCGACACATACGTATTTAACAACTGCTTGACCGTCTATAAAATCTATATTATCTAATACTGTGAATTTTAATTATATTTTAAACTTAATAACTCTGCAATACTTATCTAAGCTTGTTCAGTGTTTACTTAACTTTCAAAAGCTCAAGAAGATCATCTTCCGTTCTTAGCCATAACGCATTACTTTCATCGGTTTTCTTCACCAGAATCTTGCCATTGCTCACCCATATATACTTATAATTACCACGTAGTTGCTTCTTTGCATTCCATAACAATGCTCGGGTAGCATTTGTTAAGCTCTCATTAATGTAAATCTTGCTTGTCGAAGATCCACCAACAATCCTGCCACTATTAGTTTCCATCAGCTTGCGCCGCTTCGCCAACCACTCGTCACGGCTTTGGGTTCCAGTGGTTTTGAACGCCACTATTATTGGCGCCGGCTTCCTTCCAGATTTTAGCGGATAAACTCGCCTCGCTGTCTCGATATCCGCACAGGTGACATCCATCTCCCTGCTTATCTTAGCTACAATGTCTAACACATTCTCATCAGGCAGCTGCTCCACACCTACAATCTCAATTTTATGTTTGCGAGATGCTTGCTCAAACTCATCAAGTTTTTGTTGTAGCGCTGTGTTGCACTTTTCCAAATTGACACATCTGTTTTGGGTGTTTACGGCCATTTTCTCCAGCTTAACAATTTTTTCTTTGGATTGCTCATGTTCCACTAGTAAGGCGTCATACTTATCCGAAAGGACACTCATGCTATGTACAATAGCGCTTAGTTGTTTTTCCAAACCTGGCAGGACATTTACCTTCTTGAGTATGTCCCTAATGGCCTTATTTGTATCGAGGGACTCATCCTTTTCTGGTTCGTCATCAGACTCCTCTTCGCAGTTATTGCAGCAGCTTCTATTTCTACCAGCCCGCATATCTGCCAGTAACCCCTTGACACAACCTCTGTGAAATACGCCCTGACAGGCACCTTGGCATACAAAGTGTGACCCTCTTTTCGGCAATAATTTCTTGCAATTTTGGCACTCCATTATCATTTATGTTAGTTGCCAAAGATTGCCGGGTCTGATCCTTACAAACAGAGAGATACTCGTACACTACGATTCACAATGCTACGCCGTAACGACTGTAGCAGCAACCGTAGCAGTTAGTTGCTATCGCACTCTCAAAACCCGCTAGGGGAGCACCAGATGTCCTTCGCCTGTAGGTGCGACAAGGAGGGTTCGATACGCCGCCTGCGCTTACTGGACCCGAGTAAGGACCAGTCGTGCGAGACACCGATATCCCAGGTTAATTACCGTAAGGCAAAGGTCAGTCCCTGTGGTTACTCAATTTACACCGATATGAACTACAGATAAATTAGAACGCGACCGTCACCCACGGCTACGCGCACGAGACTTATCTAGCTATCTTATATCAACATCATTTTAGAGTTAAAATAGTAGTGCATAAGGTTCGACTTTGATAGGCAGATAGGATATGTTTACAGACGAAGATTGATATCAAGAGACGCTGCGGTTCTCAAACCTATGAACCTTTTAAATTATTTAACCAATATTGTTTCTACTAGATAAACGTAGGTACTTATAGAGTCGTAAAGTTCCCAATTTTTCGAACTGGTTTGTTGATATTTTAAGAAATGTAATAACAATAGGCATAAAACTATAATTCAAAGCTTTGGTTGCTCAATAATTTTCCAGAATATATATTACTCACTATACTTATAACTCCTAGCTTTTACTATCCATTTTCTTTATAATACTCTGGATCTATGTAAGTCCAGAACTGAGGTATCTGTTTGTGTCAAAATTTCATTCTAACTTGAATTTTCATCCTTTTATATTTCCTCTTACATCCGTTTATATTATAAGGCATTTGTGGGATGCCTTTAATATTTCAATTCACGAGCACAAAAACCACTTGATACCTAGTCTTTGAAGGACCTTTTGCAGGGTCCGTCAGGGTCGATACCAAGATCGTGTCTTTTAATACTAGGTACCACTAAATGGTAGTGTTCGCATTGTTGCGTTCCGGTATCGGGATAAGATAACTAGATAACCGGTAAAATGACTAGCATTTAGGTACTTATATACAAATTTTATTTAACCTAAAATTACCCGCAATCAATCAATCAATCAATCGATCAATCAATCATTTATTTGCGAAAATACAGTCTTTAAATAGGTCTTACATTTTAATTTGTACATTGTATTCACCAACACGTAGGTATGCAAATTTTTATAATAACCCTAATTAGTTTTGCTATAACATTAACATATTTTTATGCTAGATTACTATATTTCATTAATAATTATATTTCAATTCAATTCACATGTCAAAAACTCATTTACAGTGTAAAAACAGTGATTCAGAAGCCACTTTGTCAGATAGTGTTTAAAAGTATTATTAGGATGACGTTTAATGTCATCAGGTAAATTATTAAAAATAACTATACACCATATTGTATGCGTTTCTTTTGCATAATGACAAAACCTTACAAACTTTGACAACCACGCACTGTTCTAAAAATATCTCATCTGTAGTATGGTAATGGTACCTACCGGCAGTTTGAGATGAAACACCGCAGCCGTCGGTCGCGTTTGTGAAAAAAAAAACAAATATTTAGATACGTGTGTTGTGAAGTGTGATTTGATTTATGTGAGTACGTTATTTTGAAGGAGTGAAATCAATATTTATGATCAATTAAGCTTTTACAAGTGATTTTTTTTAATCTTCAACAGGTATTACCTACTGGTAACTTTTTTAAAATAATCGAGTATTGTGGATAATTATATGAATTTAATACAGTTGAAAATTCACATAAGGAAAATAGTATCGATATTACAGATTGAGATGTTAACAGTTGTTATTGTTACACATTTGAGTTAAATGTAATTTATTGTTTTCTTGCACAAAAAAACATTTTACCTTCAATAGGTGTAATAGGTAACTTTTTATAAATGATCGAATATCATGCCAAGCGTGAATCAGACGCGCGCACCGAAGGTTCCGTTCCGCTCACACTTGACGCTTGACGAAAAATTCAAAAGTAATATCATATTATATTATAATTTAAATAGTACATACAAGACAACATCTGTTGGGTAAGTAAGAAATAAAGTAAAGTTTTTAAAAGAGACGCTGATTGATTAGTTAGCGACAACCAGCATATTTAGACCCGTTATTTTAAACTGTTTCTACTGTGTCTAGTTCCTTCTACCTCTTAACTAATAGAGGGGGCTGTAACTTATACTGCACATATAACTTCGACGACGCGCTGGCCTAGTTGGTAGTGATCCTGCTTACGAAGCTAGCGGTCCTGGGTTCAAATCCCGGTAAAGGCAGATATTTGTGTGATGAATCATGGATGTTTTCTGTGTATTTATATTTAAGTATATATTTCTCTATATAAGTATTTATATCGTTGTCTATTACCCATAGCACAAGCCTAGAGCTAAGTTTGGGACTAGGTCAATTGGTGTGACATTTGTCCCCTGATATTTATTTATTTATTTGTCCCCCCTGATATTTATATTTACTGCATTGTTGTGAGATTTACATTTATTCAACAGTATAAACATTAGTAGATACATATTTAATATAATACAATTAAAAGTTAAAACTAAACTTATTTAAATTAAAATAAAAACTAAGCTACTCAAATATTAAAGACGTAAATAATAATCACCACTATAAAAAGAACACCCCCTCTAGCAGGTCCGCTCGCGGCATGGTCCCTATGACACTGGCTGCGTTACCTCTCTGGATAGCTAGCCCAATCCTTTGGGAGAGGTAAGCACCAGCTCTAGGATCTCCGGAGGTGTCTATGAGCCGGGATGACAGGGCCTTAATAAAGCTTTTCATATCAGCTGACCAAGGTCCCATGGTCTCCACTGCAAGCGCCACAAATTCATAATTATTTAATAATGATGAATATTTGCGGCGCTTCATGGTTTGTTGTACTTAGGTTACATACTTAGGTGCGGTTTCCCGCCGCGGTGTTAACAGAAACAACGTTTAACATACATTTTGTTGCTAGCAGACAAGCGGATTGTGATTTTCTGACTTATGTTATCGCTTAAATTTAATCTAAGATAATAAGATCTTAAGATTCTGTCAGTGACAAAATACCTGAATATCACGGAATCCAGGGCTAGGGATTCTCGTGGGCAAACTTAGTGGCTTAATTATTCGCAAGAGGGCAACACTGGGTGGACGGACCGATCTCAATGTTGTTGCAGGGCCGGGTTAACGCGAGCGCAACCAGGGCAACTGCCCGAGGCCTCCACGAGTTACATCATATATATATAGGTTAGGTTTGATTTATAAATAAGGTCTTCTATCAAAAAATTGCGTACGGAATTTTGTTTAATTCGGAATTGTGATACCCGTCAAAATGAATATAGTTATACCAACCAGAATAGAGCCCCTGACTTCTTTTTAACCGACTTCAAAAAAGGAGGTTTTCAATTCATCAGTTTTTTTTTGGTAAGCTTTCGTGTACGCAGCTAGCCACCCGGATAGCCTTGTTGATTTTGGCTCTGCCTGCTTGCTTGCGAACGGTTCAGGTTCAATATTAGGTTGGAAAAAAATATGTGTGATGAACATGATTTGGGATAAAATGTACCATAATATTGTCCGTTAGCAAATGACTTTGTTTTTTTAGAAGTATAAAATAGTGTTAAAAATTTGACTAGTAGTACCTACCTTGCAAACAATTGCACATTTTTATAATATTACCATGTATCTAGTACATCATCCGGTAGCACCCGTAACATAAGCCTTGAGTTCAGTTTAGGTGGTTTAGGGTTAAAGAAACAGCGACACGACTTACTACACTACCTCTGATTTGTAAAATAAGTGAAAAGAAAATAGACAACCCGGAGAAAAAGTTACAACACAAATATCTTTGTTTCCAAAATTAATTTCATACCCAGCCAATCCCAAACTAGGTGGTTTTATTTACACGAATTATTTTTCCAGTGACTGTGCGCCGTGATTAATTGAGATTGTACTCAAAGGATGGGATGCCGATCCATTGTTTAATGAGATACTTCACACGATTTCTGTCGTCCGTGAGTTCTTGAAGTTCTCCCCACATGGAGAACAGCACGGCGCAGTGAGAGGTGCCCCTCGTGAGGAAAGCGCGCGCCGTCGGGGACAGGTCGCGGGTCACCCCCAGCGCGTGCCACGGGTCGATGTCCCCGTTCGTAAACACCACGTTCGAGACGTTCGGCGTGGCCCCGCCATACGCTTGGTTGACATACGCGATTGTCTGGTCGAGTCTCTGCTCGCTGAATGCTCCAAATAAATTTCTGCACACTTTAAAGAAATATTCCACAGGTTGTTCATAAGGTGCCACTCGTGTGCTCAAATTACTAGTTTGAAGATAGCCAAATTCGTTACAGACTTGGTACATCCACGGCATGTGTCGTGAAGGAGAAAACATGTTGTCAAACGAACAATCCCTGCAGTGTAGCGGCATTTCCATCATATCGTTTTCATTGCACTTCTGTTGGATTATTGATGCGTCATCATTCTGTACTCCTAGTAAGTTGTAGTAAATTATAAAGAAACAGGTTTGTTGATTTTCTTTTTTAGTCATATCGATTTCTCGGCAAATACCATGTTCCATTTTTAAATTTTCAATACCTTGTGAAGTTTGCAGCATCTCGCTGTATTTCGTTATCTTGTTATGAATATTCTGGAGGCAACCTGGCGTTCCGTATTGTTCATACACGTCGCCAGTGACATCAAGGTATTCATGGAAGTCTTTCTTCGCCAAAACAGGTGCGCTGGCGGCCAGTGCCGCGTCCACGAGGTCGGGGTAGCGGACGCGCATCCAGGCGGCGAGCATTCCCGCGTACGAGCCGCCTATTACTACTACCTTTGACGCTGCGAAATCAGGATTAGATTTAATCTCCCGTATCAGTTGAGCTAAGTCCGCTAGTGCCTGCATGGAGTTCAAGTACCGGTAGTCTACCGGCGCCGGCATGAGCTGGCTCTCCCCGTAGTATCGGTGCTCTGACAAATACATAGCTCCATTTGTCTCCCTTGCTAACTGCGTCACTATAGAACCTTCACATTCAGGATCAATATAATCAGCCTGTTCGTTAATTGAATCTTCTCCACCGATAAAAATTATAACAGGTCCGTTTGGTCTCCAGAGCTCGAGGTTCTTAAAATACCTCATTTCCCAGGTTCTTCGATCATTTGGAATACTGTGGTCGAATGGTTGAACGATCTTTCCTACAACATGGCGCAATACGGCGGCCGCGTGGTCAACGCATATGTTATAATTAACACGAAGTAAACCAAATGGAAAACTGAGACTTGGATCTCGGGCGAGGGTCGAGCTTAGGAAGAGCAGGTTGATTGCACTTACTAAGTGCATGTTTGAAAGCCTCAGTTACCCGTTGCAGCCTTAATGCTTTCGAAAGGTTTTTTACAATGATACAATGGCCCTTTGAAGTCCATATTTATAGAGGTTTGCATTAATAACTGTAGGATAAGTAGCTCCTCATATTTTATCAGAGTTATTTCAAATTTGTGGAGTTCCTCACATTTTTGCGTAATATTACGGTAACCAACAATAAAGTTAGGCATTTGAATAGACTACACGTGTCAGAAGCAGTACACGTGTGATTTGTGGTTTGATTTTTACGTTTAACACCCAATTTTATTTAAAGATTTTAATTTTAATTTGTAATTACAAAAACTAATCCGCAACAAGCTTTGTCAAATGAACTTATGAATAATCATCAGCAACATGCTTGTCAAGAGTTTATAATAGTTGATCAGCAAAAATTTTATTAGTTTGATCCCAATCACGTCTGGAGTCCCTCAAGGCTCTCATTCGGGTCTACTTCTATATAATATTAACGTAAATGACGTCATTATTTGTTTCTTACATTTTGAACTATTGTTGTATCCTCGGCAACTGTCTGATGTTCCAGTGTATAAGTCAATCATAATTATCTTAAATAATTACGTCTCCGGGTTATCACTGTACCAAACACATCGATCGGTTGAGGCGTTGAATTATGAAGACAGAATGAACTAACGAACACACTTGCGCATGTTAACAAAACTATAATTTGTTCAGTGCAGGATGATTCCTGTGACAGCTGTACTTCATTTAATTTGATAGAAAATCATACTTATGAGTATGAGATCTTTGGCTTTGACTTTGTGAAAGTAAATGGTCTATTTATTGACTTGAGGTAGAAGAATTATAATATAAGGGTAAGTCCAACTAGGATCCGGAGTATTCTTTTCATTCAAATACGATCATCTATAGAACCAAAAAAAGTTATTTCATTAATTAAGAATCGTAGTACCATGTAGTACTTATCTAGCTATCTTATATCAACATCATTTTAGAGTTAAAATAGTAGTGCATAAGGTTCGACTTTGATTGGCAGATAGGATATGTTTACAGACGAAGATTGATATCAAGAGACGCTGCGGTTCTCAAACCTATGAACCTTTTAAATTATTTAACCAATATTGTTTCTACTAGATAAACGTAGGTACTTATAGAGTCGTAAAGTTCCCAATTTTTCGAACTGGTTTGTTGATATTTTAAGAAATGTAATAACAATAGGCATAAAACTATAATTCAAAGCTTTGGTTGCTCAATAATTTTCCAGAATATATATTACTCACTATACTTATAACTCCTAGCTTTTACTATCCATTTTCTTTATAATACTCTGGATCTATGTAAGTCCAGAACTGAGGTATTTGTTTGTGTCAAAATTTCATTCTAACTTGAATTTTCATCCTTTTATATTTCCTCTTACATCCGTTTATATTATAAGGCATTTGTGGGATGCCTTTAATATTTCAATTCACGAGCACAAAAACCACTTGATACCTAGTCTTTGAAGGACCTTTTGCAGGGTCCGTCAGGGTCGATACCAAGATCGTGTCTTTTAATACTAGGTACCACTAAATGGTAGTGTTCGCATTGTTGCGTTCCGGTATCGGGATAAGATAACTAGATAACCGGTAAAATGACTAGCATTTAGGTACTTATATACAAATTTTATTTAACCTAAAATTACCCGCAATCAATCAATCAATCAATCGATCAATCAATCATTTATTTGCGAAAATACAGTCTTTAAATAGGTCTTACATTTTAATTTGTACATTGTATTCACCAACACGTAGGTATGCAAATTTTTATAATAACCCTAATTAGTTTTGCTATAACATTAACATATTTTTATGCTAGATTACTATATTTCATTAATAATTATATTTCAATTCAATTCACATGTCAAAAACTCATTTACAGTGTAAAAACAGTGATTCAGAAGCCACTTTGTCAGATAGTGTTTAAAAGTATTATTAGGATGACGTTTAATGTCATCAGGTAAATTATTAAAAATAACTATACACATATTGTATGCGTTTCTTTTGCATAATGACAAAACCTTACAAACTTTGACAACCACGCACTGTTCTAAAATTATCTCATCTGTAGTATGGTAATGGTACCTACCGGCAGTTTGAGATGAAACACCGCAGCCGTCGGTCGCGTTTGTGAAAAAAAAAACAAATATTTAGATACGTGTGTTGTGAAGTGTGATTTGATTTATGTGAGTACGTTATTTTGAAGGAGTGAAATCAATATTTATGATCAATTAAGCTTTTACAAGTGATTTTTTTTAATCTTCAACAGGTATTACCTACTGGTAACTTTTTGAAAATAATCGAGTATTGTGGATAATTATATGAATTTAATACAGTTGAAAATTCACATAAGGAAAATAGTATCGATATTACAGATTGAGATGTTAACAGTTGTTATTGTTACACATTTGAGTTAAATGTAATTTATTGTTTTCTTGCACAAAAAAACATTTTACCTTCAATAGGTGTAATAGGTAACTTTTTATAAATAATCGAATATCATGCCAAGCGTGAATCAGACGCGCGCACCGAAGGTTCCGTTCCGCTCACACTTGACGCTTGACAAAAAATTCAAAAGTAATATCATATTATATATAATTTAAATAGTACATACAAGACAACATCTGTTGGGTACTTAAGTAAGAAATAAAGTAAAGTTTTTAAAAGAGACGCTGATTAGCAGAGATCGGAATAGGCAGAGCTAATTTGCCTAAACTTGACGCATATTCATTCATGCGTGAGTGAGAAGGGAATACATTATTGAATGAACATGCATCAAGTTTAGGCAAATTAGCTCTGCCTATTCCGATCTCTGCTGATTAGTTAGCGACAATCAGCATATTTAGACCCGTTATTTTAAACTGTTTCTACTGTGTCTAGTTCCTTCTACCTCTTAACTAATAGAGGGGGCTGTAACTTATACTGCACATATAACTTCGACGACGCGTTGGCCTAGTTGGTAGTGACACTAGTGACCCTGCTTACGAAGCTAGCGGTCCTGGGTTCAAATCCCGGTAAAGGCAGATATTTGTGTGATGAGTCATGGATGTTTTCTGTGTATTTAAGTATATATTTCTCTATATAAGTATTTATATCGTTGTCTATTACCCATAGCACAAGCCTAGAGCTTAGTTTGGGACTAGGTCAATTGGTGTGACATTTGTCCCCTGATATTTATTTATTTATTTGTCCCCCCTGATATTTATATTTACTGCATTGTTGTTGTACTTAGGTTACATACTTACGTGCGGTTTCCCGCCGCGGTGTTAACAGAAACAACGTTTTACATACATTTTGTTGCTAGCAGACAAGCGGATTGTGATTTTCTGACTTAAGTTATCGCTTAAATTTAATCTAAGATAAGATCTTAAGATTCTGTCAGTGACAAAATACCTGAATATCACGGAATCCAGGGCTAGGGATTCTCGTGGGCAAACTTAGTGGCTTAATTATTCGCAAGAGGGCAACACTGGGTGGACGGACCGATCTCAATGTTGTTGCAGGGCCGGGTTAACGCGAGCGCAACCAGGGCAACTGCCCGAGGCCTCCACGAGTTACATCATATATATATAGGTTAGGTTTGATTTATAAATAAGGTCATCTATCAAAAAATTGCGTACGGAATTTTGTTTAATTCGGAATTGTGATACCCGTCAAAATTAATATAGTTATACCAACCAGAATAGAGCCCCTGACTTCTTTTTAACCGACTTCAAAAAAGGAGGTTTTCAATTCATCAGTTTTTTTTTGGTAAGCTTTCGTGTACGCAGCTAGCCACCCGGATAGCCTTGTTGATTTTGGCTCTGCCTGCTTGCTTGCGAACGGTTCAGGTTCAATATTAGGTTGGAAAAAAATATGTGTGATGAACATGATTTGGGATAAAATGTACCATAATATTGTCCGTTAGCAAATGACTTTGTTTTTTTAGAAGTATAAAATAGTGTTAAAAATTTGACTAGTAGTACCTACCTTGCAAACAATTGCACATTTTTATAATATTACCATGTATCTAGTATATCATCGTGTAGCACCCGTAACATAAGCCTTGAGTTCAGTTTAGGGTTAAAGAAACAGCGACACGACTTACTACACTACCTCTGATTTGTAAAATAAGTGAAAAGAAAATAGACAACCCGGAGAAAAAGTTACAACACAAATATCTTTGTTTCCCAAATTAATTTCACACCCAGCCAATCCCAAACTAGGTGGTTTTATTTACACGAATTATTTTTCCAGTGACTGTGCGCCGTGATTAATTGAGATTGTACTCAAAGGATGGGATGCCGATCCATTGTTTAATGAGATACTTCACACGATTTCTGTCGTTCGTGAGTTCTTGAAGTTCTCCGCAACTGGAGGACAGCACGGCGCAGTGAGAGGTGCCCCTCGTGAGGAAAGCGGGCGCCGTCGGGGAGAGGTCGCGGGTCACCCCCAGCGCGTGCCACGGGTCGATGTCCCCGTTCGTGAACACCACGTTCGAGACGTTCGGCGTGGCCCCGCCATACGCTTGGTTGACATACGCGATTGCCTGGTCGAGTCTCTGCTCGCTGAATGCTCCAAATAAATTTCTGCACACTTTAAAGAAATATTCCACAGGTTGTTCATAAGGTGCCACTCGTGTGCTCAAATTACTAGTTTGAAGGTAGCCAAATTCGTTACAGACTTGGTACATCCACGGCATGTGTCGTGAAGGAGAAAACATGTTGTCAAACGAACAATCCCTGCAGTGTAGCGGCATTTCCATCATATCGTTTTCATTGCATTTCTGTTGGATTATTGATGCGTCATAATTCTGTACTCCTAGTAAGTTGTAGTAAATTATAAAGAAACAGGTTTGTTGATTTTCTTTCTTAGTCATATCGACTTCTCGGCAAATACCATGTTCCATTTTTAAATTTTCAATACCTTGTGAAGTTTGCAGCATCTCGCTGTATTTCGTTATCTTGTTATGAATATTCTGGAGGCAACCTGGCGTTCCGTATTGTTCATACACGTCGCCAGTGACATCAAGGTATTCATGGAAGTCTTTCTTCGCCAAAACAGGTGCGCTGGCGGCCAGTGCCGCGTCCACGAGGTCGGGGTAGCGGACGCGCATCCAGGCGGCGAGCATTCCCGCGTACGAGCCGCCTATTACTACTACCTTCGACGCTGCGAAATCAGGATTAGATTTAATCTCCCGTATCAGTTGAGCTACGTCCGCTAGTGCCTGCATGGAGTTCAAGTACCGGTAGTCTACCGGCGCCGGCATGAGCTGGCTCTCCCCGTAGTATCGGTGCTCCGACATATACATAGCTCCATTTGTCTCGCTTGCTAACTGCGTCACTATAGAATCATTAAATTGAGGATCAATATAACCACCCTGTCCGTTAATTGAATCTTCTCCACCGATAAAAATTATAACAGGTCCGTTTGGTCTCCAGAGCTCGAGGTTCTTAAAATACCTCATTTCCCAGGTTCTTCGATCATTTGGAATACTGTGGTCGAATGGTTGAACGATCTTTCCTACAACATGGCGCAATACGGCGGCCGCGTGGTCAACGCCTATGTTATAATTAACACGAAGTAAACCAAATGGAAAACTGAGACTTGGATCTCGGGCGAGGGTCGAGCTTAGGAAGAGCAGGTTGATTGCACTTACTAAGTCATGTTTGAAAGCCTCAGTTACCCGTTGCAGCCTAAATGCTTTCGAAAGGTTTTTTACAATGATACAACGGCCCTTTGAAGTCCATATTTATAGAGGTTTGCATTAATAACTGTAGGATAAGTAGCCCCTCATATTTTATCAGAGTTATTTCAAATTTGTGGAGTGCCTCACATTTTTGTGTAATATTACGGTAACCAACAATAAAGTTAGGCATTTGAATAGACTACACGTGTCAGAAGCAGTACGTGTGATTTGTGGTTTGATTTTTACGTTTAACACCCAATTTTATTTAAAGATTTTAATTTTAATTTGTATTTACAAAAACTAATCCGCAACAAGCTTTGTCAAATGTACTTATGAATAATCATCAGCAACATGCTTGTCAAGAGTTTATAATAGGTGATCAGCAAAAATTTTATTAGTTTGATCCCAATCACGTCTGGAGTCCCTCAAGGCTCTCATTCGGGTCTACTTCTATATAATATTAACGTAAATGACGAAATGACGTCATTATTTGTTTCTTACATTTTGAACTATTGTTGCATCCTCGGCAACTGTCTGATGTTCCAGTGTATAAGTCAAGTATAATTATCTTAAACAATTACGTCTCCGGGTTATCACTGTACCAAACACATCGATCGGTTGAGGCGTTGAATTATGAAGACAGAATGAACTAACGAACACACTTGCGCATGTTAACAAAACTATAATTTTTTCAGTGCAGGATGATTCGTGTGACAGCTGTATTTCATTTAATTTGATAGAAAAACATACTTACGAGAATGAGTATGAGGTCTTTGGCCGTGAATTGGTGAAAGTTAAACAAGTCTATTTATTGAATTGAGGCAGAAGAATTATGATAAAAGGGTGCGTCCAACTAAGATCCGGAGTTTTTTTGATTCTTTTAATTCCCATACGATCATCTATAGCAACCAAAAAAAGTTATTTCATTAATTAAGAATCGTAGTACCATGTAGTACTTATCTAGCTATCTTATATCAACATCATTTTAGAGTTAAAATAGTAGTGCATAAGGTTCGACTTTGATTGGCAGATAGGATATGTTTACAGACGAAGATTGATATCAAGAGACGCTGCGGTTCTAAAACCTATGAACCTTTTATAGTACATTACTTAACAAGGGCTGTAAAAGAAAGAAAGCCCGAAATCGCAGGTATTTGAGACCCGAGCCGTAGGCGAAGGTTGTAAATATGCGATAGAGGGCTTTCTTTTTTACTGCCCGTGATGAGTACACAATTTTACATCTTCACCTGGCCACAATGCGAGTTTTACCGTGCGCGCAGCGTGCGATAAAACTCACATTATGGCCAGGTGTTACGTAAAATTATTTAACCAATATTGTTTCTACTAGAAAAACGTCTAGAGTCGTAAAGTTCCCAATTTTTCGAACAGGTTTGTTGATATTTTAAGAAATGAAATAGGCATAAAACTATAATTCAAAGCTTTGGTTGCTCAAAGTTTTCCCATAATATATATTGTGAAACTCCTAATTTTTACTATTCATTTTCCTAATAAATAATACTCTGGATCTATATAAGTCCAGAACTGAGGTATCTGTTTGTGTCAAAATTTCATTCTAACCCAAACTTTCATCCTTTTATATTTCCTCTTACATCAATTTATATTATAAGGCATTTGTGGGATGCCTTTAATATTTCAATTCACGAGCACAAAAACCACTTGATACCTAGTCTTTGAAGGACCTTTTGCAGGGTCCGTCAGGGTCGCTACCAAGATCGTGTCTTTTAATACTAGGTACCACTAAATGGTAGTGTTCGCATTGTTGCGTTCCGGTATCGGGATAAGATAACTAGATAACCGGTAAAATGACTAGCATTTAGGTACTTATATACAAATTTTATTTAACCTAAAATTACCCGCAATCAATCAATCAATCAATCGATCAATCAATCATTTATTTGCGAAAATACAGTCTTTAAATAGGTCTTACATTTTAATTTGTACATTGTATTCACCAACACGTAGGTATGCAAATTTTTATAATAACCCTAATTAGTTTTGCTATAACATTAACATATTTTTATGCTAGATTACTATATTTCATTAATAATTATATTTCAATTCAATTCACATGTCAAAAACTCATTTACAGTGTAAAAACAGTGATTCAGAAGCCACTTTGTCAGATAGTGTTTAAAAGTATTATTAGGATGACGTTTAATGTCATCAGGTAAATTATTAAAAATAACTATACACATATTGTATGCGTTTCTTTTGCATAATGACAAAACCTTACAAACTTTGACAACCACGGCACTGTTCTAAAAATATCTCATCTGTAGTATGGTAATGGTACCGGCAGTTTGAGATGAAACACAGCAGCCGTCGGTCGCGTTTGTGAAAAAAAAAAACAAATATTTAGATACGTGTGTTGTGAAGTGTGATTTGATTTATGTGAGTACATTATTTTGAAGGAGTGAAATCAATATTTATGATTAATTAAGCTTTTACAAGTGCATTTTTTTTATCTTCAACAGGTATTACCTACTTGTAACATTTTTGAAAATAATCGAGTATTGTGGATAATTATATGAATTTAATACAGTTGAAAATGCACATAAGGAAAATAGTATCGATATAACAGATTGAGTTATTAACAGTTGTGTTAAATGTAATTTATTGTTTTCTATAAGTGCACAAAAAACATTTTACCTTCAATAGGTAACTTTTTATAAATAATCGAATATCATGCCAAGCGTGAATCAGACGCGCGCATCGAAGGGTCCGTTCCGCGTAGCTCACACTTGACGCTTGACGAAAAATTCAAAAGTAATATCATATTATATATAATTTAAATAGTACATACAAGACAACATCTGTTGGGTAAGTAAGAAATAAAGTAAAGTTTTTAAAAGAGACGCTGATTAGCAGAGATCGGAATAGGCAGAGCTAATTTGCCTAAACTTGACGCATATTCATTCATGCGTGAGTGAGAAGGGAATACATTATTGAATGAACATGCATCAAGTTTAGGCAAATTAGCTCTGCCTATTCCGATCTCTGCTGATTAGTTAGCGACAATCAGCATATTTAGACCCGTTATTTTAAACTGTTTCTACTGTGTCTAGTTCCTTCTACCTCTTAACTAATAGAGGGGGCTGTAACTTATACTGCACATATAACTTCGACGACGCGTTGGCCTAGTTGGTAGTGACACTAGTGACCCTGCTTACGAAGCTAGCGGTCCTGGGTTCAAATCCCGGTAAAGGCAGATATTTGTGTGATGAGTCATGGATGTTTTCTGTGTATTTAAGTATATATTTCTCTATATAAGTATTTATATCGTTGTCTATTACCCATAGCACAAGCCTAGAGCTTAGTTTGGGACTAGGTCAATTGGTGTGACATTTGTCCCCTGATATTTATTTATTTATTTGTCCCCCCTGATATTTATATTTACTGCATTGTTGTTGTACTTAGGTTACATACTTACGTGCGGTTTCCCGCCGCGGTGTTAACAGAAACAACGTTTTACATACATTTTGTTGCTAGCAGACAAGCGGATTGTGATTTTCTGACTTAAGTTATCGCTTAAATTTAATCTAAGATAAGATCTTAAGATTCTGTCAGTGACAAAATACCTGAATATCACGGAATCCAGGGCTAGGGATTCTCGTGGGCAAACTTAGTGGCTTAATTATTCGCAAGAGGGCAACACTGGGTGGACGGACCGATCTCAATGTTGTTGCAGGGCCGGGTTAACGGGAGCGCAACCGGGCAACTGCCCGGGGCCTCCACGAGCTACATCATATATAGGTTAGGTTTGATTTATAAATAAGGTCATCTATCAAAAAATTGCGTACGGAATTTTGTTTAATTCGGAATTGTGATACCCGTCAAAATTAATATAGTTATACCAACCAGAATAGAGCCCCTGACTTCTTTTTAACCGACTTCAAAAAAGGAGGTTTTCAATTCATCAGTTTTTTTTTGGTAAGCTTTCGTGTACGCAGCTAGCCACCCGGATAGCCTTGTTGATTTTGGCTCTGCCTGCTTGCTTGCGAACGGTTCAGGTTCAATATTAGGTTGGAAAAAAATATGTGTGATGAACATGATTTGGGATAAAATGTACCATAATATTGTCAGTTAGCAAATGACTTTGTTTTTTTAGAAGTAAGTATAAAATAGTGTTAAAAATTCGACTAGTAGTACCTACCTTGCAAACAATTGCACATTTTTATAATATTACCATGTATCTAGTATATCATCGTGTAGCACCCGTAACATAAGCCTTGAGATCAGTTTAGGGTTAAAGAAACAGCGACACGACTTACTACACTACCTCTGATTTGTAAAATAAGTGAAAAGAAAATAGACAACCCGGAGAAAAAGTTACAACACAAATATCTTTGTTTCCAAAATTAATTTCACACCCAGCCAATCCCAAACTAGGTGGTTTTATTTACACGAATTATTTTTCCAGTGACTGTGCGCCGTGATTACTTGAGATTGTACTCAAAGGATGGGATGCCGATCCATTGTTTAATGAGATACTTCACACGATTTCTGTCGTCCGTGAGTTCTTGAAGTTCTCCGCAACTGGAGGACAGCACGGCGCAGTGAGAGGTGCCCCTCGTGAGGAAAGCGGGCGCCGTCGGGGAGAGGTCGCGGGTCACCCCCAGCGCGTGCCACGGGTCGATGTCCCCGTTCGTGAACACCACGTTCGAGACGTTCGGCGTGGCCCCGCCATACGCTTGGTTGACATACGCGATGGTCTGGTCGAGTCTCTGCTCGCTAAATGCCTCTTCAAATAAATTGCTGCACACTTTAATGAAATATTCCACAGGACATTCATAAGGTGCCACTCGTGTGCTCAAATAACTAGTTTGAAGGTAGCCAAATTCGTTACAACTTTGGTACATCCACGACATGAGTAGTGAAGGATTGTAGGGGGTAAAAATTCTGTCAAACGAACAATCCATGCAGTTTAGCGGCATTTCCATCATATCGTTTGCATAGCACTTCCCTTTGATTGTTGACGCGTTATCATTCTGTACTCCTAGGTAGTTATAGTAAATTGGAAAGAAACAGGATTGTTGATTTTCTTTTTTAGTCATATCGACTTCTCGGCAAATACCATGTTCTATTTTTAAATTTTCAATACCTTGTGAAGTTTGCAGCATCTCATTGTATTTCCCTATCTTGTTATGAATATTCTGGAGGCAACCTGGCGTTCCGTATTGTTCAAACACGTCGCCAGTGACATCAAGGTATTCATGGAAGTCTTTCTTCGCCAAAACAGGTGCGCTGGCGGCCAGTGCCGCGTCCACGAGGTCGGGGTAGCGGACGCGCATCCAGGCGGCGAGGTTACCCGCGTACGAGCCGCCTACTACTACTACCTTTGACGTTGCAAAATCAGGATTAGATTTAATCTCCCGTATCAGTTGAGCTAAGTCCGCTAGTGCCTGCATGGAGTTCAAGTACCGGTAGTCTACCGGCGCCGGCATGAGCTGGCTCTCCCCGTAGTATCGGTGCTCCGACATATACATGGCTCCATTTGTCTCCCTTGCTAACTGCGTCACTATAGAACCTACAAACCGAGGATCAATATAACCAGCCATATCGTTAATTGAACCTTCTCCACCGATAAAAATTATAACAGGTCCGTTTGGTCTCCAGAGCTCGAGGTTCTTAAAATACCTCATTTCCCAGGTTCTTCGATCATTTGGAATACTGTGGTCGAATGGTTGAACGATCTTTCCTACAACATGGCGCAATACGGCGGCCGCGTGGTCAACGCCTATGTTATAATTAACACGAAGTAAACCAAATGGAAAACTGAGACTTGGATCTCGGGCGAGGGTCGAGCTTAGGAAGAGCAGGTTGATTGCACTTACTAAGTGCATGTTTGAAAGCCTCAGTTACCCGTTGCAGCCTTAATGCTTTCGAAAGGTTTTTTACAATGATACAATGGCCCTTTGAAGTCCATATTTATAGAGGTTTGCATTAATAACTGTAGGATAAGTAGCTCCTCATATTTTATCAGAGTTATTTCAAATTTGTGGAGTGCCTTACATTTTTGTGTAATATTACGGAAGCCAACAATAAAGTTAGGCATTTGAATAGACTACACGTGTCAGAAGCAGTACACGTGTGATTTGTGGTTTGATTTTGACGTTTAACACCCAATTTTATTTAAAGATTTTAATTTTAATTTGTAATTACAGAAACTAATCCACAACAAGCTTTGTCAAATGTACTTATGAAGAATCATCAGCAACATGCTTGTCAAGAGTTTATAATAGTAGATCAGCAAAAAAATTATTAGTTTGATCCCAATCACGTCTGGAGTCCCTGAAGGCTCTCATTCGGGTCTACTTCTATATAATCTTAACGTAAATGACGTCATTATTTGTTTCTTACATTTTGAACTATTGTTGTATCCTCGGCAACTGTCTGATGTTCCAGTGTATAAGTCAAGTATAATTATCTTAAATAATTACGTCTCCGGGTTATCACTGTACCAAACACATCGATCGGTTGAGGCGTTGAATTATGAAGACAGAATGAACTAACGAACACACTTGCGCATGTTAACAAAACTATAATTTGTTCAGTGCAGGATGATTCGTGTGACAGCTGTATTTCATTTAATTTGATAGAAAAACATACTTACGAGTATGAGTATGAGGTCTTTGGCCGTGAATTGGTGAAAGTTAAATAAGTCTATTTATTGAATTGAGGCAGAAGAATTATGATAAAAGGGTGCGTCCAACTAAGATCCGGAGTTTTTTTGATTCTTTTAATTCCCATACGATCATCTATAGCAACCAAAAAAAGTTATTTCATTAATTAAGAATCGTAGTACCATGTAGTACTTATCTAGCTATCTTATATCAACATCATTTTAGAGTTAAAATAGTAGTGCATAAGGTTCGACTTTGATTGGCAGATAGGATATGTTTACAGACGAAGATTGATATCAAGAGACGCTGCGGTTCTCAAACCTATGAACCTTTTAAATTATTTAACCAATATTGTTTCTACTAGAAAAACGTCTAGAGTCGTAAAGTTCCCAATTTTTCGAACAGGTTTGTTGATATTTTAAGAAATGAAATAGGCATAAAACTATAATTCAAAGCTTTGGTTGCTCATAGTTTTCCCATAATATATATTGTGAAACTCCTAATTTTTACTATTCATTTTCCTAATAAATAATACTCTGGATCTATATAAGTCCAGAACTGAGGTATCTGTTTGTGTCAAAATTTCATTCTAACCCAAACTTTCATCCTTTTATATTTCCTCTTACATCAATTTATATTATAAGGCATTTGTGGGATGCCTTTAATATTTCAATTCACGAGCACAAAAACCACTTGATACCTAGTCTTTGAAGGACCTTTTGCAGGGTCCGTCAGGGTCGCTACCAAGATCGTGTCTTTTAATACTAGGTACCACTAAATGGTAGTGTTCGCATTGTTGCGTTCCGGTATCGGGATAAGATAACTAGATAACCGGTAAAATTACTAGCATTTAGGTACTTATATACAAATTTTATTTAACCTAAAATTACCCGCAATCAATCAATCAATCAATCGATCAATCAATCATTTATTTGCGAAAATACAGGCTTAGTCTTTAAATAGGTCTTACATTTTAATTTGTACATTGTATTCACCAACACGTAGGTATGCAAATTTTTATAATAACCATAATTAGTTTTGCTATAACATTAACACATTTTTATGCTAGATTACTATATTTCATTAATAATTATATTTCAATTCAATTCACATGTCAAAAACTCATTTACAGTGTAAAAACAGTGATTCAAAAGCCACTTTGTCAGATAGTGTTTAAAAGTATTATTAGGATGACGTTTAATGTCACCAGGTAAATTATTAAAAATACACATATTGTATGCGTTTCTTTTGCATAATGAATGACAAAACCTTACAAACTTTGACAACCACGGCACTGTTCTAAAAATATCTCATCTGTACTATGGTAATGGTACCGGCAGTTTGAGATGAAACACCGCAGCCGTCGGTCGCGTTTGTGAAAAAAAAAGCAAATATTTAGATACGTGTGTTGTGAAGTGTGATTTGATTTATGTGAGTACATTATTTTGAAGGAGTGAAATCAATATTTATGATCAATTAAGCTTTTACAAGTGCATTTTTTTTCTCTTCAACAGGTTTTACCTACTGGTACCTAACTTTTTTGAAAATAATCGAGTATTGTGGATAATTATATGAATTTAATACAGTTGAAAATGCACATAAGGAAAATAGTATCGATATAACAGATTGAGTTATTAACAGTTGTGTTAAATGTAATTTATTGTTTTCTATAAGTGCACAAAAAACATTTTACCTTCAATAGGTAACTTTTTATAAATAATCGAATATCATGCCAAGCGTGAATCAGACGCGCGCATCGAAGGGTCCGTTCCGCGTAGCTCACACTTGACGCTTGACGAAAAATTCAAAAGTAATATCATATTATATATAATTTAAATAGTACATACAAGACAACATCTGTTGGGTAAGTAAGAAATAAAGTAAAGTTTTTAAAAGAGACGCTGATTAGCAGAGATCGGAATAGGCAGAGCTAATTTGCCTAAACTTGACGCATATTCATTCATGCGTGAGTGAGAAGGGAATACATTATTGAATGAACATGCATCAAGTTTAGGCAAATTAGCTCTGCCTATTCCGATCTCTGCTGATTAGTTAGCGACAATCAGCATATTTAGACCCGTTATTTTAAACTGTTTCTACTGTGTCTAGTTCCTTCTACCTCTTAACTAATAGAGGGGGCTGTAACTTATACTGCACATATAACTTCGACGACGCGTTGGCCTAGTTGGTAGTGACACTAGTGACCCTGCTTACGAAGCTAGCGGTCCTGGGTTCAAATCCCGGTAAAGGCAGATATTTGTGTGATGAGTCATGGATGTTTTCTGTGTATTTAAGTATATATTTCTCTATATAAGTATTTATATCGTTGTCTATTACCCATAGCACAAGCCTAGAGCTTAGTTTGGGACTAGGTCAATTGGTGTGACATTTGTCCCCTGATATTTATTTATTTATTTGTCCCCCCTGATATTTATATTTACTGCATTGTTGTTGTACTTAGGTTACATACTTACGTGCGGTTTCCCGCCGCGGTGTTAACAGAAACAACGTTTTACATACATTTTGTTGCTAGCAGACAAGCGGATTGTGATTTTCTGACTTAAGTTATCGCTTAAATTTAATCTAAGATAAGATCTTAAGATTCTGTCAGTGACAAAATACCTGAATATCACGGAATCCAGGGCTAGGGATTCTCGTGGGCAAACTTAGTGGCTTAATTATTCGCAAGAGGGCAACACTGGGTGGACGGACCGATCTCAATGTTGTTGCAGGGCCGGGTTAACGCGAGCGCAACCAGGGCAACTGCCCGAGGCCTCCACGAGTTACATCATATATATATAGGTTAGGTTTGATTTATAAATAAGGTCATCTATCAAAAAATTGCGTACGGAATTTTGTTTAATTCGGAATTGTGATACCCGTCAAAATTAATATAGTTATACCAACCAGAATAGAGCCCCTGACTTCTTTTTAACCGACTTCAAAAAAGGAGGTTTTCAATTCATCAGTTTTTTTTTGGTAAGCTTTCGTGTACGCAGCTAGCCACCCGGATAGCCTTGTTGATTTTGGCTCTGCCTGCTTGCTTGCGAACGGTTCAGGTTCAATATTAGGTTGGAAAAAAATATGTGTGATGAACATGATTTGGGATAAAATGTACCATAATATTGTCCGTTAGCAAATGACTTTGTTTTTTTAGAAGTATAAAATAGTGTTAAAAATTTGACTAGTAGTACCTACCTTGCAAACAATTGCACATTTTTATAATATTACCATGTATCTAGTATATCATCGTGTAGCACCCGTAACATAAGCCTTGAGTTCAGTTTAGGGTTAAAGAAACAGCGACACGACTTACTACACTACCTCTGATTTGTAAAATAAGTGAAAAGAAAATAGACAACCCGGAGAAAAAGTTACAACACAAATATCTTTGTTTCCCAAATTAATTTCACACCCAGCCAATCCCAAACTAGGTGGTTTTATTTACACGAATTATTTTTCCAGTGACTGTGCGCCGTGATTAATTGAGATTGTACTCAAAGGATGGGATGCCGATCCATTGTTTAATGAGATACTTCACACGATTTCTGTCGTTCGTGAGTTCTTGAAGTTCTCCGCAACTGGAGGACAGCACGGCGCAGTGAGAGGTGCCCCTCGTGAGGAAAGCGGGCGCCGTCGGGGAGAGGTCGCGGGTCACCCCCAGCGCGTGCCACGGGTCGATGTCCCCGTTCGTGAACACCACGTTCGAGACGTTCGGCGTGGCCCCGCCATACGCTTGGTTGACATACGCGATTGCCTGGTCGAGTCTCTGCTCGCTGAATGCTCCAAATAAATTTCTGCACACTTTAAAGAAATATTCCACAGGTTGTTCATAAGGTGCCACTCGTGTGCTCAAATTACTAGTTTGAAGGTAGCCAAATTCGTTACAGACTTGGTACATCCACGGCATGTGTCGTGAAGGAGAAAACATGTTGTCAAACGAACAATCCCTGCAGTGTAGCGGCATTTCCATCATATCGTTTTCATTGCATTTCTGTTGGATTATTGATGCGTCATAATTCTGTACTCCTAGTAAGTTGTAGTAAATTATAAAGAAACAGGTTTGTTGATTTTCTTTCTTAGTCATATCGACTTCTCGGCAAATACCATGTTCCATTTTTAAATTTTCAATACCTTGTGAAGTTTGCAGCATCTCGCTGTATTTCGTTATCTTGTTATGAATATTCTGGAGGCAACCTGGCGTTCCGTATTGTTCATACACGTCGCCAGTGACATCAAGGTATTCATGGAAGTCTTTCTTCGCCAAAACAGGTGCGCTGGCGGCCAGTGCCGCGTCCACGAGGTCGGGGTAGCGGACGCGCATCCAGGCGGCGAGCATTCCCGCGTACGAGCCGCCTATTACTACTACCTTCGACGCTGCGAAATCAGGATTAGATTTAATCTCCCGTATCAGTTGAGCTACGTCCGCTAGTGCCTGCATGGAGTTCAAGTACCGGTAGTCTACCGGCGCCGGCATGAGCTGGCTCTCCCCGTAGTATCGGTGCTCCGACATATACATAGCTCCATTTGTCTCGCTTGCTAACTGCGTCACTATAGAATCATTAAATTGAGGATCAATATAACCACCCTGTCCGTTAATTGAATCTTCTCCACCGATAAAAATTATAACAGGTCCGTTTGGTCTCCAGAGCTCGAGGTTCTTAAAATACCTCATTTCCCAGGTTCTTCGATCATTTGGAATACTGTGGTCGAATGGTTGAACGATCTTTCCTACAACATGGCGCAATACGGCGGCCGCGTGGTCAACGCCTATGTTATAATTAACACGAAGTAAACCAAATGGAAAACTGAGACTTGGATCTCGGGCGAGGGTCGAGCTTAGGAAGAGCAGGTTGATTGCACTTACTAAGTCATGTTTGAAAGCCTCAGTTACCCGTTGCAGCCTAAATGCTTTCGAAAGGTTTTTTACAATGATACAACGGCCCTTTGAAGTCCATATTTATAGAGGTTTGCATTAATAACTGTAGGATAAGTAGCCCCTCATATTTTATCAGAGTTATTTCAAATTTGTGGAGTGCCTCACATTTTTGTGTAATATTACGGTAACCAACAATAAAGTTAGGCATTTGAATAGACTACACGTGTCAGAAGCAGTACGTGTGATTTGTGGTTTGATTTTTACGTTTAACACCCAATTTTATTTAAAGATTTTAATTTTAATTTGTATTTACAAAAACTAATCCGCAACAAGCTTTGTCAAATGTACTTATGAATAATCATCAGCAACATGCTTGTCAAGAGTTTATAATAGGTGATCAGCAAAAATTTTATTAGTTTGATCCCAATCACGTCTGGAGTCCCTCAAGGCTCTCATTCGGGTCTACTTCTATATAATATTAACGTAAATGACGAAATGACGTCATTATTTGTTTCTTACATTTTGAACTATTGTTGCATCCTCGGCAACTGTCTGATGTTCCAGTGTATAAGTCAAGTATAATTATCTTAAACAATTACGTCTCCGGGTTATCACTGTACCAAACACATCGATCGGTTGAGGCGTTGAATTATGAAGACAGAATGAACTAACGAACACACTTGCGCATGTTAACAAAACTATAATTTTTTCAGTGCAGGATGATTCGTGTGACAGCTGTATTTCATTTAATTTGATAGAAAAACATACTTACGAGAATGAGTATGAGGTCTTTGGCCGTGAATTGGTGAAAGTTAAACAAGTCTATTTATTGAATTGAGGCAGAAGAATTATGATAAAAGGGTGCGTCCAACTAAGATCCGGAGTTTTTTTGATTCTTTTAATTCCCATACGATCATCTATAGCAACCAAAAAAAGTTATTTCATTAATTAAGAATCGTAGTACCATGTAGTACTTATCTAGCTATCTTATATCAACATCATTTTAGAGTTAAAATAGTAGTGCATAAGGTTCGACTTTGATTGGCAGATAGGATATGTTTACAGACGAAGATTGATATCAAGAGACGCTGCGGTTCTAAAACCTATGAACCTTTTATAGTACATTACTTAACAAGGGCTGTAAAAGAAAGAAAGCCCGAAATCGCAGGTATTTGAGACCCGAGCCGTAGGCGAAGGTTGTAAATATGCGATAGAGGGCTTTCTTTTTTACTGCCCGTGATGAGTACACAATTTTACATCTTCACCTGGCCACAATGCGAGTTTTACCGTGCGCGCAGCGTGCGATAAAACTCACATTATGGCCAGGTGTTACGTAAAATTATTTAACCAATATTGTTTCTACTAGAAAAACGTCTAGAGTCGTAAAGTTCCCAATTTTTCGAACAGGTTTGTTGATATTTTAAGAAATGAAATAGGCATAAAACTATAATTCAAAGCTTTGGTTGCTCAAAGTTTTCCCATAATATATATTGTGAAACTCCTAATTTTTACTATTCATTTTCCTAATAAATAATACTCTGGATCTATATAAGTCCAGAACTGAGGTATCTGTTTGTGTCAAAATTTCATTCTAACCCAAACTTTCATCCTTTTATATTTCCTCTTACATCAATTTATATTATAAGGCATTTGTGGGATGCCTTTAATATTTCAATTCACGAGCACAAAAACCACTTGATACCTAGTCTTTGAAGGACCTTTTGCAGGGTCCGTCAGGGTCGCTACCAAGATCGTGTCTTTTAATACTAGGTACCACTAAATGGTAGTGTTCGCATTGTTGCGTTCCGGTATCGGGATAAGATAACTAGATAACCGGTAAAATGACTAGCATTTAGGTACTTATATACAAATTTTATTTAACCTAAAATTACCCGCAATCAATCAATCAATCAATCGATCAATCAATCATTTATTTGCGAAAATACAGTCTTTAAATAGGTCTTACATTTTAATTTGTACATTGTATTCACCAACACGTAGGTATGCAAATTTTTATAATAACCCTAATTAGTTTTGCTATAACATTAACATATTTTTATGCTAGATTACTATATTTCATTAATAATTATATTTCAATTCAATTCACATGTCAAAAACTCATTTACAGTGTAAAAACAGTGATTCAGAAGCCACTTTGTCAGATAGTGTTTAAAAGTATTATTAGGATGACGTTTAATGTCATCAGGTAAATTATTAAAAATAACTATACACATATTGTATGCGTTTCTTTTGCATAATGACAAAACCTTACAAACTTTGACAACCACGGCACTGTTCTAAAAATATCTCATCTGTAGTATGGTAATGGTACCGGCAGTTTGAGATGAAACACAGCAGCCGTCGGTCGCGTTTGTGAAAAAAAAAACAAATATTTAGATACGTGTGTTGTGAAGTGTGATTTGATTTATGTGAGTACATTATTTTGAAGGAGTGAAATCAATATTTATGATTAATTAAGCTTTTACAAGTGCATTTTTTTTATCTTCAACAGGTATTACCTACTTGTAACATTTTTGAAAATAATCGAGTATTGTGGATAATTATATGAATTTAATACAGTTGAAAATGCACATAAGGAAAATAGTATCGATATTACAGATTGAGATGTTAACAGTTGTTACACATTTGAGTTAAATGTAATTTATTGTTTTCTCTAAGTGCACAAAAAAACATTTTACCTTCAATAGGTGTAATAGGTAACTTTTTATAAATGATCGAATATCATGCCAAGCGTGAATCAGACGCGCGCACCGAAGGTTCCGTTCCGCTCACACTTGACGCTTGACGAAAAATTCAAAAGTAATATCATATTATATTATAATTTAAATAGTACATACAAGACAACATCTGTTGGGTAAGTAAGAAATAAAGTAAAGTTTTTAAAAGAGACGCTGATTGATTAGTTAGCGACAACCAGCATATTTAGACCCGTTATTTTAAACTGTTTCTACTGTGTCTAGTTCCTTCTACCTCTTAACTAATAGAGGGGGCTGTAACTTATACTGCACATATAACTTCGACGACGCGCTGGCCTAGTTGGTAGTGATCCTGCTTACGAAGCTAGCGGTCCTGGGTTCAAATCCCGGTAAAGGCAGATATTTGTGTGATGAATCATGGATGTTTTCTGTGTATTTATATTTAAGTATATATTTCTCTATATAAGTATTTATATCGTTGTCTATTACCCATAGCACAAGCCTAGAGCTAAGTTTGGGACTAGGTCAATTGGTGTGACATTTGTCCCCTGATATTTATTTATTTATTTGTCCCCCCTGATATTTATATTTACTGCATTGTTGTGAGATTTACATTTATTCAACAGTATAAACATTAGTAGATACATATTTAATATAATACAATTAAAAGTTAAAACTAAACTTATTTAAATTAAAATAAAAACTAAGCTACTCAAATATTAAAGACGTAAATAATAATCACCACTATAAAAAGAACACCCCCTCTAGCAGGTCCGCTCGCGGCATGGTCCCTATGACACTGGCTGCGTTACCTCTCTGGATAGCTAGCCCAATCCTTTGGGAGAGGTAAGCACCAGCTCTAGGATCTCCGGAGGTGTCTATGAGCCGGGATGACAGGGCCTTAATAAAGCTTTTCATATCAGCTGACCAAGGTCCCATGGTCTCCACTGCAAGCGCCACAAATTCATAATTATTTAATAATGATGAATATTTGCGGCGCTTCATGGTTTGTTGTACTTAGGTTACATACTTAGGTGCGGTTTCCCGCCGCGGTGTTAACAGAAACAACGTTTAACATACATTTTGTTGCTAGCAGACAAGCGGATTGTGATTTTCTGACTTATGTTATCGCTTAAATTTAATCTAAGATAATAAGATCTTAAGATTCTGTCAGTGACAAAATACCTGAATATCACGGAATCCAGGGCTAGGGATTCTCGTGGGCAAACTTAGTGGCTTAATTATTCGCAAGAGGGCAACACTGGGTGGACGGACCGATCTCAATGTTGTTGCAGGGCCGGGTTAACGCGAGCGCAACCAGGGCAACTGCCCGAGGCCTCCACGAGTTACATCATATATATATAGGTTAGGTTTGATTTATAAATAAGGTCTTCTATCAAAAAATTGCGTACGGAATTTTGTTTAATTCGGAATTGTGATACCCGTCAAAATGAATATAGTTATACCAACCAGAATAGAGCCCCTGACTTCTTTTTAACCGACTTCAAAAAAGGAGGTTTTCAATTCATCAGTTTTTTTTTGGTAAGCTTTCGTGTACGCAGCTAGCCACCCGGATAGCCTTGTTGATTTTGGCTCTGCCTGCTTGCTTGCGAACGGTTCAGGTTCAATATTAGGTTGGAAAAAAATATGTGTGATGAACATGATTTGGGATAAAATGTACCATAATATTGTCCGTTAGCAAATGACTTTGTTTTTTTAGAAGTATAAAATAGTGTTAAAAATTCGACTAGTAGTACCTACCTTGCAAACAATTGCACATCTTTATAATATTACCATGTATCTAGTATATCATCGTGTAGCACCCGTAACATAAGCCTTGAGTTCAGTTTAGGGTTAAAGAAACAGCGACACGACTTACTACACTACCTCTGATTTGTAAAATAAGTGAAAAGAAAATACACAACCCGGAGAAAAAGTTACAACATAATATATCTTTATTTCCAAAATTATTTACATACCCAGCGGATTCCAAATCAGGCTGGTATAATTTTTATTTACACGAATTATTTTTCCAGTGACAGTGCGCCGTGATTACTTGAGATTGTACTCAAAGGATGGGATGCCGATCCATTGTTTAATGAGATACTTCACACGATTTCTGTCGTCCGTGAGTTCTTGAAGTTCTCCCCACATGGAGAACAGCACGGCGCAGTGAGAGGTGCCCCTCGTGAGGAAAGCGCGCGCCGTCGGGGACAGGTCGCGGGTCACCCCCAGCGCGTGCCACGGGTCGATGTCCCCGTTCGTGAACACCACGTTCGAGACGTTCGGCGTGGCCCCGCCATACGCTTGGTTGACATACGCGATGGTCTGGTCGAGTCTCTGCTCGCTGAATGCTCCAAATAAATTTCTGCACACTTTAAAGAAATATTCCACAGGTTTTTCATAAGGTGCCACTCGTGTGCTCAAATTACTAGTTTGAAGGTAGCCAAATTCGTTACAGACTTGGTACATCCACGGCATGTGTCGTGAAGGAGAAAACATGTTGTCAAACGAACAATTCCTGCAGTGTAGCGGCATTTCCATCATATCGTTTTCATTGCATTTCTGTTGGATTATTGATGCGTCATAATTCTGTACTCCTAGTAAGTTGTAGTAAATTATAAAGAAACAGGTTTGTTGATTTTCTTTTTTAGTCATATCGACTTCTCGGCAAATACCTTGTTCCATTTTTAAATTTTCAATACCTTGTGAAGTTTGCAGCATCTCGCTGTATTTCGTTATCTTGTTATGAATATTCTGGAGGCAACCTGGCGTTCCGTATTGTTCATACACGTCGCCAGTGACATCAAGGTATTCATGGAAGTCTTTCTTCGCCAAAACAGGTGCGCTGGCGGCCAGTGCCGCGTCCACGAGGTCGGGGTAGCGGACGCGCATCCAGGCGGCGAGCATTCCCGCGTACGAGCCGCCTATTACTACTACCTTCGACGCTGCGAAATCAGGATTAGATTTAATCTCCCGTATCAGTTGAGCTACGTCCGCTAGTGCCTGCATGGAGTTCAAGTACCGGTAGTCTACCGGCGCCGGCATGAGCTGGCTCTCCCCGTAGTATCGGTGCTCCGACAAATACATAGCTCCATTTGTCTCGCTTGCTAACTGCGTCACTATAGAACCTACAAATAGAGGATCAATATAACCAGCCATATCGTTAATTGAACCTTCTCCACCGATAAAAATTATAACAGGTCCGTTTGGTCTCCAGAGCTCGAGGTTCTTAAAATACCTCATTTCCCAGGTTCTTCGATCATTTGGAATACTGTGCTCGAATGGTTGAACGATCTTTCCTACAACATGGCGCAATACGGCGGCCGCATGTCATAATTAACACGAAGTAAACCAAATGGAAAACTGAGACTTGGATCTCGGGCGAGGGTCGAGCTTAGGAAGAGCAGGTTGATTGCACTTACTAAGTGCATGTTTGAAAGCCTCAGTTACCCGTTGCAGCCTTAATGCTTTCGAAAGGTTTTTTACAATGATACAATGGCCCTTTGAAGTCCATATTTATAGAGGTTTGCATTAATAACTGTAGGATAAGTAGCTCCTCATATTTTATCAGAGTTATTTCAAATTTGTGGAGTGCCTCACATTTTTGCGTAATATTACGGTAACCAACAATAAAGTTAGGCATTTGAATAGACTACACGTGTCAGAAGCAGTACACGTGTGATTTGTGGTTTGATTTTTACGTTTAACACCCAATTTTATTTAAAGATTTTAATTTTAATTTGTAATTACAAAAACTAATCCGCAACAAGCTTTGTCAAATGAACTTATGAATAATCATCAGCAACATGCTTGTCAAGAGTTTATAATAGTTGATCAGCAAAAATTTTATTAGTTTGATCCCAATCACGTCTGGAGTCCCTCAAGGCTCTCATTCGGGTCTACTTCTATATAATATTAACGTAAATGACGTCATTATTTGTTTCTTACATTTTGAACTATTGTTGTATCCTCGGCAACTGTCTGATGTTCCAGTGTATAAGTCAATCATAATTATCTTAAATAATTACGTCTCCGGGTTATCACTGTACCAAACACATCGATCGGTTGAGGCGTTGAATTATGAAGACAGAATGAACTAACGAACACACTTGCGCATGTTAACAAAACTATAATTTGTTCAGTGCAGGATGATTCCTGTGACAGCTGTACTTCATTTAATTTGATAGAAAATCATACTTATGAGTATGAGATCTTTGGCTTTGACTTTGTGAAAGTAAATGGTCTATTTATTGACTTGAGGTAGAAGAATTATAATATAAGGGTAAGTCCAACTAGGATCCGGAGTATTCTTTTCATTCAAATACGATCATCTATAGAACCAAAAAAAGTTATTTCATTAATTAAGAATCGTAGTACCATGTAGTACTTATCTAGCTATCTTATATCAACATCATTTTAGAGTTAAAATAGTAGTGCATAAGGTTCGACTTTGATTGGCAGATAGGATATGTTTACAGACGAAGATTGATATCAAGAGACGCTGCGGTTCTCAAACCTATGAACCTTTTAAATTATTTAACCAATATTGTTTCTACTAGAAAAACGTCTAGAGTCGTAAAGTTCCCAATTTTTCGAACAGGTTTGTTGATATTTTAAGAAATGAAATAGGCATAAAACTATAATTCAAAGCTTTGGTTGCTCATAGTTTTCCCATAATATATATTGTGAAACTCCTAATTTTTACTATTCATTTTCCTAATAAATAATACTCTGGATCTATATAAGTCCAGAACTGAGGTATCTGTTTGTGTCAAAATTTCATTCTAACCCAAACTTTCATCCTTTTATATTTCCTCTTACATCAATTTATATTATAAGGCATTTGTGGGATGCCTTTAATATTTCAATTCACGAGCACAAAAACCACTTGATACCTAGTCTTTGAAGGACCTTTTGCAGGGTCCGTCAGGGTCGCTACCAAGATCGTGTCTTTTAATACTAGGTACCACTAAATGGTAGTGTTCGCATTGTTGCGTTCCGGTATCGGGATAAGATAACTAGATAACCGGTAAAATGACTAGCATTTAGGTACTTATATACAAATTTTATTTAACCTAAAATTACCCGCAATCAATCAATCAATCAATCGATCAATCAATCATTTATTTGCGAAAATACAGGCTTAGTCTTTAAATAGGTCTTACATTTTAATTTGTACATTGTATTCACCAACACGTAGGTATGCAAATTTTTATAATAACCATAATTAGTTTTGCTATAACATTAACACATTTTTATGCTAGATTACTATATTTCATTAATAATTATATTTCAATTCAATTCACATGTCAAAAACTCATTTACAGTGTAAAAACAGTGATTCAAAAGCCACTTTGTCAGATAGTGTTTAAAAGTATTATTAGGATGACGTTTAAAATACACATATTGTATGCGTTTCTTTTGCATAATGAATGACAAAACCTTACAAACTTTGACAACCACGGCACTGTTCTAAAAATATCTCATCTGTACTATGGTAATGGTACCGGCAGTTTGAGATGAAACACCGCAGCCGTCGGTCGCGTTTGTGAAAAAAAAAGCAAATATTTAGATACGTGTGTTGTGAAGTGTGATTTGATTTATGTGAGTACATTATTTTGAAGGAGTGAAATCAATATTTATGATCAATTAAGCTTTTACAAGTGCATTTTTTTTCTCTTCAACAGGTTTTACCTACTGGTACCTAACTTTTTTGAAAATAATCGAGTATTGTGGATAATTATATGAATTTAATACAGTTGAAAATGCACATAAGGAAAATAGTATCGATATAACAGATTGAGTTATTAACAGTTGTGTTAAATGTAATTTATTGTTTTCTATAAGTGCACAAAAAACATTTTACCTTCAATAGGTAACTTTTTATAAATAATCGAATATCATGCCAAGCGTGAATCAGACGCGCGCATCGAAGGGTCCGTTCCGCGTAGCTCACACTTGACGCTTGACGAAAAATTCAAAAGTAATATCATATTATATTATAATTTAAATAGTACATACAAGACAACATCTGTTGGGTAAGTAAGAAATAAAGTAAAGTTTTTAAAAGAGACGCTGATTAGTTAGCGACAACCAGCATATTTAGACCCGTTATTTTAAACTGTTTCTACTGTGTCTAGTTCCTTCTACCTCTTAACTAATAGAGGGGGCTGTAACTTATACTGCACATATAACTTCGACGACGCGCTAGCCTAGTTAGTTGGTAGTGACCCTGCTTACGAAGCTAGCGGTCCTGGGTTCAAATCCCGGTAAAGGCAGATATTTGTGTGATGAGTCATGGATGTTTTCTGTGTATTTATATTTAAGTATATAAGTATTTCTCTATATAAGTTTAACCATTTATTTCCAACAAAATCCAAAATTACAAATTACATCCACAACACAGGTTTCGTCAGGTACACAAACAAAGACACTTAACCACTAAAAGCCTTACTAAATACTACATGGGAAAAACTCAGCTGCAAGTTTGGTCACACACGCACACACACACACACACCCTAATTCCCCCCACGATTGACACCAAAAGTGCCGAAAACACTTGCAGCATTGCCCCGCTGTATGGCCAAAGAAATTTGTTGGACAAGGTATGTCCCGGATCGGGGGTCACAGCCCCTGTCCCTTAATCTGCGCTCTAGGTCCCTAACAAACCGCTTAGCTTCAGCACACCAAGCCCCACCCGTTTCAACCGCCACTGGCACAAAATCATATGCTGACTTCAGGCTCGAGTACTTATCGTGCTTGTGCCTCGCAGCACTTTCTGCCGCAGCTACCGCAGAACGCCCCGTACCACCGATATGACTAGGCGCAAAAGTGCTAACGCAAGTCGCATCCCACAGCAAGCTGCGACCCTTTGCCCACGGGACGAGCGTCAAACCGTCTGGCCTCTTCCCATCTGTCCGACTCAAACCCTGGGGCTCCAGAATGCATGGCACATTCGCCGACACCATTGCCCGTCGAATTATTTCATTTATGGCATGGTGTCGAGAAAATATAAGTATTTATATCGTTGTCTAGTACCCATAGCACAAGCATAGAGCTAAGTTTGGGACTAGGTCAATTGGTGTGACATTTGTCCCCTGATATTTATTTATTTATTTGTCCCCCCTGATATTTATATTTACTGCATTGTTGTTGTACTTAGGTTACATACTTAGGTGCGGTTTCCCACCGCGATGTTAACAGAAACAACGTTTAACATACATTTTGTTGCTAGCAGACAAGCCGATTGTGATTTTCTGACTTATGTTATCGCTTAAATTTAATCTAAGATAAGATCTTAAGATTCTGTCAGTGACAAAATACCTGAATATCACGGAATCCAGGGCTAGGGATTCTCGTGGGCAAACTTAGTGGCTTAATTATTCGCAAGGTGGCAACTCTGGGTTGACGGACCGATCTCAATGTTGTTGCAGGGCCGGGTTAACTGGAGCGCAACTGCCCGGGGCCTCCACAAGCTACATCATATATATACGAGTAGGTTAAGTTTAATTTATCAATAAGGTCTACTATCAAAAAATTTGAAAAAGAATTTTGAAAATTCGGAATTTTGTTTAATTCGGAATTGTGATACCCGTCAAAATTAATATAGTTATACCAACCAGAATAGAGCCCCTGACTTCTTTTGAACCGACTTCAAAAAAAGGAGGTTTTCAATTCATCAGTTTTTTTTTGGTAAGCTTTCGTGTACGCAGCTAGCCACCCGGATAGCCTTGTTGGTTTTGGCTCCGTCTCACAGTGGATCGAAATGAATAAAAAATGGACATGAGCATTTTTTTCTAAAAATCCTATTTTAAAAAATGCTTTTCGGTTGGAAATTATGTGAGAAATGAAAAATGTTATATAAAATTTTTCAAAATGAGGCTTATTTTAAGCAGAAAAAAATAAAATGTGTTTTTTTTGTATGAAACTAAAAAATAGGTATCTTTTTGTAAGAAAACCGTAACCGATCCCGCTTTCAAACCTTTAGAATATCATTGTCCTACTTTAGAACAGTAGAAAATAGTTAAAACCTTATCTCAGTAGGTGCCCGTTTTTTTTTTATAGTCCAATCAAAAGTCAGTAAATACAACATTTTTCTTAGTTATGTATTTTTTTATTTTCATGAAAAAAACGGTATATTCATAACAATTTAGTATAAAAATAAAATATTTATGACATTTTGATACAGATAAATACAAGTTTTTTCAAGAAAATGGTTCTAAATTACATTGAAATCGAAACATTTATTGCGATGGTTTTACTAACTATGATAGTAACAAAAAGTTAAAATATACTTGAAATCAACAATTACAAGTTATAAAAAAAATACATTGCATCTTAGATCTATTTTATTCACAACCTTCTTCTACACTTTCAAACATTTCTATATTTTCAGCGTCATCAGTGCTTATGTTTTCTATTATTAATAATTCCAAAGCTTTAGAAGAGAGGGTCTTCTTAGTCGCTTTACTTAACGGTGGCCTCAAAAAAGACAATCTTGTATCAGATGACACCAAAAAGAAGAAAGAAGGTGGTAAATAATAAAGATTTTTAAAAGGCATTTTTTTATTTACTTATGTCGTTATTGTTGATTTCAAGTATATTTTAGCTATTTGTTTACTATCAATAAAATCACCGCAATAAATGTTTTTATTTCAATGCAATTTTCTTATAAAAAATTGTATTTATCCTTAATAAAATGTCATTTATATTTTTTATACTAAATTGTTATGAATATACCGTTTTTTTAATGAAAATAAAAAATACATAACTAAGAAAAATGTAGTATTTACTGACTTTTGATTGGACTATAAAAAAAAAACGGGCACCTACTGAGATAAGGTTTTAACTATTTTCTACTGTTCTAAAGTAGGACAATGATATTCTAAAGGTTTGAAAGCGGGATCGGTTACGGTTTTCTTACAATAAGATACCTATTTTTTAGTTTCATAAAAAAAAAACACATTTTATTTTTTTCTGCTTAAAATAAGCCTCATGTTGAAAAATGTTATATAACATTTTTTATTCCTCACATAATTTCCAACCGAAAAGCATTTTTTAAAATAGGATTTTTAGAAAAATATGCGAATGTCCATTTTTTATTCATTTCGATCCACTGTGCGCCGTGATTACTTGAGATTGTACTCAAAGGATGGGATGCCGATCCATTGTTTAATGAGATACTTCACACGATTTCTGTCGTCCGTGAGTTCTTGAAGTTCTCCGCAACTGGAGGACAGCACGGCGCAGTGAGAGGTGCCCCTCGTGAGGAAAGCGGGCGCCGTCGGGGAGAGGTCGCGGGTCACCCCCAGCGCGTGCCACGGGTCGATGTCCCCGTTCGTGAACACCACGTTCGAGACGTTCGGCGTGGCCCCGCCATACGCTTGGTTGACATACGCGATTGCCTGGTCGAGTCTCTGCTCACTGAATGCTCCAAATAAATTTCTGCACACTTTAAAGAAATATTCCACAGGTTGTTCATAAGGTGCCACTCGTGTGCTCAAATTACTAGTTTGAAGATAGCCAAATTCGTTACAGACTTGGTACATCCACGGCATGTGTCGTGAAGGAGAAAACATGTTGTCAAACGAACAATCCCTGCAGTGTAGCGGCATTTCCATCATATCGTTTTCATTGCATTTCTGTTGGATTATTGATGCGTCATAATTCTGTACTCCTAGTAAGTTGTAGTAAATTATAAAGAAACAGGTTTGTTGATTTTCTTTTTTAGTCATATCGACTTCTCGGCAAATACCATGTTCCATTTTTAAATTTTCAATACCTTGTGAAGTTTGCAGCATCTCTCTGTATTTCGTTATCTTGTTATGAATATTCTGGAGGCAACCTGGCGTTCCGTATTGTTCATACACGTCGCCAGTGACATCAAGGTATTCATGGAAGTCTTTCTTCGCCAAAACAGGTGCGCTGGCGGCCAGTGCCGCGTCCACGAGGTCGGGGTAGCGGACGCGCATCCAGGCGGCGAGGTTACCCGCGTACGAGCCGCCTACTACTACTACCTTTGACGTTGCAAAATCAGGATTAGATTTAATCTCCCGTATCAGTTGAGCTACGTCCGCTAGTGCCTGCATGGAGTTCAAGTACCGGTAGTCTACCGGCGCCGGCATGAGCTGGCTCTCCCCGTAGTATCGGTGCTCCGACATATACATGGCTCCATTTGTCTCCCTTGCTAACTGCGTCACTATAGAACCTACAAATCGAGGATCAATATAACCAGCCATATCGTTAATTGAACCTTCTCCACCGATAAAAATTATAACAGGTCCGTTTGGTCTCCAGAGCTCGAGGTTCTTAAAATACCTCATTTCCCAGGTTCTTCGATCATTTGGAATACTGTGGTCGAATGGTTGAACGATCTTTCCAACAACATGGCGCAATACGGCGGCCGCGTGGTCAACGCCTATGTCATAATTAACACGAAGTAAACCAATTGGAAAACTGAGACTTGGATCTCGGGCGAGGGTCGAGCTTAGGAAGAGCAGGTTGATTGCACTTACTAAGTGCATGTTTGATTTGAAAGCCTCAGTTACCCGTTGCAGCCTTAATGCTTTCGAAAGGTTTTTTACAATGATACAATGGCCCTTTGAAGTCCATATTTATAGAGGTTGGATTAATAACTGTAGGATAAGTAGCCCCTCATATTTTATCAGAGTTATTTTAAATATGTGGAGTGCCTAACAATTTTGTGTAATATTACGGAAACCAACAATAAAGTTAGGCATTTGAATAGACTACACGTGTCAGAAGCAGTACACGTGTGATTTGTGGTTTGATTTTTACGTTTAACACCCAATTTTATTTAAAGATTTTAATTTTAATTTGTATTTACAAAAACTAATCCGCAACAAGCTTTGTCAAATGTACTTATGAAGAATCATCAGCAACATGCTTGTCAAGAGTTTATAATAGTTGATCAGCAAAAAATTTATTAGTTTGATCCCAATCACGTCTGGAGTCCCTCAAGGCTCTCATTCGGGTCTACTTCTACATAATCTTAACGTAAATGACGTCATTATTTGTTTCTTACATTTTGAACTATTGTTGTATCCTCGGCAACTGTCTGATGTTCCAGTGTATAAGTCAAGTATAATTATCTTAAATAATTACGTCTCCGGGTTATCACTGTACCAAACACATCGATCGGTTGAGGCGTTGAATTATGAAGACAGAATGAACTAACGAACACACTTGCGCATGTTAACAAAACTATAATTTGTTCAGTGCAGGATGATTCGTGTGACAGCTGTATTTCATTTAATTTGATAGAAAATCATACTTATGAGTATGAGATCTTTAGCTCTGACTTTGTAAAAGTAAACGGTCTATTTATTTATTGACTTGAGGTAGAAGAATTATAATATAAGGGTGAGTCCAACTAGGATCCGGAGTATTCTTTTCATTCCAATACGATCATCTATAGAACCAAAAAAAGTAATTTCATTAATTAAGAATCGTAGTACCATGTAGTACTTATCTAGTTATCTTATCTCAACATAATTTTAGAGTTAAAATAGTAAAGCATAAGGTTTGACTTTGATTGGCAGATAGGATATGTTTACAGACGAAGATTGATATCAAGAGACGCTGCGGTTCTCAAACCTATGAACCTTATAAATTATTTAACCAATATTGTTTCTACTAGAAAAACGTCTAGAGTCGTAAAGTTCCCAATTTTTCGAACTGGTTTGTTGATATTTTAAGAAATGTAATAACAATAGGCATAAAACTATAATTCAAAGCTTTGGTTGCTCAAAGTTTTTTCATAATCTATATTGTGAAACTCCTAGTTTTTACTATTGATTTTCCTAATAATACTCTGGATCTATGTAAGTCCAGAACTAAGGTATCTGTTTGTGACAAAATTTCATTCTAATTTGAACTTTCATCCTTTTATATTTCCTCTTACATCCATTTATATTATAAGGCATTTGGTGGGATGCCTTTAATATTTAAATTCACGAGCACAAAAACCACTTGATACCTAGTCTTTGAAGGACCTTTTGCAGGGTCCGTCAGGGTCGCTACCAAGATCGTGTCTTTTAATACTAGGTACCACTAAATGGTAGTGTTCGCATTGTTGCGTTCCGGTATCGGGATAAGATAACTAGATAACCGGTAAAATGACTGGCATTTAGGTACTTATATACAAATTTTATTTAACCTAAAATTACCCGCAATCAATCAATCAATCAATCGATCAATCAATCATTTATTTGCGAAAATACAGTCTTTAAATAGGTCTTACATTTTAATTTGTACATTGTATTCACCAACACGTAGGTATGCAATTTTTTTATAATAACCCTAATTAGTTTTGCTATAACATTAACATATTTTTATGCTACATTACTATATTTCATTAATAATTATATTTCAATTCAATTCACATGTCAAAAACTCATTTACAGTGTAAAAACCACACGATTCAGAAGCCACTTTGTCAGATAGTGTTTAAAAGTATTATTAGAATGACGTTTAATGTCATCAGGTAAATTATTATTTATTTATTTATTTATTTATTGCAATACATAAGTACAACCCTGTAAGGGCGTGGCAATTTTCTTAAAAGCTAAACATCAGTACTTATGAATAATATAATCTATTCAATAATACTTATTCATAACATAACATTACAACATCACAATTTCAGAAGTATTTTACATTAAATAAAATTTGTGTTTATGGCACTTAATTATATTTCTACGTATTTTTAACTACGTACCTAACAGCTTATATTATATTTTTTTATCTATCAGGAATTCCTCTAATTTTTTTAAGTTTGGTATAGAATGCTTTTAACGTAAGTTCCATTGTAATTTTTTTTGGTAGCTTGTTATATATTATAATAACTATACACATATTGTATGCGTTTCTTTTGCATAATGACAAAACCTTACAAACTTTGACAACCACGGCACTGTGCTAAAAATATCTCATCTGTATTATGGTAATGGTACCGGCAGTTTGAGATGAAACACCGCAGCCGTCGGTCGCGTTTGTGAAAAAAAAAACAAATATTTAGATACGTGTGTTGTGAAGTGTGATTTGATTTGTGTGAGTAGGTACGTTATTTTGAAGGAGTGAAATCAATAATTATTTATGATCAATTAAGCTTTTACAAGTGCATTTTTTTATCTTCAACAGGTATTACCTACTGGTCACTTTTTTGAAAATAATCGAGTATTGTGGATAATTATATGAATTTAATACAGTTGAAAATGCACATAAGGAAAATAGTATCGATATTACAGATTGAGATGTTAACAGTTGTTACACATTTGAGTTAAATGTAATTTATTGTTTTCTCTAAGTGCAAAAACATTTTACCTTCAATAGGTATAATAGGTAACTTTTTATAAATAATCGAATATCATGCCAAGCGGGGTACACTACATAATTCCGAAATGTCATAATTCCGAATTGATCAAAATTCCGAATTTTCATAATTCCGAACGAATTTTTTTGATAGAAGTCTTAACTTTTAGTTATCTATTATAATTATTATAATTCATCAGATTTTTTTTGGTAAACTTTCGTGTACGCAGCTTGCCACCCGGATAGCCTTGTTGGTTTTGGCTCTGCCTGCTTGCTTGCGAACGGTTCAGGTTCAATATTAGGTTATAAAAATTCGACTAGTAGTACCTACCTTGCAAACAATTGCACATCTTTATAATATTACCATGTATCTAGTATATCATCGTGTAGCATCCGTAACATAAGCCTTGAGATCAGTTTAGGGTTAAAGAAACAGCGACACGACTTACTACACTACCTCTGATTTGTAAAATAAGTGAAAAGAAAATAGACAACCCGGAGAAAAAGTTACAACACAAATATCTTTGTTTCCAAAATTAATTTCACACCCAGCCAATCCCAAACTAGGTGGTTTTATTTACACGAATTATTTTTCCAGTGACTGTGCGCCGTGATTAATTGAGATTGTACTCAAAGGATGGGATGCCGATCCATAGTTTAATGAAATACTTCACACGATTTCTGTCGTCCGTGAGTTCTTGAAGTTCTCCGCAACTGGAGAACAGCACGGCGCAGTGAGAGGTGCCCCTCGTGAGGAAAGCGCGCGCCGTCGGGGACAGGTCGCGGGTCACCCCCAGCGCGTGCCACGGGTCGATGTCCCCGTTCGTGAACACCACGTTCGAGACGTTCGGCGTGGCCCCGCCATACGCTTGGTTGACATTCGCGATGGTCTGGTCGAGTCTCTGCTCGCTGAATGCTCCAAATAAATTTCTGCACACTTTAAAGAAATATTCCACAGGTTGTTCATAAGGTGCCACTCGTGTGCTCAAATTACTAGTTTGAAGGTAGCCAAATTCGTTACAGACTTGGTACATCCACGGCATGTGTCGTGAAGGAGAAAACATGTTGTCAAACGAACAATCCCTGCAGTGTAGCGGCATTTCCATCATATCGTTTTCATTGCACTTCTGTTGGATTATTGATGCGTCATCATTCTGTACTCCTAGTAAGTTGTAGTAAATTATAAAGAAACAGGTTTGTTGATTTTCTTTTTTAGTCATATCGACTTCTCGGCAAATACCATATTCTATTTTTAAATTTTCAATACCTTGTGAAGTTTCCAGCATCTCATTGTATTTCCCTATCTTGTTATGAATATTCTGGAGGCAACCTGGCGTTCCGTATTGTTCAAACACGTCGCCAGTGACATCAAGGTATTCATGGAAGTCTTTCTTCGCCAAAACAGGTGCGCTGGCGGCCAGTGCCGCGTCCACGAGGTCGGGGTAGCGGACGCGCATCCAGGCGGCGAGCATTCCCGCGTACGAGCCGCCTATTACTACTACCTTCGACGCTGCGAAATCAGGATTAGATTTAATCTCCCGTATCAGTTGAGCTACGTCCGCTAGTGCCTGCATGGAGTTCAAGTACCGGTAGTCTACCGGCGCCGGCATGAGCTGGCTCTCCCCGTAGTATCGGTGCTCCGACATATACATAGCTCCATTTGTCTCGCTTGCTAACTGCGTCACTATAGAATCATTAAATTGAGGATCAATATAACCACCCTGTCCGTTAATTGAACCTTCTCCACCGATAAAAATTATAACAGGTCCGTTTGGTCTCCAGAGCTCGAGGTTCTTAAAATACCTCATTTCCCAGGTTCTTCGATCATTTGGAATACTGTGGTCGAATGGTTGAACGATCTTTCCAACAACATGGCGCAATACGGCGGCTGCGTGGTCAACGCCTATGTTATAATTAACACGAAGTAAACCAAATGGAAAACTGAGACTTGGATCTCGGGCGAGGGTCGAGCTTAGGAAGAGCAGGTTGATTGCACTTACTAAGTGCATGTTTGGAAGCCTCAGTTACCCGTTGCAGCCTTAATGCTTTCGAAAGGTTTTTTACAATGATACAATGGCCCTTTGAAGTCCATATTTATAGAGGTTTGCATTAATAACTGTAGGATAAGTAGCCCCTCATATTTTATCAGAGTTATTTCAAATTTGTGGAGTGCCTCACATTTTTGTGTAATATTACGGTAACCAACAATAAAGTTAGGCATTTGAATAGACTACACGTGTCAGAAGCAGTACACGTGTGATTTGTGGTTTGATTTTTACGTTTAACACCCTATTTTATCTAAGATTTTAATTTTAATTTGTACTTAAAAAAAATACAATATAAAACTTAAAACTAACACCCAGGTGACAGAACAGTGTGGTCCTGTTCTGCCAAAATTGGCATCTTGGTTGCTGCCGGTAGCTTGCCCCGAAACCGCCGGGACACAACACCTTTCGGTCAAAAGTATTTGCTTACCTATAAACGGATTCAGCAAGTCAACTAGGAGTATTAGTAGCTAGTAGTGCGACTATGGCATACACCTGTAAGTTATTTCTGTAAGTTTTGGGATGCAACTATGGGCAAGAGTGAGTGGCAAATATCTGTAACTCTCTCTTGCATATAGCTTTGTTTCAAACTTACAGATGTAATGCTGGCCTATTTTTTTGTACGTTCACGTCTGTTTGGACTTCATAAGCTTGATAACCCGTGGTCTACGCGTGACGTGCTAAGTAAAAAACTCAGCAATTTCATGATTTTTCAGGGATCCTACTTATTACTTAGCCTAAGCTTTTCGTCCCCCCGTCCGTCCGTCAGTCCTACCCTCTGTCTGTCTGGTTGCCGGCTTAGTATAGTACACACTCCATGTCTTCCCGTGGAAGTCGTAAGAGGCACCTTAGGGAATAAAGGCTTGTAGTATTGTTGGGCGATGGGCTTGCAACCTGACACTAATATGCACATGGTGAACATCAAAGACATTAAATGTATAGTAGTAATAGACGGGGCATAGCGAACAAAAAAGTGATGCAAAACTTGTTACCTCGAGGTAACAAGTTGTACGTCGTTTAGTCTACTTTGACACGCCCGTCATAGATGGCATCCATGATGCTTATGATCAAAGCTTTTCTATGAAAATGTCTCTGATGCCCACTCTATTACCTATAATATTAAATCTCTTTGGTGAACATCTTAGCCTGATTGTGCAAAATGTGGTTACAGAATTATCAACAGGAATTATCAATGAAGGCGTGAAGGTATGTATGTATGTATATGTTTTTATTATTACGACGGATTTACTAACAAAATGAAAGCAAGTGAAATAATAAAGGGGGACTGAACAAGAAAAAAAAACATATTTTTAATTTTGTTGTTCCCTTATTGTAGAAACGGTAAAACATACAAGAGTCAAATTCGATAAACAATTCGAAAACCAACAACTACTAAAAATGGTCAAGTGTGAGTTGGGCTCGCGCTAATTCGATTCGAAATAGAATTCCAATCGGAACCCTCGGTGCGCGAGTCCGAGTCTCATTTGACCGGAAGCACCGGTGGTAATGCTTTTTGACATTCATAGGTGCATTATATTATGCCTAAATTGAAGAATAAAGAACTATGACTTTGACTTTGACTTTGCACCTGTCGTCTACGTGTTTATACTCGAAAATCTAATTAAAGATCATAATCCTAACCTCAATGTGATTACTGCGTTTTGGTTTAAGTGTAGATATTTTTATCAATAAAACTTACCGAAAAATTACTGGTTACACGAGTTCTCATTCATGTTTTTATAAAATAATGTTAAAATAACGAAATAATCAAGATGGGAACTGTAAAATTTTGGTCTTGAATTAGATTTTCGAGTAAAGTAAAAAATTATAACGAAACGCGTAGACGCCGCCAGGTGCTTATCAAGCTTATCATTTCCAGACACGCGAGAACGTACAATAAGAGATAGAACCACTATCAGTAGGTACTCCTAGACGACTCGCTACATTCGTTTACTTATGCTAAGCAAATAATTATATAATGGAACATACGGCACGAACACGCGAACTCTTTGGCGCAAACAATTCTAAGAAACTTTGCAAAGAACGACCGCTTAAATACCTAAGAACATTCATCTATATATATAAAAGGCAAACCTGACTGACTTATATATCAACGCACACCCGAAACTACTGTACCTAGAAACTTGAAATTTGGTACAGGGGTTCCTTTCATGATGTAAGTGAGCACTAAGAAAGGATTTTCCGAAAATCGACCCCCAACGGGAAGAAATGGGGAGAGTAGCGGGAAACTAATTCTACGCGTACGAAGTCGCGGGCGTCGTCTATAGAAAAATATAACGCGAAAAAAAACCACTTTTTACTGCCGAAAATAGTAAATGATCACCAAAACTAACCTTTTTTTTTCGCTGGGGAAATGCATTTACGCATACCACCCAGGTCCAGGGGGACCTGGAGTGGTTATGTGGGACTCATCAACCAAGAGCGGCCGGAATACCCACTAAAAACCCAGCGGTAAACCATCTGCGTCCTTCGGGGAGGTGCCACGCGACCAACCAAAACTAACCTAACCTAACCTAACCTAACCTAACCTAACCTAATTTGGTGATCGTTTACAAATTTTGGTGCTCATTGTAGTATTTGTTGCCTTTTCAAAATGTCAAATTATGTTTCTATCAGTTTCGAACGGTCAGAACCCCAAATTCTTTTGAACGTTTTCAATAGCTAGGTACTACCAATTCTATTATCCTTTCTTAGTTTTTTACTTACTGCAATACTGTTGTGAAACGAACAGTCTACTTTAAGCAAATATGTAACTGTTTGAGTAATTTGTGATAATGTCAATACTGTTAGTTCTAAGACATTTCTGTGTTATTTTCTGTCCCTCGACGCGTGTCGTGTATCTTCTGGTTTTATTAGATAATAGTAGTTGACGTGACGGTTGCACAATGCCAATTACGCAGAGTCGCGTACAATACTTTATCTACACACATATTATAAGTACTCTAAGACGGGTTCAGAAGCCGAAGTAGTAGGTGACAGCGATGACAGCTGTAACGTAATTTCATTACGTTATCGAATATTGTAAGGTAATGAGATCCAAATTTGGAACATGTTCCAAAATTAACAGCTGTTATCGCTGTCAACTACTACCACAGGTAATGCTGGTCATTGCCTACGGGTTTTGAACGCATAATAGAGGACTTAGGATAAGTATGTGTGTAGATAAAATACTAATATTCCTATTTAATATAATACAATTAAAAGTTAAAACTAAACTTATTTAAATTAAAATAAAAACTAAGCTACTCAAATATTAAAGACGTAAATAATAATCACCACTATAAAAAGAACACCCCGTCTAGCAGGTCCGCTCGCGGCATGGTCCCTATGACACTGGCTGCGTTACCTCTCTGGATAGCTAGTCCAATCCTTTGGGAGAGGTAAGCACCAGCTCTAGGATCTCCGGAGGAGTCTATGAGCCGGGATGACAGGGCCTTAATAAAACTTTTCATATTCATAATATTCCTTGTTTGCCGAAAGTGACATTAAAAAAATAACAAACAAAATACCGAAAATGGCTTAGTGGATAAACTATTCTTTATAAATAATTAATTATCGAATATAAAAATTTAGGGCCTGTTTCACAATCGTCAAGTAAAGCATATCTGACACATAAATTTAGCCTTTTCCTTTTCTTACACTTGAACATAGACAAGGAGACAGCTAACTTTAACTGGCACATAAATTTACTTGTCGATTGTGAAACAGGCCCTTAGAATTAGGAATTTTATTACAATAACAATATCCGATGGACAACAATAATACCGAAGCGCCAAACAAAAAAACAACAAATACAACAACAAAAAATAATTGAAAGCAAATTAAAGTACATACTTACAAAAATAATATTTAATAATTGTAACATAAACATGTTATGCACCTTAAACTAGTGGGACAAGGTAGATTATAGTATAGCAAGTCCTATAAATTACCGATGTTCAAGTGGAAACCTTCAAGGTCTCCATTTAGGTCGAACTTGATGATAATGTAATGAATGACAAAGAAAATCAAATCTTGTTTCCATCCGTTCATACTTGTACAGAAAGTACAAAAAATCTGGAAAATATATTAAACGAAAGTAGCTACTTATTATAACGAATTTGAGAGGAAAACTATCACGACTAAGCACACTTGATTTGTTCTATACAGGCGACTAAGAGCCGAGTTCACCAACCAATTTAACACACAGTTAAGTCTTAATCAGCTGTTAGTCAATACATTTGACAACCGTTAAACCGCTAACCGTCCGTTTATTTGTTGGTGAACACTGCACTAAAGTGTTTATACCTACCTACTAAAAATTATCATATCGTCAATGTATTGAAGACAACAATGACGGCGGTTGAAACGCCCGAATATTCACCCAAATAGGATCCACTTGGTGCATCTTACATTTGCTCGAGTTCTGAATAATTTAGTTCTAATATTGAACGCGTATAAACTGTTCGTAGCGATAACGATTCTAATTTTGTGATTGCATTAGAATCACTTAAAGATAAGCGTATCCTGAAAACCCTGCTATAAGTATAGGTAATCAAATCAAATGAAATCAAATGTGTTTATTGCATTATCAAGTCATCATGTAAGTAGATATTATTGCCAGCCGGGCATTTCTTAACTACATCGACCTTCTATCTTTGTGATCCTATTACTTACTTTGGCTTAAAATTTTAGATTATAGTCTGTGTCAATTGAAATTGCCAAAGATGTAACCAAATTAGTACTGTTTGACACATAACCTCAAACATTCATCAAGCGTGTTTTTATTATAAATAACGTTTAATTAATATATATTTAATCTTAAACTTAATGTGAAAGTAAAAATCAAGTGTATACATCATTGCTAAGACCTCACTTGATCTTTAAAAGCACGTGATCATCGAGTAATAATGGTAAATTGGTTTGTTTGGTTGTGTTTACATCTTTGCCAAATTCAATAGGCACAGACTATAGCTACATATGTTGGTAATTTGTACAATTTAACCCGTCACAATATCGAATGAATGTGGAAGAAGCGAAAGAGATTTGTCTGTCAGGATCGTAGCAGGTGGGAAGAAGTGGTCTGTGCCTACCCCTCTGCGAAACAGGCGTGATTTAATGTATGTGTGTACAATATCGAATTTTTGTTTTCGCTGTTACATTTATCATTTATCCGAAAATTCATTAACTAAGTAAGAAATGCAATTATCTGAATTAATTCACGTATATCCTATAGGTTAGGTTAGGTTTGTTAGGAAAGTTTACACAACTATGCCAAATTTCAAGTTGATAGCATTTATAGTTGCCGAGAAAACCTGCTGTGATATACAGACAGACAGACAGACAGACAGACGGATGGACGGACGGACGGACGGACGGACGGACGGACGGACGGACGGACGGACGGACGGACACACAGCGACAGCGCTACGTCATGTAAATAACGAGACACTTATAGCATACTGGCTGTTGCCTGCAGCTCTGACCGCGTACACGTCGTTTATCACTGTTCCCTCTGAAACTGTACAATTTTTTGAAATAAGAATCATCCGTTGTCCATCGTCAAGATTCAAGCTACCTCAAACCTCAATACAAAATTACAATAAAATTGATTCAGCGGTTCGCTGTGAAAGAGTAACAAACGAACAAACAGAGCTGCTTTCGCTGCGACTTCGTCCGCGTAGAATTAATTATTCGCCATTCCATGGCCAGTGTTTTTTCTCCGGGACAAAAGCCTATGAAGCTATCTCCATTCCAAATTTCAGCCTCTACTGATCAGCCTCAACATATTAAAATTACTAACTCACACACACAAACCTACAAACTTTGGTATTTATAATTGTAGTATGATTGATTACCTATTAAGTCTATTCATACAGACGCGTAACACACGCAGTGGTGAGATAACGAACTGGGACGTTATTCTCGCTTGTTCGCGATCATTGACCGTTCCGTTTTCGTCCATGAAAGAAAGAAAGAAAGAAAGAAAGAAAAAACATTTATTTGCTTACATCTAACACAAGTACAGATAAGTAAATTAACAAACAAAAACAAAAAACAAAACATCTGCGCCTCTATTCCCGACGGTAAAAACGATATCGTAGTTGACCTGTTATGGTATTGTTATGACGTCAGACGCCATTACTGTCAAGTAAATAAGAGCTATCAAAACGGTGACAATACGATAACAGACCAAAAACGATATTGTTTTTACCGTGTTGAATAGAGGCCCTGATATCGTAAAATATAACGCCAAAAAAACACTTTTTACTTCCGAAAATAGCAAATGATCACCAAAAACGAACCTAACCTAACCTAACGTAATGTGGTGCTCGTTTACTAATTTCGGTGCTCATTATATTTATTGCCTTATTTAAAACCGTCTTTAAAAACCGAGCAGTATGTGTTTTGATTTTTGATACGAGCTCTAATGCTGACTTAACGATGCCTGAATTCGGGTTGGCTCCACCTTCCGTCTCTCCCTTCATATCGACTGCAAACCCTACACTCCTATCCTCTACTTGGCTCTCCGGTATCTCGGGCAGGTGCGTTGCTGCCTGCGGCGGTCGGAGATGGTTGGTGCAGCAAAGGCGACGAAGCTCGCCTGCCCTAATCGGTTTAGTATTGGTGGCTGGTCGGTGCGGGTTAAGGTTCTCGTGCTCTGCCGGCTATACGCTACTTCTACCGGACCGAGTGGGGGCGGGCGTGCTTTTCCCCGCTAGCCTAATCTAAGGCCCCGTTCTCACGAGCGCTTTTTCAACGCGCGTTAAAAAAACGTTGAAATGACACAAATTGATAACCATGTGTTTATTCACACGAAGGCGGTTTTAAAGCGCGGCGCTTTTTTATCGAACACTGTTCGATTTTCGACGTTGGGCGTTGGACGTTAAATTGAATTGAGCTTACGGAACTCCGTGTTTGTGTTCTAACGCGACGCTTTTTAAGCGCTCGTGAGAACGGGGCCTAACATCTCCTCTCCGTCGCTGTCAGCGCGTACGGGTCCTTGCAGCAGAACTGCTGGCTGGAGATGTCACCAGAACAGAACAGAACAGAAGAGAACAGAGTACCACTTATATGAGACCGTACGGATCGCTAACACTACTGACACATGCCGCATCCACATGCTTGGTTTTAGCCATAAACACTGCGGGACCCAACTATATGTTAAAGTGAGCACGATGTTTTTCTATCTCACTCAAACGTACAGTTGCGTCCTGCAGTGTTTGTGGCAAGCACCAAGCATGTGGATGCGGCTTAACGGCAGTTAATCACGATTAAGTCTTTCCTTAGTTACGATTTTTATAGGTACACGAGTTTGAAAATGGAACGACTTAATTATTTTTCTAATGTCTTTGAGTACGACGGCAAGAGTCTCAGACCTCACTTACCACCTGGTGGCCGTGCCCTCGTACTAAATAAATATATTCTTTCCAGAAGTCAACATGAAGCTCATCATCCTCTCCATAATTCTGTCGGTACTGTCGGCTACCAGCGGCTACAAGATCTTGGTGGTGTTCCCAGTGCCCTCCAAGAGCCACAACAACCTGGGCAGGGGGCTCGCCGGGGCGCTGTTGAAAGCTGGTCATGAGGTAATCAGGAGGTGAAGGTAGGCAAGCCCTACCGACCAGATTTACCAGCTTATTCATAGTTTTTAGGATTTCGGGAGGCCGTCCGAACAGAGTGAGAGAGATCTTGGTCACTGGAACAGTAACTGACTCAAGCACTTGCTCAATCAAAATCAACCAACTCATTATTGTGGCGTTGACCAACCTCTTTGCCGCCTACGAGTGTTACCTACACCCGTATTCACAAAGGTGACTATGAGGTCTCACAGTGCTCACGAACGCACAGGGTGGTTCAAATCGTCTCATAAACAAAAGGTCGGTCAAAAAGGACAAATCACAAAGCTGTATTGAACGCAGTGCGTTTACTCAGTGAAGGAACCTTAAGTATTGTTTGTGAATACGGGTGTTAAGTAGTCAAGGTTACAGTAATATTTTGGTGGCATGCTATCTGATACTCAACGATACAAAACGACTTCCGAAAGCGACCCTAAAATTCAATCGGACTAAGTTATTGTAGTCATATTTATCGAGGTTAATACTAGTAGTATGAACCTCATATAAGTATATGAGGTTCATACTCTTGGATCGATTTTTTTTATTTATTTACATTTTATGAAAATATAAATGCTAATATACCTAATAAAATTATAATAATATAATATAGTTATAACAGTTCTATATTTAAAAAAAAATGGTTTAAATTTATAATATCATATCATTTCATTTGTTTGTCGTTATTGTTTGTTATAGTTTTAATTTTTATAAGGCGTGTACACCTGTAAGGGTAGGGTTAAGTGAAACATAATTATAAGCGAATGTACCTGCAAACTGTAACCTTAATCTATACGCAATAAATTTCATTTCATTTCGATCGGGTCTTCAGTGATTTTCGACAAAAAACCCAATTATAGTAGACATAGGTACACGTGTATAATTATGTCAAAAAATTAAAGATAATGTAAAGAGACATTTACATTTAATTTCTACATAAATAAAAAACTACTTTGGCAAACGTATCATCTTACAAATTTTTCTCGCGAATTCCTATTCAAACCCTACAACAATGTCAGTCTAGCCACCACAAAAAAGGTGCTGAAATTTTGCGAAATGATACGTTTGTCAAATAATGTTTTGTAAACTATTAGTGATCCGAGGTTGGAAACTAGCCGACTTGGTAACACCTCTGCCAGGAAATCCTAGTCTTTTATAACAGTAATTAATTGGTAATTATGTATGTCTTCAGGTGACGTATGCAAGTCCCTACCCGGATAAAAAAGCAGAGAAGGGCCTCACTTTCATTGAAATAAAAGAACCTCTGGAGTTATTGAAAGGTAAGATGTTAATTTTATATACCTTAAGAGACCAAAGTAATTGGGTTTTTCCTCTAAAAACAAAGCGATAATTTACTTCAGCCGAAAACTATATTCAAACCGCGACTTACTTCGGGTTAAAATTTGACATTTGCCCATACAAAATGTGTAAATTTTTTATCCGAAGTAAATCTATCTATCCGCGGTTTGAAAAAAGGGTACGGGCATTCATGTTTTTTTAGGGTTCCGTACCCAAAGGGACCGCAACGGAACCTTATTAATATGCCCACGCTGTTCGTCCGTCCGTCCGTCCTAACTTTAAAGAGCTGCATCTTTTGAACCGTAATAGAATATGTATTAACTTATTAGGGCTGAATGCAGGGGGTCCCCATACAAGGAGAGTATTTATTAAAAAAAAAAATTTTAGTTGTATTGTAAAAACCGTAAAACAAAAGTAACATTTGGTATGATTATAGCACAAACACTGAAAAAAAAAATTACTAAAAAAATCTCAATCTCGCGCTGATTCGATTCAAAATCAAATTCAAATCGGAATATAATAATATCTACTGGGCGGCGGTATGGAACCCTCGGTGCGCGAGTCCGACTCGCACTTGACAGGTTTTTAATGTTTTTCCGCAGTGGTCGACCCTCTCGAAGTCCGGGACTGGGACATACAACAGCTGAATGCTTTCGGCCAGAACATCTCCCTCACGGCCGCCTCCAACCCCGCGCTGCGAGCGGCTCTGGTCCACCAGAAGTTCGACGCCGTCGTCACTGAGAAGTTCTTCTCCGATCTGCAGGCTGGGTAAGTTCGTTTTTCTTTGGCATGCAAAAGTTCAAAAGCACGCATCCACAACCTGATGACAACATAGATCGGTTACCCGAACTGACTAATTCCACGTAGCAAACTTTCCATTCGCATTTTTCCCCATTTTATTTTTCTCCAATCGCATTTCTTGCCATTTCTTTTTTTACCAATAGCATATTTTCCATTTTGGTTTTTCCCCACTTGCATGTTTTCTCAATTCAAAATCAATTTCACTAAGTCGACAGAGCTCCGCTGTGGCGGAGCTCCTTTTTCTTCGGACCTTCGGTTTAGCTTATGTTAGTTTTGACATAAGCTAAACTTATCTACCTATTTCGACTTAATTACAATGTGAAATTTTGCGAGTGGGGAAAATCCTAAATGGAAAATATGCGATTGCTAAAAATTTAAATTGGGAAACAATGCGACTAGAATGTTTGCTACACGGAATTAATCAGTTTGAGGAACCGATCTAACTATTCAACCTGGACGGGTAGCACAAGTTGTATTTTCTCGCTTGTCGCTCAGTGTGTCTCTATCGTTACTTACTAGATAGAAAGGGAGATCCGAGCGACAAACAAGTCGCGGGCAACTTGTGCTAGCCGCACTGATGGTAAACCCATTGACAGTTCACTAAGATTTTTCTTACATTACTAATATGTTTATCAAACTACAGAGAGAAATGTGGACTAAAAGAAGATGTAGTGACTAAGATTGAAAACGGCATGCTTCGATGGTTCGGTCATTTGGAAAGGATGGATGAAAGAAGATTGACGAAAGAGATATACAGAGCGAAAGTGAGTGGAAGGGTCGGAAGGAGTCGCCCTAGGCGTACTTTTTCGAATCAAATCGGAGAAATACTGGAAAATTGGCGAATTTTAAGTAACCGAAACCTGGCAATCTCAAATTTGCAACCCTAAGACTACAAATGCGTTGCCAACCGTAAGGACTAAGATGGAATGCTATTAAACTTATCATCCATTAGTTGTTATCCCCACACTAAAAGACACAATGCGAACACTGCTACTTAGTGGTGGGTTAATGGATAAGGTAGGTACCGACATATGAGCACCACCACCTTCATAGCACCATATCATTAGATCATTACCATTGTAGAGACACTGGCGACATCCTGTGTCAAGTATAAGACGACTATCTTCGACAGCGCCTCCAGTGTCAGATAGCGTAACTAATTCTGACAGCGTAACAAAACAATAGCACTTTGTTTTCTTACAACTGCCTGCCCTACGAACTGAGGGCTTATTGTCTAACGCACTCGCAATCACGATCGTTTTCTGCATACAAAATGAAAACAATGCTCCACTTTGAAACCGGTTGCGATTGCGAGTGCGTTATACAGTCAAGCTCATGACGAGCGAAATAATACAGACTCGCGGCGCAGATTTAAGGTGCATTCTGCCTCGTTACGAGCGCCCCCACAATCGATCAGAATCATTCTGAGTAGGTTTAAATTCGCATGTTTGCTGTCACAAAGTGTTCCTTCTGTACTTGTACTATTACTTATTCTGTGCCCATGTATATTATTGTCTTCTTATATTTATTTAATATTATTCACAGTTTCGCAGCAGTCCAACAAGTGCCTTGGATCCTGCTCTCCGGCACGGTGATGCACGCGGTGATCGAAGCCATGGTGGACGACGTCAGATCCACCGCCCTCGTCCCGCACATAATGAGCGACTATGACATCCCGATGACGCTGTGGCAGCGGTTGGCCAACACGTTCGTCATCGGGATGATGATGATTGGAGGGTGGTGAGTCAATTGAAACTTTTGCAGTGAGGGAAAATTAAGTGGTGAGCTTGACGAGAGTTAGGGCCATCAATACAGTGATTTAGGCTGTGATTTAGGCTGAGAACCGTTTCGGGACACTTCTAGTTACAGTTTTCTAATCCATAACGTTTTTTATTACCAGTAATATTTTTGTTTGTTGTACAATAAAGTGTTTTGTATTGTATTGTATTGTCAATGTCGGATAGGCAAGCAGCCAAGACCAGTTAAGAGACTTAAATAAGAATTGGACAATAGTTCATCGATGGTACCATGTAATGCTTCAACGTACGAAATTGCAACTATAAACTGTAGTGGCGCAGTGCAAGTAAAACTTTTGGTGCCGATAACGTCAAAATGATGAAATTTGATCTCAAGGAACGGTGGTCTTATAATGACTCGGTTATTTTTGCTACTGTCCATCTAAATTTCAGTATCAATGAACTCAAAAAGTTTTATAAGATATAGTTTATACAGAACCAGTTCCGCCATACCCGGACCAAATTTCAACTTTTCATTACTAGTCTTTCATTTTTCATGATGCAAATTGACGTCACCGGCACCAAGAAATCTTTGTCAGCACTAAAATCAGATAAATAGTCAATATTACCCAAATAAAATAAACCCGGGGGACTAATATGGCTGCATTTATCGCGGGACAAAATGTGGATAAAACATCTCTCACTTTTTGGCACGTATATAAGTACGAGAGTGACAGATGCTTTATCCAGTTTTTTCACGCGATAAACGCAACCATACTAGAGCCGCTCGGCTGTACTCTTTCAGGCTGGACGTGGCGCCTAACGAAGCCCACTACAACAGAGTCTTCGGACCCATGGCGAAGGAGAGAGGCGTCGTCCTTCCCCCCTTCTCCGAAGCGATATACGATATCTCCATCCTGCTTGTGAACTCGCATCCCTCTCTGGCACCAGCACAGAGCTTACCTCCAAACGTAGTGGATATAGCTGGGTATCACATTGAAGAACACCACGCACCTCTACCGAAGGTAGGTACATACTTAATAATATAAAAATTGCTTTTGCGCTATTCCCTTGAGATCAATAAACATTTCAGGGATATAGTTTGTCCCTTTGCTAGGTTCTAAGACATTTACAAAATAAATTTCGTCAAAATCGGTCCAGCGGTTAAAAGTGGAACATACAGGCAGACAGAAATCATTTTTAGTGTTCCGTACCAAATACTGAAAAATGGAACCCTTATTAAGATGACTTTGTTGTCCATCGGTCCGCAATGTTGACAATACGATAGCAGTCAAAAAAATACCAAAGTTTTATCGAGTTGTATGGAGACCCAGATCCATCAGCCCAATGGAACCCTGACTCACCATAGAACGGTGTAACAGTGACATTATAAAACAGTTTGTTTGATATTTCTTACGACTTGAATCATAACGTCACTGTGACACAGTTCTATGGTGGGTCAGGGTTCCATTGGCCTGATAGTAACTCAAATTAAATCAGTGCCCGAAAAACAAACTTAGTAAGTGAGTGATGATTATGTAATGTGTCATTCTTCTTCAGGATCTCCAAGACCTTCTGGACAAGTCTACGCAAGGCGTGGTCTACTTCAGCATGGGCTCAGTTGTCCAGGCTTCAAGTCTTCCCATGCACACCCGGAAGGACCTCATCAAGATCCTTGGTGAACTGCCCTACACCGTGCTGTGGAAATTCGAGGAGCCGCTTGAGGGTCTGCCGAAGAACGTCCACGTCAGAGCCTGGATGCCGCAGCCGGCCATATTAGGTTGGTTAGTTTTATTTGACCAGTGGTGGGTGCAACTTTATCTGGGCCTCTATTCTACTGGGTAAAACAATTGCTTTGGACGTGTAATGGTATTTTTATTAACTCAGCCGCTATTACTGTCAATTTAAATAACGTTGATAAAACAGTAGAATATGTAAGTAATATAGAATACTCGTACGAGATGTTTTCTCTGTTAATTTAAGAAAGTAATGTTAATGAAAAAGACCATATCACAGCAGAGCATTGTTTCAAAGTCAGAGCATTTTTCTGATTAAGGGGCCGCTTTTACCATCTTTTACTGAGCTTTTTCTTATAAATCAAATGATCCTAGTTACGAATTACATATACATCAAAAACAACATGTGGGTCAGGGCATTTAAATATTAAGCGTAAGGGTGCGGCTCCACTGAGGCGGAGACGAGCGGAGCGGAGCGGAGCTGTGCCAATATTAACCAATACAAGGCGCATGCGGTCACGTCGAGCGGCCCTTTCGCACGTTAGTTGAGATTCTATTGGTTAATATTGGCACAGCTCCGCTCCACTCCACTCATCTCTGCCTCAGTGGAGCTGCAGCCTTAAGGTGAACTTATCCCTATCAGTGTTTTTTCCATCTAACCTCAAGAGTGTTTATTAACCTTTTGCATAACCAACTTTCTACAAAAACCTTTTTCATTAGGTACCAATTCTTCAACTTTTCCAGCACACCCAAACACCAGGCTGTTCATCACGCACGGCGGCCTGCTCAGCACGCTGGAAGCCATCCAGGCCGGCGTGCCGCTGCTGGCCGTGCCGGTGTTCGGGGACCAGCCCAGCAATGCACGCCGCGCCGCGCGCGCCGGGTACGCCGTCGCGGTGCCCTACGCGGACGACATGGGGGGCCGGCTGAGGGAGGGGCTGAAGGAGGTGCTGGGGAATCATAGGTGAGTTCACAGAACAGAAAAAACAGTAGAAGTGACAAGTGGGCGTGTAACGTGTGGCATGGTTATGCGGAGTTCCGCGCAACCTGCCATACCGCGCCGCGATCGCTTATTTCGATATTTCGATATTTCTAAAATAGGAAATAAATCTAGAAGCATGCTATTGCTATATTATGCTATTTTAGAATGTAAAAACGATAGCGGCACCAAAAACATTTTGCATGGTAGCGTGTTGTTTTTATGATAGTTTATTGGCGACAACAGGTCTGATACTAAGCGAAGCTCATGCCACTTCCACTGTTTTTTCTATTGCGTGGGTGAGTTACTACTGATGAGAAGGTTTAAATTATGAACGGCAATCAATGACAAGTTCCACGCAGTGAAAGTGACAGAGCTATATGGCTATCACAACTCTTTCTCGTCACTGTTTTGAGTATGGCAGACTTTAGAAGTTCATAGCATAATACAGCCAGTAAGAAGAGCTCCGAGCGGCTAGTGGAGGGGATATGTTTGAACATGTTGTCTACTGACAAACCAATAGCGAGGCAGCAAAGTGGAGCGGTTTACACTCCCCCCTCGTCGCCCCCACCAATTTGGTCCGTAATATGCTCACTGCGCAGGTAGGTCGCTCAGGGCTCTTTTTACGTGTGTCGACTTGTAATTTATCTCACTTATATGTTAAGCCACTTAACAAGTACGTCGACCAACTAGTCGAAGTTTCAGCCTTGATAGACTCACAAACAACTCGTTACATTAGTGACGAAGAAGTCTCATTAGAGTCGTTAGTTTGATGATTGCGTTTAGGTACCGTACCTATTCATTCATGGCTTCCTCAAAATATTTTCTCAACTGATGAATAGGCAACTTCTTTTGGTCAAAACATTTTGACTGATCACTTGTAGCTTCCAACCTTATAGTAGTAGAATTGTCCCACCTCCTAGACCATATACCTATAATACTGGAACTGGAAAAAAATATGACGTGATAATATACATTTCAGCTATTACAACAAGGCGAAGTTCCTGTCCCGTATCTTCAACAACCGCCCCGTGCCCGCCAGCAAGCTGATAGCGCACTACGTGGAGCTGGCCATCGAGACCAAGGGTAAGTCTAGAGTCTTGTTCTAACAAAGTGCCAGCTCCATCTAGTGGCTCCTCGCTGAAAATTGTTTGATAGGAATGGAAGGCTGCATGATTTACATTACAATGAAGATGGATGGATGGATGGCATATTAGCTCAAAACTCTAGAGGTTTCCACTGTCTCCTTCAAGAGTATTCTTCGTTGATTCTTCGAGCGGTGTGGATGTCAAACCGAGTTCACTTGTTTTTCGCAAACGAGTGCATGGCGCGCTATCGCATTTTATGCTTATTTTCGAAAAATATTTGATACAGTGGCTCACGTCGTGTGCAGCGTCCGAATTCAGCTTTCAAGTTAATCTTAGTTAACTTCAAGTAGACCTACAACCCTACTACCACTCATCAGCTTGTTAGTGATTGATTGAATTTATTGTTTAAATACACGTCTAATGCCCGCTTTCACTCTTAAACGATTCCTTATTACTATAAGTAATGGACTGCTGTAGTTGAACATAGGAATAAGTGACTTAATAAGTAACGTTTCCATTTTCAGGGGCCTACCACCTCCGATCGATCTCTCGCTTCTACAAGTGGTACGAGCGCTACATGCTGGACCAACTAGCCGTCATTATCGTAACCTTTTATCTCATCATCAAGTTCGTAAGATTTGGAATACAGAGGGCGCTGAAATCAATAACGGGAAAACAGAAGAAACATTAAGGGCACTATTATATTCGCGTGGTAAATGTAATTCGCATAATACATGTTGTAAGTGTAGAATGTACATGTTGAAAATATAGAAATTTTGTTACAAAAATATTTTTTATTTTTATTCTACGTAAGTATATGCATTCCTGCCCAACTGAAATAAAGAGTACCTAAGGTACGAGTAGTAATAATTCTAGCGTTATTCTATTCTATTCTATTCTATTCTATTCTACGGTGCGTTTCTTAAGTGGTTCCTTAGTGTCGATTTTTATCCACAAGTTTAAAAAAGGAACGAGTTAACTAGTCACTAAAATGTCTTTGAAAACGCCGGTTAGAGACTGTATTTACTGTATAGGTAAAAAAATTAAGTAAAGGTCCACTTGGATGTAGCTGTTACACATCAGAGGCGCTGGACAAGATGCATTACGCTAACCAGCGTCTCTATTCGTTTCGTTTTTAAACCAATCGCGTCACTGGTGGATGACGTGATACGAATAGTCACGTGATCTACCAGTGACGCGATTGGTTAAAAGCAAAACGAATACAAACCCTAGTTACCGTAGTGCATCTTGGCAAGGGCCTCTGTGTATACCGTTCGACATTCCATATTTAAAATTTGACGTAAATTCCATATTAGTTTTGAACACAACTACATGCAAGAGGACCTTTACTTAAACTTTTTACCCATAGATTTATCCACGGGATTTATCTATAGTTTTTTCTTAAAATGTAAAAAGTCGGAATTGTAATTAGCTGCACACTTTAATACCTTGTCGTCCTAACATCTTTGACAGATTAGTGCAGCAGTTCTAACATGAAGTTAAAATGACAAAGCACTAAAGTGTACAGCTACTTACAAGGCCGAGCGTACTCGTAATGTCGTAAGGTAAGTGTACAATTTTCACTGCGTTCTTTATGCCCTCTCGAGTCTCCGGCGAAGTTATAGGCAGCCACGGGGTCTACCGACGCTGTCATATGCAGGGAGATGCGCAATTGATGACGTCACACTGCATTGTTTGTAGGGCTGCCACTGTTTTAGAAAGGAATCATTTTTTTAAATGAATTATTGATGTAAGTAAACTCTTTATTGCATAAATAATAGTTTCACAGTTAAGCTAAAATGAAATGAATAAAAGCGACATCAAGACAAGTTATCGTCATTGCTCGAAGACCCATCATACTTGTTACAGTCACGAGATTTAATTTGGTACCTACCCACCTAAGGTCCAAAGTCAATCTGACATTCTACAACAATAAGGTTGAGTTTCCTAAAAGTTACAAATGATTTGCCATCTCTAATGACATTGACGACTTCAAGCATATTTTTCTTGAAATGGGTCACAAATTAACGCTCGTGACCGTACAGGCACTCGTATTTTGAGGTCATAGGAGTGAGACTTCAAATCACGAGTGGTTTTAAAATTTACAAACTTTTAGAAATCAGTAAAATTCGGGCATTTGGGAAGCTTTAGAACTTGAGATTGGCTTGAGCTTTGGCCTTTTGTTACGTGTTAACATTAAAAGTTTAACTTTATTCGTTGCTTTCAAAGTTGACCGGGAATGTGACGGGCGGATTGACCGACGGATAGTTGGTTGATGAAGCAGCATGTGTCGAAGTGAAGGTTGTCTTTAGGCAAACGTAGTGCCCTGAGCAGCTAGTACTGTTGTGTTGTGTCACTGGTCACTCAGTGCTAGCCGTCGGAGCTGATTATAAGACATCTTGTTCATCGAGCGAGCCAGCCCCTACGAGCGACGGTTAAGCTACCTAATTGAGAATACAAGACCTAAAAATGTTGTTTGTACGCGAAAATGGGACAATTTAAACTCGGCGGTTAATTATTCGTTCATTTAGTTCAAAAGAACGTTACTAAAGAGAATAAAAATGCTGGGCCTTAATCTACTTTGGTGAACCCATCTTGCTTCAAGGCTGTTTAATTCTAAAGTAGTCTGTATCCACTTCTTATAATTCTAATGATTTTTTACCAATCAAACTGTTCTAACAGCGAATTAAAGTTCAAAATAGTCAGATCATCACAAACTTGATCCATTAATACTGTGTCAAATAGAAAGTTAACGAAATTAATATTTTAAAATTATGTATTTTTAGGCATTGACAGCCCTAGAGGTGTCGCTAAGCACAATTTTTACAGCGATTTGGCAGCTTCCCTCCGACTTCTGCTGACTTGGTCCAAGGTGCAGGCGGAGCGGATGGAATTAAATAGGTAGTTGGAACGATTAAATTTATATGGTCTCCACACTCTTATCATTATCAAACAAAGTACGATAATTGCAATGGTAAATAAATATTTTAATTGAATTTTGTAATCATTTATGTTCCTTTTCTATATTTTGGTTGAAACAGAAGATCCATCATGAAACAGTTTTCGAGAAACAATAAATGGATATACGCTGATTACTGATTATAAACAAAATAAATTTAGTTTGGAATCATTAAATCAAATTTAACGTTTTAAAAAAAAGCTTCTTTTGGATTCTGGAATCATCTATTATTCATGATTAATTTGATGGTTATTAGAAAGTTTGCGCATCCCAGCTGCGAACCTCTTAATAGTGAGGTAAAGGTCCCCCCAATTCATAAACCCACAATAAACCTATTTTAGTTAAATCAAATCAAATCAAATTCTTGATTTCGGACTACAAAAAGATCCATAGAGTGTTAGTATACAATTTAAGATAACTTAATCTAGTATTAGTAATTAGTAGAACAATTCTAAAGATACAGTTGTTATTAACATTTACAATTTTGCTAACTTGTAATATAAATGCACACGCTTTCCATAGCATAGCATCTATATTACAAATTGCGCAAATGTTTAAAGATCGGACAATCATACCTTTCAGCAATTTCTTTTAGAATGATATTGGTACTCTCTGTCACTTTCTGTCAACTGTCACTTTGAAATATAAGTACAAAGCATACTTTAATCAGGGACTTGACAGAAGCGCGTGGAGCTAACCCCATGTGCTTCTGTTTTAGTCCATTAGAGATAATACTCTTTAACCGAACAATTGTCCCCGCGTGTGATATCCATGGACTTATTTCTCTAATAAGTCCATGGGAATGTCTATATATAACTTGAAATTGGCGAAATACACCTTAACAGGAGTGAAAGCCATTAAACAAAATTAGAATTAGATACTGTATTCACACTTTAGCTATCGTGCGTGTCAGTGGCGTAGCTAGGGGGGGGCGGCAGTGGCGGCCCGCGCCGGGTGTCACCCGCTTAGGGGTGACACCCGACTCGACCGTGGACATCAGTAGTGAGTGCCATCTATAACAATTCATAAAACTGTGGCAGATTGCATAACCGCCACCAATAAAATAATGTACCTAATTGAGTTTTGGGGTGACACCTAAAATATCCGCCCCGGGTGCCACTCATGCTAGCTACGCTACTGGCAGACACACGCCAGTGGCTTGGACCACCGGCGCCCGATCGCTGAGGCTGAGATATGGCCTTCGTGCACTCCACAATTATTGTCCGATGCAATAAGCTTATAAACTATGCTCTATTGTCTAAAATGTATGTTTACTTTTCTAAAAAAATATCAACAGCTTCTGTTGTCATCTCAGAAAGGTGGTTGGCGAGTTTTCATTTGGTCTAAGATCCGAATAGGAGACGATTTGCACCGGGCTGCTTATTCGATCAAAAGTATTTTACATCAAATTTGATAAGCTAAATAATATATGGCGAATAGGTTGCCTGAAAAATTTCAGTCCAGTACTTATATCATTAAAAAATATATTAAAAATGTTTTTTTTTTTAAAATTGCATATGCTTGTTTAATAGATAAATTGCATACTAATCGAAAGTATGAAGCCTATAGAATATGCAAACGTTAGGTTTGGTGCAAATTATTAGTACCGACTTACCAGTTTATACCTGCCTATCCAATAGTTTGACGGGAAAAAAATAGTCAACCTAACGTTTGCAAGTTCTATAGGCTTCATACTTTCGATTGGTATGTAATTTGTCTATTAAACAAGCAATAGATTTTTTTTAAGCCAAAGTTAATTTTTAATTTTTTAATTAATTATATAGGTACTGGACTGAAATTTTTCAGGCAACCTATTCGCCACATATTATTTAGCGTATCAAATTTGATATAAAATACTTTTGATCGAATAAGCAGCCCGGTGCAAATCGTCTCCTATTCGGATCTCCAATTAATTGTTGCGTATCGGAATGTGACGCTTTTGTAGTTGCTCAGACATACGGATAGACACAAAACCCTCACGATAAGGATGATCTATCTACCATTTTGGTATGGAACCCTAAAAACTGGTCAAGTACGAGTCGGACTCGCGCACCGAGGGTTCCGTAGCTATTCATATTCCGATTTGAGTTCGATTTCGAATAGAATCAGAGCGGGCCCAACTCACACTTGACCATTTTTTAGTATTTGTTGATTTCTTTAGAGTATATACTATAATCATGCCAAATTTGACACTTGTATGTTTTAACGTGTAAACGATATACCTACGAGTAACAAAAATAAAAATAAGTTGAACAAAAATGTTTTATACCTTTTCTATTTCACTTACTTTCTATATTCTTATTTTTTTAGTGAATTAGCCGTTATAACACATATTCTGAAAAAAAAACAACTTGCTATCTATAAAAGTTCGAAAGCAGCTCTTTAAAGTTAGGACGGACGGACGGAAACCGTAGGCATATTAATAGGGTCCCGTTGTGCTACCCTTCAGGTACGGAACCCTAATAAGCAATCGTTTGATTAAATATATAATTTCGAGCTTGTACGGTCGGATTTATAAGTAGCTGCACACCTTAGTGCTTTGTCACTTTAACGTCATGTTTGAACTGCTACACTAATCTGCCAAAGGCCTTAAAGTGACAAGGTACATAAAGCCGACTGCACCAGTCGCTCCTTGTAACTAGATCGCTATCATGGCGTCACAGCATTCCTTCATAACGAGACTGGCGCACAGAAAATTGCATACGATTAATTTCTCGGTCCCTAAGTATATGTCTCAAATTGTCCGGTCATTTTAAACCGGAATTGATTTCCCTTTTTCTCATGAACCAATTATGTGGGATATACTCTTGATGTATTTAAACGTTTCTATCAAACAACAAGAAATTACAAAAAGTACAGTTATTTACAAGAACGTCTTAGTACAATAATGGTGAGATTATCCCTTCGAATTTCTTCTAGCTAACCACAGTATAGTAGTAGTGTGGTCAAATAATTTGCTCCGCGCAAATTAGTAGTACCGTCTACAGATGGTATTTTATTTTACAATTTCGCCAAAAGCTATTATTACCAGTTTTTTTTAAATAATTTATGATTTCGTGCGCATATAGTTTTTGAAATCATTGCGGAGCTCTTATCGCTGGTTGCTTTTGACCTTTCGTGTAGATGCAACACTGTCAAATTATGTTGACGATGTGGTTTTCGGCGGTAATGAAAACATTTCTCCCGAGCCGACAAACATATTCACATGTAGTCATGTATCCGATCGCGAAATATCCACTTCGTATAGTCTGTCAAGAAAGTCATGACATGAAAATGATTTTATATTTGATCCAAAAAGCTAAATTACAGTATAAAAAAAATTGCACAATAAGAAAATTCAGTAAACAGACTAGGTATATAATCATATTAATCATTATATTGCTGTTTTATTACGCTGTTTTATATTGTAACTTAGCTCTTTGGATTAATTATAAAATCATTTTCATGTCATGACTTTCTTGACTATATTGATTCAATATTTATGTAACCCGCCTTGATAAGAAATTATGTCTTTATTTCTTAAATTATTAATTCCATTAGAAATATCATTTCACATAAGACAAATTTCGCTAGCTAGACCGTTTTTGTTTGTTTCACAAAAAATGACAGCTTATTGACAGCTGAAAAAATATGGGTCAATATTTTTGGCAGCTACTTCCCGGAGATTTAAATATATCCGCGAAGCATGCCAAGTCTATCCGTTGTCACGCTGAAGCACTCTCAATGATCCACTAGGGTGCACCTTTAGACGTGGTGGTAAACGTTGACACGAATACATCGATATAGTTCGGTATAAAGTTAACGCACACGATAAGTTTATCTGCAAATGTAGAGAAAAATTATATATAGTATTTTGTCGTAATAGTTTGGATTTATCTTTCTTTCTCACTTCGCTTCTGTACTCATAGATAAGCTGAACTGTTCCAACAAAATACGTCTGTATACCATGTTCGGATAGATATTTAACTAAAGGTAAACAAACCAAACCACGTGGCTCTGTTCAACAGCCAATCAAAGCTGTTTGGTCGAGCTTTGACGTATCAATGGTCTGCTTCTATTGGCTGACCAACTATGTCACGTGGTTTGTTTGTTTGTTTACAATTAGTTAAATACCTATCCGAAAAAGGTATAGTCAGTTGAGACTGTCATTAATTCATTTACCATTTGCCCCGCATACCATTTTGTTCCATTCGGTGTCGAAACCCTCGGTCCGTGGGGTCCAAGGGCATATAAGTTTTTTTCGGATTTATCCAAACGCTTGGTCGATGAGACAGGTGACGAATTTATTTATTTAATGTGTTATATTTCGTTTCTGTAACATTTTAGTTTTAATCGTAATAAATCATAAGGTACTCATTCATGCAAGTACCTATAACCTAAATTGAAAACTATAATTAGTGTTAAATCGATTTCAAACTCAAACTAATAGCATTTTATTTCACAAACACACTCTGCAACACAACAGACATAGTACAATAAAGCAAGAATATAATTAAATATAATTTCCTTAAATATAGAATATCTTCACCGACTTACAGATTTTCTCAATTTTATCGCTCTGCTGAGTCAAAAAGGTACATCGCAATATAATAGCTATACCTAGAAGATTTAATCCTATAGGTTTAAAATAAGGTCGTCAATGCAAATGACAGTTATACCACGGATATGTTTTTAAGGGCAGTACGTGTAAGTAGGTTCATATCGGGATTTCTTCCGCGTCTCACGCGCAGCCGTGACACGATGTCGCGCGCGGGTTATTCTGCAAAGATCTCTATTATTTACTTTAGTTATCTCCTCGACATTATTTCAATTTTACTCTAGGATGTGAGGTCGGCCCACCATCTTTGTTTCCACACATCGTTTGGTTCAGCGTCATTTCAGTATTTAGTATTTTTTGGTTCTTCAGCAAAAAGGTGCACGAAAGTGTGGAATGTTCAAAGTGTTCGATTCGCCCTCTGTCTGTCAAGATTTTTTCCTCTGGAATAGCTGAAGCTACTAGGCTGAAATTTGTATTAATTGAATTATTTAATGGCCTGCACAAAGTGTTATGATTAAAATAGGATAATTATTTATTCCAACGATTTTATTGCGGGAAAAAGGTCACATAATCATTTAATAGTAGGTAGTTTATGTGAATGTACATAATGAAGGTCATTAAACACGAGTGTGGGTTATAATAACATCACACAAGTGTTTCAATGCCTAATTATGTACAGTTACATACACTACTTTATCTACCCACATATCATAAGCCTCCATGATGCATTCAGGAGCTTATGACAAGCATCGCGGCGTTGTAACCGGTAATGGCGGTAATGAAAAGATTGAAAAGATTTCTGGCAGCTGTCATAGTTTTTTTTTTAATTCGGAGACAAACTAGAGTCGGCTCCAACTAACATATCGTTCGATATCTTACTTACGTGCGACATTTGTCAAATTTGTATGTAAATTCACAATTCATTTCGAAGTAAACGTCATCTCAACTGATATTAGAACACAGGTCAAATCAAATTTCTTTGTTTTTCAATGATGTTCGAAATTTGAATGAAATAATATTATCGAAATCGATGATTATTATTAAGCAATAATAACATTTCTACAGATAAGAAATTTGTTCTACCAAAACAGTCTATTTTTATGGTGGTTCTTGAACGCATCATGGAGGGTTTATGATATTTGGATAGATAAAAGCTCTAACGCAACGGAATCAATTTTGATGAAAGCGACTAGCAAATTTTATCGAAGGGACGTTATGCCCATCACCGCAATCATTGCAGAATGCTCCAGCGTCCAGCGTCGTCCTAAAATGGCGGGCTGCCTTTCTCCGCCCCGTAAGGAGCTGGGACACGATTATGCTCCAAATGCTCGGAAGCTCGGGCTAATTGAGCGTACCATGAGCCGACGACGCCGCGTTTAGCGTAGTTGGTAGTGAACTACGGAGCTAGCTGTCCTGGGTTCGATTCCTGGTAAGGTCATTTTTTTTGTCATGGGCGTGTGAGTATTCGTTTGGCAGTCTTGGAGGTATTCTTGACTAGGCGTGACTTGTTGAGTTTTGCTTGTGGTGGAAGTATGTTTTACATTTGTGGACGAACTACTGTCTATACTGTGCCTGTGACAGACGGACAGACTGACGGACAGCAGAGCCTTTGGGTGACAGAACCCTAAAAGACAATAGGTATGTAATGAATCAAAGACTAATATTTTGCACTACACTAATATTTTACAACTATTTACTGATATACACTCATGCGTATCTATTATAGACATTCGCCTTCGCCTCATGTCATAAACTCGCACTCGTGTCTCAATGGCCCTTATTATGATAGGTACAGTTGCATAAACTACTGTTTGAACTGTTAAGCTTCCTAAGATCGAGCTACTTGCTAAATAAAGCTACTTGACTATTAATAATACACACATCAAAAGTGCCTAGGGATATTTTTTATCCCTAGACAGTTTTGAACATTTCAATATAGGCATATTACTACTGTGTTAAAAACATCAAATTTAGGGATACTGAGTATCCCAAGACTCTTTTGATGTGTGTACTTACCTCGAAACTAAAACTGAGACGTTATAAAATAGTAAAGAGCAATAATACAAATTATTTCGCTTATTTTCCTTGTTTTGAGTTTTAGTATCGGCTCATATCGGTCTGCTACTTAGCTCATTTTGTTTTAAAAATTGCCTTAAAATACAAATTATATAGTTGACTGGCTCATAAGTACATTTCACCGATTAAGCGAAATATTATGTATCATTGGGACATGTGATACTGTAAATAAAATGACTGTTAACGTCAGCAACATGTATATGCTACCCGTAGAGTACCTGTTATACCTGTTCCATTTCTGTCTCTATTCCATCGCCACTAAACTGTTTTTATGCTAGACGGGGCAAGCTAATTATTGGATCACCTGATGTGAAATGATTACCGCTGCCCATAGACACCTTTGGATTTCAAAGAAATCAAGAAAAAAAGGCTACGTGATCATAGCCATTAAATTTGCGTACCTATATTGTATATTTCTGAATAAAACATTTAACAAACATTATGAATACTTCAATTCAAATGGCTTCTGTCCATTGGGACAATTCTGACAGTATCAAAAAAAAAACATAATTCGACGTTGTACGGTGATCCTCCGTGAAGCGATGTAAGTAGAACTTTACGAAGACCAGATGGGATTTTCTTGGACAATCCTTCCAAAGGCGATACGTGTTCAAACTTGAATTCTTCATTATACTGCACATTTGAATGTTAATTTACTGCATATTAATACATCATTACTATCCATTAAACAACAAAATATGCAAAAAATCAAAAACAATTAAGAAAGCGACGCCATCTTCTCAAAAACCCAAAGAGATTCATCATGAATAATTATAACAATTAAAGCACTGCTTGACGAACTAAAATTCAAGAGCTAAATTATGAAAATGGTAGACCGTAGAACTGTGATTAGACTTCGTATCTCGTAGAGAATCTCTAGATTGCTACATCAATGAGCTTACTTTTACGTGGATAAATACTAAAAAACTTGACGTACTATTAAACTTACTCTAACAATTGAACTTAGTGACTCCTCAGAGCAGTGACAAAGACCACTTGACGGCGATTGCCGTCGTCATCGACATTTGTACCTGCGCGGGAGTCGACAGCCGAGCAAACACTACCTGGGCGGCCCTTACGAGATACAGGGTGGGTTACGTTAGACAGTCTAAATATTTATACTATGCCGTTGATGTTTTTGGTTCTGAAACCTTTGGCCAAAGACAGTGCTGGGTTACAAATGGCTTAGAAACTAGTAATGAAGAAAAAGGTATAACATAGGACTTAGTAAACCTTTTAAATTCAGATTTTTATAGATTCAAACATGAAATATTTATTTTACAGTAGCTACTGTACTGAGCTAATACAGACAATTTGAGACACTCATGGTACTTTTACAGGGCGCTTTTAACTTACTTCACAGGTGACGATACTTACTCATTCACGCCAAATTGAAAAGGAAATTCGATACTTAAAAGCAATTTTGTAAAGGTCTGGAATAATTGGTAAGTTTTGATTGATTATTTAAATGCAAATAGAATGTACACATATGTTTGAACAAAGCCTATCGCATGCTCTATATTTTCTTAAATCGAATTCGAAAAATGAACAGATATAAAATGCTAACATCCTGTATCTTCTAATCATAGCGTCTAGTCATTTCGCCACGACAAAGGAGTAGGTGTCAATTCTTGTGTGTGCCCTGCTTTACAACTGGACAGAAAAAACAATCGGAAGGGAGCGAGCGAGAGGCGCCGGGTCTCGAAGGTTCCGTAGGTGATTTAAAATTTAGAAGGCGAATCACACTGGCAATATTACAAATTGCATTCTCATTACTCATTAGTCCAGGTAAAGTACCTACTTATATTTACAATAAATGTGTTTATTGTTTATTTGTTTATTTATTTATAACAGACAAATGTTTTTGTGCAGAAAATGTGACAAGCAGGTACTCATTTTGAATCCTACCTATTTTTATCCTAATTTTATTTTGTTGTTTGTGAATTTTGTGTTATAATCTATATAGCAAACCTGACTGATTAATACACCGTGGGTGTTAATAAGCCGAAATATTTTAACCATCGATTTTAGAGCCTATTTGGAGTATTTAATGTGGTATACGTACTTATAACATGAAGTCCAATTACAACAAAACAATTTCATAGTTAATTTAATTTGAACTCTGTCACCTTAACCTTTAGCATTATTTACTAAGAAAGATTCATGTTGTAAGTAGTAATATCATCAACGTACATCATAAATTAATTTAATCAATTTCTTAGTAAATAAGCTTTAAGTTAAGGTGACAGGGTTCAAATTAAATTAACAATGAAATTGATTTTTAAATAATAAAAATCTCGGAAATTATGTGATATTGGACTTCATGTTATACCACATTAAATACTCCAAATAGGCTCTAGAATAGATGGTTAAAATATTTCGGGTTATTAACACCGACGGTGTATATCAACGCACAGCCCAAACCTCCTGCACCTAGGGACTTAAAATTTGGAGGGAGTATTCCTTGGGTACTCTAGGGGTGCACTAAGAAAGCATTTTCCGAAAATCGACCCCTAACGGGAAGAAATAGGGGGAGTAGCGGGAAAATAATTCTAAGCGTACGAAGTCGCGGGCGTCCTCTAGTACCTCTACAAATGACATACTCAACGTGTTGAAAATTCTTGACGAAGCATGTGCCGTATAATCATTTTATATATTTGACAAATATTGTTGCGAATTATTTTTTGTAAATGAGAACCTAATAAATCTCTCTCTTACCAGTTGACGCATATATTTAAGTTTTATATGTGGCTGTAACCGCGGCGGATGCGTCTAGAAAGATTGGAAAGGCCGTTAACGCAGTTGTGAATGTGATTCATCCAGTATTTCGAGTGGTCAGCGGTGATGAATCTATTTTCTTGTTAATCTCGCTTGAACCGTACTGATTACTTAGTATTTATAGCTAAGTTAAGATAAGAAAAAGATCGTTCATGTTATAGGAAGGGTCTAAATAAATTAAATGTATGGAAGCGGCGGTCGCTCACTTTTATATTAGAGTTCTGCAACACCTGAGATGCCTACCTGGTTCCTCTATGGAATCCCTAAACGTCATCTGTCCTAAATTCCTAATGCATTGTTTGTCCGAATTTTTGTTTATTCTAAAGCCATTTACAACTTTTTAGTGTTGTTATTTGTTACAGTACAACCCGAAACCCTAACCTAACCGCAGGTGATTTTGGAAAGTTGTCTCACCGAGTTGAAAAAGTTTAGGACAAATGATAATTCGGACAAACGATGCGTTAGGACAAACGTTATTAGGGATTCTGAGGGATATCATTAATAGTACAATGTGTGGTCAACCAAAAACGAAGAAAATGAGTATTAAAAAATATTAAAATGTTAGACTTACGTTTTTCATCTTAGGAACTGATTTAAGGAAACATACCTACCTTTAAATTTATCTTTGTTTTTTACGGATAGAGTATGGGTAGATAGGAAGGCCTCTGACTAACCATAGGATGGTGGTCTGTCTGTTATACTGTAATACAGAAAATTCTGTACGTATGAATACATAAGTATGTATACATATTAATGAAGTTAAATGTTAAGAAATAAATAACAAAAATATTCAAATTAAGAAATGCAAAGATAGATACTTATAGGTAAGTACTCGAAAATCTAATTAAAGCCCAAAATTTGATAGAATCTTCATTATTTCGTTATTTTAACAATATTTCATAAAAACATGAATGAGAACTCATGTTACCAGTGATTATAAGGGTAAGTTTTATTGATAAAAATACCTAGGTACCTACATCTAAACCAAAATTCAGTAATCACAGCGAATGTGCGCCCGTTGAGGTTAGGATTTTAGGTCTTGAATTATTTTTTCTAGTGTAGATGTTTTTTTTTTACATAATTTAACTATACGTACTTTGCTATGTACCTATATCTTACTTAATGTTCATAGCTGATACATTTAGGCCACAATTTAAAGAAAAGGTGTCTACACAATTTACATTGCAGTAAAACTTAGATATATGGGCGTAAAAAAATATTCACCTGGCCAGTGCAAAAAGTTAGTCTTTATTTTCTTAGCGGTCACTTTAACAGGTTAAGTGTTAAGTATAAAATGTTTTGTCTTGAACCCTTTTACCAATTGTTATTTTAGGCTCTAGGGTCTTACTGGATTCTTGAACAATAATGGAAGAGATATAACTACTCAGGGATTTATTCCAAAAAATAAAGTATGTAATGCTGGTCAACCTTATGGGCACTAACAGTCGAGGGGGTATCAAAATAATGTATTAAAACCTAAAAAACTCTGATTATGAAGTCAATTGTCACATTTGTGCAATTTACTTCAATCAACTTCAGTTTAAACATCTGTGTCACAATCTATTCATAAATAACTTATCAACATATCTGCAATCGAACCCTAAAGACGCCAGTTAAAAGACGCCGCCATAATAAATAGAAAAAATAATCAAAATGGCGGACGCCAGTCACGTGGAATGCCATTGACTTCGTTTCAAAAGAGATAGCTCGCATGAATGAATTGTCGTTTATTATATTATTACCCTATTGTTGTTAAGTTGGTAACACCTTTTAAAGTAGCTTCTTGAGAACTGGTTGGTAATTTTAAGACCGAAAATAAAGAAAAAAGTTGAGTGAGACACGCTTGTCTGTCATTACCAAATACTTAATAAAAGTTATGTAAGAAAAAGGTTACTTGTTTGACAATTTGTGTTCTCATTTACTTACTTACGTCTCATTAATAAATAAGGTCAAAAAAACGGATTCAACTATAGTTTTGAAAATAAAAATAAATTAGGTACATTGGAAAAAAATATCTTATAGATAAAGCCCGTAGGTATGTTGCAGAGTTGATCACTGCATGTTGGCAAGTTTTCACACGGCGACTGAGAACATTTTTTGCTGCTCATCATTAATGTTGATCAACTGTTGTTCAACAAATGTCTATCATGAATACAGGGATTACCTTGCTTATCTGCTCTTCTGTCTACTATCTGTTAAATAAGTATTCTTTGGCAAGTCTTCCATATTGTTATGCGACCAAAAAGTTTGCGATGATGGCATGCAAGTATAGCTGATCGCAGTTTAAAAAAAAACTTTGGTATTTTTAGCGTCTCCGAACATCGTTCAGATGCGTGCAAAATTGCCCGTTGTGAGTTTATAACAATAGTTGTTTTGAATAACTTTTGCCTCTTGCCTTTTAATTTTAAGCTAATTAGTAAGAAAAAAGTAAAGGTTTGTTATTATTACGGAATCCAGGGCCTTCTTTTCAACTAGGTAAAACCATATTGCTTTGACGTGTTATGGTATCGTTTTTTACTCGGCCGCCATTACTGTCAATTATAGAAGAGCCATCAAAACGTTGACAATACTGAAAAACAATTAGGTTTTACCGTGTACAGTCACCAGCAATAATATATTATCCTACATTGAGTTTCTTGCGGCGTTTCTTCTCGGCAGTGGTCTCCTCTTGGGAAGCGCTGGTAGACTCCTGACGTGTAAAAGTGCCCGTGCGGCCTACTTACTAAATAAATGTTTTTTATCTTTTTATCTTTTATCTGTTATTGAGCGTAAAAACGAGACGTCTCATATATTTTTGCGCCCAATGTTGGATAATACCTATGTCATTGCTGGTGACGTACAATCTAAGCCCTGCGTGCATCGATTTAGAATACCCTATTAAGTATAAATCGATGTAGGCAGAGGATAAATGTATTCCGTAAATACAGTAGGTAGTATTAAAATCCCACCACTAGGTACTTAATGTCACGTATATGGACGCAACCGTACAATACCAATTCGACTGTTGGATTACACGCGGTAATAGGGTTTGTTCATGACATGAAGAAGGCAAACGAGCACACAGGCTACCGGTAGGTAAGTGGGCTCGGACTCCGAGACCTTTCAGACTACAAATACGGTGCCAACCCTGAGGACTAGAGGCATAAGAGCGTGTCATACGAGTACAGGGAAGTGATTCTTTCAAAAGCACAGGTGAGCGAACGCAGGAGTGAATGTCCAAGCGGCGAGTTTAAGTAGTCCCGTCAAAGCGAACAAAACACATTTCAGCGCGTGTATTCTCAATTAGGCAGCCTTATACGTTCGAGAAGCCATGCTGCCAAGTTGAATACACGCGCTGAAATGTGTTTGCTCGCTTTGACGGGACTACTTAAACTCGCCGCTTGGACTTCACTCCTGCATTCGCTCACCTTTGCGTTTGAGAGAATCAATACCCAGAATTTGTTCAAAATTTACGGACGTTAAACGTCTCCGTCTGGGCTGATAAATCCATTTCAGGTGGCTAAATGACTTTTCAATTTGTTTGGAGGTCATAACATTTTTTTATAAATATGCTGTGTGAATTTCATACTCGTCTTCAGAACAATACTTACAAAAAAATACATAAAAGACTGGGGGCGATCACTAGTATATGGAAAAAAGCATCGATAATTGCGTTCATCGATATAGGAATTTGCCCCCTAAATTCCTATGTCTGCTCATGACTATAGCAAGCTTTGGCCCGTAAACTGCCCTTCATTCATACTACTTAGTCAAGACTGTGTTAAGGCAGGTACGTGCCTACCCACAGTCCGCCGAGGCGAAGCGAGATGAATATAGAAGACCAAGTTTCCCCCCTTGTTTGGTGTCTGACTGACTGGCAAGTAACAGACATACTGTCTGAGAATCGACATTTATATATTAGGATCCGAAATAAACGGAGTATTTTTAAAACGGTAGGGTTGCTTAACACAATCAGTATTGGTATTTAAACATTTAAAACCGATTTTAGTGTTCCGTAGTCAAAATTTAATTGCCAATTTAGGTAACTACTCCAGCGCGTATTTTTATTCTCCTCCAATCAGGCACGCTTGCAGTAAGAGTTACCTAAATATTGACCTTATCCAATTTTAATCCAATCGGTACTGGCGAAAATGTCCATTCTAGTCCAAATTTTACGTTTTTTGAATATTTTGTAAATATTATGAAAAACTGGGTCTGTATGTTTTACTTTCTAAGAAAATATTTCTTGTCTAACTACTTCTTGTCTTGTGCTTGTCTTGTGTATGTTGTATTATGTATTTTAGTCGAAGATAAACTAAAAAAAAAAACTCGTAGGTAAATGCGGTTAATTATTGGCGTTAAAGTTCTCTTATTTAGTAACACAATGACATTCGTATTGGATTCCTGAAACCAACACGACAACTTTTTTCACGAGACGAATTGCTCGAAAGTATTCAGACTACTTTTACATCGCATCGTACGATGTCTTGCAATTTGCTATTACGAGTATTTTAAACGAATATAAACCCTGTTGATAACAACATAAAAAGTAAGCAGGTGCATGGGAAGTAAGAACTACCACGTTGCGTACACGTCTACCGGCCAGTGTCAGTTGATTCGTTGCGCGGGAAACACGTATGGGCCGCCATTGAAATCGCCCGCCAAAACTTCCGCGGCAAACTTTGACAGAACAAAAATCATTTAGTGACTTTTATTAATTAAAACTTAATGTATTTCTCGATTGGATTGATAAATATGTGTAAAAATAAACATTCTTTTTAATGAGTGTGTGTAAAAGTGCATAATTTGTTTAAACTGTGGTAAACAATAATGGATCTTGTGCAATCGGCGGAACGTTGACCTTATTCCTTGACAGGTATGGTTCGATATTTTTTTGTTGCGTAACAGGTTTATTCGTAATCGTGGTTATCGAGCCGCATTCGCTTTTTTAATTTTGTCCAGACGCAGGATATTTTCAAGAACATTTTTAAGTATCTTGTAGTGAAAATTAAACGGTTTAATAAAAACGTATTTCAGAGATAAAATAAATTATTACTTATACTACACCCCCTTGCAAAAAAACGGTCACTTTCGATTTTTCAATTAGTTTTAAATAGAAATAATAACTCACAAAAATTCAAAATAATTACTTACATCATAATATTACATTAAATCCCATATCCTTACACTATGATATTATTTAAACTATTCTGAAAGTAGGTATTTATTCTCTTTGCAAATAGGATTATTTTTATATCCGACTAAAATAATCGAAAAGTTAAAAAGAAATGCTTTCTCTTTTTTACAATAATAAAGTACTTAGCAAGATTATTAGACAATAGTATAATATAAGTACCTATGAACAATATTTCAGATAATAAGATGTCACTTAGAAAAAATAACTTAATGATGTTATTTTACATTAGTTTCGTAGCTATTATTTACACAAAAACATCATAATTACTTTTCTAATGACTTAGACTATTACCAGTTTGAACTTTGTCCCCCTCTAATTATCCACGGCTATATCTTTTTTCATCACACATACCACAAACAATAAAACAATTAAAAACCATAAAACCATTAACATTGGGTAAACAATCTATTAATTTCTGGGAACCCTATCAAAACCGGTCCAGGAATGTCTAACTGAAGTCGCCACGCGCTTGTTAAGGCATGCAATTTGCTTTAGTATACACTCATACGTTACCTAGACCCTACAATAACTTAGTGACATACATAATGTAATAAGCAGCTCTTAGTAACAACAGTAAAAATAAAAAACCAAGCAAATTGAAAAAATATACGTTTATCTTATTCTAAATTGGGTTATTAAAAACTCATCGGTAAAAACTTATTAATTATCAAATACTCGCTCTCGCTTTGATTCAGTTTATGTGAGTTTTCTGCAACACCCGTTCATAAAACAGAATTTATTATGCATAAAAAAAGACAATTTTACAAAGGGTGTGCCACAAAACAAACATGCCTCTTTGATAAGATTCTAAATTTTACGCTACAGTGCAACGTTTCTTTAAAAATCTATTAACAATGGCATTCAGACAATAAGAGATGTTTTTGCAACGTGGGAGGAAAAAATGCGAGTGGTTTTCGACGCTCGAACCTAATTACACGAATAAAAGTTCAATTATATTCAGTAACAGGAAAAAACGCATAACTTCACTGTTGCCATAAGAAAATAATTGCACATACAACAGGTACTGAATTTAATGTCGATAATTATGGACTGCAACCGGACGACTTTTAAATTGTACACTTTTACTACTAGCGTGGTTCCGTTTTGCTATCTTAATAAACACGAACTGATGGATTACAAGCTATATAAAGCGTTTGTGCTTATGTATGTATATTCTGCAGTATTTTACATTATAGAAGAATAAGCAAACCATACATCAAATATAGTAACTGAGGAGGGTAAACTCCTCGTATGAGCCAACTTTTTTTTTCTTTGGTAAAGCATAAATAACAAAAATTATAGTATTAAAAAAATGGGTGTCCCTCGGAATCCCTAACAACGTTTGTCCTAACACACATCGTTTGTCCGAATTTTCATTTGCCCTAAACTGGTTTTCAGATGAGCCAGTTTTAAGTTTGCCAATTATATCAGCGGTTCGGTTACGTTAGAGTTGTATTGTAACAACGCTAAAAAGTTTTAAAATTTAAGCGCAAATGGCTTTAGGATAAACGAAAATTCGGACAAACGATGCATTAGGACAAATAACGATTAGGGATTCCATAGGGGAACCTAAAAAAATTACCCGCATTTTTATCTTTGCCGCAGTCAGGTTAATATACCCAATTAAAAAAAAACAACAACAAATATACGCATCTCATTTCCCTGTAATTTACCTTTCCTCAGCTGCTAAAAATATTCGCGAAGAACATGAACCGTGGTCGCTGGCAGAATTTCGAGTGGCGTCAAGAGTTGTCGAATTGACATTGACATTCGCACAATTGGGGTAGGGTGACAGATAATATTAATTACCGTGTTTTATCTGTTGTACCACAGATTACAGACGCTATGTCATAGCGGTAAATCAATACATGCGTCCGCCATTCTTTATGATTTTTTTGTTGCAAAATCGCACGTAAAAGACGTTATTGTGAATTGGCTGCGTCGTAAACAGTGAAAAAACAATAAAAGGCTTTAAACATGTGTTTAGTTTGATGTTGGGTTTACCCTTGAAACATTGAAATTGTATAAAACAATCATGAAACTTACGTCTTCTAAGTTTATTTCTAATTATGTACATTAGACACTACAAGTCATCAAAACTTATTTTTTGGCATGTATCATTGTAGGTAACATGTTTTGATAGTTTCCAACTTGACACTCTATTATTATTCTTATTAGCATTTGTTTAATTTAACATAAAACAATGATTAAGCTGAATGAAGCAACATGCAAATAACGTGTTGAAACAATTGAAAGGGCGCTGGGAATCACATTGACCGATATCAAGTAGCCGTTCAATTAAAAATGTTAAAATCACTAGCACTAGGTAAATGGTGGGTTTTTTGGGTTTTCTGTAGACCAAAATTACTAACATCTGTCACACTTTAGTGACAAGTCTTGTTTGAATAGCGGCCTTTACACGTAAAGTTCGGACCGCGGGAAACGCCACGCGCCGTTCCAATCTTCGTTCCAAACCGTACATTTTTTACTATTTTACTATTACAGTTGCATCTCTAACTCATCTCTAACTGATGGGAAAACCGCATTAAAATCCGTTGCGTAGTTTGAAAGATTTAAGCGTACATACAGAGGGAGAGTAGACGGCGGGAAACGACTTTGTTTCATACTATGTAAAGAAGCACAGCAGCAGGCAGTTCCGTAATATAAAAACAAATGACACTAGATTGTCTGCGGTTATTCCCAGTTGTCCGCCCCCTTTGTCCGCACTGCGGACAACTGGGAAAGAAAATCCCAGTTGTCCGCACCACACCGTAGAGCCCCTAATACGGCTCTAGGGTGCGGACAAATGGTTTTTTTTTTAAATTCAGAGGTATAAAGTTGAGCGGAGACCATTTTGGCCATAATAAAAAAAATGTACTTAGGTTAAGACATTTTTATGATTGTAAACTTTTTTTTATGTGCCAAATAAATTATTTTTCATTTTCATTTCATTAAATAGAAAATTTGTTCATACATGTTGTTTTTTTAGATATTTTTTGTGTGTTGTTGTAAAGGCTTCGGAACCCTACACTGCGCATGGTCCGACATGCTCTTGCCCGGTTATTTTTAATCTAAAGTAGGTACTTAATTTAATAACGAATTTAATTCCTTATTTTCCTGTCTGTACGATAAAGAACATACATGCATCTATATCAAGGAAAAAATCTAAAAGTATTTTAGGCAACACAGGCGGATTGTTTCATGGTTTGCAAAAGTACTATAATCCAGATATAATGGTCCTTTTGCAAACACATTTTAAAATGCTACAAAATTTTGTCCAGATACAGGTAAGTACCTACATGATAATATGAAATTGGTCCCACCCTTATATTGCTCAAGGTAAAGATGAAATTTATGTCGAAGAAACTAAAATGTCACAATAACCAAATAATTATATAATAAATAATAACCAAAAACCTTAAATTAATGAAAAACTATTACTATACAATAATATTAAAAATACATAAAATCTAGTATTGGTGCCCGTGCCCTAGTGCTTACAGTTCATTTTTCATTTTCATTTTCATTTTTCACAAACCGGAGAAACAATTAAAATGTATTTTACTAACAATTTTTTTTATCAAAATGTCTTTCTTTATGTAGGACGTATTTTAATACATTAATTTTGGGCCATAGGTATAAATCATATGGCAATCCATCGGGCCATATTTTGAATGATGTAACGATACCGTTTTCTTTCACATGTACATATTATAGCTCATACTGTTTCCTCTTTCCTCCTACGTGGTTCAACGTAGCTTCACCTGAAATAGCGGAACCCTCAGCGCGGGACGCTCTTGACCGGTTTAGATTTCAGTTAACAGCTATGCGCAAAACTGTTACGTATCCGTCCGACCCAGTACGTCACGTACAGTTATCACCTGACGGCCGCGTCATATCTAGATAATCAGGTTATAGGTTGTATGTACTTAAACAGTGACGCGGGCGCCTGAAGCTGAACCGCTCCGTTCTTGCGTGTGTATATAGGTATCTACATGCCTACTTAAGAGGCCCCATATACGGTACCATCCGTCGTTACGATCCGTCAGTTCAGACTGAAATCATAGAAATTATTCAATCATTTCATTAGAAATAGAATCGTCACGAAATCGTTTCAGATCGATCGTAACGACGACGGACCGTTCCATATATGGCGGCCTAAAGCATGTACAAACATGTGACAATCGGAAATAATATTAAATTTCACACGAGCGTGACGTGCGTGTCAATTTATTACACACCGTTGTTGGGCCATTAATAAATGGTATGTGAGAAAAGAACACATTGTATTAGCCTATCGTCGGTGATAATACAATGCCGCGTAAGTCCGCGTAACTAACAAATTAAATAAGTTGCAAAATAAACCTTAGCAAGTAAATTAGTAAGGTACATTTTGCAATTTATTGAATTAGTTAGTTAAGCGGTATTTCAGTATGATTGGCGCTAACTTGATAATTTATTTACTACAGTAATGGCAGCCAGGTTATAAACAATTCGATAATTTTACCGAATAGAAAAGAGCCCCAGTAAGGCCATATCGCAAAAAGCAATATGATTTAAAAGCAAGGGTAAATACAAGGTGGAATAGAAGCCAGGGGCACGTTTTATAAAGCTACAAGTAACAATTTTACAGGTCTAAACTGGCAACACTGCTCAAATGGCTGGTCGTCATTGGTCGAGGTTGTGTCAAATGGAAACTTCTAACCTGTAAATTGTAATTCGTAGCTTTATAAAACAGGCCCCAGGTAATTTCCCTAAAAACTTCAAAACAAAACAATTGTTGAAATAAATAGCTGTATTTCTTCGTTGACAAGTGACGAAATCTAGAGATTATAGGTACCTTGACAAAATGTTTACTACTCGTTCATGTTATCAGTGATATATCGTAGGCATAGATTCTGTCAGATGAAGGCCGAGTTGAAATACTTTGGAAGATGTAGATAGGTGATTGATAACACAAACGCTCAGCGCCAGGTATCGTAATATGCATATAAAACGGACGCGATAAGGAGTTCTTAGTACTGAATGTGTTAACAACGATAAAATCATATGTTGTAGAAATCAAAAGGGACCTGGCGCCTAATTCTTTAGCATAACCTAAAGGCACACTGAAAGTGAGCAGCGTAGCGATAACCGCTTAGCTACGTGCTTAGATGACGTCAGAGCGAAGAGACGTACGATAGGATCGACAGGATAACCGCTAACCCTTTCGCCAAGCAGTGTACGTACTATGTTTTCCGGTTTGTGGTAAGACAGTTGGTGAAATGGACAGGATAAAAGCATTTCATCATAGCTCAAAAGGGTTTCGTACGCTATTTGGCACCACGAAGGTTAATATGCACATCAGATCCTAAAGAGCTGGGATGTATACTGAAGGGCCTTTCTGAAAAAATGTTACGGTCAGATTAGATATAACCACAAGTTTGGGTGGCCTCCATATTCCCCTGACTTATGCCCTTATTATGTGACCAATTTGTATTTTAAAATATTTGTATACTAGCTTAAAAAGTTTACACAAGTGTAAAATTCTTTCTCACACCTTTTGATTAAATATTGCACCTGAGGGAAAAACAAAAATACCTCAATGGCGGTCACCCATCCAAAAACCGGACAGAGTAAACCGCATTTTACTTGAGTGATCGTTCGATCCGCGCAGTTATTAACATAGCAGTCTAAATAAGGGCATAAGTCAGGCGACAATGCAGGCCAGCCGAACTAGTAGTTATACATGTAATAAGTAAGTAATGGGCGCAAATTGCCTCTAATTTTAGGGAAGCTAAAATATACCATAAATGGTTGGAAGAATCAAACAATATAGCATTAAAAAAAAAAAAAAAACCATACCATATAAATTTACCATAGATTCTAGTTTACATAGGATCAGGCCACTTGGTAGTATGTGGACTTTGAGTCCCATAGACATTTGCAGTTTTGATAGACCATCCCTGAAGACCATCAAGATGGAACGCCTGAATGTTAGTCTTTTTGCTACACAGGTGCAGTGCAGACAGTGCTGCTTGGCGGCGGGTAAGTAAGATTATAGTTACAATCTAACTGCAACTGTTAATGTGGTTCAAAATTGGCCAACCAATTCGGCTTTAAATACTGCGATTTTTTAGCGATTTTCTAAACGCTATTTACCACAGGTATACTAAATCGCAAAGTTTGCTTTGTTACCGTAGCATGTCCATTTTATGTCAAGTGTCCGTTAGAACAATTCAATTTTATGTCTCGCGTAAAATCGTTAGATCTGGTAACGGTTTAGGGCTCAGCTGTCGGAGCACAGTTCAGTGGGCGCGGACAAGTTGCTTACGACTGCAAAAATAAAAGTATATTTATAAGATTGACGTAAATTAGTCTAAGTATGTCAATTACACATACATTTTGATTGAAAGTGAAAAAAAAATTACATTTTAAAGGATGCTAACTACAAAAAAAACCCAGTTAGGATCTAGTGCGCAAATTTTTGAGTCTACTTTTTCTTGCACGTAGTGCTAAAATATAATCCGTAAAGATATTTGGAACAGGTTTGTTCACCACAAAAATTGGAATACATTATACTTTTACAATATACGGTTAGTCATTAGTAGTATAATATTGGGCATTCTGGCCCACCTCGTTCGATCGGGCGAAAATTTCGCCCTCCTCACTCGTGTGATCCAAATGCCCAATATTATTTTGTGGATTTCAAAATTTGGGTTTGCGCAGAATGAAATTCATGCATGCATTCTGTCCCACCTTTTTCGATATCGAGCGATATTTGTGGATTTCAAAATTTGGGTTTGCGCAAAATTAAATAATCGCGCTAACGTGCGCGTTTCGCGACATGTAACGGAAATTGGGTTTGTGCTTAAAATAAAAAGATTATCTCTCGCATGCGTATTGAACAAATAACAAGTCGTAACGTAAATTGGGTTTGCGCAAAATGAAATTCATGCATGCATTCTGTCCCACCTTTTTCGATATCGAGCGAATTCGTCCTCCCCACTCGTATGATCCAAATGCCTAACATTATTTGTGGATTTCAAAATTGGGTTTGCGTAAAATGGAGGTATAGATTTTATACATTCTTAAAGTCCAAGTTAAACTAAGAATATTAGTTGATTTCGTAAAATGCAAAAGCTTAAACACCTCGCACTTGGCCGGAGCGCAGACGCGTTTGTACAACTTGTCGTGAAGGTGATCAGGCTCCACAGACAAGATCGGGTCACCCAGGACGCTTAGTTCCCGGTGGTCGTATGACCGCTTTTGTGTACATGGTGAGTTTGCATCCTTCACCAGGGACGAGTTCATCCGTTATCTACCACCGCATAGTAACAGAATCCCTCCCAAATATTCGAGATAGTTCAGCAATACTCAGTGCAAGGGTGATCAAATCGAGCATCGAGATTGACAAGCTGGGACTTAGCACAACCAAGCCGGTAGGTCACAAGGAGTACTAAGACACTTATGCATTTGGTAAAGTTCTTACTATATATATCAACCTGAGTATAAAAACTTCAATAGCGTGATGTAGGTTTTAACTGGTTTTCGGTTGTATAAAACCAGTCTTATCATCATTTAAATTACGAAACTATAAGATGTTTTATAAACAATTCGTTAGTTCAACTGATTTTTGGTTTGTAAAACCAAAACGCAAGAAAACAACGCATAAATGTGCTCCAGTTAATTTTAATGCTATTGTAATGCCATCTATAGGAACGTTATATATTAATACATTTCTAAAAAAACATATCTCACTTTAACATATTGATGTAAAATCAGTTTTATTGTGTGCAAAATTAAGCTTAGCTAAAAATATAATCGCATGCGACATACAATGTTTTGCGTAATTGTAATTAGAACTCGAAGACCGGGCGGTATGAGATCCGCGATCACATTTCAACCATGGACGCTCGCTATTATTGTGATGATTTCACGCAAATGAACATAGGTGGCGTAGAATAACGAATATTTTGCTTAATCTATCGGAATTAATCGAAACCATTTGCAACTTATATGAAAGTGTAATGCATTCATTAAGCTATTATATTAGTTCAGTACTTAGCCTATAGAGGGCGCTTATGATGAAACCATTGTTAAATTCTTTATATTGGTAATATTTAATTTTTGTATTCAATGTTGGAATTACAATAAATTTACAATTACAGGTGTTTTCTGGATTAAGAAATCGATTTGTCAAGTTCGCTTGTTCGGGAAAATACTTTTTCTGTTTCCAGTACATTTGCGTAAATAATTTAAATTAATATATATATTTTTTTTCATTTGTTGATTTAACAAATATTCCTGCATTTTATTAATTAGGCATTGGTCAATTACGCAACATGTTTTTTTCAATCGATGTGAAGGAAATTGCACAACGCCGGTGGCCCCATTAAAAATATGCAAGAATATACATTTTGAGGGCTGGCACTATCGTAAATGTATCAAATAATGTTATAATTGGTAACAATACTTTTAATTGTGTCGAACATTTTGAATACATTTCGTTCATTAAACTTGATATAATTATTTTACCAGTGAGAAACCCTAGTTAAATGTTAACAGTTACTGGAATAAACATTCAAACTATCACAACATGTAAGCTTAAAGAAAAAAACCAATTTACACTACTTATAATAAAAATAATGTTAATTACCACAATATGGATGTGAAGATGGAATCTTCTCTCACTGGTTCTTCCAGTGCAATAGAAATAGCAATAATATTAAATTAATAATAGCGATATTAACTGCTTTATGCAAAATTACTCAAGTAACACCCCTGGCGCATGTAACAAAGTCATCAAGAATTCGCTATTTATTTGTCAACTTCCGCAACTGCGTTCTTTTTGTGCTCCGAGACTTCCAGCTACCGCCACCGCTGCCCTACACCTCGTCCGCCAGCTTACCGCCCAGTGCATTACCACCTCCTGCTGTTTCATCTCGCTACTGTTAAAATGTGAGTAAGTACACTTTTTTCCCAAATAACTTTAAAATGTTTCAGTGATTTAATTATATCAATTATTTATTATTTATAGGTCTGATACCGAATTTGAAAGCATCGTTGCTGCTAACGTGACCCCCGTCACCTCAAAATTTGGAAAACAAAAAAGAAGTGCAGCAAATAGGTATATTTCCCGTTGACTTGTTTTCACTGTTAATGTATGTTTTTAAACAAAAACGATTAATAATTATCCATATATCCTGTTTTAGATCTGATTCAGAGGACAGCGTAAGCCAAGATAATCTCAAATCGAAAAAAACCATTAAGAAACGAAAATCATCATCAACCAGGTATTTGTTTTTACTATCTTATTCATTATCTTTTTAAAAGGTAATTCTAGTAAACCTTCTAACATCAAGGTGGTTGTACTGATTTAATTGTTTTTTACAGTTCTGCCGCATCGAAGATAAAAGGAAACCAAAACCCTCATGATTTGTTTGGTATATTCCCGGAAGATTTTAATATTACGCCGAAACCCTCTGTTTCTTCAAATGCGCTCGACTCGTCTATAATCAACCGACTGCCGACAGGAGCAACGAAACGAGCATGCGTTCTGAAGGGAGACTTCTTCGTGGAGCTGAAGGTGTCTCACACCGAAGACATTCGCGGTGAGTTGCCCGATCAGCGTTGGAAGAAAGCCCTTCTTGCAGTTAAGGCTCAAATCAACAGTGAAACACCACAGTGGAACTCGTTGCAAAAATTTGTTCAACGACTTCAAGAACTTTTTGTAGAGGCTGACGTTAAATTTTACTCTAACAACAAGTAATTCAGTATTATTTTAACGTTTGCGTAAAATGTCTGTTTGCTCTTATTATTTTTTATTGTGTTGTAATCTGAATAAACTTACATAAATATGCCTTTTTGCTCAGAGTGCTCCATCAGAGTAGAAAGAAAACAGTGGGTGGGTCACTTAAAAAGTAATAAACATAAAAATAATTCCGTTGTAGAACTAAACGATGAGGTTTATCAAATTTCCTCAGCTTTTAAAGGTCGCATATCGTCATATAGGATAATTGCTACTGATGATTTTAAAACTTGTTTACCTGACGTATTTTTGAACTCTTTGAAATGCAAATTTTTAAGAATTTTACAAAATGCGCTTCAAAAACAAGTGAGCCTTAAAGTTAATTTCGAATACTTTTGCAATTTTCTTTTATTCAAAGATGACAGGCAAGAAATTAAGTCTTTCGCAACAAAAAATTTTTCTGTGCATCAAAATTATGATTTGGAGAAGCTTTTTCAAAAATTCTTTATAACTATAAGAAAAAAGGTAGAGGAATTTGAAGACCGCGATTCTGGTTGGACATTTTTATCAAATTTGTATTTAGAAATAAATGTCAATAAATTTGATCCATTAAAAGCGTCATCTTACGTGGATTTGCCTAAATTAATAAAAAATAAAAAGGCTTGCATAAATATTCGCAATAACGATGACTATTGTTTTCTCTGGTGCATTGTTGCCGCCATTTACCCGTCCTCACATCATAGTGAGCGTACATCGTCGTATCCCTATTTTAAGACTGTTTTAAAAACTGATAATATGAGTTTCCCTGTCACCTTTGCTGATATTAAGACATTTGAATCCGATAATACTGATATCAGTATTAATGTGTATTCTTTAAAAAACAATCGAACTGTTGTAGGACCTCTTTACAGGTCCGAGTACAAAAGGAAACATAGGATCAATTTACTTTTAATCGAGCGCGGTAATAACTCGCATTATGTTTTGATTCGTGACTTGTCGCGTCTTGTACGTTCTCAAATTACTAAGCATCATGGTAAACTTTATTTTTGCGAAGACTGTCTCATATTTTTTGTATCAGAATACAAATATGATATGCATGTTTGTAGTGGAATTGCTACTGTACTTCCAGATAAAGGTACATATCTGCAATTTAAAAATTTCGATCGTAAACAAGACGTACCATTTGTAGTGTACGCTGACTTTGAAACTATTCTTGAACCTTACCAGGGTTGCGAGCAAGCACCATCGATTAGCTTCACCTCAAATAAACAAATTCATAAGCCTGCAGCTTTTGCGTATTACATAGTTTGTTCTTATGACGGAAGTCTGAATCGTTTTATTCAGTATCGCGGACCCGATTGCGTATCCAAGTTTTTAGAGTACTTGTACAGACATGTAAATGAAATACATGAGATCTTAAATAAAGAGGTTCCTATGATTTTCGACGATGAAGATGCTTTAGCGTACAAAAATGCAAAAAATTGTCACATTTGCAAAACCCCTTTGTTTGGTGATAAAGTTAGAGATCACTGTCATTTAACAGGGTTTTATCGCGGAGCGGCCCATCAATACTGTAACTTACGTTTTCGAGTGCCTAAACTTATTCCTATATTTTTCCACAATTTGTCTGGATACGACTGTCATTTATTTATCAAAGAACTGGGTAAATGTTCTGGACCTATAAAAGTAATACCTAAAAATAAAGAAAACTATATTTCATTTACAAAATTTTTAAGGTTATCTAATGATCAGTATGTGCAAATACGGTTTGTAGATTCATTTAAATTTCTAGGTGCTAGTTTAGAAGAGTTAGCTAAGGGTTTATGTAGATCAGAGTTTTTCCACTTAAGTAACTTTTATCCTCGATTAGAAGAGTTTAATTTATTACTACGCAAAGGAGTATATCCTTACGATTATATGACCGGCTGGGATAAATTTACAGAAATTGAGCTACCTGAAAAGAGTTCGTTTTATAACTCGCTTTCTGCGGAACAAATTACAGACTCTGACTATGAGCACGCTCAACGTGTATGGGAGACATTTCAAATAAGAAACATGGGTGAATATACAGATCTCTATATTAAAACTGACGTTTTGCTTTTGTCAGACATATTTGAAAATTTTCGAAAAATTTGTAAGATTCATTATGAATTAGATCCTGCATTCTATTTAACCGTGCCGAGTTTGTCATTTGACGCGATGTTATTGAAAACTGGCGTAAAATTAGAGTTGATATCTGATTTAGAAATCATTCGTCTTATTCAAAAAGGCATTCGAGGCGGAATTTGCATGTGCTCTACCAGACATGCTCTTGCTAATAATAAATATATGAAAACTTATGATGACAGTAAACCCGACTCGTTTCTTGTATACATTGATTGTAACAACTTATACGGATATAGTATGAGTCATTCATTACCCATATCTGATTTTCGCTTTCTAGATTCTGAGGAAATAGAGCAATTAGACTTTATGTCAATTTCAGACGATGCAGAATTTGGATTTATTCTTGAGGTCGACTTAGTTTACCCTAAAGAGTTACATCATTTGCATAACGATTATCCCTTCTGTGCACAAAAATTTGTACCTCCAGGAGGGAAAAATTCGAAATTAATCCCAAATTTGTATGATAAATATGAGTACGTCATTCATTATGTACATTTAAAAACGTGCTTGCGTAATGGTTTGACTCTTAATAAAATTCACCGGGTAATCACCTTCCGACAAAGCCCCTTTTTGAAAAAATATATAGATTTAAATACAGAACTAAGAAAAAATGCAAAAACTCCATTTCAACAGAATCTTTTTAAATTAAAAAATAACGCTGTTTTTGGCAAGACTCTCGAGGATAGTGAACGACGTGTAGATGTTAAGTTAGTAAATCAGTGGAGTGATGAGAGAAACTCTACAAAGAAGTTTGTAACAGCAAGTAAATTAATAGCACGACCAAATTTTCACAGCGCCACGACATTTTCGGATAATTTAGTCGCTGTTCAAATGAAACCGGAGAGAGTTGTCTTAGATAAACCGATATACATAGGATTCGCGATACTCGAGCTTTCTAAGAGTCACATGTATCAATTCCACTACTCTGTAATAAAACCTTATTATAATGAAAGTGTTTCTCTCTGTTATACAGATACTGACAGTTTCATTTATAATATTAAAACCACTGACTTTTACGACGATTTGAAAAATCAGTTTATACATTATTTTGATACAAGTAATTATAACAAATCAAATGAGTTTCAGATACCCTTGATAAATAAAAAGGTTCCGGGATTATTTAAAGACGAGTTAGGGGGCGAGCTTATCACTGAGTTTGTAGGGCTACGTTCCAAGTTGTATTGTATCAAAAGCGAAAATTCATTACTCAAAAAAGCAAAAGGAGTAAAAAAGCCTGGTGTCCGAGAATTAACATTAGATGACTATAAGGATGTTCTGTTCAAGAATACGGTTATTAGGAAAAAAAATATATTATTTAAATCTATTAAACATGAAATCTTTACGCAAACTGTTAACAAAATTGCGTTATCCAGTAAAGACGATAAGCGACTTACATTAAAAGACAAAATTTCAACTAAAGCATGGGGTCATAGATCGATATTGTAGTTTTTATAAATTATAAGCGAATGTATTCAAATCTCGTTAAATAAATTGAATTGTAAATCTACAACTTTACCAGAAATGTATACCGTTAAAATAAGTAATATGTTAGTATTAAGAAACAATTTATGATTATATGTTATGTAAATACCTATTAGTACTGCTATTTGAATAAACGTACATATGCCTAGTGCAATTTGTGTTTGGATTTTTAATTTCCTAATTACTCATAAATAATTGGTTCTCCATTTCACAAGAGGTGTATGTTTATTTTTATTTTTTTATTTAACTCCAAACTAATTAGTGAGCTATTTGTGAAATGAATGAACTTTAATTTATATGAGTAAAATACAAACCTATTCATTAAAATGATTTATATTTCTTTTTTTAATTAAGTGAATTTATTAGCTAAAGAAAGAAAGACAGTTAAATGTTAAAAATAGATTTTCTTCAATGATAATCAAAGTTTGCGTGAAAATTAAAAACACCGGTATTCTAAAATTTATTGTCTTTCTAATTAGCCGATAAAAATACTTACTTAAAATGAAATATTAAAATTAGCATGTTTCTCAATCAGCAGGTTAGCTGCTGACGCCTTGTCGAGTCAGCTATGACCGCGTTATACGATACTGACTGAAATTGTTCGTCAATTGTGGTGTAATTTTGTCGATTCATGAATTCTAATCGTTATAAATAAAGGCTTATATAATACTCAGCCAAACATCAGTCTATCTTCAGAACGAAGTTACAAGTTTTTACAAGTTGTTACGAGCTTCATATCCTCAGCCCCGGTGTGGTAAGCAAACATTTGATATATTTATATATTAACAATTTATTCAAGTTAGACTCGATCTATTTATGTAAATGTTATCGTCTTGCATTTTTATTTTTATTTTTTTTGTCTACAAATAGCAAGCAAAATATTAAAATATTTATTTTGATTTATCTTGTTTCAGAATATGGAAGGAACACAAGACACTTTCCTATTTTCGCAATATGCTCAGGATCCATTGGAGGAATTCCTAGTGGAAGAAGAAGAAGACAGCGAGCTGGTGAAGAAACTTAAAAGCGGAATCCAGAAAAAAAATAAAGAAAAAAGATCAAAACGAAACTTTTCCAATAAAGTTTTTAAAAGAAGTGGTCACGACCGTCTGCCATCATTTATAATAAATAATAAAGCAGGGAAAGGTACGAGACTACTAAAAATACAGATAATTGACCTGAACAAAGACAGTGATGATGAAGACAAAGTGATGTTGAGTGCTCAATATTTGGCGGACGATAATTACGATGAAGTTATAGATCATGCCGAAAGTGTGATACATAAGATTTCAAAAAAACTGAGTGGATACAGTGCTAGTTTGTAGTTTTAGTTTAATTTTGTTGTAATTAACATAGTAAGTAAATAAATATAATGAAAATAACTTGTTGTTTCATTTTGCAGTTATTAATGGCCCCTTGCAGCTTTTTTAAATTTCGATATAACTTTTAAACTAGATTTAACAGTAATAGTACCTATCATATATTTTAACATTACTGGACTAAGAAAAAGCTGCAAGTGACCTTAAGAGTTTTTTTTTTTTACCGACACGTTTTTCTTCATCTCGACTGACAGCGATATTAATTCAATTTAGTGGAAAAACTTTTCGGTAATTGATAATTCTCTTTGAATAGGTGAAATAAAAAATATGTTTGTCAATAATATCATTTATTTTGAAATCAGATATGAGAATACAGTTCTAAATTATTTTCAAAGTACCATTTTTTAATGCATAATACATTTTTTAACGCACAAGTTTTTTTATGAATTAAACAATTATATGTGCCGCTGTTTTTACAATATTTTTGATGCATTGATTGAAAATTAGGAAGACCTTTTTCACCCAAGTCTATTACAGTACAATTATCACACAAATCTTTAACCCATTTAATTTTTTCTAACCCTTTTACAAATATTTTCTTATTTTCTAAGTGAACATAAATCATTCTTTTAAACTCTCTATAATCAATGAATCCTTCACGCCATAAGATACCGAGGTTTTTCTCTATCCATATAACATTACTTTTTTCTTTTTCCGATAAAGTAAAAAATGCATACGGAGGTTTTATTAAAAATACTTGCGTGTATTCATTTGTACTATACGCAAATTCTTTAAGAATAAATTCATTTGTAGATGATTTAAACCCCTGGAGATCTACAAACAAGCAGTCTGAGCTCATGATATCCTTCGGGTAATATTGGTCAACGGTTTGTATTCTACAATGCTATCATTCAAAATAAGACAGTAAGCCGCAGTATTACCGGGTATGTCCTGTTCACACTCTAATTCAACTCTCACATCTATTGAACCCGTTTTTAAGGTTTCGTTTTGCCGAGAGCAGTCGATAACAAACAGAGGTGCTTTATCCTTAAATTCTTGCGGACTTAGCAACGGCGCTTGACTGCGGTTATAATACGACTGTTGGAATTTAGCATACTGATCGTATAATATAGCGAATTTTTCAGCTGCGAAACTAACATTAGAACTTTCATACGGAAAATAGGTTGAATTTAAAAAAACTTTTACATCTCTTAAATGACAATGATCAAAGTGTGTCATATCTTTGTTAGTCATATTTTTTCTATCTGTTTTTAATCCGATAACAACATATCGTGGCTTTTCAATTTGAGATGAAGTTTTGATTGCCCAGGAATGTTTTGATGTTTTCGGTAAAAGTGGATACTCATAAAGATCCCAGTTTCTAAATGCTATCTGAATAGCACGATCTTTTTCCAAGCACTTCATTAAATTTAACCTTTCCCGATCAGAAACTTTTATATGTGGCATACGCCATACTATTTTAGATATCGTAATGTTATCTATATATTCATTTGTATTTAATGTAACGCTATTTAAATTAGTATTGGATCTCAAAAGAATAAGTTCATGCTTACAGTTTATAACTATTTTATTGTAATCCTCTGCAAAACCAAGAATCTTGTTTAAAGGAATGCATACAGAAAACGACCCATGCGTAACTTTTGTACCGTTGACATCCCAACCCCATGACTTTGACATTCTCGATTCATGTTCATTTAGAGATAAGAGAGATTTCATAGTAGTTGTAACTCCAGCATTTTTAATTTTGTCTATTTCGATTCCATTAAGCTCATATCGAATATCTTGAAACAAATGAAGTATAGGGTTATTAGTAAACTGAACACTGGCCACCGGTAGTTTTGTTTCTCTGTTGACTACTACCATGTTTCCCTCTATGTATAAGGCACTCTCAGAAGGTAACACGTATAGATCTTGTTGGTTTATTGGTATACGGATTTCATCATTAAAATTGAAACTTGTTACGTAAGGTTTGTAGGAATGGAATTCAAAACTTTCTATTGTGTTATCGTAGCCGAAAGTTTCTGTTAAGTTTAGAATACTCATTTTAATAAACCAATAGTTTTAAGAAATTCTTTATTTTCCTTGGAAAGCCTCGTAAGCTGATTTTTAGGTGTTCTTTTCTTGACAGCACAATGCGTACTAATAATTGTACTGCGCGAAACTAATCTTTTATTGAAATCTATCATCTTTTCCTGAGATGCAAATATATCTGGATCTCTTCACCGCGTAAATTGATTAAGTTATCGTTTATATCCAATATTCTTAACTTTAAAGAGCTTAAACTGTTTTGATTAAGAGGAAAATAAATAACGTTTTTAGGTGTTTCTATAATCCGATAGCCTGGTGGTACATTAGGCACAAACTCGTGAATAATATGACTTGGTTTTCCGTTAATAAATGAACCACTCACAATGTCACATTCAACTCGCACTATAGTCGTAGAGAGAATGGACACAGGAAAAGGAGACTCTGTTAATATATTAGCTTGAATAGTTTCTTGACCGAAACCTAGTAAGTTACCAATCGAATTTTCTTTATTAAAATACACATTTTTAGAACACAATATAGACGTCTTTAACGTATTATTATTACATGTCAGTGAAAATGAACATCCTTCCAGATGTCTTTTCAGGTAATCGTCGAGGTCTTGAAGTTCGTATGACCCTTCAGGAATTTCAACTACTTCATTTTGGCCATAATAAAACATATTATTTCTATAGTCTATATTAGGTATAGAGTTAAAAGTCGAAAAATATAGTAACCCGCATTCATATTCACCATTTAGTTGAAAAGCTGGTGAATGATTTGTGATCAGGGTAGAAGAGGTTCCAGTTATGGACAAAGTGAAAGACATCATGTGAATGATATGGTTTTTATTGAACAGAGATATTTAAACGGTTACTCCAAAATTGCTTTAAATATTTCAAACATAAATGACCGCAATTTACAGTATTAAACTTTTGATAAGTGACATAGTTGTATGAAATAATTTTATTTTTTAAATACTTTATTAATTCTATTGGAGGCTGAAGATCGCCGTAACTATCGAAATATTCACAGTAATTATTATCTTTGACATAGGCTACCCAGTGTGTCCCTTGGTTTTCAGAACTATCTAAATTAATAATTGCGCACTCTACTCTATTCGAACGCTTTGGCAAATTATCTCTCATATAAACGCCACGGAAATGAGGAATATCTGAAGAGTGTTTTAAAATATCTATATTAGTGAGAGCACGTCTGGGAAGCCTGTTGACTAGTTTTTTGAGTATTCTAAACACAATCCCTTTCCATTTCTGTACGGTTTAATGTGCAATCCTTTACCTAATGCAATAGATTCCATCATTTTGTTGTGACGTTGTGATTCGGTTAAGTTTTTCTTTGCAGCTTTGTAATCACCAACAGCTTTAGCTATCCCAGCAGCTCCTCCAGCCAATGATCCCAACGCAGAAAGTCCCGCAAAAATAGGTATCAGTGGTAATATACCGCCAGTTTTCGGAATCGGTATTAAACGCGGAATATGAATTTTACTGTTTCTAGTAAATACTTTCTTTGCGAGCGCAAGAGCTCGGGTGATTGTAGTGCCTTTATCTTTTGATTTGTTTCTTTTCAGTTCCTTCCGCATCTTTGTAACCAAACCTTTAAATGATTTTATGCCTGCACCAGCTTTCATTTTAGATTTCATCACTTTGCTAACTAGCCATGAAGCAAGTTTTTCTCCTTTTCCAGCACTTTTCGACTTCAACCTCTGTTTAGCCATTTTATAAAGTTCTAAATCTGCGCGGTGTCGATCTGTTAGGTTAGAATGTTTATCATAAGCTATATCGTGTTTCATGCACGCGTCATCCAATTCATTAACTCCTTTATCACCTCTTAATAACCGTTTATGCAATTTAGTGCCTGGTCCGCAATAATTGTAACCAGGTAAGTGTAATTCAAAAGGCAAGTGATTAATTACACTGTTTAAAAGTCCTCTTCCTTTCATATCCTATATGTTAATGACATTTTTTGTGCGAGTAACTATATAAATATATTCATACAATGGCACTTCTATTAATCCAGCTGTTCTCACTATCATTAAGTCCTAACCACTTAACGTATAATTTATTCCCTTTTTTTTTGACCACCTTTTCAATGAGATAAACGTCCGGGTACTTAGTTTTTTGAAGTTCTTGTTCGTAAAATGTGCCCAGAATAGTGTTTCCTCGCTGATCTTCTATATGGTACGTAAACGGTTGAGTGTTACTGACTTGTTTAATAGTAAATAGCTCTGTTGACCAATTAGGCGTATAACTTTTATGGAAAGCGCTTTTATACTTGCTTATACGTACACGATCTCCCACATTGAATTTATTTAATTTATGATATAGATTTTGTTGACGTTTCTTAATATTGTTCTTTACTTCCGATTCATTCTCAAAATTAACATCATTTGGTCTAAATTTTGTTGTACTATGAAAAGTTTCATTATAAGATTTGACTATATCATCTAAAGGTTTTCCAACCCATTTATAATTTCCAATTAAACTAAAATATTTGTACAGTTTGTTTTTAAGCGTCTTTATTAACCTTTCAACAATTGATGCCTTTTTAATTGAATAAGTTGAATAATGATTTATTCCTAAAGATTTTAAATAACAATCAAATTCACTATTGTAAAATTCTTTTCCAAAGTCTGTCTGCAAGTTTCTAGGAATTTGGATTGCTGACTTTATAATTTGTTGAAATGCATTTTTAACTTCTTGTCTAGTTTTCGATTTTGTCGGAATACACCACGCGTACTTTGAAAATGCATCAATGACAACTAAAATATATTTATTTCCTTTATTTATTTTATGGAATTTTTGTAAGTCAATCAAATCTGCTTGCCACAAATCGTGAATGCCTTTTAAAACAACTGCTCGTCGCTTAAAGTTTTTACGAGCTGATCTGTGGATCTCGTTCACTACTTGTTCTTTTGCCATTGCTTAATTGTTTTACAATGTTATCTACCTCGTTTTTTGTATAAAAGTTCAATTTCAACTGAGTTGCGAGCTGATGAATTTGAGAATTTATAACTTTGATTAAAGAATCTAGATACTTCTTGTCATAAATGTTCTGAACGAGCTGATCGACGTACTCCTTATTTACTGCATCATCAGCCGACAAAGGATGAGCAACGCCTTTTAATCTCAGTGATTGTAAATCAAAATCTCCGTCTTCTGAACGAAGCAAAGCCTGACTTTTAAGTTCGTTGACTTCAGATACACCTGCTACACGTAAACGTTTATGAACATGGTGACCAAATTTATCTATGTTCATTTTATGATATATTTTTACGCCAAAAGTTCTGCTTCGACTAACGATAATAGTAAAGTAACTGCTTTATATATTAACATTGTTCACTAATCCCGCTTCTTGTAGTTCTTCAATAATAGATATGATTTCATTATCCAATCCTGTATTACCAGCATCACGAGAAGCTATAAGTAATTTTAACCTTTCTACTAATTCGTTTGGGTTATCCCAATATACATATGACACATCGTTTTTAACATTTTTCATCGTCGGTAGTCCTTCACCACTTACTGAACGTTCTTTAGCTAATTTAAAAAGAGGTCTTATTACATATAAATATTTCATGCCTTTGTTGCTTTTTATTGGTTTATTAGGATTAAACTCTCTTCTATGTGCATTAGTTTCTAATAATAAGGTTTTATAATTACATCTGTCATCCTCAGTTACAATATCTAAATCCGGTACTTTCTTATATAGCAGTTCGAATAAACCTGGCGTTAAATAGTAAGTATGACCATTTACTTTCAGTTTTTTGTCATTTGTAGTGTATACCGGACAGGTTCCCAACATTAGCTTGTCCCGTTCCGTTCGAATACCAAAAGGTATATTTAAGTTGGTAATATATTGCTTTTGAAATTTAGGATCGTCACGAGGAGAAGCGTAAGAATCAGTCGTCTTAAATGAAATATTATTTGAAGAATCCTGATCATTAAAATGTTCACTTTCCACTTCATCGCTTACATCACTTTCATTATCTTTTGATGTCTCATCCTCATCATTTTTATTAACAAGGCTAGATTGAGAAAAATTCCTCACAACCGTTTGATCAGTTATAGATTCCTTCTTTTCTTCACTTGGGCTATATTTAATTCTTTTTACTAACTTTCCCCATTGCAATCCGTCATCAAAATCATCATCATTAGTATTGAAGTAATTATTCTCATTTTTAACTTTAACTATTTCATTAAGCGGTTCTGTAATTGGTTTTAAAACAGATTCCAGAATCATATCATTGTTTGTTTTTACATCGCGAATAAGTTTAACCTTCTTTTTAACTGCTTCGGCTGACCGGAGTATCTTTTCCTTTAGCACTTTATCTTCATTAACTTTCTCGACTTTCGAGCTCATGTCCGTTCTCTTTGGATTCATTTAATATAATAAACGATTATTCGAATACTATTCAATAAGTATGTACTTAAGTATATTAATCTACAGTAATGAATGTATCAAACCCCATTCTATAACATCCAGAATTTTTGTTACAATCCTTGTTTATAACCAAGTAGCTGAAAGGTGCGTTCCATACTTTAGCGCAAATTTCACGAAACTGCGACCATGACATATCGGTTCCAACGTGCTCATCATAAACATGACGTAAATTAACATCATCTTGCTTAAAAAGAATTATTAAATTAGCATTATCCCTTATTAATTGTTTTGGTACTTTACTGTACGTTTGATTTAAATAAAAGCTATCAATATTTTTATGTCTTCCCATTGCAAAGTAATCCCTTATGTTGTTTTGGTTTTCACAAGCCACATCATCAAATATCATGATTGAGTTATAGTTAGCTTCGTTTGGGCTAAGTATTTCTTCATTTTCACAATATTTTTGAAATGTAACCGTTGGAACTAACGCTAATACTTCTTCTAAAAATCGATACATAGGTTGGAAAAGGGTTTTTGAGTAAACATAAACATTTTGGTACCGTAACCCTTGTTCATGAAGTAAAAGACCAACCATTAAATTAGTTTTCCCGCAATTAGAAGGACCGCAAATTATACTGCGAATATTGTAAGGTAAAAGTTCACCATGACGTACACAAGGCTTATTGCGAGCTGAAAAAACAAGATCCAACTGCAAGCTCTGATTTTGTTTTACAAACTTCATATTTCTTCAAAATTTCTCAAGCGATGCATAGGTACGTTTTACTTGCATGAAAGACTTATTCCAATTAAGGGAAATCACGACTACGTTTTCACATATATATAACAATTTTGATGCGATTGTTTTTAGCTAATAATTCCCGTTGCAAACGTGCACGTTAACGCGATCATTTCATTTTGGGCAAACCCAATTTCCGTTACGACGTGTTATTTGTTAAATACGTATGTTAACGCGAGAGATAATCGTTTTATTTTAAGCACAAACCCAATTTCCGTTACATGTTGCGAAACGCGCACGTTAGCGCGATTATTTAATTTTGCGCAAACCCAAATTTTGAAATCCACAAATATCGCTCGATATCGAAAAAGGTGGGACAGAATGCATGCATGAATTTCATTCTGCGCAAACCCAAATTTTGAAATCCACAAAATAATATTGGGCATTTGGATCACACGAGTGAGGAGGGCGAAATTTTCGCCCGATCGAACGAGGTGGGCCAGAATGCCCAATATTATACTACTGTCATTCAAAAACCATTTACAGGAATAGGTTTACTTACCAAAATTAAATTAAGTAAGTATCAGACTTTTAATAAATTACGATTTTTTTTAAATCTTATTCTCGGTTTCGTCTTTGACATTTGTTTGACCTTTAAGATTTGGCCACCAAGAAACAATAACGGACACAACCACGTAGCAAAATATTTAATTAACTATAAAGTTTATTTTTATTTTTGTAACTCGTAAAATAGACGACTTACTTACCTAGTTACTATTCTTACATATTTGACAACATTACTTTACCTAATTGCTGCTTAAGTGGCAATAGGCAGAGCCTCTTAAAACAGATGACTGTTGTGGCAAAGCGTTTTTAAAAGAGTTCTGTTACAAATAGTCCAGTTATATGGTAAAAACCTACTAAACGATCTCTAACGTTATGTTAGTTATGTAACATTCGCGTTATATAAATAAATTCAAGTTCATTACCACGGGAGTCGAGCCAATTCGACGCGAATAATTGACGACAATCAGTCTAGTGGCCATTACAGTCAGCTGAATTATTGGCCGTTGCGATTATTGGCAATAATATAAATAGTAGGTATGTTTAGCGTAAAAAAACCGGCCAAGTGCGAGTTGAACTCGCGTGGAGAGGGTTCCGTACATACGTATTTGTTTTTGATAGAATTTTTATAGGTTTTCCTGTAATCTACAAGCAATGAACTATATTTTGCGTTTTTTTCAAAATTTTAGGCTTAGTAGTTTCGGAGATCTGGGGGAATGGTAAATTTTCGTCGTCTTTCATGAATAAAATCAAAACTATTTATTTTACAATAATAACAAAAATATATTTGAGATCCTCATAACGAGACCATTCATTTGATATATGACAAAGTAAGGTTAGCAAAACTTTTTAAAAAAATCCTAATTTTATTTACTTTACACATCTGTGTTTGGGTCATCGATTCAGATATGTGTACCAAATTTCACCTCAATCGGTCCAGTAGTTTCGGAGCAAATTGGCTGTGACAGACGGATGGCCAGACAGACGCACGAGGGTTCAATTTTTTAATTTTTTGTACGGAACCCTAAAAACAAAAGAAACGTTAAGCTTATTTTTTAAGTATAAGAGCCGTATCACTGTTTTTAGGAACTATGACTCTCATATTACGTACAGCGAAGAAGATCCAAAATCATGGATCCAAAAATAGTTGTTGTTGTCATACAAAAATTCCGAACCGAGAAAATAGGGCTTCAAAGTAGAAAACTAAAAAGTCTCTGTCAAAAAATCCGTTTTGGGACAAACTTTTGTTTCCGACTGTTTTTTTTTCAAAATCTTTATCTGCTTATCAGGACTAAACTATTAAGGCCTAACACGGTGGGTCTACGTTAAGAATAGCGGAGATCCTATCCATCATCAGATCACCTCTTAGATACCATAATATTGCATTGTCATCGGGTTTACATAATATTATGTGGTCCAAATTTCAGCACATTCCGTTATCGGGAAGTGGGTCAAATTTAACTTCCAAGATTTGACCCGTACATACATACATACATACATACATACATACATACATTGCAAGTTAAATAAAAGCTTGTAAAAATGGACTTCGGTGTTGAATATTCCTAGGCTATGCTATTTTCCTAAGCTCATCTATTTGGCAGTGACAATAACTAATTCTAGATTATTTGTAAACCGCAACCGTGTGAAATCGTTCGGTAAATGTGCGCGTGCGATGAAATTACTGCGGTCAGAACCAGGACGTCTGAAGGTTGATACGATATCACTTTGGTTTACAAACCTTGCTCTGTTTTTCTTGTATATTTGAGTAGAACGCGTAATGTTGTATGGTACCATTCTCCTAGAAAGAGAAAGATGGGCATGTTTCCCCTTTGACCACATACCTACTAGGTACCCTCAGGATCTTTGTTTTTTTATATCTATGGTGTAAATCACCCACCGTTGTTTATTACCAGCCAGCATCATTCCTCTATATTCATAACTTGACTACTATCCAACAAAGGAAACGAAATGTTTACCGTTAACTAAAGTAATGTTTGGACAGATACCAGATACTAGAACTATTTCGTTTAGTTGACATAGTTTTAAATTTCATCTCATATGAAAAAACCGATTTGAGAAATAAGACTCCAGCTAACATGTAGTTCTAGGAAATGTGAGTCGCGATCACCCTGTCGAGCCTAAAGCGTACATGGTTGTTGTTTTTGTGACTTAACTTTATTGGAATTAGTAGCCGTTTCCTGTTTTTGCGCGCCATTTGAAATAATATTTCACAATTCTATTTTGCACTTTAACGTAAAACTTACATACCTATCTCACATGTCACCTAAACGTCTCATTTTAGGTTTTATTTTATTAATCGCAAAATTGATCCTTAATTTTATTTGATTTTATAATTACTTATGGTATTTGATCAGGTGTAGCAATATACGCTAATATTTATTTAACGCCATTCATACAGATGACGTTATAGGTACGACGTAACGTTTCTGACCAAAAACAATATCGTATGTTTATTCACTACTTTTTTTGTAAAGCTGAGTGGTATCATTTTGGGTTTCCATAATTGAAGTGGTAATTTTTTCTCTTTTTTGGTTCTTAATTTAGATCGAAACTAGCATAGGTAAGCAACTCATTTGCAATGTTGCGATCGCAAAGGTCTTTGTTTACCATGCAAATATATGTATCTTAATAATTAATTAATTTAAATTTTTATTCAACAGTATAAACATAAGTAGATACATATTTAATATAATACAATTAAAAGTTAAAACTAAACTTATTTAAATTAAAATAAAAACTAAGCTACTCAAATATTAAAGACGTAAATAATAATCACCACTATAAAAAGAACACCCCCTCTAGCAGGTCCGCTCGCGGCATGGTCCCTAATAATTAATTAATTAATTAATATAATTAATTGAAACTTTTCATTTCAGAACCATGGAGCTGAAATCGCCAAAAGACAAGAAGGTGTCGAGTTTCACGAAACTCCTGTCACGCGGCAAAATGTTCCGAATACCATTTCTGATGATGTTACTTTTGGGCAGCACTAGCTGTGACCACAACGAAGATGAATTCGATTTACAAATTTTAAATTCAAATATAGAACACTCAACGTTACGAAATTTAAGTGTGGCAGGACATTCGCATAGACACGGACATGACAATGCCAGTGTTAAAAATAAAGAGATTTTAAATGACATTAAGTATTTAAGGCGGCATTTAAATAAGCAGATAGTGAATTTTGTGATGACTGACTATTTGGTCGACGGTGAGGTGGAGAACCGAGTGCATTACAACGGAGTCTCGGCAAAAGAAACTTACGTTGGCGCTGATGGGTGAGTTTAAAAACACTTTTTATTTTTATATGCAATTAGTATCAGTAAGTTAACTGTCAGATTGATTTTCAATTCCGTTTTTGATGTTCATCCATTCGAATGGAAATTAAAGTGTAGTTAGAGAGACATATAGATGGAAATGGCTTACCAGACGGTCTTCAGAATGCTAAAAACACAGATTTAATTTACTACCTGTAAAGGTATTTTCTTAGAAAACTTCGGCTTACCTAAAGCCGCGTATCCACCAAGCGCACGCGCTCGCGAGTAAGAGACCAGTGGCCCGTTTCACGAAGCTACAAGTTACAAATTACAAGCGGAAGTCTCTTTCTAACTCGTACTGCTAGAAAGAGAGTTCCGCTTGTAATTTGTAACTTGTAGCTTCGTGAAACGGGCCTCAGCTAGTAAAAATTCAAATATTTCTGGCCCACGCTATAGAATCTGTCAGGGTTACCAACTTCTTTTTTTTTCCACTAGAGCTTAAGTTAAAACCCCGTAAAACTGATTTTTTTTGGAAAAAAAAACTAGTCCAAGAAAACAAATCACAGTAGCTTAAATCGGAACGTTCGGTCGAGTATTTCTTTCTCAGTCGCATTTATGATTTCGACCAATAGAGAGTGGGATACACTGCGGCATCGTATTCGCCTATTCCACAGATCGCCATACGATTAAATAAATACTGCGGCATCGAGAACGTTCCATTTCCAGTAATAATTTAGTTTCTTACATCGTAAACACGTTTTCCTATATCACACAAACATGCAATGGAAAAATCCCTAAATATACCACTAAAAATATTAAGCCCCTAAACAAATCCCATGCTCCTTATTCCCCCTCTAAATTTTGGGGTAAAACCCTAAGTTGGCACCCCTGAAATCTGTGGTATCAATCATACGTCAAAGTTCATACGAACACTTTCGATTGGCCGCTTGACAGAGCCACGCGTTCGGGTTGTTTACATTTTATTAAAACAACTAAACAAATATAGTATATTAACGTTTTTAATATCTATTAATATAATAATTAAAAGGCACGTGTCACGTCATCGTAATAAAGTTTCTGACCCGATAACCCGAGGTGCCGCGACCGCGAAAACGAATAAACATCCGCCACCTACTATTTAATTTGCGGCCGCTAAGAGTAGACTCTTGTTTATAGAATAGAATAGAATAGTTTTTGCAATGACAGGTAAAAATAGATGTCGTTGGGTAAAAAAAATTGCAAAAATAGGAAAAGTTTTAATAAACTCAAACAAATTTAAACTCATAACATTTATTTCACAAAAACACACTGTAACATAAAAGAAGTAGTACAAAAAAAGCAAGATTAGAGCAAATTTAGAAACGTTACGCTGTAGTTTGAAGTTTGAAGTCACATGGGACTCAGCTCAGCATTGGAGCCACAGCGCTGGTTTTCTGTTGAACCCTGGTGTTCACCTAAGTTACGCATGAATCTTTTTTATAAGATGATTATTGTTAATTTGACCAACTAATGCTGAGCTGTCACCTTAGGGTGAACCTTAATCGATATCTACATCAAAAGGATTGGTATCTGTTTCTAGTGATCATTTAGGACGCCCGCGACTTCGTACGCGTAGAATTAGTATCCCGCTACTCCCCCCTATTTCTTCCCGTTGGGGGTCGATTTTCGGAAAATCCTTTCTTAGTGCTCACTTACATCATGAAAGGAACTCCTGTACCAAGTTTCTAGGTACAGTATAGTTTCGGCTGTGCGTTGACATATAAGTCAGTCAGTTTTGCCTTTTATATATATATATATATATAGATGACACCTTGTCTGTTAAGTCTAATGCCTGATAATGATAATTTAATTTCGAAAATTCAATGTCTTGTGGGAATTGCTATATTTACAAAACCATTCTTTACTTTGAACGGCGTCCCAATTTTTGTTATTTACCAAGCTAGAGTTTCGGGTCCCTTCAGGAAGTGTCAAGTTGAGTAAGAACGATATGGTACGTTTGATATACAAGATGCGTTTTTGTTTTGACGCAGATTATGTATTACCCAGTCCTCGACCACAGACAAGGTCAGAAAAGCAATGAAACGTCTACTATCTATTCTCGTTTTAGTGCGAGTAGTGTTCGATGCAAGTGCTGACGGATTGATTCCTTCCCACTAGATCTACAAAACTTTACAACACACGTTCTGGAATCGGTAGAGGTTAGACGTATTTACCAATGAAATCTTCTTCCGAGAGTGTTTTGTTTATGGGACGGAAAAGCCAAACCTCGGCAATGCGTTAGCAATCTTGCGATTTAAGCAATCTTAAATCGCAAGATTGCTAAAGGTGGGTACAGACTGGTGAAACGTAACATGCAATGTGTCATGAATTCACCGTACACATTGCTGCAATGTATCATGAAAGGTAACACACTTTGTACGGTGAATTCTTTCATTGCATGACACATTGCATGTTACGTTTCACCAGTCTGTACCCACCTTAACGCATTGCCGAACTTGAGGGAGGGCTAAGATGGAAAGCTATGCTAGTAATTTATCCCCTACCATAAAGTCACTTGTATTTAAGCTGATTTCAAAATGGCATGATGTGAATGATGTGAATTTCAGCTGAAAAGTTCTATTGCAGGACAAAGGCCTTCCCCAAGGATCCCACGTAGGCCGGTTTTATGCTACTCGCGTCCAATAACATGGTATTTTTTTACGTTAAATTGTGATACGGTGTTTTTTTAACTGCTACTTTTTCCCGCTGTTAGATTGTTGACAGTCACAATATAATAATGTAAATTAAAATTAAACCGGGCTGAGATTTTACACGGGAAAACCGTATTGCTGTTGACGTGTTACGTATTTTCAACGTTTCAACAGCTGTTATTTACTTGATAGTAAATACGAAGCGAGGCCCGGGCCTTGATTATACTGGGTAAAACCAAATCGCCTTTGACTGTATTGTATTATTTTTCACTCAGCCTCTATTAGTGTCAAGTAAATTAGACCTATCTAAACATTGACATTACGAGAACTTGTCAAAAGCAAAATGATTTTACCTCGTAGAACGTCACTACATAAATTCTGGGATCCTAGTGAAAAATTTAAATACTTACAGGGTGGAAAAAACGAACGCCACATGGAAGGCAACTAACTTAAACATTGGAAATAGCAAATACTACGCAAAGGAGAGTTACTTTTATTTTTAAAAACAGTTATTACTGCATTTATAGATTTTGGAAAATGTGCCTGTCTTAACCGGGAATCGAACTGGTCGACTATGACAAAATAATAAAAAAGGGTTTTTACGGTCTTTAATTAATTTAAAGTTGTATGTGTTATAGGCATAAATGATCACTATCAATGACCCTTTCGATCTGTATCATAAAACACGACTTTATTGTTTTGTCATATATTTGACCAGTTCGATTCCCTGTTAAGAAGAGATTTTTTTTTTAAATCCATGAATGCAGATTTTTTGTTTTCAAAAATAAAAGTAATCTCCTTTGCGTAGAACTTGCTATGTCCAATGTTTTAGGTAGTTGCCGTCCATGTGGCGTTCGTTTTTTCCGCCCTGTATATGGTAATAATGTCACCTGAAGATCAAGTGAAAAAGGGTATACCTAAGTTACACACTAGTTAGAGTACACTCTGTTTATGTATTATACTCTTTTTTATTACGAGTTAAGTGGACTTATACACTTTTTCACTATTTTCCCAGAATTAAGGTCCCCCGACGCGTCTGTCCGTCATATATTTTACGCTTATCTCAAAAATTACTATATTATGGTATAGGGTGTGATCTTCTCCATATCCGTTAATGATTATACTCACGTACCCAAATGCAGGATGAAAGTGATCTAGCCAGGGTGACGGCACCAACGATGGACACTTTTAGCTGACAGGCACCAGTAATGGACACTTCGCTCTTAATTCAAATTTCATACGGTCCTAAATTGATTGTTGCAAAACAAATGAATAACCCTTATCTTCTGTAAAATAAGAATAAAGTGTCCATCATTAGCGGCTTCTACACGTGAAGTTCGGACCGCGGGAAACGCCATGCGCCGTTCCAATCTTCGTTCCAAACCGTACGTGTAAACGCAACTGTAATAATAAAATATTAAAAAATGTACGGTTTGGAACGAAGATTAGAACGGCGCGTGGCGTTTCCCGCGGTCCGAACTTTACGTGTAAAGGCCGCTATTCGTCCTTGTCCATTACTGTTTCCGTCACCCAATAAGTTTAAAAATAGTTTAATCGGCGCACGAGTGCAGTTGTAACGTCAATAACGTCATGCGTCACGTCTAGATTTGAACCCCACACGTGTCATTAATGTCACTCGATTTCGATTAAGTATTTAGGAGTTTCGTCAATTTTCACGGTTCCTGAAATAACGCGCTTTGGGAATTTGATTCGCGTCAATCTTGGGCTAATTGTATAAAGCTGCAAGTGATGGTGGGGTTTCTATGATTATGAGGGTCCGGTCGATGTCATTCACGGAATAGAAAAAACAGTGGAAGTGGCATGAGCTTTGCTTAGTACCAGACCTGTTGTCGCCAATACTCAAACTATCATAAAAACAACACGCCACCATGAAAAATTTGTTTGGTGCGGCTATCGTTTTTACACTCCAAAATAACACAATAAGGCATGCTTCTGGATTATTTCCTATTTTAGAAATATCGAAATATAGAAAAATCGAAATAAGCGATCGCGGCAAAAGTATGGTAGGTTATGCGGAACTCCGCATAACTATGCCACACGTTACACGCCCACTTGACACTTCTACTGTTTTTTCTGTTCTGTGGGTGTCATTATTTAATTGGTAAATTGTACCAATATTAGCTATGGTGGATAGATCGCTAAAATTTAAAATAGAATATTTTTATCCAGGAACTCAATTGTCATTAAATAGCTTAATCATATTATTTTAATAATGTTAAAAGTGGTAAATGTAGTAAAGTTCTAAATTGTATAAATATAATAAATAATGGTATTCTTACATGATGGGGGAATCAGCTAGATTTATATCTATGCTATGCTAGTCATTCAATATAGGTACTCCTAGCAGCCTCCTGGTCCTGATTCATTTTAGGTACATGGAAACAATTATTTGATTAAAATTAAGACATTTAGTAGTAAATATAATAGATTTTTAAAATCAACAAACTTCAACATCCATAACGGGATCCATGCGTACTCCAGAAAAGGGCCCCACATCTGCTCCTAATATCGAAATTACTATTTCTTCCAGTGCTGTCAATGGAAGTGCTCCACCAGGCCCTCCCACAGTTCCGTTTCTGTCCCTCCTAAATGCTGCCTTTTTTGACGCACCCGACACTTGTAGTCATTCCAAAACTTAAATTATAAGCATTTATTTAGTGAGAATTAATTTAATACTTACTTGAATTCATTTAACTTGGTCACGAAACTTACTTTTGATCAGTCCTTATGGCTTCTCGCGACGCCTTCTGCATTTAAAATATTTGAGCACTCCTTCCAGTCCTTCCACAAACGTGTCGCCGGAGTCCTGGCTTCACGAGCTCGGAGACGTCCCAGGGCTAAATCGCGGTGCTCATCTATGAACATTATTAAATAGAAATTATATTAAAGCGAAAAAATTTCGTCGGTCTTAGGCAGGATTCGAACCTACATCTCCTCTGGCAATCCGGGCCAATGCAGGCGCATTACCAATTATGCCATCAAGACCCTACTTAAGATCCACGAAATTAGTGATCGCTTACTTTTTCATTATCGGAGAAAAAAAAGAATATTTTTTTTCGCTTTTATATAAGTACTTAATTTGAATTACGTACAGACGTTTCTGTTAAAATTAAAAAATATTAAATAGTTCTAACTGTCTTACAGACGTTGATCTTCTTCGGCTTGATTCCATGATATTATTTAAACCTACAGAGAAAAGATCAAAGTAATAATTTCAAAATAACTGCATAAAATATTGATTCCAAGGTAATAATAAGCATCGAGAGCAACATAAAGGTTTGCACAAATATAAATTAGATATACTTACTTACCAAAACTAAGCACAAACTTACCACAGTAGTATAATATTGGGCATTCTGGCCCACCTCGTTCGATCGGGCGAAAATTTCGCCCTCCTCACTCGTGTGATCCAAATGCCCAATATTATTTTGTGGATTTCAAAATTTGGGTTTGCGCAAAATGAAACAATCGCGCTAACGTGCGCGTTTCGCAACATGTAACGGAAATTGGGTTTGTGCTTAAAATAAAACGATTATCTCTCGCGTTAACATACGTATTTAACAAATAACACGTCGTAACGGAAATTGGGTTTGCCCAAAATGAAATGATCGCGTTAACGTGCACGTTTGCAACGGGAATTATTAGCTAAAAACAATCGCATCAAAATTGTTATATATATGTGAAAACGTAGTCGTGATTTCCCTTAATTGGAATAAGTCTTTCATGCAAGTAAAACGTACCTATGCATCGCTTGAGAAATTTTGAAGAAATATGAAGTTTGTAAAACAAAATCAGAGCTTGCAGTTGGATCTTGTTTTTTCAGCTCGCAATAAGCCTTGTGTACGTCATGGTGAACTTTTACCTTACAATATTCGCAGTATAATTTGCGGTCCTTCTAATTGCGGGAAAACTAATTTAATGGTTGGTCTTTTACTTCATGAACAAGGGTTACGGTACCAAAATGTTTATGTTTACTCAAAAACCCTTTTCCAACCTATGTATCGATTTTTAGAAGAAGTATTAGCGTTAGTTCCAACGGTTACATTTCAAAAATATTGTGAAAATGAAGAAATACTTAGCCCAAACGAAGCTAACTATAACTCAATCATGATATTTGATGATGTGGCTTGTGAAAACCAAAACAACATAAGGGATTACTTTGCAATGGGAAGACATAAAAATATTGATAGCTTTTATTTAAATCAAACGTACAGTAAAGTACCAAAACAATTAATAAGGGATAATGCTAATTTAATAATTCTTTTTAAGCAAGATGATGTTAATTTACGTCATGTTTATGATGAGCACGTTGGAACCGATATGTCATGGTCGCAGTTTCGTGAAATTTGCGCTAAAGTATGGAACGCACCTTTCAGCTACTTGGTTATAAACAAGGATTGTAACAAAAATTCTGGATGTTATAGAATGGGGTTTGATACATTCATTACTGTAGATTAATATACTTAAGTACATACTTATTGAATAGTATTCGAATAATCGTTTATTATATTAAATGAATCCAAAGAGAACGGACATGAGCTCGAAAGTCGAGAAAGTTAATGAAGATAAAGTGCTAAAGGAAAAGATACTCCGGTCAGCCGAAGCAGTTAAAAAGAAGGTTAAACTTATTCGCGATGTAAAAACAAACAATGATATGATTCTGGAATCTGTTTTAAAACCAATTACAGAACCGCTTAATGAAATAGTTAAAGTTAAAAATGAGAATAATTACTTCAATACTAATGATGATGATTTTGATGACGGATTGCAATGGGGAAAGTTAGTAAAAAGAATTAAATATAGCCCAAGTGAAGAAAAGAAGGAATCTATAACTGATCAAACGGTTGTGAGGAATTTTTCTCAATCTAGCCTTGTTAATAAAAATGATGAGGATGAGACATCAAAAGATAATGAAAGTGATGTAAGCGATGAAGTGGAAAGTGAACATTTTAATGATCAGGATTCTTCAAATAATATTTCATTTAAGACGACTGATTCTTACGCTTCTCCTCGTGACGATCCTAAATTTCAAAAGCAATATATTACCAACTTAAATATACCTTTTGGTATTCGAACGGAACGGGACAAGCTAATGTTGGGAACCTGTCCGGTATACACTACAAATGACAAAAAACTGAAAGTAAATGGTCATACTTACTATTTAACGCCAGGTTTATTCGAACTGCTATATAAGAAAGTACCGGATTTAGATATTGTAACTGAGGATGACAGATGTAATTATAAAACCTTATTATTAGAAACTAATGCACATAGAAGAGAGTTTAATCCTAATAAACCAATAAAAAGCAACAAAGGCATGAAATATTTATATGTAATAAGACCTCTTTTTAAATTAGCTAAAGAACGTTCAGTAAGTGGTGAAGGACTACCGACGATGAAAAATGTTAAAAACGATGTGTCATATGTATATTGGGATAACCCAAACGAATTAGTAGAAAGGTTAAAATTACTTATAGCTTCTCGTGATGCTGGTAATACAGGATTGGATAATGAAATCATATCTATTATTGAAGAACTACAAGAAGCGGGATTAGTGAACAATGTTAATATATAAAGCAGTTACTTTACTATTATCGTTAGTCGAAGCAGAACTTTTGGCGTAAAAATATATCATAAAATGAACATAGATAAATTTGGTCACCATGTTCATAAACGTTTACGTGTAGCAGGTGTATCTGAAGTCAACGAACTTAAAAGTCAGGCTTTGCTTCGTTCAGAAGACGGAGATTTTGATTTACAATCACTGAGATTAAAAGGCGTTGCTCATCCTTTGTCGGCTGATGATGCAGTAAATAAGGAGTACGTCGATCAGCTCGTTCAGAACATTTATGACAAGAAGTATCTAGATTCTTTAATCAAAGTTATAAATTCTCAAATTCATCAGCTCGCAACTCAGTTGAAATTGAACTTTTATACAAAAAACGAGGTAGATAACATTGTAAAACAATTAAGCAATGGCAAAAGAACAAGTAGTGAACGAGATCCACAGATCAGCTCGTAAAAACTTTAAGCGACGAGCAGTTGTTTTAAAAGGCATTCACGATTTGTGGCAAGCAGATTTGATTGACTTACAAAAATTCCATAAAATAAATAAAGGAAATAAATATATTTTAGTTGTCATTGATGCATTTTCAAAGTACGCGTGGTGTATTCCGACAAAATCGAAAACTAGACAAGAAGTTAAAAATGCATTTCAACAAATTATAAAGTCAGCAATCCAAATTCCTAGAAACTTGCAGACAGACTTTGGAAAAGAATTTTACAATAGTGAATTTGATTGTTATTTAAAATCTTTAGGAATAAATCATTATTCAACTTATTCAATTAAAAAGGCATCAATTGTTGAAAGGTTAATAAAGACGCTTAAAAACAAACTGTACAAATATTTTAGTTTAATTGGAAATTATAAATGGGTTGGAAAACCTTTAGATGATATAGTCAAATCTTATAATGAAACTTTTCATAGTACAACAAAATTTAGACCAAATGATGTTAATTTTGAGAATGAATCGGAAGTAAAGAACAATATTAAGAAACGTCAACAAAATCTATATCATAAATTAAATAAATTCAATGTGGGAGATCGTGTACGTATAAGCAAGTATAAAAGCGCTTTCCATAAAAGTTATACGCCTAATTGGTCAACAGAGCTATTTACTATTAAACAAGTCAGTAACACTCAACCGTTTACGTACCATATAGAAGATCAGCGAGGAAACACTATTCTGGGCACATTTTACGAACAAGAACTTCAAAAAACTAAGTACCCGGACGTTTATCTCATTGAAAAGGTGGTCAAAAAAAAAGGGAATAAATTATACGTTAAGTGGTTAGGACTTAATGATAGTGAGAACAGCTGGATTAATAGAAGTGCCATTGTATGAATATATTTATATAGTTACTCGCACAAAAAATGTCATTAACATATAGGATATGAAAGGAAGAGGACTTTTAAACAGTGTAATTAATCACTTGCCTTTTGAATTACACTTACCTGGTTACAATTATTGCGGACCAGGCACTAAATTGCATAAACGGTTATTAAGAGGTGATAAAGGAGTTAATGAATTGGATGACGCGTGCATGAAACACGATATAGCTTATGATAAACATTCTAACCTAACAGATCGACACCGCGCAGATTTAGAACTTTATAAAATGGCTAAACAGAGGTTGAAGTCGAAAAGTGCTGGAAAAGGAGAAAAACTTGCTTCATGGCTAGTTAGCAAAGTGATGAAATCTAAAATGAAAGCTGGTGCAGGCATAAAATCATTTAAAGGTTTGGTTACAAAGATGCGGAAGGAACTGAAAAGAAACAAATCAAAAGATAAAGGCACTACAATCACCCGAGCTCTTGCGCTCGCAAAGAAAGTATTTACTAGAAACAGTAAAATTCATATTCCGCGTTTAATACCGATTCCGAAAACTGGCGGTATATTACCACTGATACCTATTTTTGCGGGACTTTCTGCGTTGGGATCATTGGCTGGAGGAGCTGCTGGGATAGCTAAAGCTGTTGGTGATTACAAAGCTGCAAAGAAAAACTTAACCGAATCACAACGTCACAACAAAATGATGGAATCTATTGCATTAGGTAAAGGATTGCACATTAAACCGTACAGAAATGGAAAGGGATTGTGTTTAGAATACTCAAAAAACTAGTCAACAGGCTTCCCAGACGTGCTCTCACTAATATAGATATTTTAAAACACTCTTCAGATATTCCTCATTTCCGTGGCGTTTATATGAGAGATAATTTGCCAAAGCGTTCGAATAGAGTAGAGTGCGCAATTATTAATTTAGATAGTTCTGAAAACCAAGGGACACACTGGGTAGCCTATGTCAAAGATAATAATTACTGTGAATATTTCGATAGTTACGGCGATCTTCAGCCTCCAATAGAATTAATAAAGTATTTAAAAAATAAAATTATTTCATACAACTATGTCACTTATCAAAAGTTTAATACTGTAAATTGCGGTCATTTATGTTTGAAATATTTAAAGCAATTTTGGAGTAACCGTTTAAATATCTCTGTTCAATAAAAACCATATCATTCACATGATGTCTTTCACTTTGTCCATAACTGGAACCTCTTCTACCCTGATCACAAATCATTCACCAGCTTTTCAACTAAATGGTGAATATGAATGCGGGTTACTATATTTTTCGACTTTTAACTCTATACCTAATATAGACTATAGAAATAATATGTTTTATTATGGCCAAAATGAAGTAGTTGAAATTCCTGAAGGGTCATACGAACTTCAAGACCTCGACGATTACCTGAAAAGACATCTGAAAGGATGTTCATTTTCACTGACATGTAATAATAATACGTTAAAGACGTCTATATTGTGTTCTAAAAATGTGTATTTTAATAAAGAAAATTCGATTGGTAACTTACTAGGTTTCGGTCAAGAAACTATTCAAGCTAATATATTAACAGAGTCTCCTTTTCCTGTGTCCATTCTCTCTACAACTATAGTGCGAGTTGAATGTGACATTGTGAGTGGTTCATTTATTAACGGAAAACCAAGTCATATTATTCACGAGTTTGTGCCTAATGTACCACCAGGCTATCGGATTATAGAAACACCTAAAAACGTTATTTATTTTCCTCTTAATCAAAACAGTTTAAGCTCTTTAAAGTTAAGAATATTGGATATAAACGATAACTTAATCAATTTACGCGGTGAAGAGATCCAGATATATTTGCATCTCAGGAAAAGATGATAGATTTCAATAAAAGATTAGTTTCGCGCAGTACAATTATTAGTACGCATTGTGCTGTCAAGAAAAGAACACCTAAAAATCAGCTTACGAGGCTTTCCAAGGAAAATAAAGAATTTCTTAAAACTATTGGTTTATTAAAATGAGTATTCTAAACTTAACAGAAACTTTCGGCTACGATAACACAATAGAAAGTTTTGAATTCCATTCCTACAAACCTTACGTAACAAGTTTCAATTTTAATGATGAAATCCGTATACCAATAAACCAACAAGATCTATACGTGTTACCTTCTGAGAGTGCCTTATACATAGAGGGAAACATGGTAGTAGTCAACAGAGAAACAAAACTACCGGTGGCCAGTGTTCAGTTTACTAATAACCCTATACTTCATTTGTTTCAAGATATTCGATATGAGCTTAATGGAATCGAAATAGACAAAATTAAAAATGCTGGAGTTACAACTACTATGAAATCTCTCTTATCTCTAAATGAACATGAATCGAGAATGTCAAAGTCATGGGGTTGGGATGTCAACGGTACAAAAGTTACGCATGGGTCGTTTTCTGTATGCATTCCTTTAAACAAGATTCTTGGTTTTGCAGAGGATTACAATAAAATAGTTATAAACTGTAAGCATGAACTTATTCTTTTGAGATCCAATACTAATTTAAATAGCGTTACATTAAATACAAATGAATATATAGATAACATTACGATATCTAAAATAGTATGGCGTATGCCACATATAAAAGTTTCTGATCGGGAAAGGTTAAATTTAATGAAGTGCTTGGAAAAAGATCGTGCTATTCAGATAGCATTTAGAAACTGGGATCTTTATGAGTATCCACTTTTACCGAAAACATCAAAACATTCCTGGGCAATCAAAACTTCATCTCAAATTGAAAAGCCACGATATGTTGTTATCGGATTAAAAACAGATAGAAAAAATATGACTAACAAAGATATGACACACTTTGATCATTGTCATTTAAGAGATGTAAAAGTTTTTTTAAATTCAACCTATTTTCCGTATGAAAGTTCTAATGTTAGTTTCGCAGCTGAAAAATTCGCTATATTATACGATCAGTATGCTAAATTCCAACAGTCGTATTATAACCGCAGTCAAGCGCCGTTGCTAAGTCCGCAAGAATTTAAGGATAAAGCACCTCTGTTTGTTATCGACTGCTCTCGGCAAAACGAAACCTTAAAAACGGGTTCAATAGATGTGAGAGTTGAATTAGAGTGTGAACAGGACATACCCGGTAATACTGCGGCTTACTGTCTTATTTTGAATGATAGCATTGTAGAATACAAACCGTTGACCAATATTACCCGAAGGATATCATGAGCTCAGACTGCTTGTTTGTAGATCTCCAGGGGTTTAAATCATCTACAAATGAATTTATTCTTAAAGAATTTGCGTATAGTACAAATGAATACACGCAAGTATTTTTAATAAAACCTCCGTATGCATTTTTTACTTTATCGGAAAAAGAAAAAAGTAATGTTATATGGATAGAGAAAAACCTCGGTATCTTATGGCGTGAAGGATTCATTGATTATAGAGAGTTTAAAAGAATGATTTATGTTCACTTAGAAAATAAGAAAATATTTGTAAAAGGGTTAGAAAAAATTAAATGGGTTAAAGATTTGTGTGATAATTGTACTGTAATAGACTTGGGTGAAAAAGGTCTTCCTAATTTTCAATCAATGCATCAAAAATATTGTAAAAACAGCGGCACATATAATTGTTTAATTCATAAAAAAACTTGTGCGTTAAAAAATGTATTATGCATTAAAAAATGGTACTTTGAAAATAATTTAGAACTGTATTCTCATATCTGATTTCAAAATAAATGATATTATTGACAAACATATTTTTTATTTCACCTATTCAAAGAGAATTATCAATTACCGAAAAGTTTTTCCACTAAATTGAATTAATATCGCTGTCAGTCGAGATGAAGAAAAACGTGTCGGTAAAAAAAAAACTCTTAAGGTCACTTGCAGCTTTTTCTTAGTCCAGTAATGTTAAAATATATGATAGGTACTATTACTGTTAAATCTAGTTTAAAAGTTATATCGAAATTTAAAAAAGCTGCAAGGGGTCATTAATAACTGCAAAATGAAACAACAAGTTATTTTCATTATATTTATTTACTTACTATGTTAATTACAACAAAATTAAACTAAAACTACAAACTAGCACTGTATCCACTCAGTTTTTTTGAAATCTTATGTATCACACTTTCGGCATGATCTATAACTTCATCGTAATTATCGTCCGCCAAATATTGAGCACTCAACATCACTTTGTCTTCATCATCACTGTCTTTGTTCAGGTCAATTATCTGTATTTTTAGTAGTCTCGTACCTTTCCCTGCTTTATTATTTATTATAAATGATGGCAGACGGTCGTGACCACTTCTTTTAAAAACTTTATTGGAAAAGTTTCGTTTTGATCTTTTTTCTTTATTTTTTTTCTGGATTCCGCTTTTAAGTTTCTTCACCAGCTCGCTGTCTTCTTCTTCTTCCACTAGGAATTCCTCCAATGGATCCTGAGCATATTGCGAAAATAGGAAAGTGTCTTGTGTTCCTTCCATATTCTGAAACAAGATAAATCAAAATAAATATTTTAATATTTTGCTTGCTATTTGTAGACAAAAAAAATAAAAATAAAAATGCAAGACGATAACATTTACATAAATAGATCGAGTCTAACTTGAATAAATTGTTAATATATAAATATATCAAATGTTTGCTTACCACACCGGGGCTGAGGATATGAAGCTCGTAACAACTTGTAAAAACTTGTAACTTCGTTCTGAAGATAGACTGATGTTTGGCTGAGTATTATATGAGCCTTTATTTATAACGATTAGAATTCATGAATCGACAAAATTACACCACAATTGACGAACAATTTCAGTCAGTATCGTATAACGCGGTCATAGCTGACTCGACAAGGCGTCAGCAGCTAACCTGCTGATTGAGAAACATGCTAATTTTAATATTTCATTTTAAGTAAGTATTTTTATCGGCTAATTAGAAAGACAATAAATTTTAGAATACCGGTGTTTTTAATTTTCACGCAAACTTTGATTATCATTGAAGAAAATCTATTTTTAACATTTAACTGTCTTTCTTTCTTTAGCTAATAAATTCACTTAATTAAAAAAAGAAATATAAATCATTTTAATGAATAGGTTTGTATTTTACTCATATAAATTAAAGTTCATTCATTTCACAAATAGCTCACTAATTAGTTTGGAGTTAAATAAAAAAATAAAAATAAACATACACCTCTTGTGAAATGGAGAACCAATTATTTATGAGTAATTAGGTAATTAAAAATCCAAACACAAATTGCACTAGGCATATGTACGTTTATTCAAATAGCAGTACTAATAGGTATTTACATAACATATAATCATAAATTGTTTCTTAATACTAACATATTACTTATTTTAACGGTATACATTTCTGGTAAAGTTGTAGATTTACAATTCAATTTATTTAACGAGATTTGAATACATTCGCTTATAATTTATAAAAACTACAATATCGATCTATGACCCCATGCTTTAGTTGAAATTTTGTCTTTTAATGTAAGTCGCTTATCGTCTTTACTGGATAACGCAATTTTGTTAACAGTTTGCGTAAAGATTTCATGTTTAATAGATTTAAATAATATATTTTTTTTCCTAATAACCGTATTCTTGAACAGAACATCCTTATAGTCATCTAATGTTAATTCTCGGACACCAGGCTTTTTTACTCCTTTTGCTTTTTTGAGTAATGAATTTTCGCTTTTGATACAATACAACTTGGAACGTAGCCCTACAAACTCAGTGATAAGCTCGCCCCCTAACTCGTCTTTAAATAATCCCGGAACCTTTTTATTTATCAAGGGTATCTGAAACTCATTTGATTTGTTATAATTACTTGTATCAAAATAATGTATAAACTGATTTTTCAAATCGTCGTAAAAGTCAGTGGTTTTAATATTATAAATGAAACTGTCAGTATCTGTATAACAGAGAGAAACACTTTCATTATAATAAGGTTTTATTACAGAGTAGTGGAATTGATACATGTGACTCTTAGAAAGCTCGAGTATCGCGAATCCTATGTATATCGGTTTATCTAAGACAACTCTCTCCGGTTTCATTTGAACAGCGACTAAATTATCCGAAAATGTCGTGGCGCTGTGAAAATTTGGTCGTGCTATTAATTTACTTGCTGTTACAAACTTCTTTGTAGAGTTTCTCTCATCACTCCACTGATTTACTAACTTAACATCTACACGTCGTTCACTATCCTCGAGAGTCTTGCCAAAAACAGCGTTATTTTTTAATTTAAAAAGATTCTGTTGAAATGGAGTTTTTGCATTTTTTCTTAGTTCTGTATTTAAATCTATATATTTTTTCAAAAAGGGGCTTTGTCGGAAGGTGATTACCCGGTGAATTTTATTAAGAGTCAAACCATTACGCAAGCACGTTTTTAAATGTACATAATGAATGACGTACTCATATTTATCATACAAATTTGGGATTAATTTCGAATTTTTCCCTCCTGGAGGTACAAATTTTTGTGCACAGAAGGGATAATCGTTATGCAAATGATGTAACTCTTTAGGGTAAACTAAGTCGACCTCAAGAATAAATCCAAATTCTGCATCGTCTGAAATTGACATAAAGTCTAATTGCTCTATTTCCTCAGAATCTAGAAAGCGAAAATCAGATATGGGTAATGAATGACTCATACTATATCCGTATAAGTTGTTACAATCAATGTATACAAGAAACGAGTCGGGTTTACTGTCATCATAAGTTTTCATATATTTATTATTAGCAAGAGCATGTCTGGTAGAGCACATGCAAATTCCGCCTCGAATGCCTTTTTGAATAAGACGAATGATTTCTAAATCAGATATCAACTCTAATTTTACGCCAGTTTTCAATAACATCGCGTCAAATGACAAACTCGGCACGGTTAAATAGAATGCAGGATCTAATTCATAATGAATCTTACAAATTTTTCGAAAATTTTCAAATATGTCTGACAAAAGCAAAACGTCAGTTTTAATATAGAGATCTGTATATTCACCCATGTTTCTTATTTGAAATGTCTCCCATACACGTTGAGCGTGCTCATAGTCAGAGTCTGTAATTTGTTCCGCAGAAAGCGAGTTATAAAACGAACTCTTTTCAGGTAGCTCAATTTCTGTAAATTTATCCCAGCCGGTCATATAATCGTAAGGATATACTCCTTTGCGTAGTAATAAATTAAACTCTTCTAATCGAGGATAAAAGTTACTTAAGTGGAAAAACTCTGATCTACATAAACCCTTAGCTAACTCTTCTAAACTAGCACCTAGAAATTTAAATGAATCTACAAACCGTATTTGCACATACTGATCATTAGATAACCTTAAAAATTTTGTAAATGAAATATAGTTTTCTTTATTTTTAGGTATTACTTTTATAGGTCCAGAACATTTACCCAGTTCTTTGATAAATAAATGACAGTCGTATCCAGACAAATTGTGGAAAAATATAGGAATAAGTTTAGGCACTCGAAAACGTAAGTTACAGTATTGATGGGCCGCTCCGCGATAAAACCCTGTTAAATGACAGTGATCTCTAACTTTATCACCAAACAAAGGGGTTTTGCAAATGTGACAATTTTTTGCATTTTTGTACGCTAAAGCATCTTCATCGTCGAAAATCATAGGAACCTCTTTATTTAAGATCTCATGTATTTCATTTACATGTCTGTACAAGTACTCTAAAAACTTGGATACGCAATCGGGTCCGCGATACTGAATAAAACGATTCAGACTTCCGTCATAAGAACAAACTATGTAATACGCAAAAGCTGCAGGCTTATGAATTTGTTTATTTGAGGTGAAGCTAATCGATGGTGCTTGCTCGCAACCCTGGTAAGGTTCAAGAATAGTTTCAAAGTCAGCGTACACTACAAATGGTACGTCTTGTTTACGATCGAAATTTTTAAATTGCAGATATGTACCTTTATCTGGAAGTACAGTAGCAATTCCACTACAAACATGCATATCATATTTGTATTCTGATACAAAAAATATGAGACAGTCTTCGCAAAAATAAAGTTTACCATGATGCTTAGTAATTTGAGAACGTACAAGACGCGACAAGTCACGAATCAAAACATAATGCGAGTTATTACCGCGCTCGATTAAAAGTAAATTGATCCTATGTTTCCTTTTGTACTCGGACCTGTAAAGAGGTCCTACAACAGTTCGATTGTTTTTTAAAGAATACACATTAATACTGATATCAGTATTATCGGATTCAAATGTCTTAATATCAGCAAAGGTGACAGGGAAACTCATATTATCAGTTTTTAAAACAGTCTTAAAATAGGGATACGACGATGTACGCTCACTATGATGTGAGGACGGGTAAATGGCGGCAACAATGCACCAGAGAAAACAATAGTCATCGTTATTGCGAATATTTATGCAAGCCTTTTTATTTTTTATTAATTTAGGCAAATCCACGTAAGATGACGCTTTTAATGGATCAAATTTATTGACATTTATTTCTAAATACAAATTTGATAAAAATGTCCAACCAGAATCGCGGTCTTCAAATTCCTCTACCTTTTTTCTTATAGTTATAAAGAATTTTTGAAAAAGCTTCTCCAAATCATAATTTTGATGCACAGAAAAATTTTTTGTTGCGAAAGACTTAATTTCTTGCCTGTCATCTTTGAATAAAAGAAAATTGCAAAAGTATTCGAAATTAACTTTAAGGCTCACTTGTTTTTGAAGCGCATTTTGTAAAATTCTTAAAAATTTGCATTTCAAAGAGTTCAAAAATACGTCAGGTAAACAAGTTTTAAAATCATCAGTAGCAATTATCCTATATGACGATATGCGACCTTTAAAAGCTGAGGAAATTTGATAAACCTCATCGTTTAGTTCTACAACGGAATTATTTTTATGTTTATTACTTTTTAAGTGACCCACCCACTGTTTTCTTTCTACTCTGATGGAGCACTCTGAGCAAAAAGGCATATTTATGTAAGTTTATTCAGATTACAACACAATAAAAAATAATAAGAGCAAACAGACATTTTACGCAAACGTTAAAATAATACTGAATTACTTGTTGTTAGAGTAAAATTTAACGTCAGCCTCTACAAAAAGTTCTTGAAGTCGTTGAACAAATTTTTGCAACGAGTTCCACTGTGGTGTTTCACTGTTGATTTGAGCCTTAACTGCAAGAAGGGCTTTCTTCCAACGCTGATCGGGCAACTCACCGCGAATGTCTTCGGTGTGAGAGACCTTCAGCTCCACGAAGAAGTCTCCCTTCAGAACGCATGCTCGTTTCGTTGCTCCTGTCGGCAGTCGGTTGATTATAGACGAGTCGAGCGCATTTGAAGAAACAGAGGGTTTCGGCGTAATATTAAAATCTTCCGGGAATATACCAAACAAATCATGAGGGTTTTGGTTTCCTTTTATCTTCGATGCGGCAGAACTGTAAAAAACAATTAAATCAGTACAACCACCTTGATGTTAGAAGGTTTACTAGAATTACCTTTTAAAAAGATAATGAATAAGATAGTAAAAACAAATACCTGGTTGATGATGATTTTCGTTTCTTAATGGTTTTTTTCGATTTGAGATTATCTTGGCTTACGCTGTCCTCTGAATCAGATCTAAAACAGGATATATGGATAATTATTAATCGTTTTTGTTTAAAAACATACATTAACAGTGAAAACAAGTCAACGGGAAATATACCTATTTGCTGCACTTCTTTTTTGTTTTCCAAATTTTGAGGTGACGGGGGTCACGTTAGCAGCAATGATGCTTTCAAATTCGGTATCAGACCTATAAATAATAAATAATTGATATAATTAAATCACTGAAACATTTTAAAGTTATTTGGGAAAAAAGTGTACTTACTCACATTTTAACAGTAGCGAGATGAAACAGCAGGAGGTGGTAATGCACTGGGCGGTAAGCTGGCGGACGAGGTGTAGGGCAGCGGTGGCGGTAGCTGGAAGTCTCGGAGCACAAAAAGAACGCAGTTGTGGAAGTTGACAAATAAATAGCGAATTCTTGATGACTTTGTTACATGCGCCAGGGGTGTTACTTGAGTAATTTTGCATAAAGCAGTTAATATCGCTATTATTAATTTAATATTATTGCTATTTCTATTGCACTGGAAGAACCAGTGAGAGAAGATTCCATCTTCACATCCATATTGTGGTAATTAACATTATTTTTATTATAAGTAGTGTAAATTGGTTTTTTTCTTTAAGCTTACATGTTGTGATAGTTTGAATGTTTATTCCAGTAACTGTTAACATTTAACTAGGGTTTCTCACTGGTAAAATAATTATATCAAGTTTAATGAACGAAATGTATTCAAAATGTTCGACACAATTAAAAGTATTGTTACCAATTATAACATTATTTGATACATTTACGATAGTGCCAGCCCTCAAAATGTATATTCTTGCATATTTTTAATGGGGCCACCGGCGTTGTGCAATTTCCTTCACATCGATTGAAAAAAACATGTTGCGTAATTGACCAATGCCTAATTAATAAAATGCAGGAATATTTGTTAAATCAACAAATGAAAAAAAATATATATATTAATTTAAATTATTTACGCAAATGTACTGGAAACAGAAAAAGTATTTTCCCGAACAAGCGAACTTGACAAATCGATTTCTTAATTCAGAAAACACCTGTAATTGTAAATTTATTGTAATTCCAACATTGAATACAAAAATTAAATATTACCAATATAAAGAATTTAACAATGGTTTCATCATAAGCGCCCTCTATAGGCTAAGTACTGAACTAATATAATAGCTTAATGAATGCATTACACTTTCATATAAGTTGCAAATGGTTTCGATTAATTCCGATAGATTAAGCAAAATATTCGTTATTCTACGCCACCTATGTTCATTTGCGTGAAATCATCACAATAATAGCGAGCGTCCATAGTTGAAATGTGATCGCGGATCTCATACCGCCCGGTCTTCGAGTTCTAATTACAATTACGCAAAACATTGTATGTCGCATGCGATTATATTTTTAGCTAAGCTTAATTTTGCACACAATAAAACTGATTTTACATCAATATGTTAAAGTGAGATATGTTTTTTTAGAAATGTATTAATATATAACGTTCCTATAGATGGCATTACAATAGCATTAAAATTAACTGGAGCACATTTATGCGTTGTTTTCTTGCGTTTTGGTTTTACAAACCAAAAATCAGTTGAACTAACGAATTGTTTATAAAACATCTTATAGTTTCGTAATTTAAATGATGATAAGACTGGTTTTATACAACCGAAAACCAGTTAAAACCTACATCACGCTATTGAAGTTTTTATACTCAGGTTGATATATATAGTAAGAACTTTACCAAATGCATAAGTGTCTTAGTACTCCTTGTGACCTACCGGCTTGGTTGTGCTAAGTCCCAGCTTGTCAATCTCGATGCTCGATTTGATCACCCTTGCACTGAGTATTGCTGAACTATCTCGAATATTTGGGAGGGATTCTGTTACTATGCGGTGGTAGATAACGGATGAACTCGTCCCTGGTGAAGGATGCAAACTCACCATGTACACAAAAGCGGTCATACGACCACCGGGAACTAAGCGTCCTGGGTGACCCGATCTTGTCTGTGGAGCCTGATCACCTTCACGACAAGTTGTACAAACGCGTCTGCGCTCCGGCCAAGTGCGAGGTGTTTAAGCTTTTGCATTTTACGAAATCAACTAATATTCTTAGTTTAACTTGGACTTTAAGAATGTATAAAATCTATACCTCCATTTTACGCAAACCCAATTTTGAAATCCACAAATAATGTCAGGCATTTGGATCATACGAGTGGGGAGGACGAATTCGCTCGATATCGAAAAAGGTGGGACAGAATGCATGCATGAATTTCATTTTGCGCAAACCCAATTTACGTTACGACTTGTTATTTGTTCAATACGCATGCGAGAGATAATCTTTTTATTTTAAGCACAAACCCAATTTCCGTTACATGTCGCGAAACGCGCACGTTAGCGCGATTATTTAATTTTGCGCAAACCCAAATTTTGAAATCCACAAATATCGCTCGATATCGAAAAAGGTGGGACAGAATGCATGCATGAATTTCATTCTGCGCAAACCCAAATTTTGAAATCCACAAAATAATATTGGGCATTTGGATCACACGAGTGAGGAGGGCGAAATTTTCGCCCGATCGAACGAGGTGGGCCAGAATGCCCAATATTATACTACTTACCACGATCGTGTTATTGCGTGTTATGGTTTCAGCGCCAACTCAATTTTGAAATTTGACATGTGACATTGACATTTCATTTGGTTTTTTTTTCTCGTTCGATCAAGGTTTTGTGGTATTTTTCGCTTCATGTTTTAAAGGTTAACGAAGTATATCAAATAATATATAATAATAAATAAGAAAAAAAAATTAAACTTCTCAAATTTATAATAAAAAAGACACAATTTAACTTAGTAGTATTTTTTTTAGCGTTCTAGTGTAACACTCAAACATGTTTGTTTAGTCTTTGGCCTTATCGTTACGTTTAGCTACTGTGGTTCAATTGCGTTTCTATTTAGATTAAGGTATAATTTTGTTTATAAGATAGTAGAATGTCTTGTTTGTCCACCGTAGAAACGGAATGGGAATAGTATCTTTATCGAATCTTAATAGATTCTTGAAATATGCACATTAGTAGAATTGAACCCCAGAGCATTTCTCACATTTCTTACCGATAAAACATGAATGTCTTATTTAAAATGAGGTATTTAAATTATTATTAGACAAACCTTCTTTATTACGTAACTATAAATAAATAATTACAGCATTTATATCAACAGGATTAACTTTATTCGTCTATCTGAGGTTATCCTCAGGTTAATTGGCGACAGTTACGTTCAATAAACAATAACTGATAACGTTATTAATAAAACATTGTAACGTTAAAATGAACTTTTATTCACTTAATACAATGTTGCTATTTATTACATGTGTAGTCTGTAAAGGTTCCTTTAAAAAAGGATTTCATTTTAATGTTGGTCGTCCGTTTGTGAACAACCTTTGTATATGTAGGAGGCTTTTTTTAATTCGAAGTTTACTCAACTAATAGTTAAGGTATAAATTGGGAAAATGTTCCACATTTTGCACAAATTTAAACATTGTTTAAACTTGAGTTTATTTATTTATTTATGTTATTACTTATGGCAACAAACAGTAATTACATGATCAGAATGTACAAATTGCACTAGTACTTGTACAAAAAAAACAAACTGTTACTTTAATTGTGCAGGTTTAAAACGTCGCCCTTAGGGTAAAGAAGCCCTTTATTTCATACGAAGAGTTAAACCATTTATTTGATGTATTATTTTCTAAATACAAAAAAAAATATGTATGAATTGTAAAAAAAGCACGGTAGCCTATATAATTATACCAACACGACTACTACTTAGCAGTTACTTTCACGTTTTCAGGCACATCAAATAACTTGAAACCTTTTTAAACGGCTTTTGACGGGCGTATTTCGTGCTCTAAACTAGATATCATAAACTTTTTAATGTAAACTTATTCATTAGGAATAATGTGCTGGCATGACGATTGCCATAAAAAACTTTTTAGTGGCGATTCTAGTTTTTTTTGACTCGACATGGCCAGTATTTATTTATTTTTATGAAGGTTTAAATAAAAAGTTTTATTGCAAACGAGAACAAACGTATTTAAAAATAAAACCAATTAAAAGTAAGGATTAATGTTCTGGGTTTTGAATAATTATTGTTACTTATATCATAACATAAATGTTATATTTAGATTATTGTGGAGTTAACTTCTGTAAACGCCTAGTATTGTACGATTATTTATGTTAGAATTTTCATAAGAATAAATAAAGGAATTAGCTTTTATTTAAATTCACTCAAAAGTATATTTTTTTAGCTTAGGTACTAAAAGTAAAGGATTTAACGCGTAAGGATTTTTTTTCTAAAAATATGAATGTCTATTAATTAAGCAGGACTTTAATATGTACCTACGTGCTTTTCTCAACACTGCTCGTAAATATGAACGATTTTGGTCTGGTTTGGTGTCAGAAACATCACTTCTATGACAGGCTTCTTTGTGTATGTAATGTTGTTTATCTTCTGAAGGTTCTTATATTAAATTAAAATATATCCTGGCCTATTTCAAACTAAGAACAGTAGTTGAGAAAAGCACTATCTCTGCCTCGACAGAAAGTGCAATTTACGGACTCGTAAACTAGAGGCCTTCAACTACGTTTTGGCCCTCTATTATGACTCGTACATAAATCACGTACTTTCTACCCTCGGCAACAATGTACCTACTATAGTTTTTTAACAAATAGGTATATTTAAAACTAAAACAAATTATATAATCGTACGATAAGTGGCAGTGAATCTAACAAGCCCACTTCTACATCTAACCTACCTTCTGTTCCATAGAAATAAAGTCTTAAATCCTGCAAACGAAATGCAAATACTGCAAATACGTACAAATTTATATATACAGTTAAGTTCGTTTTTATTTCCTACATGTAAAGTTTAAAATAGTAATTAGTAACTGCGATGTTGAAAAACTATTGTGTCGCTGCCAAGAGTGTCGCGTGATTAGGTTTAGTTTTCTTTTTTTGTTTCAACTCGATCATGTAACACTGAGTCAGTTATTTTTGTAGAACCATTACACATTGACCTTTTGTAACACATTATTTATATAATAATAATGTATATAAGTCCGTTTGTGGGTTGGGCGCATAATGTCCCATACGCAGGATGTCCCTTTGTCCCTTTTGCAAAATGGTATTCCCGTATGAAAAAAATGGCTTGCTATGCTTCGAGGAAAACCTAACTTCGTTTTATGGTCATTACTCATTATTGAGCATCGTAAATGATAAACCATAGGTAATTAAACGTTTGTTTAGTAATCTATTACTAAAAATGTACTCATGGATTCCAATTCAACTTAACTTTAATAAAAGTCCTTATTAACCAAAATATCCCCTCACGACCATGTTTATGACTTTATGAGTCTTGATTTTGTTGCATAAAAGTTGTTGTAATTGTGAATTCCCTTACAGTTATTTCGCTTCTTCGTAGTTTTTTAGCCAATTTTTACATTGTTAGTTATGTGAAGTCACCAATGATGTAGGGACTTTGGTCATCTCTCTCTTCAATCCATGAGAAGAGGGCCTAGTTTTTCTTTACTTAAACAAGCATTTTACAGACGGAACATTTTGCGTATGTGACATCTCGCTTACGGGACGTTTTGCGAATTGGCCATTATGCAGGGGGGACGTTCAGCGAAAGGGGCTTTTACAGAAGAATCATTTTGCGAAAGGGATCGGACCTTTTGCGAAAGGGACGTAATGCGAATGGGGAGCTACGGAGCTCAAGGGACCGTTTGTAAAGAAGACTTTTTGCGAATGGGACGTTATTTTGGTGGAGGGAAGCGTAGATTATGCGCACAAACCAAGTTGGCGGGTATTGTGCCCGTTGTGTGTGTTGGTTAGTACCACATGGTACCACCTTCCTACTCTTCCGCAAACCGCCGTGTTCGAACTGTACCGGTTAGTGGTAAGACAGCCGGTCAAATGGTTATGGGTATCAATTAACCGGTCAGCAAAATATTCTTATTTTGGTGAACAGAAATATGTATTTGGTCAGCCAAAATAGCTAGTTGGTGAGCAACTTATGGTTAGCAAACATTTATAAATCTGTCAGCAATTAATGACATATTGGGCTGCTCTAAATTATTTTGGTCAGCAAATTAAATATTTGAGCTGCATTGAACGACCAACAGATAATTAAATTTTGGTAAGTAATCAGAAGGTAAGCAAAATAATTCATTTTGTCCAGCAGAAAAAAGGAAGCAATAAAATCAAATTGGTCATCAACAAAATGGGCGCAACTATTACAAAGTTCATTCAAATATACTCTCAAAAAAATTGTAAATTATTCAATTTATATAGAATTATTCCTCTAGGGCACACTTTCCTCGCAAATACACCCTTGAAAAAAGTTCGCCTTTATTCCTTATAGATCCCCTTTTTAAATACCAATGCAGTGTTTCTTAATAGATACACTTTTGGGTACAGTTGTGTACACAAAGGTGTAATTAACAAATTTACTGCCGTGCCGGCAACACACACATCCCAAACCCACCATCAAATTTACAAATTTAACAGAGTCGACGGAGCTCCGCTCACGCGGATCTCCTATTTCTGGGTTGTTCTGGCCCTCCGGGCCTGATATAAAAACGAACCTAACCTAACCTACCTCATATTTATGATACAAATTTTGGTTAATCTAGGGTGTGATTGTGATAGAAAATTGTGTGACAAAACTTAACTTGTAAACACTGCTGACTTTTCAAACTAAACGCAATCCACTTCTATATTATAGATGACCATTATTTTAATAAGCATACCTCGTAATTAAACTGCTTACAGACATGTTTTCTCTGCTGACCAATTGTAAAATCTTGCTGCCCAAATAATTATTTTGCAGCTCGACTGTTTATTAGGCAGACAAATGACAAAAAAAGCTGATCGAAATTGTTTAAAATGTTACCCGTTTATAAATTGTTTGCTGAACAAAGAGTTGTAGCCCGATTTTTATTTATTGCCACCCAAATCTTTTTATGCTGCCCAAATGAATTAATTGCTGATTTTTTTTGCTGATCAATTTTAATAACGGCTGACCATTTAATTACTTCCCAATGGTTATCTTAGTCCTCCCGGTTGGCAAGATTAAGCAAAACATACGAACAAAGCTGTGAACAAGAAGAAGTTTTTTGCAATAAAACAAAATACTTCAACTTGTTGTCATACGGGCCCAACCTCTTTGTTACACCTGTCAGCCGTGGTCTTCCGTAACTGGCCACTTCGCGCCAGAAACTATTCACTGAATCGCCACTAAAAAATAACTACTCACTTTTTTTCTAAGCACCTGTGATTTAAAATCTAGCTAGGCAAAATTACCAGGATAAACGTCTTTAAATCGTCTAAAGAAAAAGAATTTTGTCAGGATCGTAGCAGGTGAAAAAAAGTGGTCTCTGCCTACCCCACTGGGAAACAGGCGTGATTTAATGTATGTATGTATGTAAATCGTCTAAACCACTTAATTATTTGTTTATTTTCATAAACCAATAAAGAATGTTCGATTAAAAATAAAGGAGTTGTAACACTTGTATCCTTCCAATAGACAGAATACAAATTGTCCAGGAATTTGTTTTATTTATAACCGCCTTGCGTTATAAAGTAAACGCATTAGTAAAATGATGACGCTCATTATGGAAACAACGTTTGTAATGTTAGTAAAATAAATAAGTAACTAAGTATAATACCATGTTCCTGATGCGCATAGTATTAGTCAGTATAACCTATTTATTTAAATAAGTTTTAACACGTTATCTATAATATAAAAATGAATCGCTGAATGTGTTGCTAAGCGCAAATCTCGAGAGCAGCTGAACCCGATTTCGCTAATTCTTTTTTTAGAATATTCCTTGATTTTATTATGAGCCCATAATGTCCCACTGCTGGGCAAAGGCCTCTCTCCCCCTCTTCCACTCTATCCGATCTTGAGCGGTTTCCCTCCAGTTCTTGTCCCATGATCCCAACTCATCACTCCATCTCTTCCTGGGGCGGCCCCGCTTTCTCTTAGCATTTTCCGGGAGCCAGTCTGTGGCTCGCCTGGCCCAGCAATTAGGGTGCATTCGAGCAACGTGGCCGGCCCAGTCCCACTTTAGTTGGGCCGCCTTCTGAGCTACATCTATTATTTTTGTCTGAGAACGCAGATCAGTATTCCTTGAAGTACTAAAAAATTATAAAATCCACCGGTAAAGTCAGAAATTTGCAGCGGGGCGAAGCCGCTGGCGGGCCGCTAGTTTTTTTTAAAAATCTAATGTAGTCATACTGATATTATAAATGCGAAAGTTTGTCAGTGTGTGTGTGTTAGTTTGTTACATAGGCTACTTTTCATCCCGGAAAATTTAAAATTTCCCGAGGGAATAAGGATAATCGAAATCTACGCGGACGAAGTCGCGGGAAGAAGCTAATCTTCTATCTATTGGAAAAAACGGCTTACTGTTGAGTTTCTTGCGGCGCTTCTTCTCAACAGTGGTCTCTTTGGAAGCGCTGGTAGACTCAGACTTGTAAAAGTGCCTGCAGGGCCTACTTGCTAAATAAATTATTTGAATTTTGAATTTAAATTTTATATATATAAGAGGCAAACCTGACTGACTTATATATCAACGCACAGCCGAAACTACTGTACCTATAAACTTGAAATACAGGTGTTCCTTTCATGATGTAAGTGAGCACTAAGAAAGGATTTTCCGAAAATCGACCCCCAACGGGAAGAAATGGGGGGAGTAGCGGGAAACTAATTCTACGCGTGCGAAGTCGCGGGCGTCCTCTAGTAAGTAATAAAAACGATTCATAGTTTTGTAAAAATAGCTCATATACATCAAGTTTCGTTATAAAGCCGGTTTTCCGGGTAAATTTCTGACGTCTGGTTCTAACTTCTGATACGCCTTTCGGAGTAAAGATGAAATCATTACAACAACATCCCTGTTCTTGACGTCATTCGCGCAATCAATATGTAATACCTTGTATGTGTGTATGTATGTAAATGCTTTATCACAAACAAAGGTTAAAACATTTATAAAATAGACACAGTTAGAATATAGCTGGAATGTACTATCAGTCCAACCTTGAACACTGACCTGACCCAAAATAGAACGGTGTCACAGTAACGTTATAAAACGATTTATTTGTCAATTCTTACGAATTAGGTATAACGTCACTATGACACAGTTCTAATGTGGGCTGATAGTACAAAGGCCACATTATCTCTTTAAGGGATCTCTTCCAATACTATAAGTCACACGGTACTGCACGGATAGCACAAGTTGTATCTTCTCGCTTGTCGCTCAGTGCGTCTCTATCGTTACTGAGTAGATAGAAAGGGAGTTCCGAGAGACAACCTAAGTATCGTGGGCAACTTGTGCTTGCCTTGCTGTTCCCAAAATGTACAAATACTACATTAATACATTCATTTTAAGAACATTACCCTTCCTTCCGCTGTCAGGCAAATACGGCGAATCCCAACTGTCGTAATTTATTTATCGCGTATAACGGCGATTCTGCATTTGGCTTCTATATCTCTCGCGCTTCACGTAGAGCAAGACGTCATCGATAAAACGGTATCAGGAGCTTAAGGAATAAAGCAGGGTCAAGCCGTTAACAATCGCAATGGTCTTTGGACTTTGGAGCCCTCTAAAGACATCGACGGGAAAACGACGGTCGCCGTGCGATATATTGACGTGACCTTGACGATTTAGACGTTCACTATAAAAGGGTGTCCGTTTTCCAGGATTAACTCAAAGTATTGTTGAAATTAATGAAACAACCTGAGGCTCTACTTTGAAATCCGTAATTCGAACTTCGTCTATTGCTATCCCTTTTGCTCTCGACGCGTTACTAATTCGCAAGAATGTGACGGGGCGATCCGAAGTTCGAATTACTGATTTCAAAGTAGAGCCCCTGTTCTCATGACAGTTTTGAATTTTACGTACTTTTAAAGAGCGACCACTGACAAAACAGAATTTATTTGGTTTTAACATTCTCTAATACAAGAAACAAGAAAACAAGGATACAAGATACAAGGTTGGGGATACAAGATTGATCATCTTTAAATTATTTTTTATACTAGCTTTTGCCCGCGACTTCTTCCGAGTAGATTTTGATTATCGTTATTTCCTCGGCAAGTTTTAAATTTTTCGAGATGAAAAGTATGTGTTTATCCAAAGTATGGGCTATCTCCATTTTAAATTTCATCCAAATCCGTTCCGGCGTTGCAGCGTGAAGTAACAAACAAACCAACTTTTGCGTTTATAATATTACTAGGATAGGATAAACAAACACAACTAAAGATTAGCTGGAAGAAATTACAATGATATTACAACCGTAAACATCAACTTGATAAACAAGAATGATGCATACCGATGATTGGTTGCAGATACAGTCTTATAGTAAACCTAGTCTCTTATGGAGATCTAATAATAGTTATCGATATTAATTTAAGCCACAGAAAAGAAAAAAACAGTAGAAGTGTCAAGTGGGCGTGTAACGTGTGGCATAGTTATGCGGAGTTCCGCGCAACCTACCATGCTTTTACCGCGATCGCTATTTCGATATTTCGATATTTCTAATAAATCCAGACGCATGCCTTATTGTGCTATTTTGGAATGTAAAAACGATAGACACACCAAAAACATTTTCCATGGTGGTGGCGTGTTGTTTTTATGATAGTGTGAGTATTGGCGATAACAGGTCTGATACTAAGTGAAGCTCATGCCACTTCCACTGTTTTTTTCTATTCCGTGATTTAAGCTAACGGCGATATTAATCTTTATTATACGGTGGTACGAATCCGTCTCGCACGTGACTGGTTCTTTTAGAATAGTAGGTTACGTTAAATCAATGCATGCACATCAAACTAGCGCATGAGTTGCAGTTATAACTTCATGGGGATCATTAGTTAATTTGCGCCAAATGACGACATTACATGAAAGATAATTATGAATTCACAATGATGACCCTGTTTTAAGGGTTCCGTACCGAAAGGGTAAAACCGGGACCCTATTACTTAGACTCCGCTGTCCGTCTGTCTGTCACCTAGCTTCTCATGAACCGTGATAGCTAGACAGTTGAAATTTTCACAGATTATGTATTTCTGTTGCCGCTATAACAACACTAAAACCGCTATAACAATACTAAAAATAGAATAAAATTAATATTTAAGTGCGAGTCGGACTCGCGTACGAACGGTTCCGTGCCATTATCTATACAACATTAGCAAAAAACGGCAAAAAAATCACGTTTGTTGTATGGGAATAATAAATATTTATTTTATTCTGAATTTGGTATTTGTTGTTAAAGCGGCAACAGAAATACATCTTCTGTGAAAATTTCAACTGTCTAGCTATCACGGTTCATGAGATACAGCCTGGTGTTAGACAGACAGACGGACAGACGGACAGAAGGACAGCGAAGTCTTAGTAATAGGGTCCCGTTGGGTACGGAACCCTAAAAACGCCTACGACATGCTTTGGAAACGCTTTTTAGTATGGGAACGCGCCGCACCGCGCCGCCCCCGCTCTAAGTGCGTTTGCGGCTTAAAACCAGGGGTCGCTTTTACGCAGGGAGATTTTGATTATCATAGTTGTTTTAGTTTCGTCTGATTTTAGGGTTGTCCATCACTGCAAACCAAAAAACCAAATTGAATATAACCTAATTGCATTTGCAATAAAATTACAAATCGTACGCATTACTTCTAAGATCTCGCGCTCTCACGCGGATTGATATTTGAATCTCGACTCTATTGTGTTAACGACACAAGTGATTCTTAATGTATAATGGCAAAGGTGCATTTGGATAAGATTTGGTTGGAAATTGGACTTTAACACTGCGTAATAAGAGCCTTGATAGTTGATTGTTAGAAACATTACTGCCGGTGCATGCGCGCTCACACGCGAAGTCATTACCAAATGGAAGGAAAGATTAGTGTGGATAAACAAACAATAAAGTAATTATTAATCTGTAAAATGCTAATTAAAAAAAATACTTCTGTTTGTTAGTGTCGCAACCAAATATCCATAATTTTAGAGGTGTTAATAAAATAGACAGCATAAAAAAGACAAGAATTACTTACTTCTAACTTTTTTTAACTAAGTACTTATATTAAACCGAAAGAGTATTTATTTAACAACTAACTGACCCGACAGACGATGCCGCTGTTTGTTGTTTTTTGCCACTTTTCCAGTAATTTTTATCGGAAAACCTTATTCTGATTATTACAAAAATTTAAAAAATGGCAAATCGGTCCAGCCGTTCTTGAGTGATGCGCTGACCAACAAACACCATTTTATTTCTATTTTTGATTATAATTTATAATGTATTTTTTTTATTTATTGAATCTTGTAGCGGAACAGGTAAACAAGTACTTCACAGTAATTTTCACACAAGTCATCGTTATTAAAAAAGTTACTTACAGATAAACTATCACTCAACATCCCCATACCACCTCTCTTTCTCTATCGCGTTATGACTAAAAACGCATGGGCCACCGACTTTTGTGAGAGTCCTCTAAAATAGCCGAAGCCGTCCATTTATTCGCATGCTGTCCACATTAGTCTGTCGGGCACAATATCGTTCCGGGCGGTCAGCAAAGGGCACCGTTGACTCTAGCCGGGAATCTCACTGCACAGAGTGCATATGCAACAGAGGAAGATCATTCGGAAGACAGATGTAGGGTTACAGTAAGATATAAAAAATGAGCTATTTTTTAAGTTTGATATTGTGGTTGCCACTTAAGAGTCTAATTTCACTGATGATTACCGCGCGAGATGGTTATTTTACAAAAAAAGGTGCATTTCTTATCTGATTTCTAGATTTAAATGTTTTGAAGCAAAAATATCATACATGAATATCTGTTTCTTATATGCCTAGCATTTGTTAAGTAAACTTAAGTTGTTTGTCTAATATCAATTGTTATTCGCAAGCATGACTATTCAAGCACCTTATGGCGGGCGACAAACAAGCAGCAAAAATTCCTTCGTGGAACTGTGGCTAAATATAATCCTCTAACGCACAAAAACCACAAAAGCAAATAACGCTTCCAATTTCAAAATAAGAAACAAAACACTCTTCCAATTTCAAACACTATTTTCTTTTCCCGCGTCTACCTGGCTGCTCTTAATCTGGCCATTGTCTATGCTCGCCGGGCCGTTTGAGACGCGAACAAAAACGTTTGACAGTCGAGCGAGCGCGCATAAATTATCAGCGCGAGTGACAGTTCTGTTGACGGGAAAACTGGGGTGTTTATGATTTTTCTTATTAGGGTGAAAATGGCTATTAGAGATGAGTTTTCAGATGCCTCGCAGGAACTATGTTTGAGTCATTGTTTTAATAATGCCTATTGATTGCCTAAAATCTCGATCATTAAAATATACTGAAACAAAAAAGTGTTTTAAATTAAATATAAATAAACAAAAGAAATAGATATGATAAGACTTTGCTAGTAATTATCATTATACATTATCCAAGGTTTCCAAAGGCCAAATTTCGCCCTTCCGGCCTTCTTACTTTTCTAAACCCTTTGTAACTTTTAAGAATCACAAAGGTTTATGTGTAATAGACACAGCACCCTTTTTTCTTTTAATTACTCTTTCCCACATTAAACGTACCTATGTGAAAGCGTATCTTCTGCTTTCCCTTCTTTTTTTAAAAATACAATAATTCAATCACTCCTCACGCCCTAATCGTGTAACGAACACGGTCTCAATCACAATCGATTACGATTTCATCATCGAGCCGACCATTCGAGCCGAAAAAAAACAATAATTAAAAGATTAAAGAACGCGTCCATTAGCCGACGTGTCAATTTATTCGATTCCTAATGAATCGATTTCAAGTTCGATATACCATAGACTGCGTTCTTGTCGAACGGAAGTAAAGTTTATATGTGTGTGTAATAATAAATGTACCTACATTACATGGAATGTGTTGTTAGTTCTAGTACAATAGGGAATATTCAAGAGTTTTCACAGCTTCAATTAAAGCTGATTTATGTAACAAACAGTTGAGAAAAATCATTTTATGAATAGCTATAAAAATAACCAAGATAGAAGCCAACAAAGATTTGTTCCTATCGCTTTCTAGCAAAACATAATTTAACATGGAGTTTATATGGCCGACCTGTTACATATCGAATCTCTCAGTCTAATCGCTGTCTAATAAGCAGTTTAAAATGTTTGTATCATCCGTATTTCATGGCCGATTTTAATTTTAATTTCACTTTTGGTGATTTCTTTTATGGTATTTTCATATTTTGTTGAGAAATGCGATTTAAAAAATCCATACATATTCCCTATAGTTTTAGAGCTCAAATGAAAGCTCAGCCTTTGCTTATGTAGATCGCATAGGGGTTGCGGTCTTTGGGTGTAGTGGTGTCCTCATAGCCAATATAATAATTTATTTGGGGTAAATACACCCTTATTACAATTTTCATACATTTCTACATGCTTTTAAAGACATACCCAAACGCGTCCCCCCGAAGAGACGCTACAGCATGATCTAGGTATCTACTACACTACAGGTTCACATGTTTTAACATTGAAGGTCAGAGATGCATTAAGCTAACCAGCGTTTCTATTCGTTTAGTTTTTAAACCAATCGCGTCACTATTAGATGACGTGATACGAAAAGTCACGTGATCTACCAGTGACGCGATTGGTTTAAAAACGAAACGTATAGAAACGCTAGTTAGCGTAATGCATCTTGGCAAGGGCCTCAGGAAGTTCCTGACAGGAACTCCGCAATATGTCTATTTCCGGTTTGTTATTGAGCCAGTACCGTCTGTAGGGATCGGTGGTACAACCAAGGACATAATAATGTTCATATTCATACAGACTATAAATCTCAAATCTTTGATTGTGCTTAGGTAAGTTTAAACAATGTTTCACTATTGTTTCGGACGTTTTTTTCCTTTGTGTGTAGAGCTAGAATTTTACTGTACTTATTGGTTTTGTTCTCGCTCGACTGTGGCTAGCTTTTTTATTAGAAAGCTCAGCGAAAGCGATGACAAGGCAGGATTATGATTCGCAAGACAATAAAAACCCACTCGTGCTTACTGGAACTAGGAGATAACTGTAATCATTCATTTAAATTGAAAAGACCAAGAGGCGTTTCCATTATTGTCGACTTTGTCCGACAGTGTTGCAGATTCGCAAATTTGCCATGGATGTGACGATATTGCTTTTGCCAGCTCAAAAAAAGCCTCAAATCTGGATATTACTTAAAGCGTAATTAATCGATTTTCACAACTTAGAGACTTATTAGTGGGTCTATAGATGGCGCCACTTATGATAACACCTGATAATTAACCTCTGGTTCTAATAATTTACTTCTACTAATTCCCATAAACCGAGATTAGATCGCTTGACTTTTGACCATAATTGAGGTCCATAATTGTTTTATTTTTCATCACAAACAAACATGTTTTTGCATTATTTATTTATTTATTGAAAACTTGATTTTTCAGTAGGTACATAAAGTAAGTATAACTAGCGGACTTAAGGCCTTTAGGCATTCTCTACCAGATTACGAGTATATCGCCTTCTCTTTGATTGACTGATAAATTTGACTTGACTATTATGCAGCAGTCAAAAGCAGATTTGTAGATACGACCCATACCATCTTGGCCTCCTCTTGTCTTATCAAGTAGATATGCGGCGAGTACCCAAGAACTTTTGACTACATAAACAAGTCTAACAAAAAACAAGCTTTAGATACCAGAATGCTTAGGCGTTGATATATTTGTGTAACTATTCACATAACAAAGACTGAGCATCGCAGTGCAGCGGGGTAACGCAACGCTGCGAGTGTCCTCGGCACGATGCCGCAAGTGGGTGCAAAGGAGGGGTTTATTTTATAAGTTAGCTGTAGGACGACATTTTATATTTTAGTTTTATTAAATTTGTTTATATTTCGACTATTCAGATTAAAACCGAACATAGCCTAAGAGACTTCTGAGATACAGATCATGGTAACGATATCCCATCCTCTCAAATCCTTCAAGCCATTGTATAAAAATAGCCATTACCATTGCCTCGCTGCCTCTGTTCTTGTGTAGTTTAGTCAGGTGGCTCCTAATAAGTTCGGTCTTTAAGTATCTGTACTTACCATTGTTTTTACGCATACTGACTTGATTTTATTTTTAACATTCCGCTTTAAAACAAATATTTTATGCTCATCTATTTCCTTTGGGTACATTGTGTAAGCGTCTACAACGCATTCACGACGTATCTATCAAGTACAATACTTAGTCAACCTAGTCTTTATCTAATTTTCAGTCATCTGTTCTTATTAAAATGTGATTACTGCAATTGATTATCATCATATTAATACAACTGCTCAAATAGACCCATTCATGGTTCCATTCACTTCTAAAATGAACACTCAACCTTATTCAATCATTCAAAATCCGTTATTGACCCATAGAGCAGAATATACCTTTAATACATTTGACACTGGCCACACAGAAATAATTAGAAGAACACAGACAGGAAATGTCATTTCGAATCGGTTTCACTTGAACTGATTGGCGTTTTCGAAATTCGAACGTGCGGGCGGGAACGCGTTTTTTCAATTAGGTTGGAGCCGTTTGAGGCATTGAGAGGATGAAAAGGCACAAGACTGACATAACATTAATCTTCAATTTTTTAAACTTTTATTCGTCACTTGCCACTAATGTAATACCTATCAATCAGGCAATGTTCGCACGGGCGTAGTCGCGTGCGCATTGCAATTAGCATGGACCATTTGTGGCCAATTGCCCGGCCGGCATGGCACCCGAACACGTGCCGAATGATGTAACGATGTCTATACCCGTTGTCTCTGGCCAATTGATTGTAGCTATCCAATGCGTTAGAGCCTTTTTTTGTTTGATCAACCAAGTCAATTGATTTTGTCAACGATGCTGAACACTGATTTATGAATAATCATTGATTGTTTGAGCTTAATTTATAAATGAAACAAGTACTACGAGTACTTACTTGTTATTGGTTTTATGTGCAATAAAGAGTTTACATACATACATACATACAATTAGAACAAATCGTAACAAAACTATCTGAACAAAAACTGTCAGGTTATAATTATAAACCCCTGGGGCACGTTTTATAAAGCTACAAGTAACAATTTTTGAGGTCTAAACTGGCTACACTACTCAAATGGCTGGTCGGCATTGGTCGAGGTTGTGTCAAATGGAAATTTGCAGTTTATGTGACTGATGCATAATGCCTAATTATGTGTACAGTCGGATATATAACTTTATCTATATGCATATCATAAGTTTTCTACAATATATGAGAAACCTGTATCTGTGATTTCCCTGTATCTTAATAATGTACTTACCTTTATTTTAACATTAAGATGCAACCACATCGATAATCGGTACTTTAATGACATGTAACACTTTAATGTTAACATTAAAATATTATACAATCACAGATACAGGTTTCTTAATATAGGCCAATTGCTTATCGTTTCTGAATTATAGGGAAGTTATTATTATGGATGTAGATATTTAATAGTAGTTTACGTAACGGTTGCGTAATGCCAATCACGCAGAGTCGCGTACACCTTTATCTACACACATATTATAAGTACTCTAAGATGGGTTCAGAAGCCGAAAGGCAAATGACCAGCATTACCTGTGATAGTAGGTGCTGTAACGTAATTTCATTACGTTATCGAATATTGTAAGGTAATGAGATCCAAATTTGGAACATCTTCCAAAATTATTAGCTGTCATCGCTGTCACCTACTACCACAGGTAATGCTGGTCATTGCCAATGGGTTTTGAACGCATAATAGAGGACTATGATATAGATGTAGAAAAAAATATGTACAATATGACGAGTTGTAGACGTTGTAGTCTAAAGCGTAAATTAAACTTTCAAACGCTTGTCAAAATCAAAAAGCTCTATGTTACCAAGAAGCTTGCCAAAACATCGGTCCGTTTTATTTTATGTTAGTGATGTGTAGGTATGTTATTCGAATACGTTTTGAAATGATCGTACATTGTAAAAGTATTGTCCTAATTTTTAGCATAATTATTCAAATCCCAATGACAAAACAAGTCTAGTAAAAGCGCCAATTCTCACCCGCGGGGAATCCATTTTGTAAGTTTGACGTGGAGACCAAAATGGCGACCGCAAATGGACTGGCCGCTAATCTTGTTAGAGTTTGCCGTTGACACTGCAAGTCTAGAGCCGGATTTAAAAAGTTTGCAATCAAAATAGTTTGAATTAATTAATGGAACCTTCCAAAAATATAAAGTCAAAGATGTATTATTATTTCTTGTAAAGATGCCTGTTGAACATCAGCTAGTCCCTAATACACTATTAGTGCCTTTCTTCATTCTTTCCTTTTTAAAGCACGCAATGCAAACAAATCGCTCTTGCCTCTTGCGTCCATGGTCACTGGTGGTGGTGATCACTTAACACGATGGGACTGCCTGCTTTTTTTCTGTATATTTATTTTGTAATGCGGTCTTATCAACTGTGTGTCACTGGAAAATGCTTCTCATCTCGTCAGCCCGTCTGCATCTTGCCTAACGCACCATGACGGGCTCTAGTTCAGCTATCGTATTTAATAAGTTAGGTTAGGTGAGAATTTTGAGCGCAATCGGTTTTTAAATAATAAAATACTTACCTCCTTGCGGAATGAAAGTTGGTAAAATGGTATAATTTGGCAAATGATACCTTTGACGGGTAAAAAAGCCTTCTGAGATTATTTTATCTCTCCTGTGAATCATACATTGTCGTTCGTAGCCTCTCCCTAAGGGCTCTTTTTTCGCTTTCATGATTTTGGGATACACCTTAAAAAGCATTAAAAATCGACAATTTCAAGACACGAATTGCATTGATTTTACATTTTTTTAATATTTCGCAAGATTCAGGCCCGTTGATATGTCTGGAATAAACTTTGAGGTCAAATTAAGGTTAAAATCCAAATAAGTACATACGAATAACTTCTTCGATATTTCATATTTCAAAAATCTGATTATTGAATGTGGGTTAATTAACGTATTTCTTAATCAAAAAGTTTATCTGAACAGAGGCGGTATTAAACCTTTGTACGAAGAATGCAGTGGCCGTACTTTCTACCTGTTGTTTGAAACAGCCTGAGGCTATTATATTTTTAATAAGTGGCTAACGGTCTGCGTAGGAGCATGCGTTACAAAACTACCGGTACTGACACCTTCGTAACGCTTTTTTAAGTGATTATTATGCTAAACATAATTTACTTGAAGGTACTATAGAAAGTTTTCGAAGAAATTTAATCCACCCCCGTGCGTTTTTCGAGAGCCTTTTTGCCACGCACTTTATCTATGTGGAGTCAGCTCTCGGCGTCTGTATTTCCAAACCAATACCACTTGGGGGCCTTCAAAATTTTTCCTCTGGTGTTGCGGGTGTTTAGGGGTCGCGACGATCACTTACCATCAGGTGACTCGCTTGCTTGTGTGATCCACGATCCACCGATCGCCAAGTGCCGAAGATCGTCAGCCCGCCTGCAGGCCACCCGCAAATGTACAGCGGATTTGGTGTTGAACTATTGAAATCGCCGCGCGCCCTACTCTTGCAGCCCGAAGAAGTCATCAGTCATACATCTTTAAAGGAACTGACAGTCTTGTGTTCTAATACGATATATCGAGAGACCAATATCGGCCAGCGGACTGTTAGTTAAGCTGGGCATTCACGAGCGCTCCAACAAGCCGAATAGAGCAGCGCCACGCCGAAATTGATCCGTGAATGTCAAAACTGTAGCGTTTAAAAGTACTTGGCGCGGTCCGTTAGATTTCCAAATGGACGGAAAGCCAGCGCGAAGCGCCAACGCGCAGTCCGACTGGAACTATCGTGAATGTCTAAATTCAACGTTGGAACACGCCACGCCTCCGCGCCGAGCCAAATGGCGTCATCGGGAATGCGTTCTCTGGCTGCCATTTTCTAATCATGAATGTAGTCAAAATATTACGCCCATCCAGTTGTAGGTATACACTCCATTTGTCGCCGAGGCAAACGGCGCGTCCGTGAAAGCCCAGCTTTAGATGTTACCGTTAAATTATAAACAGAAAATACGTAACACTGGTCGGAAGTATGCCATCGATGAACTTGAGTTTAATAAACTTTTTAAATCGCACAATAGGAACTTACAATCAAAGTACGAGTATGTTCATAAAATTGCTTTTACAGTTAAAACCGCAACGACACGAAGTAATGACTAATAACTCGTTAAAACAAGTAACTTTAAGCTCTAATAACTTTTTACTAGCATTCAAAGTAGCATATATTGCAACTTGTGATAAGTCGTTATGTATTCAACACGTAAAATGTAATATTGTATGAAGTACATTGGAATAATGTATCTTCAACCTTATAGCCTAAAATATAAAAGTTCTGGTTGGTACTTCGTGAACTAGATACGAATATAACATATAGGTAATGAAAAAAAAGTAGCGCTTCATAGCGAATGGTAGCGGCAGCAAAAACTGTAGCAAAAACGCGGAGCTTTGAACTCCTGCGCATAAAGGGGATATTATTTAAGCAAGAGCAGCGTAAACCACTATAATATGCCCTCTTTCTTCTATAAGCAAGCCTTCATTAAACCAGTCAAATTTTGCCTCTAATTTCGAAAAGACGCTACGGAATTGGGGGCCATGTTAAAATGGTTCTATTGTGGATTCGATGGTTGTAGTGATAGAGAATATCACTTCTGTTTATCTAAAGAAAAAATCATTACTTTTTAGCCTTATTTTGTATGTTTTGCTACATAGGTGTTACACGTGCCGCAAACATGTCTGCCGAAACACGACAGCAATAATAAAACAGTCACCCAACATTCGAAGATCCAACATTGGACTTGAAATATCCGACATGCCTCGAGTAATAAGGACGTGTCAGATATTTTTGAGTCCATGTTGGAGCATATATTATTGCTGGTGACTGTCGTATTATTGCTTCATGCCTATTTAATATAAATGAGCACTCTAAAGTATTCAAAATGACCAATCTTAGGTTATGGTTTGTAGATAACTGAGAGAACTCACTCATAGAGTTTTTCTCGAGGTCTCTTACATCCATAACACAAGATGGCTACGCCCATAAGTCAATATCATCATGTCGTCCATTCATTAGTAATGATGGAACGAATGAATCATTACAACTCCTAAGATTTATTACTAAAATCATTTACGGGAACAACGCCACACCCGTGCCGGTGGTTAACTGTTAGACAGTAAATTTTGTACCTTATTTTTATAAGGTTTAGGGTTTACTCATTGCGAGATAGAAGTATATTTAATCTGGTGTTACTGGCCATCAATAGATGCATCATCAATTAATTTTATTTCAAATTTCGAATGTTTTTTTCTTTCGAGTGCTTTCTTCAAAACATTGAAATGGGTTTTGTTTCTAAAGCCATGGAACTTTTAGTGCTACCAAAAAGGAAAACTTAAATTATGAGACTTCTTGTTTCCAATAAAGCAGTAAAAGAAAAAAAAGCCATCGAATTTCTTGAAACGTGTACCTATGTTCTTGAAACAGTGATTGCAGTTAGGCAAGTCGGTGCAACTCAATGAACAGCTGATTAAGTATTTTAGATATTATAATAAAAAGTTGCCACTTGGATAGCTTAGTTAAGTACTGCGAACTCTTACTTAACACCGTATTGTATTTGGTACTCTACTTAAATTAAGTAAACAAAACGAGATTTTTAAGAAATGTAAACTTCAATTATCACGTGCCAACGGTGCATGTAATGCATGCACGTGTGTTGCACGCGACATTCTTATATCCTATAACGAAATATTTAAGTATATGAAAGTTGAATTAATTTAACCTTAGCTTTTAATGTTTTTTTATTTATTTCATTAGTTAAATATAATATTGAAAAGGGAGTCAATTATTCAATATCAGTTGATTTTTTGGTCGGTATTTGGGTACACTATACTTTACACACTAAAAAGCATTGCAAAACGGGTAGCGATTATTTATTTTGCCCAAAATTCTTCCAAACACTAGTTGAAACAAGGAAAACTATCACTGCACCAAACACAAAAGTACCAGGCAACCATAATCGCATAAGATGCGAATTTGAAATGAGAACGAAGTGAGCGCCCCCACAATCCGTCTGCGGTCCGCGCGAGCAATAAAGATTAGCGGCCGGCGGGTGGGAAAGAGACAAGTGCCGTTTCAGCGCCACCGTATTTCAATATTGAAATTCAGTAGTGAATGAACTTACTAAACAATGCTTGTCCACGTAACTGGCCATCTATTCAACTGGGTAAAAACATATCGCCTTTGAATTGTTATGGCATTGTTTTAACTTGGCCGACATTACTGTGTAGCAATTAAGGGCTATTGTGACGTTGACGATATGATATGATAACACGTCAATAGAATAGGATTTTACTTAGTAAAATAGAGAGGCCCTGTCAACATTCTGTCGTTATTAACTTATTATATGAAAGATGTTTTTTTTAATTAGCTCTAGTTCTCATTCAAAAATATGTAAGAATAGACCACTGTAAGAGACAAATTTCGTTCATTTTGCATTGCAATGAAATTAATTATTTTATTTTCTTTGGTGCGAATATTTTGAAACATTATTGTGCCCGTTGATGTCTTTTGGTTCTCTTTAACTTTAGAGGAAAGACAAACACATTTTTTTAACTAAAAAAACATGTACTTATTAAGTTTTCTGACAACTGATTGTACCAAAATTAGATTGTAAAAATATAGTGTCTCAACTTAATTATAATTCTGCACATTCTATTGAAGATGAATCGTCTGTCAAATACTTAATAATGCGATAAATGCACGTAGCTTTAAATATATGTGAATAAGTTATTAGAAGTAATTAGTTAGTGGTTAAAGAACACTATTTCAATAGCCTGTATTTCCACCGAATTTCACGTCGATCGGTCGAGCCGTTGAATTGTGAAGATGAAACAAACAAAGTAACAAACGCACTTTTGCATAATCATAGATGATCATAGTTAGGATAAGGGATAATCTACTATTCAAGTACGTGATCGTACCAGCGTGCGAATAGTAACAACGTCTAACACTAGATGGCGTTAGCTGTCGATTATATCGCGCAATCGTTTGTCTCCCCAAAAATGTACTAGATGAATGAAGTTTTTGATCGGTCCTAAATCGGTTCAGTAGTTTTTGAAAGTTTTTGGTATATGCTACATCAAGAGTAAATTCTTGATCAGATAGCATTGAAATGTACATACGTAAATAATAGAGGTGAGACGTACTAGGCAATAGAGATGGGTCAAACCGTAAATATTCGAAACCGAGTTACCCGAGTCGAAAATTGATGTAAACCGGTTTCAACCCGGGTTGCTCAAACCGAGTTGATAGTACGAACCTACGCATGCACACTAGCGTTTCGTTCATCAGGAGGCGGGTCAAACCGAGTCTGTGTCGGGTTTATTCGGGAATCTTCGTCAGTCCCGCTTCGCTCCCGTTCGTCCACCCGTCATCGGAACGCCGCGCCGCGTTTGATCGGGTTCAATCGGTAAATTTCGTCAATTTCCGTCCATTCGCGCGAGGCGAACGACCGTTTTGACTTGCGGGCTCACGGTTTCCGAGTAGCTCGCTCGAACCGAGTTAGAGAAACTTCAAACCGACCCAAACCGAGTTGAGCATAACTCGGTTTGAACCGGTTTGGTAAACCGAGTTGACACATCTCTACTAGGCAAATCGCGTACTAGGTCTTGCGAGTACGCGTCCACAAAAAGACTAGCGCCAAAGACTAGCTCCACGAGTATTTAGGAGTACGGGACTCAACGCGTACACAAACCATTCCCGTAAATGCGCGTCTAACGCGTCTTGCGATTCTTGCGAATACGTACGTATATAAAATGTAGCGGGTGTTCCTGTTCCAAAGCAAATAGATATGGTGTAAAAAAAATGATATGTGGATTAATTGAGATCTACTCAGGTAGATAATAGTAGTTTATGCAACAGTTGTATAAGAGAGGTCAAAAAAGACGAGTGGTGTGGTTAAAGCAAGACGCCACGAGTATTTTTTGACTTAGTTATACACCCTTGCATACAATACTTTTTCTACGACTAGGTTTCAAATAAAATGCAAAATTAAATTAACAACATTTTATTAATATACCTAGGTTAGAATTAGAATGTAAATGCATCGCACTTTCTTGTTGCAATTTCGGCTAGCAACTGTTTGTTTTGTTTTTAAATTTGCTAATTCGAAGTAAATAACCAAGTAAACTCACATCAAAACAAATAATTTATCAAAAGAAACCGGGCCTTATTGCGTTAACGCTAAAAGTGTTATTTGAAAAACGAAAAGTTCGTTCCAAATTCCCGGAATTAGCCGTGCGGCGGCCCGGCTCGCCGTCTCGGGCGACCCGAAGTTGCCCGATGTCTTCCGACAAGTTCCGAACGCACGACATCATCGAATCGAGTTGCGCGCCGCGCGGAACGGTATGAGCCGTTGAGGCGCCGACGGCGCCGGCGGGCGCCGTACTCCTAAATACTCGATACGCTAAAAGACTCGCAGGCGGGAACGCGTACTTACGCGTCCAGGTCAAAACCTGTTCCAAAAACCTATTCCAGTAAATACGTCTCACCTCTAGTAAATAATGATAATGATATAAACTATAGCAAACAAATAATAGATACAGATAGGTTAGGTATGTTTAGTTTAATTATGGAATCTGACCGCAGTCCGTCAGTCAGGTACGGTACGATTTCATTATAACCGTATAACGAACGATGAATTTCTCGACTTACGGCAACCCTACCCTAGCTAGTTAAATTAACATACAAAACAAAACTCAACGAAATATAAATAATTAAATAGCATAGTCTCGTAGGTGTTGCTGGCAACACTTAGTATAAATTATCGTAAGGAATCCATGGCACAAGAATTAAGATTCCATGGCCCATTGCTTTCAATTAGCTTTAGCATGCATCCAATTGACAGTTTGACATGACGGCTTATTTATTGACCGGCGGGGCTGCCAGTAAACCAAATGTAACGAATCTGTTAAATGAAGTGATTAGTACAGGGGTCAAAAGCGAGGGTGGCAACTGGCAACCCCAGTTCCCCAGTCGAAAGTAGTTGGCTATTTGTTGGGCATTGTAAAGGATATGTGGTACATCGATCACTAGTATCACTACATGACTACAGAACACATTGTAACATTTCCACTGCTCGCAACATCATCTGTAGATCTCGTTTATCATTATTTCCTCGAGATACGTCTAATTTATCGGGATATAAAGTACTTTTCACTTCTCATGCTCTTAAAATGTTACTTTAGTCTCTGCACATCGGGACTAAAGTTCCTTTTTTAATCTCTAGGGATTAAATTAAAATTGTTTTAATTTACTTTGGAATCCCCTAAACATCCAATCACGGTGTTTGTGAATGGAGGATTTATTGCTAATTTCAGTCTTTTTGTATAGACCACAGAATAAAGACTAAAGGCATAGAAGCCGTGCAATAAGATGAACGTTGCACTAGCTACTTGGCTCTACTTTATAGATTACATTTTGATAAGAGGAAAAGAAACAAAACCTAGGTGTCTTTTCTTCTTTAATCTGTCATGATCAGAAGGTGAAGAAACGTCAAATCAACGACCGGTCTTCTTTTGCGTTACTTTCTTCCACACTGGTGCTTAAAGGTCCAAATCACGCCTTGTGACGATCTCTTTCCAACTCACTATGAAAACCATAAGTAAAAAGAAGTCAACCATAATGTATTTTCTGTCTATTTAGTACGGTTTCTATGCCTCTAGTTTTTATTCTGTGGTGTAGACAATTTTTAGCTCGTGGAAATAACCTCAAAATGACAACTGTGAAAAAATATAAAATAAAAATGATTTAATTTCGTGAAACACGATTAATGATTACAAATATCAATATATTTAATTATATTAAGGATGAATTCATTTTATTATGCTTGGTCCAATTAGTTTTAAAATAGTTTTCAAGTTTGAACCTGTTGGCTAAATATGCAAGCATTTAAAGCGGCACTTCACAAAAAAAATACAAAAGAAAAGAAAAAAACCGCGGAGCAAATTTGTAAGAAACTTTCTTATAATCAATTTTATAAATGTGTATAGAACTTCGTCAGTGTTGGATTGAGCAAGCACGGGGTCCGTAGCAAATTCTATAAAGGGACCCCTGGGTTTGTTTTAGGTTACAGGTTGTGGCGGGCTTATTCCGCAACTGAGCGACTTAGATATGCACCTGTTTTGCGTGGGTGTTTGTTTTAGGTTATTCTGGTGGAGAATATCGACTGGATTATTCATCTTATCGTCAACCCTGATGCATAATAATATGAGTACACTCATACGCATACTGATGTAAGTACTAGCATTTTAGAGTTTAGACGTGGATGCGCGGGGCCCGTAGCATTTGCTACTCTTGCTAGGTACGTGGCTAATCCGGCACTGAACGTTGTTTTTTTTCCTCGCATTCAAAGTGAAAAGTAGAGTGTTTAACGCGAGACTAAACAACCATAATGACACTCGAACTATAGCCACTCTCGCTCGCTGGCTCGCTCGCGTGGCTAAACATCTCGTGTCATTATGGCTTGTTTTAGTCCCTTGTTGAACAATCTACTATATCCTATGCTAATCCTGGTCATAGGCTATCGTGTAGTAAAATTCATCCAAATTCGTTTACAAATGAAAAACTAATATCCTCACAAAATTGTACATTTAGATTAAAGCATACATACATACATACACTAAATCACGCCTGTTTCCCAGAGGGGTAGGCAGAGACCACTTTTTTCCACCTGCTACTATCTTGAAAAATCTCTTTCGCTTCTTCCACATTCATACATCGAGTCATGCACGCACGTCGGTTTCGGGTAGGTACTTAAAATTCGGCCCTTTTCCAGTATTTCTCCGATTTGATTCGAAAAAGTACGCCTATATTAAAGCAAATACTAAAAAAGGCGTGTCTGTCTGTATTTATCGTCGAACTAATCTGAGAAGCTACGAATGATTTCGAGAGCGTTTAACCATTTTTTAGAAAAGGTTAGGAACAATAATAGGACTGTATTGATACTTTACTCGCGCGGAGCCGGGAGAGGTCGTTAATAATAGGTATTAAATGTAAATTAATATTTTTTCTTTTGATCATCTTCTATACATTTCTATTGTTCGACTACACCACAGAACAGAAAAAAACAGTAGAAGTGTCAAGTGGGCGTGTAACGTGTGGCACGGTTATGCGGAGTTCCGCATAACCTACTTACCATACTTTTGCCACGATCGCTTATTTCGATATTTCAATATTTCGATATTTCTAAAATGGGAAATAAATCCAGATGCATGCCTTATTGTACTATTTTGGAATGTAAGAACGATAGCCGCACCAAAACATTTTCCATGGTGGCGTGTTGTTTTTATGATAGTCTGAGTATTGGCGACAACAGGTCTGATACTAAGTGAAGCTCATGCCACTTCCACTGTTTTTTCTATTTCTTGGACTACAACATTAATGGCGGATTTCACCAAGCGAGAAAAGGTCTTATAGGTACCTAGATTAAACGCCGAATTTGTATAGACTAATCTCGGAGTAAGTCTTATTCTTTTTTGGTGAAATGTGGCCTAACTCGATTACGATATTTACGATGAAGTTTAAGAGCAATGTTAAGTGCGAATCCGCGAAGATTTCTGCATAAAAATCTAAATTTATATTAGTAGAATCATCGAATTCGAGATAAAGAGACATCGCAACGCATCCCGGGCAAGGTTAACGATATTAAACAATGATTTTCAACTAATAAACGATGATTTGCTACCGACGTATTGACCAAGTAACGCCATCTGTGAATGACGAAAGGAACTAAACCGAGCTGTTACTGTCATGGCACCCCTCTGAGTTGTGTCCCTAGGGTGGTGTACACTTAAATATTGCTGCCAGTAAGTAATGTATCTGCAAATTGGTACTGGTTATAATCCAATTGGGCCCCCTCATGGCAAGTGATTTTAATGTTTGTTTTTGTTGAAGTATTTCTAATATTTAACCTTACATAGATTTCTAGATTCTCTAAACTCTTTTCTGCCTGTGCACCGAAACCAAGTCTTTACGTACAGTCGCGCACCGGGATTGTTGAGCCACTTACCCAATTTTCTAATTTGGCCGTGTAATGCTAATCGAATAGCTGTCAGCCAGTCGGTGACATCGGTTATTGAATACACGGCTAAATTACGAACAATGGCAAGTGGCTCAACAATCCCGGTTCGTGACTGTACAATATTTTTGTGTCCTACAATATTCAATTGATAAGTTCATAGGCATTCTTGAAACCTTTTAAGAACTTCTTACGGCCATGAAATTTAAACAAGTCGTAACTTAAATGTTTGCAATTGGGACTTATATTTTTTGTAACGTTTTCTTTCAAGCATTTTCGGTCAGGCTTAACGTATCGTAACTTTGGGAAATATTGACTAGACCGGAAAGTAAAAAGTAGGTTACTAAAAAATTTAATTGGATGAAAATTAATTTTGTTTTATGTATTTAAGTATTCATTTATATACATAAATGAATACTACTCCGTTTGTCTAGTACTCGAGAAGCTCAGAGTTTAGGTTTGTATATTGATTAATTTGTGTAATTTACCCTTTGAAATTTATTTATTTAGGAAACTCACTGCAACTGTCATTTTTATAGCATTGATTGCACCCTAATCGTTATTAATATTAATAACAATATTATAATTAAATAATATCTGATGTCGGCGGGCGGCTCCCAGCGGACGAGGGACGGCTAGTCGGGAATGGTTTATGCAAAAATAATAGTTATGATTTATTTTATTGGAAAAAATATCTCCCTTTTAAAAAGAAAAACTTTTATTCGCGTTTATAACTCCGCATTCCTGAAGGTCCGAAACTTCGGACGCGTTGATGTCTTTTGTATAAAAGAACCTTAGGGTAATTTTAATTTAATGATCGAAATAAAAGGAAAAATAGCTTTTGGATACAATTTAACCATTCAATGTGGGTCAGTTAGCTTATTCCACGGAACGATTTTTAAATGACATATTACGTAAAAAAGTGGTGTATTATTTTGATTTATTTAATTATCACGCAATATATCTACATATAATAATCTTTCCAATTTCTGCACTACTTTTGCGATGACACTGTTATTTTAGTGATAAAATCATTGCTTAATTTTCAGAATGGAAATTAGTTGAATGCGTTGTATCTACATCGAGATCATTTAATTTCAATGCGGTTAAACATTTATAGCATAAATACATCCAAATTTAACTCGAGGGGATCATTTGGAACCGGTTGGTTTACCATTATTGTTAACTGTTACTCTATTTGTTAATCTTGACTGCTATTCACCTAGTTTGTATTCGCATTATGGAGCTGAGAGACTTGAGCAGTTTGGCTTGGCTAGCTAGAGTGATCGATGAAATGCTTAAATCTGTCAGCACTATTTACATTACGACGATACTCACGTGCATCCCAGTTCTCGTTAACTTTGTTGGTTGGTTTCTTACACGCAAATAATATGTCGTTTTTTGTAGGAAAATATACTAAACATTATGTATGAATATATACCTACTATTTATTGTACAAGACTAAAAAAGAAACACAAAACACTCGTTTTTGGGCATCTTATCTTTACTTATAAATTCAGTCTTAAAAACTAATATTTTGTTCACAGAAACGGCCTGAAACTTCGTCAGCTTTCCGACGGCCGCCATCTTGTCCAGGTCATCTACTCACCAAATGGCGCCATTCAAGACTGCGAATACATAACCCAAACAAAATCAGCAAGAAATTTCCTTAAAACTCTGCGGAAAGAGCTAAAATTAGCATTAGAAGAGCAAAGCTTCAAATTGCAGCGGAATGAGAAAACTGACATAGATGACGAAAAGTTTTATAACCATTTTAGCAATGTGACTTTTAGAATTTTGAAAAGTGACGAGCGTTTGCCGGTAGAGGTCGCTAGTTGGATGGACTTTGAAAAGCTAAAGCTTGAGTGTTTGGAACGACATGAAGAATTAAGGTTTATGGTATCAAATAAGAACAAAGTTGGAGAAACGACGCTGGCTAGGTAATTGGTGTTAGTAATATGGATGTATCTGGGTCAATATTCGGCGTTATAGCTGCTATCATTACTGTCTTAAAGAACAGTGGCGTAGCTAGCATGAGTGGCACCCGGGGCGGGTATTTTAGGTGTCACCCCAAAACTCAATTAGGTACATTATTATTTTATTGGTGGCGGTTATGCAATCTGCCACAGTTTTATGAATTGTTATAGATGGCACTCACTACTGATGTCCACGGTCGGGTCGGGTGTCACCCCTAAGCGGGTGACACCCGGTGCGGGCCGCCCCTGCCGCCCCCCCCCTAGCTACGCCACTGTTAAAGAATATAAAGAATAACGATAACTACTAGTAAATTCCATCATAAACAGAAGCAACATAAGGAGTATTCCTATTTAAATCAAAATAATAAGTAACTGTCAATCCATCTCCGGAATAATGTGCGAAGACGACAATGAAAGCGGTTAAAACGCAGAATAATCAAATCACTAATCAATGTGAAGTTATAAGTTTTGAGCGCTCGAAAGTGCCATTAAAAATTAATACGAATACATAATATCTTGGTAAGAAAAAGAAAACAAACGACACATCTGAGGGGCTAGACAAGATGCACTACGCTAACTATCGTTTAAACCAATCACGTCACTGGTAGATCACGTGACTTTTCGTATCACGTCATCTACAAGTGATGCGATTGGTTTAAAAACGTAACGAATAGAAACGCTGGTTAGCGTAATGCATCTTGTCTAGCCCCTCTGTTTCTTTTTTCCCAATATCGAGTCGATTAATTTCTGTTTCTATTTCATATGTGACTTCTTAAATCATTTTCGAGTGGTCGATTCATGTGCTCTGAAAACCGTGCTTCGAAACTTTGTCATTACTATTGCTGCCTCTTTTTCTCACTCTATCTTCTATGCACAAACATTTGGATGAAGCAAGACAGAAAGTTTCAAATTCCGTTTCTCAGATTCAATGATTTATTATATAACGTACCTATCTTAGAATTTGAAATCGATGTTCGATCATCTACAACAGGTGCTCTACTTTGAAATCCGTAATTCGAACTTCGTCTATTGCTATCCCTTTTGCTCTCGACGCGTAACTAATTTGCAAGAAAGTGACAGGGCGATCCGAAGTTCGAATTACGGATTTCAAAGTAGAGCCTCAGACCATCATAAATCTCCCGTTTTAACTAGTAACCAATCCAAGGGATAATATTACATGGCTGGAAGATTTGACATCGAACCTTCATGTTTGCTTCGTTTTAGAATAGCACACGACAAGTTGCATTTTACGAAACGTTAACGCCTGAAAGAAACGATATGATAAATTAACGTATGCAGTCATAGCGAGAAGCTCTAGCCTATGCATTAATTATTTATATTTTTAAAATTGTTAACATTTGTAGACTGCAAATTGTCTAACGCATTATACAATAGAGTTCAGCAATATCCATTGGTACAGCTAAGCGACGTAATCATACAATATTAACAACAACAAAACATAATTTTAGAATACTAATTTATTTCGAACGCTTGGTAATGTACGTCATATTGATGAACCATTGCATCTAGACCGTCAGTGTAATGACCTATTCCATCACCATCTTTACGATCTGCGCAACATATTTATATCACAATGTATATATTACACCTAAGAAATATGAGCCTACCTATATGTATCTTTGCCGATCATCACGTCACTTTAAACATTATTTATTTTTGCTAAGGTGACAAAACAGGAAAATATAAACATTAATAATAAAATTGGACGTTATTTCACCTCTCCGACACAGTATCACGTTAAATAACATAAGTAATAAATCTCTTTTGCGACTGACTGACTAAACTTGAAATTTAAAGTATTAATTGGGTACCCTACGGGTCCACTAAGGGAGGATTATTTGACCACCAAAAAAATAATTCCACGTGGGTGCCCTCTAGTCTTAAACAAAAGGGAAGTGAGTACGAGTACTATATTGTTATTATACAAATAAATGTAAAACAGAATCCATAATGTTAAGTTATTTTTCAGTTTAAAACGAAAAGAAAATAGAAACCTTATTACGTCAAAGTTTGTAGAGCAGCTATCTAACGCCATCTGTGAATCAGTAGCCGTAACTTTCAACTTTCTTGTAAGTAATTCCAAATTGTGCGTAGCCTTAAAAATTTAGAAACGAAATCTGCTTTTGTACCCAGGAATTTAGTCAAATACTTAACGTTAGAAATTGAATGCAAAATACTACTCATAAAAGATGTCTTTTGTAAAAGGATCGCCACAATTTGAACGGTCAACATTTATTGCAATTTCTATGCTTACATTATACTTGTGTCAAACAAAAACGATTAGTTAGTTATAACAGTCATTCAATTTAAAAAATAGTTATCTATATCCATTGACTAAAAAACTGGCCAGTTCATCTAATAATAATAATATATCAATGACTAATGAAAAGTTATAATCTAACATAAGTTTTGCTGCTTCACGGTGTCTAATACTCGTAATCATGTTTTTTCAATATGAAAACGGGAGTTAACAATTCATTTCATAATTAAGCCATAATTAAGCGCCATACATATTTTCTTCTCCATTTCAAACTTTAACTTTAATGAACTTCAGAATTATCATACTTTTCGGAAAACATAAATTAACATTCTTTCAGACAACCTGTTCTCTAACTCTATCCAAAGGTACTCAATTTCCCGCCAAATCTGCTGTCACAGTCAACACTTTTTTGAGCTAACCATAGACTAACAAACGACAGGTCACGGAGGTCAATCAGAGAGAATTTCATAGTGCCCGGAACGAAATGGTGTGGTGCTGGTCAGTTAGCTGAGAAATACAACGAACTGGGCCACGATAAAAAAGAAGACCGCTGCTGTAGGGCGCACGACAATTGCCGAATGAACATCGGAGCGTTTAAAAGAAGATTCGGCTATTTCAACTTTAGGCCGTTCACGATCTCGCACTGTCGGTGTGACAGAAGGTTTGTTTTTTATTTTTTACCGGCCACGTTTGAATGTTGAAGGTTGCTTCACAATTGTCACGCTTGATTTGTCTTTGGCGGCGGCGACATGTTTGAAATGGGACCACATACGTAATTTTGTAAATAAAACTTGATGGTGTGCAGTGGGGTTGGTTTGGTGGTGGGCTTGATATTTGCTTTTCTATTACATATATGCACATACCTGCATACACATTGGACATCGATACAAACTTATACATACGTATTTATAGTTTAAGGGTGTTCAAACCGTACTTAACTCCTTAAATTCTTGTAAGAACGTTGTTAATTACAAAATTTAAATTTGTAGTTTATTTTATTAACACCAATTACATTCCGGGAACTCGTTAAAGGTATCGTAATCGTAAGGATCTTAATTAGGCTCCTATATCATAGGATTTTATGTCTTTACCTCGAAGGCAAATTGATCGTTAGGTTAGGCGCACTCTATCTGATAGTTAATTTATGCTTTGTCTCAGTAAGTTTTATAACGTAGCATAATTAATGGAGCTATGCTATTCTTTTTTATTGCAGCTCAGGGGGATTCCGATGACATACTAAAGCAGTTCAGTTTAGGTTGAGAGAAAGCGACAGAGCTATAGTAGTTATACAGCTTTGTTCCTTTCTCTCAACCTGAACTGGACTTCTATAGTATGTCATGGTAACCCCCCAAGTATCGTTAATATTTTGAATTTAGAATACAATATATACGAGCATCCTTGAAATCAAATTATGTTATGACAGACGACTCTAATAGACAGCGTTGCCTGACCAAGGTGTTAACCTGTGGTGCTTAAGTATGCTGTGCTTGGACGTCTGAGCACCAAAAACAACACGAGCTTTACGCGTGCCATTTTCTGGACGAGCAAATTAATATTAATCGTGTCTACCCCATAAATCCCGTTCTATTTAATCACGTGATTTCGAGGCAAACGAAGTACCCTTCCAAGACAAGTTATTCTATACTTACGTAAAACCTATTTCCTACCTGCGTTAAGCCCTATAATACCCGCCAATAAAGCTGTAAAAGGTCGTGATCTATGGCTCATTCACAGCTGCATGTTGGCAACGTCTTTATAGCACTCTGGATTCACATATGACGGATACTACAACAAACTTACGAAAGCTTCTAATTTGGCGCTGCCGTCGCCCGGTTGTTGTGATGTTAATATGTGGCGACTTTAGTTCCGTTTTTCGCCGCTGGATCAAAAACTTGGTATTCTTGTTTACAACGATCGCTTTACGATTATTATTTTAAATCATAAAAACTCGTTGGTGGTCTTCAGTGTAGGCACTCAATTTCGAAATATTTCAATAGGGAAAAGGTCATTACATTTGATGGGAGACTTTTTTTTGAGTTTAAAATGGTATTTCGTGTAAAAGGACGTCTCGGTGCCATTCGGATTTCGTCCAAAAATGTCCCTAAATTTGATGGTCGTTATCTGAACGAGCGTTGAATTTTGACCACCGCGTATAATTTTTGTTGTTTTAAATCAAGGACGAAAATCGAATTGTGTCAATATACGCGGGCTTATTAAAAAAATAAAACAATTGACAGACAAAAACGCGACGCCATGGAGCTACTAAGAGTTCCGGGCACGAAATGGTGTGGAAAAGGTTTTTCAGCGACGCGTTACTCTCAGCTCGGTGGTTACACGCGGACCGACAGATGCTGCCGCGTCCACGACTTGAGATGTCCCTTCTGGATCGGTGGCATGGAGAAGAAATACGGACTTTTCAACTGGCGTGTGAACACTTTGATGCACTGTCGGTGCGACGAAAGGTTTGTGGCTGTATCGATAGTGTCGTTGAGTTTAAAAAGTTTGGTTTTTATCTATGAATTTTTGGCGCCTAATTTGAATTTATGAATTATATTTTCAAAGTTGTGAAGGTAAGTGTAGCGTTTTCGACACGAGTTTTATACTGGTTTTTGAGTGTTGCCTTGTTTGCGATTGTGTTTTGTTTGCAGTTATTGTATTTGTTTTTATTTTATACAGTCCACCAAACTATAAGGATTGTTAATTTTGTTATACAATCTTGCATGAGTTAGTTTCTTTGTGCTGTACAGGTATGCGAGAGATTTAGTTTTGCACATTACTTGTATGCACTTGTATGTATAAGGAGTGGTTAACCATCACCAGTTTTGTATTATAGATTATTACTCAAAAAATGTGTGAAATTTTAAACTGAAGTAACCAAATCTATCGCTAGTAATTATATACAGTTTTTTAATATTTTCAGTTTAACAACATGTTCTGCAAAAATAACATAACAATTATTTAATTTCACAAACGTTTTTTAATATGTAGGTAAGTCCTTGTAGTTCAGACAAAAAAAGTTCACCCTGAGGCCTTACAATCTCATATGCCTCTAAATGCCTATGCCTATCTGTTAAAAGCTAGGCAGCTTATGTTTATAAATTTGGAAGTTCGTTTTAAAACTAAAACTGTCCCCAAATTACAGATGCATATTAATAGAGTCATTTTCCTAACGAAGCGAGTGAAGTAAAAATAAAAAAGAATAATAAGTGGGTTATAAATGAAATAAATAGATATAAAAAAGGCTGTCGTCGAACGCGATAGGCGGTGGGATTTCTTAGGAAAGATAAAAGATATAGAGTGGCTTCATGTAATAAATAACTCAATTTAGTAAGGAGATTAAGGGTATAGTGTGAGTCGGAAATCATATTCTGGTGCAGTCGCAGTGCAGCCTCCTGATTTACACGTCTCAATAAAAAAAGAACATGGTCCCCACTACAATAGGTTTATGATATAAGTATATGTAATTCGCGTGCGATTAAGACCTTTTGCTCTTGAACGTGTCTTACGTGCTCGATTTTGGTAGGTTCAAACGGTTCGGGTTTCTCCTTTTACGTTGACTTTGTTTTGACGAACTTCGCTTGGCAAGGTAAAGTCGCACCTGCCGTAGCCGCGGCGTGATTTAAAGCAGTCTTCTCGGTAACAATCTAACAATGGTAACCATATTGTATCTTTATCGATTGTGATTGTTGTTTTTGAAATTGAAAAAACAATATTGTGGCTGCTATTTAATATGTTGTTGTTGAAATCGTAGACTTTGTTAAACAATGTGAGAAGCAGGTTTTACTTCGCTACGTTTCGCTCATCACAGTGTTATTAATTATTTACTTGATGTTACTAATGATAATGACTAGGTACCTAAAATCACTTCTTTTTAAAAACCGTTCCTTAGCTGTTATATTTACCTATGTTTACGTCACATCAGTCTTTCGTCTTCTTCTTCTTCTTCTTTAAATTAATGGCGGTCCACCAAGTGATTTCGCCAGTGTCAGTGAGAGAGTATAATCAGTACATCAAAGTTAATAAAAGTAAAAGCCGGGCATTTTTTTATCGGCCATCTTCCCTTCCCGAAGGTTACCGGAATCTCAGTCTTTCTAATAATTACTTAAAAGCAATATTTACAATACTAGACTAGTATTAATTTATTAACACAAACGCATTAAAATTATTATTACGTATAGTATAAGTCAAATGCCTCTCCATGCCCTCCCTGTTCCGCGCGACAATTAGAAAACCCCGATAGAATCTCCGTACCTCCTAATTGGTGGCCATAAATTAAATGTGGAGCTCTCTGTCCGTTCGTCTGTTTATTTGTATCGTGAACTCAAATAAGTTATGTGTTGTAGTGATATTAAGAATATAGCCACAGATAAACTTCCCACAGCATTTTTTGGTGTTTTGCTTCATGTCTACGACCGTTTAATCTTGTTAAGCCATTTATCTATTGTCCGTTTTCGTTTTCTAAATATAATAAAATCTTTGCTAATGTTTTGCCGTAACTACAAAAAAATATAAATAAATATTTTTTCAGTAAGTAAGTAAGTAAAAATATTTGGTCGGGATCCCCTTCTTTTATAGACAAACATTTCATAGACACTATCACTTCACAGAATTTTCATTTCATAGAAAACTATTTTCCGCTGAACCTGTGTTGATTTCAGGTTATCTTAAATATGATTAACGTAGGTTAGGTTAGGTTAGACTTGTAACCATCACAAGATAAACTGAAATCAGGGGTTCAGCAGAAAATAGTTTTCTATGAAATGAAATAATTGTGAAGTGATAGTTTCTATGAAATGAGTGTCTATAAAACAAGGGTAAACCATATTTGGTCCAATAAAATCTTCAATCATAGGAAGCAAGCTTCATTCTTACTATTTATAGTTTAATAGCTTATATTATTTTAACATACTATGATTTTATCTACTTTTTTATCACTTAATTATAGGTTCACAAAGTTATCGATATAATTCTTCAACTCGGTCCAAACACAATGAAGTCTCCCCGAATCCCTGATCAACAAAAAATGGCTATTTTATTGTACGCATTTTAAACTGTATCAGTTTGACCGATCTCCGGATATCTGGCGACAGACTATAATAGGCTGAACACGGCCGGGCCCCAGCCCCATTGATTCTAAAAAAAAGAATTGATGCCATAAACACCTAGTTAGTTTTTTGTGTAGTAGTATTATTCAAAGTCAAAAGCTTTTAAAGTCGATTATAGTTTTATTATATTATTATACAGTAAATAACATTAATAGGAGTTAAGAATAAAAATCTAATTAAAATACAAGGGCTGTCTTTACGGAATCTAACGTAAGCTTTAGTTACGTTTTTATATTTTTTCAACAAAATTCAAACATCCCAAGAGTTTATATTTATGGTCATGCAAGAAAACTACTCGGGTGTCGGTAAAATACCAGTAAGTACCTAAATATTTGTTTTCCAGCTAGAACCACATGGCAATGCCTTACCTACCAGCCCAACCCAATAGAAGGTTACACCCACATACATATATTCCCATTGTTGTATTCCCCAAACCGCCAAACCTTTCCGCCCCGATAAACAAGAAAATAGTTATCTCCAATAAGCGACAAAGAAAGCACCTTTCCACCCTTGTTCGACGTTCATAATTTATGTATTGTCAGACAACGTATTTAACCGCGTCGCGCATTATTCACACATTATAAATCGCGCGGCCGATAACGGAACGCAGCCATAAAGCCAACATGGCGGCCTATTGACAGTTCTTTGACAGCGGTTTTGGCGGGAACAGACCGAGGTCTTAACCTATCTCTCTTGAACAAAGGGTAAATCGCACTCAATTTTAATTTGTCCAAACGCTACTACGCGTCGCTAACTCCATTGACATAAATGTGAGGAACTATTTAGGTTAAAAGTTTAGTTTAACATTTGTTTACCAACGAACTTTGTAAGTTATACCTAAGAGAGCACATCCAAAGCAAACAAAGATAATGAGTAGAGATGAGTGAGATACGACATCGGTCACGGGATGGTATAAAGCGTCTCTCAACAAAACTGCACGTTAAATAAACCACGGAGGAAGTCATGGACACCTGTTTACTCTATGGTTTCCGAGCCATTACCAGTTCATTCAGCCGTGCGCGCGATTTTCGAATTTGGAACGTCTCGCAAAATGGCGTCTCGCGTCAACTTGTTGTCTAAACGGCCAGTTGGTTGCGAATTATGGCTTCTTTAGTTCATTTTATATCGAATTTTCTACTTTTTTCCTTCCCTTGTTCTTCAGTACGCTACATTCTTGGACTCTCCGTGCAATATTTTAATAAAATAGGGATTTATATGTGCTCTTAAATATAACCACCCTAAACATAACCCGAATAGCTAGAATACTTGTTGTAACTCGATGGACGGACCCACCGCGTCATTAAGAATATTGACGTTTGCACCTACAAGAATAGGGTACAGGTCGTAGAATCTTAAAAATATCAGCCTGACTAGACTAGGTTAAATAGGGTTGTGTCAATTGTGTCGGTCCAAGTTAGGTTAATAAAGCAGTCTTTTATAAAAAGGAACATTGTGACTGATATGCAAAAGAACCTATCTACAGTCAATCTCAGTACGATGAGCATTTCAGCTTTTATGAGTCCGATTCGTATACGTATCGTTATCGTATCGATACGGATGACATCCGTAGCCTCTATTTTTTATTTATTTATTACTTACCAAAAATAGAACACATTATTATATCGTGATTGCGTTGACATTGAACTGATTTAAGTATTAATAATAAACTGATTGTTAAACTGTGGGAATACTTTTTTATTAAATTTATGTCTAACTACTCATTTACTTACTCGATTTAAGATTCGGACTGGCAAAAAAAGATCTCGAGCACAATTTTTTCAAAACTGAATCTACGAAGACGCCATACTTTTGATGAATGCGGAAATTAAGATAAAGTAAATCGATCGTGATATAAGTAAGGAGGAAAATTAAATTATGGAATCTTGAGAATGGTGAAGTCGTCTACGCATTTAAAATAACCAATAAATAATGCCTGAATAAGAATGAAACTTGATATGAAAAACGTGTAACTGTAACTTTACTTTTTCGTTCGATTATTTCTTGTTTTTTTTATAAAACCTCTATTGACAACCTCACAGAACGTCGTTTTTAGGTCTTGATGGACTAAACAAATCAAATTTTCCTACAACGTAAGTATCTAAGGACTACCTCCGAAATTCAACCTTACACAAAAACGCATTAAAATTTCTTTACTCTATCTTCTTATAGCTAGGCGATGAGACGGACAGATACGCAGACAGACATAAGTTTTAAATTCAAACAATACAGTCTATTATACCAAAGGTAAACCCGGTGACCCCGGCTTATTTTATCTTTATGACAGTTTAGTGGTATCTTCTTTCACATAACTTTTGGTTCAAACAGATTGCAAATAGCATCGCTTTAATCAAAACTAGTGAAGAAAATACTTATAGTTTTTACTTACTTGTTTTTTCCATACAAAGTGAAAAGCAAACACTGGGACACCTAGTATGGAGAAACAAACTTTATGTGACTACTTAAAAAAAAACTGAAAAAAAATGGGCACATAGGATTAAAAACTTCGCTGATTCGTAATGATTCTAATTATGTAAGATATCACTGAAAAACTTATGAAATAAAACATGAAATTAATGATTTTTCGTGACATGGACATAAGGGAAAATTACAAGAATTCAGATTAAAATGATCAATATCTCCGAAATTAGCAAAAATCTCTGAACATACATGAGGATGAATTCGATAGCTTTAGGCGTCCTCTATCGACCCGTTTTTTTTGATCCACACTTCCAAGTACAACCTGTATATACGTTAAAATTTCATAATCGCGGCTTGTTAGGTGTATTCCAGTGGCCCGTTTCACGAAGTTACAAGTTACAAATTACAAGCGGAACTCTCTTTCTAGCAGTATGAGTTAGAAAGAGACTTCCGCTTGTAATTTGTAACTTGTAGCTTCGTGAAACGGGCCTCAGCTAGTTAGAAAATTATTAGGAGGTTTTTGGCAGCCCTAGGATTAAACATTGGATGTATAATGCCTCCGTAGTCCCAGCACCGCTAGGTACTTCCGCGTGGGCACCTGACACCAGATATTGCAGAACGGATCTGGAGATTATGTGCCTTCTGCACGCACGGGTACTATTTTCTAGGTCCTGAATGCCTAGGCAAGTTAAAATTCTATCAAAAAATACAAACTTTTTTTCCTTGAAACTAACTAGTTGGGACTAGTTCAATTTTTCTGAGATAGTCCCCTAAAAATGAAGTTTAAAACCTTAAAACAACTTAAGTAATATTCCTATCGAACCAACTCGCCAAATCCTCAAATCAATAATCTAACATTCACTTACGATCTTTAGCACTTTTAAAAATCTGTCCCTATTGCATTGACAGCGTGCCAAAATGGCCGCGATAATTTCCCGCCAAAACAAGACGCGTAATAAATGGCGCTAGCGTACGTCAAACGGGCTGTCGAGTGCATCGCCGCTCAAGTGCTCTTATCTGTGCATTCAAGTTATGGCGCGAAGACTCTGTTTTGGGCGGTATTTTACCTTGATCAAATAATTTTATATATTTGTGGACATTTTTCTATTTTCTATGTTATTTTCAATGACACGTGGAAGACAAATAACCATACGATACAGGCCACAAGAGGCCAAATGAGCTCTTACTCCGCCCCGGTGAACAGGCCCCTGGGGCACGTTTTATAAAGCTACAAGGCTACAAGTTACAATTTTACAGGTCTAAACAGGCAACACTGCTTAAATGGCTGGTCGTCATTGGTCGAGGTTGTGTCAAATGGAAACTTGTAACCTGTAAATTGTAATTTGTAGCTTTATAAAACAGGGGCCAAGTCGGACTCTAGACGTAATTATTTCCTTACTGTATCGTAAGCTTGTATCGATAGTTAATTCGGACCGTGGGAGTCGAAGGATTACGCGAAGCTGACAAAGCTATAGCTTAACGAGCGCTTTTCTCTTTGTATGCACTTGAGGCGGACAGAGTAGCGCGGGCCAGAGGGATCCGCGATACAATAAAACATTTACAATCGGCGAAAATAAAGTGATTTTATAATATGTATTGTAATGTTAATGTTTATTTTGATGTCTTATTTGTCACCAGTAGATATTTTAATTATTTTTTTAACGACAATACATCCTGTCACCTTTTATACTATGCCGTAACGCACCAGCGAAAAGTCAGTCAAAATCATCAGCGTTTTAAATTTGTTTTTCATTTAACCCACACAGGTATTTTTGTAATCATTAACAACTGAAACAATATTAGTGTTGATTGATTCATTATTAACTACAATGGAATATATATCGCCTCGCATTATGATCATTTTAGACTGCCTCCTAAATACTCGTAGGTATACGTGATCATAACCATAATAAACCAAGAGGCAGATAAGCTTGGTTTAGTACTATTGAAAACAACTATATTTTTTACTAACCCATTTTAGTAAAAAATATGTTGTAGTTACCTCGTAAGGCCCAACGGCCTATACGTAGGAAATATGTCAAAATTACTTCAATCTTAACTTGACTGACATAAGATTAATTATCAGTGATCGGGGAAAACGGTGCAACTTTAACAAAACTTGTAAAGCTGACCATAAAGGAGAACTTGCAACCAATAAAAATAAGAATATTATTGAAAAGTAAGAATATTATTGGCAGATTGGTGTTCAATTTAACTCTATACCAGAGTCTCGGAATTGGTATAAGGATATTAATAGTTTCATGGCTGTAATGTAAGTTTTGTTAAAGTTTTGCATCGTTTTCCCCGATCATTGTTAATTATTGAACTATCGAGATTTGACGTGGGCCTTACGAGGTTAATATGTGAAAAAATATTACTCGTAGAAATATCTGAAACAATTTAGTGGCATCTTTGTCAGTAATGTGAACGTCTGTTGCAGTTACACAACGTAAAAGTGAACAAATCCAATTTACTTATCTAATAATATTCTGTACTTATAAGAACCAACTTCAAGAATTAAACTTTTTTTTGGAACAATCTGTTTCCAGACGCTACTCTGCACGGGACTTGTAGCGCACTCTCCTGCTTGATTTGCCAAACTTCTGGTCAAGCCGTAGTGATGGGACCAAGTATAGGAAAAATATCGATACACTTCGCATCAAAAAGCAATATTTTGTCTTGATGAAAATAATTTATATAGTTTCTTAGTTGAACAAAACAAAATAAGCTAATATACCGTAGTAGTAGTAGTCGCATGTCTCGTAAGCACAAGCATTGAATTTAAAATATTTACAAATTAGTTTAAGTGTAAGGGTCAATGCTCTTCGGGAATTCTTTTCAATCGAATATGTTATCATGGCCCTGGAATGTTTGTATTTAAATTAAAGTTCTAAGTTCATTCTAGAACAATAAAATATGAGTTTTATTGCAAAGTTAAATGTAACATGAAATTGACCATAACTCAGTGGCTCATGTCGCGTTGTAATCAATCAGGTTTAATGCCGAGCTTAAATTCTTCACTCTACTTTATGCCTTGTAAATATTTAATAAGATTCCACAAAATGTAAGCAGATTTACTTTAAAAGTAATCATACGCATTATTTAATCTTAGTAGGCGGAATAATGTTGCATTGCATAATTTTAAAGAAACTCTATTTATTTAAATATGTTGGTACGATATCAAACCAAAATATTACCTACTCGAAAACTTACCTACCATTTTTCTTTTGCAATTATACATCTTAAAAACCATATTGATGTCGATATTCGACTGATCGACACCCCCCCTTCCCTCGCGCCACCCGCGTAAGCCATAAGTGGCTTAGTTACGTACCGCCGTCAAACACTGAATCGATGCGGGCTAAGAACAAAAGAAGGCTTACGCTCCCGAAAAGGAATTAACGAAAAACACTGGCCAGTAACTTGTGTTTTTTTATTTTTTTTGCTACTCGTTAGCAAAGTGCTGACCGCTGTTTTTTTTCGGCCCGTACTTTCGTCTTTGATGTTGTCGCTCGATTTGCAATAGTAGATTGTTAACCAAGGGATGAAAGGCACCTATTTCACACTAGATATTTTATATTATAATAAATGTTATATTTCTATAGTAAAAAAAATGGTTAAGTTTCTGCAGTGAGGCGTTATAGGAAAAGAAAAATCTATTTTAAAGGTTGCAGCATTTCAGGAGGGAATTTAGAGGGAAGACCTAAAGTAGCAATAATACAGAACAAAACCGTCACGTACCTACACGGTACGGAGCTTTTGCAGATTCGGGCATTAAATCAACCAGATCATTGCTACGCTATAATTCAGTCAGTAAACAAAAATTCACATTGGCGCAATCCATGTGGCAGCCATTAAAAAAAGTTAGAGACGCACGCAAATATTCGTAATCAGTACGTCGTTTCAAGAAACGACTGAATTCATCATGTGTCACGACTAACACATAATAAATTCAGAAAATACGCAAATCGCAAACTTCAGTCGAGAAAACACTTTCCCGCCCATTTATGATCGAGTAATAAAAATGGCCGGCGACGTGATGTGATGACACGCGGAGTCGCCGTAAAACCGGCCGGTGGCAAAAGGAATATTAAAATTGCAGCTGCATTAGCAATAATGTACCTCATATTATTTTTATGTAGCTATCCGTCAATTGTTAAAATTATTGATAGGCCGTATGGTCGAGACGAAATGCCTGACAAGCTACGCTGAAAATTTGTTGGTGATCTGGATAAAACTATTCTGATTTATCTCGTTTAAAACAATTGTGTAAAATGCTGGAAAGTTTGAAGCTCATAACTTGTCACAAATAAAGAAGTCTAAAAGAAATCTTATAATGTATTAAAGACCTAATCCACAGGTACACACATAAAATAATTACCAGCTCGAAGTGTGCACTGAGACTTAGTATCCATTAACAAAAGTTTGCAAAACCTCTAGGTACTAGTCAGTCAAATTGGTTTATGGCCGGTTTTATAAAGGTCCGTTAGTAAATATGTCAGATCAAATTGTATGAAGTTACTAAAATTTGATCTGACATATTTACTAACGGACCTTTATAAAACCGGGCCTTAAGCGATCTTTATTACGATCGGTTCAGTAGTTTAGCTGTGAAAGCGTAAAGCGTAACAAACAAAAAGAGTTACCTTCGCAGTTATAATATTAATATGGAGTAGGATAAGTACCTATTACGAATCTGCAAAAAAACCGCAACGTGTCCTAATATTTTATAGAACATGAGAGCCATTTATGAGGATATTAAGAGAGACATAAAAGTTACATTTAGGACCAAATTTTACTATTGGTTTGATTGCGGTTTTAGCACATGGCCGAATAATATAGGCGTTTCATTTTATTATATCGGTTGGCCAGGTATTTGGGTTAGTCCACAGATTGGTTTTAAATTACATTCGGTAACAGTATTTGAATTGCCCACCTAGTGTAGATATTCCCTTAACAAACGTCGTTAGGCGCGTATAACACTACGCGATATTCAGGGCCCTTTCCTTCCGTTCTCTCCTGATTTAGAGAAAGAGCCCTTGAATTCCGCGTAGTGTAATATTTCCATTACTTCACACCTAATGTCGCCTGACAATTATAATTTGACCATTGAGCACAGCTAGCGAAATTACGACTTCGCTACGCTCATCATTATCAGCATGGTAGGAAATCTTATTAGTCACTTTAGGTAGTAGTAGTAGGTAGTACTTTCAAGACTAGATTTCGATTAGTATATCAGGGGCAGCTAGTTTAAAAAACATTGTCCCTAAAATAGCCGCACTAATCTTATAAATAGTTCAATCGGCGCACGAGTGCAGCTGTAACGTCACTCGATTGGATTTGGATTACCTATTTCTAGGAGTTTCGGCATGTCGCGGTTCCTGAAATAACGCGCTTTGGGAATTTGATTCGCGTCAATCTTGGGCTAATTATATAAAGCTGCAATTCGTAAAGAAATTATTGCAAACAATCGCTGGGTTTGTTGTTCATCTGAAAATGTGTGACGCAATTAGTGTGAAAGTATTTAGGTCCAGGTGTAGGTTTTTCCGCAAGAATATTCATGGGCACTATGGCCGTGACCTTAAGAAAACCTCTCACTAGGTGGTGGTTTGTTTTGAACAATTATATACGAGTAAGTACTATATATGATTCTGAGGCCGTAGTAAATCTATTAATGTTCCTTCAGGGGTTCAAATCTTGTGTAGGACGTGACGTAACGTCATTAATGTAAGTAGGTTTCTATTGTTTTATAAATACATCCAGGATCCACACTGTTCAGATAAACATGGCGCCGACTTAGTTCCGATTTTGAACTTTGAACCACTTTGTGCTCTTTACACTTTGCTAACGAGTAGTGCCGCCCACTTGGTCTTACCAGTCGGTGGCCCGTGCGCACGGGCATGCTGGGCAGAATGTTTAGATGCGAGTGTATCAAAATATATCTAGGAAGAATGTGGACCCACTAAAGAGGTGCGCCTGGATCTTCCCCTGGCGCGCGTACTAAAACTGAACATGGTTCATCCAGCGGATTTCCGGAACCCTCACTAGATTGTCAGATTTGTCAGTCCACTTTGACTATTGTATTACCTAAAGCAACAGTGAGAATCTGAAGAGTTTGGGCTAACCAGCGAATTTAATAAGAGTAGCTATGAGTCAAGTCAAATCGCGTTGGTTTTTCAATGCTACAGTGATTGCGTGTTGCAATGTAATGAATAGGCTTACAAACGCAACCAGATAAACTATTTCATGTACATGACATGTCATCAAGATATGTTTGGTACCATCTCAAATGGTTACTCTCATTCCAGGTTCCGCGCGTGCCTGAAGCTCGCCGACACGCCAGTCTCCAACATGGTCGGCAAGCTGTTCTTCAACGTGGTGCAGACGCGGTGCTTCGTGCTCAAGCCCGTCAAGTCCTGCACGCGCCGCTCTTGGTGGGGGCGCTGCTTGCAGAAGGAGTACACCAAACATGCGTATTTGAGAGATAACCTACCCTATTGAATGAAAAATACTTGGTATAAATTTACTTTAGGCGGACATGGCGCTGCCTTGTGAAAACTAAAATAGGTGATCGTTTTTTTTTAATGGCATGGAGAAGGCAATCCAGCACATTGGCCACCAGAGGCCCGTTTCACGAAGGTACAAGTTACAAATTACAAGCGGAAGTCTGTTTCTAACTCGTACTGCTAGAAACAGGGTTGTAATTTGTAACTTGTAGCTTCGTGAAACGGGCCACTGGGGCACGTTTTACAAGTTACAATTTTACAGGTCTAAACTGGCAACACTGCTCAAATGGCTGGTCGTCATTAGTCAAGGTTGTGTCAAATGGAAAATTATAACCTGTGAATTGTAAATTGTAGCTTTATAAAACAGGCCCCTGATGGTAAGTGGAAACTGCGACCCATAGACTTAAATAAATGATACAGCGTGTTACATACGATCATGGAAGAAGGTTGTTCGACCACGCTGGAATGAAGTAGATGTATTCTTTATTTGCGGGTTAGGTTATTTGATGGTATACAAACGACAGAGCTCACGAAGTAACAATTCTTGACATCCTATATACTTAGTTAAACATGGCGCTGATTGGCGCCACATATATGATATAATTATTATGTATAATATTTCACAGTCTCTCCCATAATTATTGTGCCAATGCAATTAAATAATATTAGTTTTAATAGGCGAACATGGCGTCAATGATTTGGCTGTTTGTAACATCATGCGATGCGATTGTTATATTAATGAAGTCTATGTTTTTGTATTTTTTAATAGTTTCCTTGTGTTTGTAAATACTGTAAAATATTAATTACGAGCAATTGTGATTTATTTTATTGTTGTTTTTTAATATTATTATGGTGAAACGTTTGAAATCTCGTAGTTTTAAGCTTTTAAATTAACTTAATCTAGGCTATTACCTGTATATTGCTAGTAAATTAATGCATGGTTAAGAGTCGTTAAATGAAATGGTAAATATTTCAGTAAATTATTCGAACATTAAGAACATGGAAAATGCAGTATTAAAAAAAGGGCGAAAACCATAACAATTCGAAGTAAATACGATTGAATTATAACTTTCAAATTGGTAATAGAAATATAGAATATAGATTCGTAAACTTGTTAATAATAAACTAATTATAGCTCTAAATATAAATGTATTTAGTATTTATTTATCGTCGAAGTATTAGGGATACCAGACTTATGCTTGCTTTTTGTTTATTCTTACAAATTTTACTTATTTTTTACAGCACAGTTAACACTTCGAAATAGCAAAGGGTTGTTAAAATGAATGGAGAACCGAGTTTTTTAAACTGAAATACTATTGCTATTGCCTAATTATTCATATAAAGTTCCTATTATTCTTGTAAGAAATCATTTTGGGGTTTAGAATTGGTAACATTAAACTGCAAGAGCTTTGGTACAAGACGCAGCCAACGCCGCCATCTATCGGCCAGTAGCGTAAAGTTTGGTAGCCCGCGAGAGCGTTAGTATGTAATCGAGCAAGTTCCTCAGATTGACAATATATTCGTGTAATAATAATAATGTGATCGTGTAGATTGTCTAATTTCTTAGTAAATGTACTTATTAATATAAATTAAGAGTAATATATTCAATTAAATACTAAATGGGGGTTTTAGTGAATTTACTTCCTAGTTCTGTAGCAAGGTAATGGTTACCTGAAACCACTAATGCATAATCATAAATAAGATACTAGGTATGTCATGACAATTGTTTAACTAAAAGGGAAACTACCTTTTTAAGAATGGTTATGTTGCGGTCTTCAAAATTCTGTATGGAAAATAATATAAGCGTAACTTTTACAACACAAAATGTGAAGTTTATTTACCTTTATCAACAGATGGCACCAGCGACATCCCTTAGTTGTGTTATTAACGCCATCTAGTTGCAATTATGTAAATGTTTCAACATTGCGATGACTCCGAAATATCAATCCAAGTGATTTAATTTAATTGTATAAATGTGAATAAGTATTTATTATAAGCCATTAAACACGAAGAAAATGGGAGATTGGATCATAAACTTTATAAAGTTAAAGTCAAAGGGTTTATTTGTAAACATACCTAGGTAAAACTAAAACAGTGGTGGTAAAAATACGGTGGAACACTATGTTTTGCCATGGTGTACAAAAACGTGATGAGCATTACAGTTAACTAACTAAATGATTTTCGGTGCTTAAGGTTAAACCGGACAGTAACCGTTAGATGTCGCTAGTACCCGGAAATTTGTACGAAACCATCGTAATAAATAACGCAATAATATAGCTAAGTAAATCGCTTCACTCTTGCGTTTGCGCACGTGTGTGTAAGCAGTGGACTATGGCGAAAAAGTTATGTGACAAACATTAAATCCCACACAAGCACCGTATTTACGTGTGCGAACGTTTTGCTCAGAATCACCACTAACCACCAAAACGCGAAAATTTCAATCTTCTTGTGATTTACGGATACTAGATCTCCCATGTTCTATAGTAGTGTTTTATTGCATGCTCGTGTCGTGATTATAGATGGTTATAGAGAATTTTTATTTTTATTCTATTCGAAAATAAACAAATGCAAAATAAGGTTGGCTTTTTTAATTTCTAAGTACTTGTCCCTGGATGTTGAGGGAACTCTGAATAAACCTATCCTTGAACAGCTGGATTAAAAGAAGCATTGAGTGGCCAGCGAATTTAACAAAAGCTGTCTTGGTATATTTCCCATTGCTTGGTGTTTACAAATATTGGTGTTTACAGAATAAAATAGTAGAAGTACGTAGGGTGACGGCACCAATCATGGCAATCATAGACACTTTTAGCTGACAGGCACCAGTAATGGACACTTCATTCTTAATTCAAATTTCATACGGGCCTAAATTGATTGCTGCAAAACAAATGAATAACCCTTATCTTCGGTAAAATAAGAATCAAGTGTCCATCATTGGGTTCTTGTCCATTACTAGTTCCACCACCCTACAGAAGCTGTGTCCTTGCTAAGGAGTCAGCGTTTATTTTGTACACTACGTGATAATAGAATATCAAAGGTAAAATAAATACATTACTTTTATATAAAATACATATAATTTCATATTTATCTACATCTATAGTACAGCTATTTTCGAATTGTAGTGGATTTAACTGTGAATGGCTTTACATACAGGGTGTTAGGCAGAAGGTTGGACAACCTTCAGGGACTAACTCTGTAGGTCATACTCATCAACTTTTATTATGGGACCAACATCCAAATCGCGAAAAAAAAACAGCAGTTCCATACATTTCGGCTGTTTAACTCTCAAAGTTTGTATGGAACAGCCGTTTTTATTCTCGCGATTTGGATATTGGTCCCATAATAAAAGTTGGTGAGTATGACCTACAGAGTTAGTCCCTGAAGTTTGTCCAACCTTCTGCCTAACACCCTGTATATTACTCATAGTAGCGCCATCTACTGTGGAGTAGTAAGACTAATTTTGCGTATGATCTTTTAGTACATCTTCGGCTTAGCACGGACTACAGTTACGCGCATGCGGTTTCAGAACCGCAGAATAATTAACGTATGGTGTCCTTTACAAGAGCACACATTTGCGTTTTTTTTTTCAACCACTGTTTGAAATAGTGCGTATTTTTGTAGCATATATGTCATGTATAGTGGCACCCACGGAATAGAAAAAACAGTGGAAGTGGCATGAGCTTCGCTTTGTATCAGACCTGTTGTCGCCAATACTCAAACTATCATAAAAACAACACGCCACCATGGAAAATGTTTTTGGTGCGGCTATCGTTTTTACATTCCAAAATAGCACATTAAGGCATGCTTCTGGATTTATTTCCTATTTTAGAAATATCGAAATATTGAAATATCGAAATAAGCGATCAAGGCATGGTAGGTCATGCGGAACTCCGCATAACCGTGCCACACGTTACACGCCCACTTGACACTTCTACTGTTTTTAGGGTTCCGTAGCCAAATGGCAAAAAACGGAACCCTTATAGATTCGTCATTTCTGTCCGTCCGTCCGTCCGTCTGTCCGTCCGTATGTCACAGCCACTTTTTTCCGTAACTATAAGAGCTATACTATGGAAACTTTGTAAGTAGATGTATTCGGTGAACCGCATTAAGATTTTCATACAAAAATAGAAAAAAATAAATTTTTGGGGTTCCCCATACTTAGAGAACTGAAACTCAATTTTTTTTTTCATCAAACCCTTACTTGTGTGGTATCTATGGATAGGTCTTCAAAAATGATATTGAGGTTTCTAATATATTTTTTTTCTAAACTGTATAGTTTGCGCGAGAGATGCTTCCAAAGTGGAAAAATGTGTGTCCCCCCCCCCGTAACTTCTAAAATAAGGGAATGATAAATGTAAAAATAATATATGATGTACATTACCATGCAAACTTCCACCGAAAATTGGTTTGAACGAGATCTAGTAAGTAGTTTTTTTTTAATACGTTATAAATCGTAAACCGCAATTTACCTTTCACGGAACCCTTCATGGGCGAGTCCGACTCGCACTTGCCCGCTTTTTTTCTGTTCTGTGGTGGCAGCCCAAGGCGTGTTTTAAGTCAGTCCGGCTCGGGGAGCGCAGCGGCGAGACGTGTTTATTAGTGCAGGAAATTAAATTGAAGTTATGTCGGAGTCAGATACGCCGTCAGTAGATTACGGCTTACACTCATTTATACAAACTACTGATCGACATTCCATAGCGGTTGAAAATTCTGCACATACTTACTTATTTATTTAGCATAAATATCATTTCAAATATCTGTTATCTGGATGGATGTACCAAGTATCTACGACGGCGGTGTTTTCTACGTTTTCCATTTTTCCGTTTTACGTTTACCCAGAGCATAATACGGGATAATGGAAGTAGATTTAAAGAGAGAAAAATACGGACGTGTAGAAATCAATTTAAATCAGTTAATTTAATGAGCTTTAGTCACCGCACGAGATTTAAAAATAGCCTTATTGATCGTCAAAAACGCAAAATCGCAAATCACAGTGCGATTTCTTACGCTGGCAAACCACACATGCGGGTTACGATAGAGCGTGCTAAGCCTTAGTATTTATTTAAAAACGGGGAGTCATTCGCGATCCATAATATTTTTTATCCTAATCGTCATTTGTCCTAATTTATCGTTTGTCCTAAACTGGTTTTCAGACAACTTTTTAAGCTTTCCAAAAATACCAGCGGTTAGGTTGGAGTTGTTTTATAACAACACTAAAAAGTTTTAAACATCAGGCGTAAACGGCTTTTAGGACAAACGATGAATTAGGATAAATTACGATTAGGACAAACGATATTATGGATTTCAATCATCATCATCATCATCATCAGCCTATATTAGTCCACTGCTGGACATAGGCCTCTCCCATTGCACGCCAACGAGCACGATTCGTGGGCACTCTCATCCAGCTCATTTAATAGATCAATATAGACCCCTAAAAAGGTCAAGGCTAAACCAAGAAGACATTTCGAACATAAAACAATAAAACATTTACATTACAGCCTTAGTAATAAACGAGTATTTCTGATTATTCGGATATGGACTACACAAAACTTTTGACAGCGTCCTTGAGCAAACTATCGACCTTACAATCGGCGTTCTCGGCGTGTTTCTCGTGCTTCGCCAACAGATGGCGCCGCAGCCCGCGCCGGCGCGAGTAGCTGGCGCCGCAGTGGCGGCACGCGTGGCTCTGCGAGCGATGGTGGGACGACTCGATGTGCTCTTCTAAACTCACTTTGTAGCCGAACTTCTTTTCACAAATGGTGCACTGTCAAAATCAATTACAAGCATTACAATTACCTATGTACATAAAACTAACTTGTATTTGTGCTGCGAGCTTATGTAGTATGGTTGTGTTTACGCGTGATAAAATGTCGATAAAGCATTCGTCACTCATGTACTTATACGTGTCAGAAAGTGACGGATGTTTTCTCCACATTTTGTGACGCGATAAACGAAGCCATATTAGGCCCCCTGAAGATAGTTTTGTCTTCTAGACCATATCGATATACTTAATTGAAAGGTAGGAAACGTTTGTCGATGCATGTTTGTTGTTCGATTTCGGTATGGGCAAGTATTTGCTTCCGAATCTTGAATGTAGTCCATGTATTTAAGTATTTATGTTTATGGTTACCGGTACACACAAACAGTACAAGACTAGAGCTTTGTTTGGGACTAGGGGATATGTGCGAGATTGTCCCCAAAAAAAAAGAGCGCTCTTGAGAGGGATATTGGCAACGTGATTAAATTATCACAAGAAACTGCTGCTTAATTTAGCGATTCAACTTGTCCCAACATCAATCTATTTTTTGCCAAGCTATTAGGTTACAGACAAAGTTATGTCAGAACAGTCAACATTATACATTCTAATTACTGAAACTTCCTGTTACCATATTTATGTCTTTTAGGGCCACTTGGAGCAAAATTATAAATCTAGGCTTGAACTTCATTTAACGTTTTTTTGCATGAGGCTCCTAGTGTTCTGTACGGGTGTCCCTCGGAATCCCTAACATCGTTTGTCCTAACCCATCGTTTGTTCGATTTTTGATTTGCCCTAAACTGGTTTTTAGATGAGTCGGGCAACTTTTTAAGCTTTCCAATTATATCTGCGGTTCGGTTAGGTTAAAAAAAGTGTTGTATTATAACAACATTAAAAAGTTTTAAAATTTAAGCGGAAATGGCTTTAGGATAAACGAAAATTCGGACAAATGACGATTACAGGGTTCCATAGGGAAACCGTTCTACACACCTCAAATTTCTTTAATCCAAGATGGCGGCGAGCGTGCGCGCGCAGGTTCGAGCTGGATATACACCGCTGCGGGCACAGGTCGCAGCTGTAAGGCCGCTCGCCGGTGTGCTTTCTGCAAAATTAACCTTAAAATGAAGGCGTATGGTTCAAAATCCTAGTATACTTGGATGTAGGATACTATTAATTTGGGATTTTTATCGTTCCCGACTGAATAACGACACCTTATCTATGGGAAGTTAAGGGAAAAACTAGCTTACAGTTTGTGAGTGCCTAGAAGATGCATGGGGTTTGTACGTCTCTTCCACTCGCTCTCAATAAGAACGTATGAGAGCAAGTGAGAGACAAGTACAAACCCAAAGCAACTTCTAAGAGCTATCGCACTGTACTCAAAAATTACTTACTTAATAAAATTTGGTAGACACAGATACAGAATGGATACAGGTATAACATGCCATAGATTACTTTAAAACGCACAACGTCAAACAATTTTTTCACAAAAGCCAAGTATGTTAAAAAAGAGATGCAAAATTCAACTTAATTGAAGTGATATAAAGTCTGTTTTAAACTAAACCTGTGACAACTATAAGGGGTCGCGCACGACAGCTTATGACGACTTTGGGCGTCGTTGAGGTTCAAAAGGTTGGATACCATTTATCTAATAAGGGTTGTGGTGATGATGTGTGATTATTTTAACAAATAAATAAAAAATAAATGTGACTTAATTTTTTAAATTATTGATATAAGACCTCGAAGTTGCTGTACAAGATCATGAACATTGAAAATTCCTTCACAAGCCATAGACATAATAGGTTCCTGATTAGAGCTAACAGAAAGACATCATCACCATACCTGATGTGAACAATAAGTGAGGACCTCTGCGTGGAGCGGAAGCCACAGTGTGGGCACACGTGCTGCTTCGTGCCTGTGTGCGTCAGCTTGTGCTTGTGTAGGTAGTCCTGCCGAGTAAATACGCGGCCACAGCTCTGTTGAAGAATAGCAAAGTTATTCTTAAATTTTTCACATATTTCTTATACAGATGTCTCAATGTTCAGGTTACCTCACAATGTTTTCCCCTTATCATAAAAGCGTTGGTTACCACGGCACTTGGGTGCCAAACATTACGTTACTGAACACTGCTGCATCCACTTTTGCACCCTAATTTAAAAGTTTACACCTGTTTTGTAGGTATACTATGAAACTCATTGGTATTTGGTGACCAAGCAACGTAGCTGTGACCAACAGGGAAGGAGAACAATGCACAACGGCATGTGATCACAAAATGATCTCAACTCAGCCCATAATGCTCATAAAAAATTATCTGGAACTACACAAGTGGGTGACATACTTATACTGGATAATCCAAATCAATTTGACACAAATAAAGTCTGATGAACTTTCTTTTTTTGTAAAGTAAATCAACTACCAAGTGAAACATTGTGTTACTAAATAATATATAAAAAAAGTTGCTTTTATTTACTAACACCAATATCATTATTACTAACATCATTTCATTTATTTTATTTATTCATTTATCTGGTAATAATTAAAGTAAATGATACTTCATCTGTTTATGTACTTAATTAATTATTTATTATATTTTTCGTATTTTGCCAATGCCGAGGCGATTACGAACTTGTTAAAAAATACAGAGGATACAGCAATAATTGTTTAGATAATGAGAATTTACTGTAGTGGACGGAAACCCTCGTACTTCTGTCAAGTCCTACTAAACAAATGTGAAAAAAAAAACATGTTATATAGTTCATCAGTATTAACTATCTATCAAGAAGCAGAACACTGATACGTCACAGCTTGACAAAACAGGTTTAGTTGGCTGTTTAACAGATGTGGTTTAGGTTGTTTACATTCAGTTATGTACCTAAACACATGGAGTATAAATGGAATATACATAATGTGGTAGGTACTAAATGAGTAATAATCATGTTTTAAATCTATCTATCTATCTATCTATATATTTAAGTATTTATTTCTCTATAAAAGTATTTATATTGTTGTCTAGTACCCATAGTACAAGCCTAGAGCTTAGTTTGGGACTAGGTCAATTTGTGTGAGATCAACCCTTGATATTTATTTATTTATTATTATTTAAATACCTTTAGTTCAATTTATTACTGGCTACCAGTGGCGTAGCTAGGGGGTGGCGGCAGGGGCGGCCCGCACCGGGTGTCACCTGCTTAGGGGTGACACCCGACCCGACCGTGGACATCAGTAGTGAGTGCCATTGCCATCTATAACAATTCATAAAACTGTGGCAGATTGCATAACCGCCACCAATAAAATAATGTAATTGAGTTTTGGGGTGACACCTACAATATCCGCACCGGGTGCCACTTATGCTAGCTACGCCACTGCTGGCTACTGATTATATTTATTTTCATTTGCAATGCAACTCCCTTCTACCACAATATATTTTACTTAGAAATGACTTACCTCACAAACATAATTCTTCTTTTCAGTCTCATGTTTAGAAACATGCTCTGTCAACCCCTCTCGAGTCTTAAATGAAATGCAGCATCTTTTACACTTAAACAAGTCTTCTGGCAACTGAATGTCTACATTATCTCTATGGTCCCTCATGTGGGCTTCATACATCCTTCGCTTGGGCAAGCAGCGCTCACAAACAGAACAGCGGTAACCATCTCTCAAGCCTTTACAGAAGTTAATTTCATGCCCTATTCTAGTCTTTCGACTTTTGAAACGCTTATCACATCCAAAACATTTGTAAAAATTACCTTCTATACCATGAGATTGGGAATTGTGAGATGTAAACTGTTCAGTTGTTTTTAAATCTAATCTACAAATGTTACAGTAAGTAGGCGATCTTTTCGGCTTATATGTTTGTTTTAGTTTAACTTTCTTTTGTTTCTCATTATCACTTATATCCGACTGATGTAGAGACTCCAAGAAATCTTCAAATGTTTCTTCATCATTTTCTGCATGTTTTTCTAATTTTGAGCTTAAGTCTGATTCGTCATAGGTAGATACTTTGTCAGTGTCACTATTTTGTAATATTTCTCGAAGCCTTCTATCAGTTTCTTGACAGAAAATCTTAAATTTATAGAACCGCTGTATTTCGTTGCAGCACACGCTGCATACTTTGTTGGGTTGACAATCGTGTGTTAGATGAATATCTAAGCAGTCTCGAACATTATCCAAGAGTAGGTTTTTTGAATTACAATCGTTTTCTAAGGTTATTGCCGATATTTCTTGAGCATCGTTTCTCTTCCAACAAAATCGACACACGTCGTCTTGCATGAAATATTCGTAAGTATAAGTATCACTGTCAAGTAATAAGTTTTCAGTATACATGCTGTATTTAATAAATACAAATAAAATAAGTTGTAAAGTTACAAACTACGAGATACAAACAAACAAACTTAAACCGTTTGTTGATATGTCAAAACTGTCAAAAGGTCAATACTAAAAATAACAAACCATGACACGTTTTTTTTTTTTTTTTTTTTTTTTTGTTGTGGCTTTGTTGTCTTTTAGCCAATTACAAAGTTAGGGAAACAGAATTAGGATTAAAACAAAACGGAATTTGGAATAGGAAAGAAAGGATTAGGTTTTACATAACAAACATATATACATAAAGAATACAAATGTCATATTTTAATATTATACATCTCTATAAAATTTGATAGTATTTTATATACATCATAACAATTATAATACAATAAACAGTGGATGGAGGTAGGAAAAGGGACGGAAATGGATTGGAGTTGGGCAAAAAACTCAGTATGATCATACAGAATACAGGAGAAAAAAACATGGTTCACATCCCCAAAATTCCCGCAAGAACACAAAGGTTCAGCGACAATACCAAACTTATATAAATGCGCTGGGGTGCAAACATGACCCAGACGTAATCTGCATAGAATTGAAGTAGATTTTTTAGAAAAATGCATTTTACTAAACCACGGTTTACGTGGAATGGACTCTTGCACCAGTCGGTAATATTTACCTTTGGTGCTATTGACCCAAAGTCGATTCCACGCTTCAAAAAGGTGTAACTTGGGCAAATTAGCCAAATCATGACTATAGTTTATGTAAGGAAAGATATCACCGTCGCGCACAGCTTCATTCGCTAGCTGGTCAGCTTTCTCGTTACCCGAAATACCCACATGGCTCGGGATCCACGCAAAAACAACGCTACAACCCCTCAACGCACATTGGTGTAAACAATCTCTGATATCAAAAATTATTTGAGCTTGCTTATGAGTCCTGAAGGGAAACTTTGCTAAGGATTGAAGGGAACTGAGAGAGTCGCAAAAAATTACAGCTTTTGGGATCTTCATGAGAAGAACATATTGAATAGCTTTAAAAAGTCCATAGCATTCTCCTGTGTAAACAGAAGACTCTGGAGGGAACTTGATCTTTTGAATAATTGGAAATTGTGAATGGTAGACCCCAACGCCTACACAACTAGAGTCAGATTGTTTAGAAGCATCCGTAAAAATGTGATGACACGTTTTTCATTGAGCAAGCTGCTTCTGATCTGACTGACGTTTATCACAAGCGGCATAAAGTATTTTGACGACGACGCCATCTGATGTCGAGTAGCACGACTATTTCTTACTAATACTTGATCATAGATGTCGCTACATACACCAATTTTAAAACAATCTCGTCAACCGTGAGCATCTCCAGAACAATTTCACATAATATATTGAATTAAGGCACTAAAATGCGCTAATTATTGAGCATAATGTTAAGTAAGTTAAAACTAATTTCAAGGTGTAGGTGATTACGCATTTGAGAACTTCCAATCAGGCACTCTCTAGGTAGACTTAAAATTGACTGGGCCAGCGACCATTGTCTAGATTGTTGTCTTGAGCCTAGCCAATAATGGGCGCAGGCCCAGCCAATGTCGTCAGACTTAACTTGGGATGCCTTCGTCTCGCTAAATATAACATAAATAAATAAATAAAAAAACAATATTTTTTTAAATTTTAATGTTGACCAGTTCAATGGTTAAAATGAAACCCAACATTTGGCTTACAACTAACTTAAACTATTAACTTTTCAAATAAAACATTTCCACTTAAGAATACGCATTCAATGTCTGGGGGTCAGTAGAAAAATGCAAAACCCGTACTCGAGGAACAACTAGCTCATACTGGGATAAACGAATGTATCTTAATTACTTACGAGTACAAATTGTAATTATTAATATCCAAAGAATGTTACATCTTTTGATTAAATCAGAATGCAATCCATCAGATTTATTTTTAAATGGATATTTCTTTCTACATCTATATTGACCAGAACTTTTTTAATGGAAGAGCCTGTATTTGCTATAGACAGTAATGGTAATAAACTAATTAAGACAAGCAAATGTTTAGGCAGTGAACACCAGTATGTAGTCTTTGATTATTAACAAACACATTTGTTCTAATAAACTATGTATAACCTAAGAACTCGCAAACTATCAGATTACCAACATGGCTTTAAGTTTAAAAGCTACCTCGCTGAACCATTCAACATTTAGTTACCAGCACATTTCTTAAATTTAATAATGTTCACTAAATTTTAAAGGCTTTTGGGGCATAGAATGTACCCAAAATACAATGTATTGCAAACAGATTTCATAATATAAATTGATTTTTACAAACACTTTTAGGCTTTAACAATTTTACTTATTAGTATAAATTCTGACCTTTGAAGACCTGTCAACAAGTTTGAAGTAGCAAATGAACTGCAATTAGTCAAAAGTAGAAAGTGTTAAGCTCACTGTAACATCACTCAGAAAAGTGAATAAGATTCAACACATTTGTACATGGTCAGAAAGTTGATTGCATCTTAAACTCTCACTGAGACTTTAACAACTTAAAATATACAGTTCTCATTCCGCCTCTGCCTCTTGACGTTTGTCTTTCTTCTTCTTCTTCTTTTTTTCTTTGCGTGCCTCTCCATCATCTACCACTTCCATCGTGGTATCAGCGGCTTCTGTTGTTTCGCCCTCCACTGTCTCATCTAAGTCACGCTTCTTCTTCTTCTTTTTCTTCTCTGATTTAGTTTCAATTGAGTTATTTGTATCATCTGCATTTGCTGTGCTTGCTGTACGCTTCCTGCTGCCATCCTCTGCATCACCATTTTCTTCTGCTGGTTTTGTCTTATAATCCTTGTAACTATTTAGCCACTCTGCTGGTGTGTTTTCATTGGGTTTTCCAAATTTATCTAACTTTCCTGCCTGGATTAATGTTTTCTTTTGAGATGCTTTGGGTCCTAGACCCCATTTGCGGGGATATGTGTCTCTCTCCATTATGACCCGTTTTAGCTTGGCAGCCACTCCATGGTCACAAGAAGCCATCGTGGAAGTGGTCATCAACGCAACTGCTAAAGCAATGGCTTCACCTTTCGTTGTAACAATAACAATTTCTTGGTCAATTTCTATACCATCTTCATACCTGAGGATACCAGGTATGAGCACTTTAGCACCGTAACAAATGGCATTCACTGCGCTGTCTTTCACAAAGATCCTTTTATGGGCCACTAGGAGACCTTCAAGAGGCTTGATGACTCTGCGGAGATAGGTTTCATCTTTGTGGTTCTCATAAGCCCATTGCGCGTCTAGGATATCATGCATGGTCACCATGCCTTCTTTTTCTCCTTGAATACCAGAGCGCACTCTTCTCAGCTCTATCATTTGACCACCAACTCCCAGCATAAGTCCGAGATGGACGCACATTGTTCTGATGTACGAGCCAGCTTCACAGCTGACCCAGAAGACACCAATATTGCGTTCTGCATCGAAATCAAGTAGTTTGCTATCATACACAGAACGGACACGAAGTTGGCGCTTCACCGCGGATATTAGAGGCGGGCGTTGAAACAGTGCGCCGCGAAGTTTCTCAAGGCCTTGTGTGACTTTTTTAATGCTTTCTACAGCAGAGTGCAGATTGAACACCGCCACGTACTCCTTCCCAGCGTTCTGCTGTGACTTTACTAACCTTGTAGCTCTGTCGACACATACAATGAGGCAGCCCGTGACCTTAGGATCAAGCGTGCCCGAGTGACCAGTCTTTTCCACTTTTAAAATGCGTTTGATCCAGGAGACGACCTCGTGGGAGCTGGGGTTGCTCGGTTTATCGACGTTGATGAAGCCAGACTTAACGTAGTCAGCGATTGGACGCTTCAAAGGAGAATTTCCGAACGGCAGCGGCGTGTAGTGGTTAGTGCGCACGTTGAGTCGGTCAAAGTTTTTCAATAACAAAGGCCAATAAGCGGTGTCTAGTTTCTTTACGCTCTCAGACGGCTCAATCTTGAAATCACCGAGTTTCTGAAATGCGCCCAGCGATACGGTTTCCTTGTTTTTCTTTTTCTTTTTATCCGACAGTACCCCGGGACCGGGTTGCAATACTTCCGTCATATTCTACGTATTATGTGTACGTGATTGTTATTCAGACGCGGCAGCGGCTTGGCACACTTAAATAAGCAGTCAGTGTTGGTTATTTGGAGCACTTGCGTAGTTCACTGATTAAAATGCACACAATAACCAAACACGTGCAGCGTTTTTTGGGTTAGAGGTTAGCTTGAGAATTGAGAATGTTTTTTACGTCAAATGAATGTAGGAAGGGACTCGGCCCACTCGGCTCTCTGTATGGCAACAATATAAACATGTCGCATTCACAAGTCACAATTTAATTTCGATAAATTAATATATTGAAAGGGCAAATAATCAATTAAATATTATAATTTGAATTTAATTAACTTACTTAACGTAAAATTAAAATCAACTTTCATTTTATAGTGATCGCCAGAGATCGCGTATTGCCAGATTAAAATGCTTTGTGGCGACTACTCCGAAACAAAACAGTTGGCAACATTAGTCTCAGGACGTCAAACCGTGCGTCAAAGCAAGCTGGCTGTCTGTCGAACGAATGAGTTCTAAAACGACTTGTTTGGTTTAGTTTGTATAATATCTTTTCTAAACTATTAACACATAGAAATGGCAGGTGTGCTATTCGAGGATATATTCAACGTAAAGGATATGGATCCTGAGGGCAAAAAATTCGACCGCGTTAGCCGGTTACATTGCGAATCGGAGTCGTTCAAAATGGACTTGATTTTGGACATAAATTCGTGGATATATCCGATGGAGCTGGGTGACAAGTTCCGGCTGGTGCTGGCCACCACGCTGCGGGAGAACGGGTACCCGGACGGTGGCGAGTGGAACCCGTTAGACACGGAAGGAAACCGCGCCGACAGCTTCGAGTACGTGATGTCCGGCAAAGTTTATAGGTTAGTTTTGTGTTTATCATTTGAAGCTTTGTTGACTTAGGAGAGTTCCATAAGTTACATGAATGGACATACATTTAGCATACACACCAACAATAATAAGACCTAAAAGTCACCAAACCATTACTCTGGTTTATTAAAACATTTTTTTAATTGGATTGAGAACATTCACTACACCAACGACCAACAAACAAAAAAAAAACACTAGGTTATGAATTATGAAGTTTATCAAAACCACTAGGTTATGACTTACTCATTTGTAGAAATCAGTACTTACAGTCAACCAATTTGATTTCTAGGCCATTGTGGACTATACCTTGTTCGGATAGGCATTTGACTAAATGTAAACAAACAAACCACATGACATAGTTGGTCAGCCAATAGGAGCAGAACACTGATACATCAAAGCTCAACCAAACAGAATTTGACTGGCTGTTAAACAGAGCCATGTGGTTTGGCTTGTTTACCTTTTTTTAACCCTATATAGGGCAAAACTAAAAATAAAACTGAATTCTACATACATACATTACATACATTAAATCACGCCTGTTTCCCAGAGGGGTAGGCTGTAACTGAATTCTATTCGCAAAAAATCTTTTAATAAAAAATACAAAAAGTATCTGTTGTAAGTGGTCATTTTTAGTACCAGGTTTTAAAATTGACCTATAAAGGGTTAAATACCTATCCGGACAAGGTATATGTTAAAGTGACATTAACAACCAAAACGTAAGAGACTTCCCATTTAATTCCATATAAATTAAACAAAAACTTAGTTTAACTTTGCTGATTAAATTCTAAGTTTTTCATAATTGATTGAGATTCTAAATTGAATGCTGTATTTATGAGTCACTGGTATGATGAAATTAAATGTATTTGACTTTTTACAGGATAGAAGGTGATGAAGCAGCCATGGAGACAACTTCCCGCCTCGCCGCATATGTATCCTTTGGAGGGCTCCTGATGCGGCTCCAAGGCGACGCGAACAACCTGCACGGCTTCGAAGTCGACCAACACATGTACTTGCTGATGAAGAAACTGGCCTTCTGAATGACTATCATGTTCAAAGTTCTTAGTTTGTAAGATAACTGTAAGATTAAATTGTATATTTTTATTCTTTGGTTTTTGTCGGAGCATTTTATGTGTAGATAACTATTAGGTGGATAAAAACCGAAACAATGGGGACCCCTTCTTTTGGAGCTGATATCTCTTAAACGGCCCACCGCCACCGCACCACTAGGAAACTGGATTTAAAATATAAAAAACGCATCCAAATCGGTTCACCCGTTTAAGAGCTACGGTGCCACAGACACACACACATAGTGGCCAAATTATAACACCCCTCTTTTTGCGTCGGAGGTTAAAAACTGGTTTATATCACCGTGGTGCTTCAAGCTTGCGCATATTGCTCGCGCAAGTAGCCCGCTCCTTTATTAGCTGCAGCTGTTTAAAAGGTTGAATTTCAATTACCAACTGTTTTGTTTGTCTGAATTTTCATAAATTAAAAATCACTGTTTTCTTATACCTGAAAAGTGAATGGGTTCAGAAAAAGAATATTTCTAGCTTACGAATTCTCGGAAAAATGAAACAGTTAAGAAATAAAAATTTGGGCTTGCGATAGGATACCGGACTAGCTACATGCATGTAAAAGCACCATTATTGAATATTTTCAATGCCATTTCAAGAGCAAAATTGGTCACCTGTAAGTCAATGACAGCTAAAAAGTACCATGAACTTCTGCCCTAGGGTAAATACTAAGCATGTAAGTTTCTTTTCAACCGACTACAAAAAACCGGCCAAGTGCGAGTCGGACTCGCGCACCGAGGGTTCCGTATTGAAGATAATATGCTTGGTAACCGCAAAAGAAAATACTCATTTTGTTATAAGCTTTATTTTCCAGGCAATAAGGTCAATTTTGACTAGCCTAAATTTTAATACAGATTTTCTTCGTTTTTTTGTTATTTCTCAAAAACTGTAAATAATGAACACTTTATTTTATTTTTCCCAGAAAATATAAGTAATTATCTATACGTCAGGATTTTTTTTTGAATTTTTGATTAATAAACTTCGGAAATAAGGAGGGGGGGAACGGTCATTTTTTTGTTCATTTTTGGCTATAAATCAAAAAGCACATGACAAAAAAAATTCAAAAAAATAGTTTTGAAATGTGCAGATTAAGACCTTTCATATGACACCCCATTTGCTATAATCGAACCACTTTCATTCTTGAACCCCCCATTCTAGACCCCTTTTCAATTATTAATAAAATTAATTCCATATTTTTTACTACAAATAGATGCGGGCAAGCAAGTTGTACAACTATGCCAAATTTCAAGTTGATAGCATTTGTAGTTGCTGAGAAAACCTGCTGTGACATACAGACAGACAGACAGACAGACAACGAAGTCTCACCATAAGGGTTCCTTTTGTACCATTTTGGTACGGAACCCTAAAAAGGAGGAGGTTCTCAATTTGACTATATTTTGTTAAATATTTGTTACTCGATTACTCCGTGAATTGTGGACCGGAAATTAATATTACAGACATACACATAGCGAATTTTCGACCATTTGCATTCAGAAAGTATCTTTTGATGAAGTGGAACTGATGATGATGGCCACCGGAACTGCTCAATGGTACCTACTTCAAGGGTGGCGATAAGATGTCTCGTATAAACCTTCAAAAGCAAGTCAAAAACGCAAAAAAAACATTTTAAATGGTAATAGATGAGTCAAAGTTAAGTCGATGTCCTACAAAATTTTAAACCAAATGTCGACTTCAGTTACCATTTAAAAATAACTCAGTTTTTGCGTTTAAAAAGGTATTTTTTTTTAAACTGTTTTTTATCCTGTCTAATTTCTGTAGATATTAATGAATCCATCGCTGGTGGTGAAAGCGTAGTGCGGATGAATCTACTCGTACATCTTTATCCTGTCCTAAGATCATCCTCATATAAGTTTACTAAGGAAAGGAAATCTTATCTACATAATATGAGTGGTAAAACTTGGCAGTACCACTGCCAAAATAATAATAATTAATTATAATGTTGGCAGTACTTTTTTATTTACCCAGTAAGTAACTAACTCTCGGAAAAGTAGCTAGCTTATCGAAACTAAAGCTGACTGAGGGAGGAAGCGAAATAAAAACGAACTTTTCGCTCATAGCCTGAAATGATCTTCAACGACAATAGCTGCAACCGGACTTCGAAGCTACACTTCACTACACAGGCTATCATTTAACACCCAAGATTGAGCTTATAACCAGTCCCTCACAGCCATGAACAAAGAATAAGAAGAAATAATAGATGCAGAAAATTAATTACTGCAGACATTTCAAAGTATATTAAAAAGCCGCCTATTATCATCGACATAACTGATACTTGAGTTTTGATTTTAGTGCCCTCTAGCGATGAGTAGTGTTACTCCTACAAATTCTACTTGGTATAATACAGGTTTAAGAAATTACTCTACTCATTGATAGAGGGCACTGAAATCAAAAAAGTTATCAGTTTATCAGTTTATTCATTGCTTTCATGGGTAGGTACAATGGTGTTTAAGGTACAATTTTCGTTCTGCCATGAAACCCTGTCGGGCACTACAATATTATGCTTGACACTTATAGAAGCTATCTTATTTATTATTACTAAACTAAGTACATCTTCTATCTTCTTCTATATATATAAAAGGCTAAACTGACTGACTGACATATCAACGCACAGCCGAAACTACTGTACCTAGAAACTTGAAATTTGGTACAGGGGTTCCTTTCATGATGTAAGTGAGCACTAAGAAAGGATTTTCCGAAAATCGACCCCCAACGGGAAAAAATAGGGGGAGTAGCGGGAGACTAATTCTACGCGTACGAAGTCGCGGGCGTCCTCTAGTGTTACATATGGCACCAATATATTTCATTAGGCCAGGGTCGTTTTCAACCGCCGCCCGCGGCCGACAGCGGCCCGCCGCCCGCGGCGTCTGAATGGTATGATCGGGAATGCTCGGGAGTGGTCGTTTTCGCCCGCCGCGTGCGGCGTCCCCCCGCCGCCCGCAGATTCAGACGCCGCGGGCGGCGGCGGGCCGCTGTCGGCCGCGGGCGGCGGGTGAAAACGACCCTGGCCTTACAAATTCACTTTTAACGCCATCTAGTTTCAAAAAATGTAGCTTGTTATAATTCTTTGGGTTGGTTTACCACTGTTTAATAAAGTTGCGCTACTCGTCGCTAGAGTGCTCTAAAAACAACTTTTAACGCCATCTAGTATTTTATAGAGTAACTTCTTAAAACTCTACTCATCGTTAGAGGGCACTAAAATTAACACCCTAGTGACAGTTAAAAGTATAAACTGAACAGCTAGAACGCAAATGAAATAATACATGTAAAATTGAAACATGATATAGATGTTAAAGAACTTGTAACTTTTTGTAAGCTAGCGTAAATTTGTTTTGATTTTAGTGCTAATACCGTTTCATAGATATCTGTAATGTTTTAATATATAAGTAATATGTCAATTATTATTACTAGAAGCGAAAGAGATTTGTCAAGATCGTTGCAGGTGGAAAGAAGTGGTCTCTGCCTTCCCCTCTGGGAAACAGGCGTGATTTAATGTGTGTATGTATGTATGTCAATTATTACTTGTTAAAGGTTCATTAATTATTAGGATTACCTCAAAACCTCTTCCGATTAACTGGCGCTAAGTTTTAATCTAAATGAACTCTTTTTAGTAGGTGCGTCGGGTTTGTACTTGTCTCTCACTCGCTCTCATATGCTCTAATTAAGAGCGAGTGAGAGAGAAGTACAAACCCACAAACCCGAAGTATCTTCTAAGTACTCACAGACTATACTCGGCCCGGGGAACCTTGATCCCTATGACAGTTCATGTTAGTGATGGGTCATGTCGATGTAACTTAACTTTTTTATAGGCAAAGGCGTGACTTGCCTTCAGCCACGTTGGTAAACGTTTTTAAAAATATAATCTGCATTTCTAATTTTCGTTATGTTGTTGTTGTAATGTCACACATGAAAACTGATACCTAATAAAACCTAATCTTAAATAAAACAAAAACTGGTGTGCTCAGAAATAACCATAATTTGAGTGAAATAAAAACAATTTGCCTGTAACTTTTTTAACATTCAGCACCTATAACTTAAATGATTATAAATCGGACAGTGAAAGCGTACTATGTTAATGTATATTGTACACTCCTTTCCATTATCGACATTTGTTTATCGATACTTCCGCACTAGTCGATATCTTCCAAACGAAGTAAGTTTTGCAGGACGTAAACGTAAAGTCTGATTGAGATAATTTCTTGTAAATGTTAAGAATTGTTATAATTCCAACGGAATATCATTGTAATGGCATATATCTACCTAAAATTAATAAATGTAATTTTTAGACGCCTCCAATTCGATTCTAATGTAACGGTGACGCCACTACAAGGTTGTATCGTGGGAATAACTTTCAGTGTCATAGGGCTCAAGGTTCCTCGGGCCGACTATAAGTAACTATATTATGGTGTGTTGTATAAACACGAGATGGCGTTAGTAGTCCTAAATGGATAAGTGCTCGTCCGATCGTCATAGAGGATTATGAACCGCCGCTTTCGTGTGTACACTTGGAAGCAGAGCCGTAAAAAAAACCTACATACGATTTTTGAATAATTTGCAGTTATTATAGGTTTGTACTTTTCCTGTTTTTTTCTTTTTTCTCAAGAAATATGTTTTTGGAAAGGAAAACGTACAGACCTAGTTTTTCATAATACTCATCTACAACATTCAGATTTAAAAAAACGAAAAATTCGTACCTACTCGGTTGAGGGACAGAGAAACGTCATAACATGCATTTTTTTAGGTTCATAATCCAATTTACTGAAATGTCATTTCCAAATTAATTCCGTACCTACTGGGGGTAAGAAAAAGGACTTTACCTACTTAGGTTGCATTCGACCAAACTGGAATAGGTACCTAGAATAAACGCCGAATTTGTATAGAAAGACTAATCTCGGAGTAAGTCTTATTCCAAGTTTGGTGAAATGTGGCCTTAATGAAAAAAAAACATGTTTATTTATGCACTTTATTATTATTTCGTATCATAAATAATATGTTTGGTATATCACAATTTGTTTGTTCGTTACTTGCCGAAATACATAAATACAATTTAAGATATATTAGTAAGAAAAAAATAAAGTTGCTACCGTTTATATGGAAGTAGGTTATACAAAAATCTTATAACCTAATAAGGCCCACTTGCACGTAAATGTTAACCCTAAATTAACCCCAGGTTAACAGGTTAATTTGATAAAACTGACAGTTTACCCTGGGGTTAACCTAGGGTTAAATTTACGTGCAAGCGGGCCTAAGTAAACTAAATTCTCAAATGCAAGTTTTGCTTCAAAAATGGAAAACAAAGACAAGCTTATAATATCTTTAAAGTTAACATCGTCAAATGATAACAAAAGTAATAATTATTACATTTGAAAATTAATAAATAAACATTATATTAACTACTCGTAAGTAGTTTTACCGACTAGGACACCCGCCGCCATGGCACTTCATTCACAAGGACTTTAAACCTTACACCACACCACAAAGTAATTTATTCGAGGGTTTTATTCGACCACCAAAGTCATCCTTTACCGGAAGCGTTACAGCGCAAGATGATATTTAAGCGCAATATTAATCAGTGTATTACCGCTGGTGACTGAAGCCGAAAAAAAAAGGTTTTAGAGCCTTTATTAGGCATTTATGGCCGAACCCTATATTCAAACCGCGGAAAGATAGGATCAGAAAAAAAAATCTTAAAAATTGACACATTTTGTATGAGCTAATGTCAAATTTTAAACCGAAGTAAGCCTTATTTGTATGCAGATTGAATATAGGGTTCGACAGTTAATGGGACATACATCCCACTCAATCGACGCCGAATCGCATTTAATTTTTAACCGACTTCAAAAAAGGAGGAGGTTATACGTTCCACTGTATGTTTTTTTTTTATGTATGTTCACCGGTTACTCCGTCAATTGAGGACCGATTTTAAAAATTCTTTTTTGGTTTGATAGAGTATACTTCCGAGGTGGTCCCATTGTCAGCAAATATGAATCTGATGAAGGGATCAGTGAGGAATTGAGGGAACTCCTCAAATATTGTATGCAAACATATAGCGATTTTAGTATTTTTAGTAACAAATGTAGCATTTGCATTCAGAAAGTGTCACTTGGTGAAGCGGAACTGATGATGAAGACCACAGATGGCCACCGGAACTCCTCAACGGTACCGACTTCAAGGGTGGCGATAAGATATCTTGATTAAGATAGTTGAGCGACTACAACGAAGCACATTTAATTGTTTTAAAATGACTATGATTTTCCCGCGGCGTTGCTTGCGGCGAGCTTGAAATGTCTTAAAGTTTCATATATCAACTAAGAAGTGGGACTACATAAGCTTATTATGATCACTAAAAAGTGTAAAATAAAATAAATGTTTAAAAAACAAAAAACCGCCTTCAAAAACGCAAAAAATAACTTCTACTACTAGGTACTTAGTAGTAGGTACCTATCCTATTAGGTTAGTCTAACTGAAGTCGGCGACCACAATATTTTCAACAAAAAGCCGACTTTAGTTGGACTAACCTAATCTAATAGGATAGGTACCTACTACTAAGTACCTAGTAGTAGAAGTTATTTTTTGCGTTTTTGAAGGCGGTTTTTTGTTTTTTATCTATGTGGCTCTGTCCCTTTCCTATATCTCTGACACGGGTCTGCTTCGGCGAGACAACCTCCTAGTGCCGCTTTTTATTATTCTAGCTCTAGTACTTAGTCTACTACGAGTTGCTTACAAAAAAACATGTCAACGCGTCAGGAAAGGACAAATGCGATTCAGCGTCGACAAGTAGGGTGACTCCCTGCTCGGTACACATAGGAAGAAAATCCCTCCATAAACTAAAAAGTCGAAGTCTTAATTTAAAGAGATTTCCACTATTGATAAAATATATTCTGGGACAATATCCTCTAGCGCAAACTCAAAGTTATATTTGAAATATATTATAAAAAGTCTCTGAGTGGTGCCCAAACAATACATGCACGAAACTGTACAATACGACTATTTTATTTATAGTCATGAGCCTTGTGTCTCTACCTGACTTGCTCTCGCACTTGTCAGCTTTAAGTGAGACCGACCGATGACTTTAATATAATAAGTTGGACGCACCATGTTCGGTCTCTCAGGCCCGCATGACGCTTGACCATACAGCGACCGCAGAGACTGTCTTAACGTAGGTATATGCATATATACACTATGGTAAATACACTATTATTGTCTATAGTTTGATATTTGGCTTCGTTTATAAAAATTGAAATGCCAAATTCTTTAAAGAAAACAATTGAAATCAATCGAATCCTAAACTACATTTAGTTCGGTGTGAGGGCGAGCGGTCCGACCTACCTACTAGTGTACTAGCCCCTTTATGACTAAATATTTACAAAATTATTTACAATTCACTTATTAGGTACTAAAAGTTCAGGCAAGAATATTTTATTACAGATAATTAAAATTTTAATTTTAAAATAAACTCTTTTTGGCAGCATATAGTTTGCTAGAGCTAAATCACCGCGCCTTGCGTTCACACACGTGTGTGTAAAGTAAGCATGTACGGTACGCACATAGACGATATTCACTCACACTAGCGTCGCAACGGGTGTGCGTCATAACTTTTATGAATTATTGTGTTGGCAACACTTTCACACTGCACCCGGACACCGCACCCCTCGGATAAGATCATCAAAACCTCAAAACCAATTTGGCAGAATCTCATCTGTAGCTCAACACTAAAAATCGAAGTTTGAAGTTTCAGTAGCGCTGTCCTTTTTAACGACTGCCTAATAAATCAGTAGAATAAAAGGAATAGGGCTAACGCAAAGTTCTATGTTAAGTTCTTCGTAAGCCCAAAACGGTCTGTACAAAGTCAGATTTTTGGTATCTGGCCTAGAGAGTTCCTAACCTCGAACAGTTGGTCAACTAAAGCCGCGTCGCTCTCTCCGCCCTCGGCCCTCAGTGCACGAACTCGTTGACGCCGCCGCCGTGGTGGTGGAACTGCTGCGTGTTGTCGACGATGACGCTGGTGTACGCGCCCTCCTGCACCGCCGGGCTCGGCGCCATTTTGTTGAAATTGCCGCCAAAATTGTTGTCAATCGGTCGGCCATTTTGAGGCTGACCGTTCTGACCATAGAACGTAATAAGATTAGTGTAATTATATTGCTGATTCGCTACGTCCGTGGAGCTCTCCATAGAGCTGCAGGACGAGGAGCTCGCCGAGTACGGTCTTTGGTTTTGCGGGTACACGTAGTTCGGCGTGATTTCTGGCTCCGGGTAGTTTTCGCTGTAGAATAAGTCTTGGTAGGCGCCGTTCTGCTGGTATTCGTCCTGGGATTCGTAGCTAGGTATTACCGGGAGGCTGTACTCGGAGTACTGGTAGCCGCCGCCGGAGTCTCCGTTGAACTCGGTGTCGAGGTTCGCGTGCGCGAGCTTGTCGCGCGCGAGCGCGGGCGCGGCGGGGGCGGGCGGCGCGAGCGGCGTGGCCGCCTCCGCGAGGCTCATTTTGGGAGGTCCCTGCTCGATGTTCAGTATTAAATGCTTTTCTTCGATGTCACTGTAACAAACATTCGAGGTTCGATTGACAAAACGTTTCTATACAATAATAGCCACACCACCCACCAAACAATGATGACAACGTCGAGTAGAAGTAGGATTTGTACGTCGGACAAGAGTTTAGGTGGGTTAATGTAATGAAAGTACGTAAACGTAACAAAAATTTCGAAGCTTAACGTGGTCTCGGCTAAGAGCAATAGGTTTTGAATCTTTTGAACGCTAGGTACAGACGGCTCTAGCCGTCAACTGGAATTCGTGCCACCGCCGCCACGACGGTTACAGCCGTCACAAGTTCAAGATTAAAAGAGACTTTGTTTCGTATAAATAAAGTGTAATTTGCATAGCATAGCAAAATGTTTCGACGTAAGGCGTTCTAAAGGTAAAGGTTAAAAAATTGAGTACATTTTGAATATACACAGAGTGGTAGTACAGAAGAGATAGCATACATAACGTTTTAAGCCGATAACCACAGTGTTGTAGTCCGACTCTATCCCCACAGTGTTGTAGCTCAACTTTGCCTTGAAACAATAAGTCCGCTAAATTATCCTTTATTTAAATGTCCTAAAAAATACCTGAGCACGTAGTTGACGGAAACGATGCAGTGCGGCCGCGAGGAGCGCGAGTTGTGCACGATGGTGGCGTAGCTCTGCATCCACACCCAGCCGCCCGACTTGGTCAGGAACCGGTAGTAGCGGGACGTCACTTGCCCCTTCGTCAATACTACCGAGAAAAAACATTAAGCTTGTAAGTGTTTACAGGTTTCGGTTTAAAGATGTGATAAGTCTGAAACATTACTCCCAGGATGGAAGGTCAACGTTAACCCTTTTTCTCGTTCCGTTATAGATGTAGCAGAAGAAACTCGATGATGAAGTCTGGTCTAATGAACTAGCTGCCAAGAGAGCGAGACGGCACGGCGATACCGGCTCATCCGTGGCAACATCACATCTGCTCGAGATGTTACCGAGCTTGCCGGTTACCAGACAACAAAAGAAGTCCAGTCCAGTAGTCAGTAATAAAAAAAAAACTAAAAATGAACTTATTTTAAATTGCTTTTGCTTGTTTAATAGACATTACATACTAATCGAAAGTTTGAAGCCTATAGAATATGCAAACTTTAGGTTCAGTGCAAATTATTAGTACCGACTTATCCTGCCTACCCAATGGTTATGATGGGAAAAAATTGATAACCTAACGTTTGCATATTCCATAGGCTTTTGCTTGCCGTTCTGCTTTTGTTATTGAATATGAGATACTGTTCATTGGGTTACGAGGGCAGTATTGGTGGGTATACTCACGCGTGCAGTGCGAGTAGCGCATGTGCAGCACGTCGGTCCCGTGGATGTAGTGGTAGAGCGTCTTCTCGATCAGGTCCTGCGGCTCGTAGCCCGTCAGCGACGCCACCCTGCGGACACGGGGGAGTTAACAGGTAGGAGAACAAGGTTATTCTTAAATTGCAGACTTCATTGTGATATCTCGTGAATTGAGTAGCAAAACTTGCGACGCTCTAGTATGCATTAGATACTAGCGACGCGCCCTCGACCACGTCCGCAAAAAACGTCGTAATCTGGTACATGGATTACCTACCAAAATTTCATCGAATTCCATTTAACCCGTTAAGCATGATTGTTGGCCAAACATAAAAACATCCTTACATTAACATTTTAAATATTACTAGGATAAGGTATGACTAGAGACAACCAAAAATCAACCACAGAATGAAACCCAACAATAATGTTAATGACTAAGTAAGGAAGTAATTCCACTAAGAATTATTAGAATAGATACATCAATCAATGTTAAGGCTACGTTTAGCTACGACGACGCATACCGCCAAAGACACTGGTTGCGGCCTTTGAAATACAAAATAACAAGAAGCAAGAAGGGAATGCAAATAGGCACAGTTTAACAGTTTAGAATCGCAAGTGATTCCCAGCGCCTCGTATCTCTAAGTTTACGTGATAAAACAAATTTTTAGTTCTTTATAACGTAAATTGCAAGGTAAGTTTAATTTGTTTACTGCTATTTTTATCGTGATACGAGTCGGAAAGGAGATATTGTCTAAAATTGTTTTTGGTGGCATTGATCGCAAAGTGAAAATTCGAAAAGAGCATGTCAAAAACTAAACTAAACACAAATTTACATAACTCCCGGAACACTTTACAGACCCTCTAAATGAGCACCAAGTTACTATAGGTATGGACTATTATCAGAGCGTAAAATGAAGGCAAGTGAAAAAAATAAACCCAAAGGTCCCTTTAAGAGCAGTTTCACTGTAAGTAGGCGATTACCTATTTATGTTATATATCTTACAAGGGATTTTAAATGAAAAGCTACCATTTCCTTCCACCTCCCATTATCCAATCAATTACCCAATACCCACGGTACCGCTTTAACAACGTGCTAAAGGGTTCTCGCGTCACCGAGCCCCGATCGAGGGTTCCGTAAACAATATGCTCTCTAATTGGCGGAAGCGATCACTTTTTCTGTCAACAGTTTTTTCGGTTGACAGGGCGCTTTGTGCGGCTTTGTCTCGCTAGTGCTCGACGACGTGCTTGGTTTAACTACTTGGTGAAGTACGCGGCGATCTTGTTACTTCGTGTATACGTTTTACCTATTTAAATATAACAAAACCTGAAAAGAATGATAGTTTGTCTCCGGAATATGAAAAGAAAGTATGACATAAGTGTAAGACCATTCGTTCTAACGAATTAATGAAAAGAAAGTATTGACATAAGTGTAAGACCATTCTTTCTAACGAATTAATGAAAAGAAAGTATTGACATAAGTGTAAGTCCATTCGTTCTAACGAATTAATGAAAAGAAAGTATTGATATAAGTGTAAGACCATTCGTTCTAACGAATTAATGAAAATAAAGTATTGATATAAGTGTAAGACCATTCGTTCTAACGAATTAATGAAAAGAAAGTATTGACATAAGTGTAAGACCAGTCGTTCTAACGAATTAAGTAGGTAATGTTTTGATTTGGATTTTTTTTTCTTGAGAAGTGAATTTGCGCTAGCTTGTTGCGAGTATTCAATAATAATCAGGCTTATAATCGTTTTTCATACCATCATAGTTTGTTTTCGCGGATGTATAAAATGTACTTTTCAATAAACCTAAATAGCACATAAACAAAGACAGCTTGTACCGCTTTGCTATTCAGTATCAATTAACGCTATATTTTTTATTGCCACTAAGCAAACGATCGGCAATTATCGTAAGGGTGCCGCCCTCGCCAGAAAACAGGGGTGTATCAACCGCACCAACCGGCCCAAGAGCTCCTTATCGGGACCATTCTCTATGGAATATTTAGAATCGGGCACTAAATAGAGTTGCTATGAATATTTTTTTATATAAAAAATGTAGAGACTAAATTACAAGTTTTTTGCGAATCGGAAACAATAGACAATTCAAACAGGACTCACTGTTAAAAGTAAACGGGAGGAAGAGCAGCGATATAATTGGGATACTTACTAACGAAAAAAAATTACCGCAATTTTTACTCAAATACTTACCTATATTATATTCTTTTCGAGAACATTGATTTGATTCTATATATACTAATACTCTCTCGTGACTGATTGACAGACGATACACGCTCAGCCTAAACCGCTGAACCTAGGGACTTGAAACTTAGATGGAATATTCCTCGAGCAACCTTTGTGCACCCCACTAAGAAAGTATTTTTCGAAAACGGACCCCCAACGGGAATATTAGCGGGAATCAAATTCTACAGGAAGGAAGACGCGGGCGTCCTCTTTTATTGGGGTTTCCATTTTTTAAACAATTTATCTATGATGATCCTATACTATTTGTATGTTAATTGTGAAAAAAATTGTCAACAGGTTAAGTAGTTATTTTGTAATGCGATTTCAAAATTAGTTTGAACACGTTTGAGTAGACAGTATGGCGCCAAGGTTTCATAATTATGCTATCTATACAATCTATAAATATTGTACAATGTTAGCATTCATTTGATAACAAGAAGATTCGAAACAATGCCAAAGTAGCTGATTTGAATTTATTTAAATTATCAGAAGGATTCACTTCTAAATTCGTCGGAAGTCGAATGTCGTGTCGAACTGCGTCAGCTGATTCCACGGCCGCCATTTTGCTGACCGTGCGGAAGCCATTTTGAGATTTTCACACGTAGCTATGCATAATTTATTTATTAACTAATTTGCTGATAAATCAAAATACATTGCATGATTGGTAGAGGTTGGCACAAAGACTTTATTGATGTGGATATTCCACGTTTTTAGTTTTGGTTCGACAATAATTGTATTGGTTTTAAAACTTACATAACTTAGCGGTTGCTCATGCTCGTCAAAAATGTAAGTATGTAACGCGAGCGTATGATAAGACATGTTTCATTGGATTGCAATTAGGTATAATAATAAACTCATCAAAAACCGTAAAAAGCTTAGCTGATAACATAATTAAATCTACCTATTTACCTATTTCTTTAAATATTTGGCACCAGCCATGTAACATGGAGGTTATTTAGAGCCTTTAGCTACTGGCATGTACTTACAATGTTACTTGCATTGCTTGTAAACAAGAAGTTTATAGGGTTCCTTACTGAATTTGTAACTGTAAGTTTTCACACGCAGAATATGAATAAAAGTAGACTAACCAAGACACGCAAAATCATGTGAGTTATACGCACTGACTGACGGACCGAGTTAGTTTGGTCGATGAGTTTGCCAAGGGAGTGTTAAAACAAAAGAAGATCACCCAGTGTAAACGGTAAGTATATCGCAATTACAATGCACCGGTGACACATCGCCGCGGATACGGTTACGCTGACGGCGCGGGCGCACATCTGGCTGCGCGCGCACGTGGCCGGTGACTCTAGCTCCTTTTTTGGCACCTTCGCCAATAATTATGTTTTGAAACTAGATAGTCGAAGGTTCCTTGGAAGTGCATCTAGCTCGGCTCAGCTCTTGATTAGTCAGCTAGGTTCGATGGCAGATGTACAAAGGGACTATAGACGTTGTCTCAACAATAAAATGTAAGTAATCATAATTAGCATTTTTTTTATGTTGTGCGGGTTTTGTCCGGAACGCTACCACCATCTTAGCCGCTCTCCCTACCACACTGTTGAGTTTGCAAATTTGCATGTGGCACAAAGTCAAAGCCCACTTGCCATCAGTGGCCTGTTTTATAAAGCTACAAATTATAATTTACAGGTTACAAGTTTCCACAACCTCGACCAATGACGACCAGTCATTTGAGCAGTGTTGCCAGTTTAGACCTGTAAAATTGTTACGTGTAGCTGTATAAAACGTGCCCCTGGTGGTATCTGTGCTTCTGCCACAGAGGGCTTACTAGGGCAATCTCGTTTTTGTATATTAATAAGTCGTAGTTTTTTTTTGAGACTACTTTTTTTTCCATGGGCGAGACGCTTAAAGCGACTAGACCCGTACCTACCATTAAAGTGCACTAAACTTGAACTTATAAAACAATGGTACAACGCATTGACCAACAACTAGGGCTGCCACCTCTTACATTTATTTTAAATATTCAATCTATTGTATTGCTGTTTCGTTGAAGATAGAATAGGCTAGGCTGTAACCTTTTTTTCCGTTTTAATAAAGTTGTCAGAACGCATTGGGAAGTTAGATAGCTATTATTGATTATCGCTGATAACTTATATTTACCTTCAGGTTTAATATTATTAAGTTTAACTACAAAGCAACGGCCACGTACCAAAGGAGTATTTATTCAAAAAAAAATCAGACATGTCAAAAATATTAAGATATATTTTAAGTAAAACCACTATTGTGACTGAATTACTGAAATACCCTCAATTTACTAACTTTTTTGATGGCGTGTTAAATAAATTTCGGGGGACAACTCACACAAATTGATTTAGTCCCTAAAGTTAGCTCTGAGCTAGTACTATGGGTATTAGACATCAATAAACATATTTATGTAAAGAAATCTATGTAGCTACCAACATGATTGTATTGAATCATTACATTCTCATCGTGTGGAAAGTGTCTGCACACTTTTAGGAAGCTCTATAACTTGCACAAGTCCGGGGAAACCCGGTCGGGTGACAGCCCTACGCAACTAGCGAGCGGTAAGCGCGGCGCGATAAATAATAAATAATTTAACGCGCTCATAAACCTGCGCAGGCGACGCGAAGCGATTTCACGCGCGGGCGCCGATATATCGATAACAGCACATCACTATTATCGAACTATCACTCGCAGTTAATTACAGGTTACGACTGAAATCTAAATGTTAAATTCACTCATCTACACATGAATTACTACTTTCACACGTCATTACCATACAAAATTTCAAGCGGAACTTGGAATGCTTGTAAAATACATTTTTTATGCTGCACAGAGACGCCTATCAGTAAATTTGGTCTAAAACATGGCGCACCAAGGCAGACCTTTGTTATTCAGATGTAGTTAAGAACATCATTTCACGCTACACTAAGGTGACCATTCTGGCGCCGTTTATCTTCAGTAAACTTAACTGTCACCACATTGTCATGGCACAGCACAGGTGGTCACTGGTCACTTCAGTAAAAACTATTGTAGAAGAAAAAATACATACATACAAACCTTCACGCCTGAAATCCCAGAGTGGGGTAGGCAGAGCTACAGAATTACCTACAACTTTAAAAACTTGTTGATAAAATTCAGTAACCGCATTTTAGAAAAATAGGCTCAGATGTTTACCAGCGTATTAGTGAGAGGAGAGCAAAACCATAGGAAAAAAAAAAAAATCAAAATGTTATGGGACCTTTCTTTTTCATGGCTGCTTATTTTTACACGAAAATGAGATATGACAGCCTTAAAACGAACAAAAAATCCTCTGTTTTGCACGTTCTCGTTGATTTGATAAATGGTAAATGAGTAAGTAGATATTAGTAAGTAACGTTATGTTATGTCTCGTCACTACCGCAGCCTCGGTTCTGGGAAGCGAACAATGCGCCGCGCGAGGACTGTTCTCCGTGGCACTCGATTAACCAATCGACTGTTACTTTCCACTGACTCGTTGGTGCAGTGGATGCCTACCGAGGGCTCGGGTTTGAATGCTGCTAAGGGCAAGCTTTTTATAGCATGGAGAATTTAAAGAAGCTACGTGATGGTAAGTCGATCTGAGACCTAAAGACATGAGCACGAAACGACTAAAAACGACAGTCAACATATCAATGTACAGAAGTACAAAAGGACCGCACATCAACAAGTAAAGAAAAAAAAAACGTTTCTTGCAACCCCAAAAACCAATACAAACTTTACGGGTGCAACATGGTCACGGGCTCTGTTCTTCTCGGTGAAACCATTTTTCTTTTGACATGATTTGTATTTTCAACGTTACTAAAGCTCTTATTTACTTGACAGTAATGGCGGCCGAGTTAAAAAAATACGATAAAATGTCAAGAGCAACATGGTTTAACTAAGAAAAATAGAGCCCCGGTAATAAATTCGTTAAAGTCAACACATAATTTTAATCTTTAAAACAAAAACAGGCATGGAATATGCTAGGGCGCCCTAATTTTGTAGTCAGGACAGGATCAACATTTCAAAGAAATAATTAGAAACACACACTAAATAATTAGAAACTTTCGACATCCCGTCCCTTTCGCACAATAAGCGTGCAAATAGAAAAAAAAATGAGCTAACGTGACCATCGATATATGGCCTCAGCTTCGCAGCCTGAATGCAGGGTCGTAAATTGTAAGGGAATCTAAAATGATGTTGTAATACGCACTAAATACAATGCGTTTTATTTTCGTCTAGATAACTTTTCCCTTTAAGTAAGTAAGAAACCTTTCAAATCTCGTGCAGGTCTGCCGCGGGGTGAAAAGGGAACATTTCAAGTTCACGTTTATTGGTTCACGCCAATCAGCCGCGCGGCTCGCCGGTTCGTGGAAACACGCACACAGCGCCTCGCTAGCGAAGCCCAGGGGAGTGCTTCTCATAATACTGCTGAATCGAGGGCTAAAGCTATCTTTGACCGCTAGAATGTATGATAGTGACATTTAGCGTCGACTAGCCAAAGTATCCCTAGCGGGCGCACGGTAAAGTAAGCGTGGTTCACCCAGCTACCTAGCCATTGCTTAGAAAAATGTTGGAAAATCGCACACGTAAAGTCAAACGGTAGCTCCAGCTGATGACGTTTGTTTGAAATAATAAAAAATGTTGAACGCAAGTACAAACAATAGACAAACAGAAGTACCAGTGAAAAACAAAACATGATAACATTAAATAGGACTCTTCTAGGCATTATGCCGTGGTAGGGTGCGTACTTACCATCGGATGGATTGTGAGCTCGTATTCCTTCATTGTGCTGTAAAAAAACAAAACTCACCTGGCGTCCAGGAAGATAAGCCTCATGTCCAGCGAGGCGCGGAACATGAACATGTTGGAGTGGAGCTTGAGCTCGGTGACGGCGGAGGGGGGCAGCGAGTGGCCGACGGCGACCAGCCCGAGCGGCGCCGAGCCCTCGCCGAACCGGCGCGCGCGCAGGTAGCCCGAGCAGTGGATCACCTGCAACACGGGGAGGTTACTCCTGGCAAACCATTACATGATAACTAGTGAAATTATTTGAAGCTTCAAAAAAACGTGTGCCGCTATATTGTCAATACTTTTACAATATAGCTTTACCCAACAAGATTAAATATTTTTTTCCCATTCCTTGCTGTTTAATGGTGGTTCTATCTATTCAAAATATTGTACCTAGTTCCTTTTTTAGCTCGTCTACCGTTGGTGGTTTTTGCCAAGGTAGGTTATATATCCTGCTTTTTGCTTACAAACTAAATCAAGTTCCTTTCCCGTCCCGATGTGCCCCCGGGACGAGTGTTGTGTGATGTTAATAAGCCCTCGCACTTGTTTGTATAATCGAGCCGCGCATAATTAGGTGCCGAAGTGTTTGTGCGCGCGGCAGGGCGGGGGAGCGGGCTGGTTAGAATATGTGGTGTTGCATTAAGTGCTTGGATAGCTTTGATTTTATTATTACTGAAACAGATATAACACAGAATGTGCTGTGCTAATATAATAATAAATTCTGGTATCCTATCGCACTTCCGAAATTTTGCTATCTTAAAAATATGAAATTCGACCTTGTGACAGGTAACCATAAAATATAGAATAAATTTGAAATGTAAAAACTATGTAGTTGGTTATTATTATTTACATCTAATGCATTTTTATTGGATTTTTAGGTTCCTTCGATCACTAATATATCTAGAATAAACAGTTTTACAAAATTAACTATTACCCCAGTCGCCTCTTATAAGGAGAGGAATGGACAACGAACTTTAGACCCCAGTTCTTTCGTAATTTACCTTTGAACGAATCCAAACACTTATAAAATGAATGTCTCTTTAAATCCAAACCTCGCCGAATCACAAACGCTTGTTCCCCAAACGCTTGTTGTTTATTCAATCCTATTCACAATTACGGTAACGCGCCATTCTCGGATTAGCGGCACGCGCGCACTACACTTAATCCCGAGAATGGTAATCCTGGATCACGCCTCACATACGATTATATTAGGTGTAATGGTTATTGTGTATGCAATATCGAACATTGCGTTTCTGCGCTACCGATTGATATTTGATTGATCTTATAGACTGCGGGCTTAGACAAGATGCATTATGCGAACTTTTACCGGTAACCCAAATACGGTTACGGTACGGTTATGGTCGCGTCGGATGCTTTTTGAGGTTTTAAAAGTCGTCAGCTGTCGTAGAAGGCATCTTGTGTAAGTCCTAATTATAACTTTGATGGATCGAAAATATTATTTAATATAGTGTAGAAACTACAAAACTACGACCTCTTAAAACACGGATAACGTCACTAATGTACTCACTGTACCTATATAATTCTCGGACTCTATTTTTTGGCGCCATGCAAAAACGCTCTTCAGCGATTTTATGCAGACTTGGATGCTTAAAAAATATTTCAAATTAGCTTAAAACATCGTCTGATTAAAGTGCAGGTTACCTTGTACCCCGAGGTGGTGAGCCCCGCGTTCCGCTTGGCCAGCACGCACTTCATCCGGATGAAGAAGGCGCGCTCGCACTCGATGTCCACCGAAGGGCCCCACGTGCCGCCGACCGGGTGTCTGCCGCAACACAAGACGCAATAAATATTTAATAAAAAAATATCAAAAGGACAATATCACACCAATTGACCTATAAAGTCCCGAACTAAGCTCTAGGCTCGTACTATGGGTACTAGACAACAAATAACATAAATGCTGGAGTCACACGGTGAGCTAACATCGACTCCTGCAAAATTTGTGAACGAGCTTTACGAGGGCATTGAAAGAGGAACCAACGAATTGAGATATGAGTTTTTTTTGGGAATTTTCCTTCAGTTTTTTTTAATCCTATATTTGTTCATCGTGTGTTTATTGGATGACTACGGAATTATGCTTTTGATTAAATCCGAATTACTTTCGAATTATCATATCCCATTTCCCGACTCTGTGTTGTACAAAATAGGTGTATCCCAATTGTAGCTTATAATTGTATTACATGTGTTAGTTCACGCTGCTCTCAGCACCGTAGGTACTTCTCATGGTCTGGTTGTTGGGTGTAGTGTATAAGCTGTATAAGGGGGTTGTGTGGAAGGGTGCGACGAGGGTAGTTACCCGAGGCTGGGGTACTGGTGGCCCAGGTAGGAGTGCGGGTGCTGCAGGCTGAGCACGGCGCTCATCTCCTCGTGGTCGGCCTGGTGGATGTACTCGTATATCGAGTTGCCTGTTAGCTCCACCTGCACAAATACAGCTAGATAACAAACTCAAACCCACAATATTTATTTGACAAAAACACACTGCAACACAACAAACATAATCATTCTGCCTTAACTATGCTCTAAGCAAAGTACTTATTTCATAATTTGCACTTGGATAGCCTTCGGAGCCTAGCTAACTAAAAGTCCACTTCAAGGAATGGCTATCGATAGACGGCATTGATTGACGTTGATTAATCAATCGTCGCTCGATGTAGACTTACAGGCCCTAGACAAGATTATTAACGTTAACGTAAACGATTTTCGAAACCTGTCAAAATGTAAGGGGTTGAGTTAAATACTCAACGCGACCCGTTTGGCAGCTTACGTCAATCTTATACATTTTCGATACAGATAGCGTTTGCCGAAACATCTTGTCTAGCACTAGATCCGCTAATTTCCACTGATCGATTGTCAATTGGTCTAAAATCGCTTGATGATCGATGATCGATAGATTGGTATGTTATGTAAGATAGCTTGATAGCTCATAAGAGCCTCTTGGATTACATTTTCTCAAATCAGAATTAGTCGCAGTGCGATAACACCCTATCTATTACAATAAAGACAATAGTTGAAAATATGGCCGACCAGCTCACCTGACTTAACCCTAAATGCACGGAGGCCGTCTCGCTGATGTACATAATCTTGCCATCGGGCGCCACCACGAAGATGAACCCGTCGAGCGTCTGCAGCAGGTGCGAGCCCAGCTCCCGGATGGACAGCTCGCGCGGCTGCGGCGGCGGCGGCGCGGCGCCCCACGCGTCCCCCAGCCCTGGGGACACGAGGGCCACACACATTAGGAACACCAGGGGCCTGTTTTATAAAGCTACAAATTACAATTTACAGGTTACAAGTTTCCATTTGACACAACCTCGACCAATAACAACCAGCCATTTGAGCAGTGTTGCCAGTTTAGACCTGCAATGTAAAATTGTAACTTGTAGCTTTATAAAACGTGCCCCAGAGAACCACTATTTGCGGTTCCTGAATAGCATTCATACTGAAACTATGCCGTTGTTGAAAACATTCGTTACTAAACTCAAATGAAAATCACGCTTTCTCATTCGTCACTTTATTTAACTTTACCACTGTTCCTATACTTTAGGGTTGAATGTTTGCAGCGCGGAAGAGTCTGGCTAGCTCACACAGGCTTTATCGTCATCATCATTATTTCCTTGCTCTTATTTCATTCATAAAATTGAGCATATTTTCCGCTTCCACACATTCCTATTAGCATGGTTGGCTCACAACACAGTTTAGATTTTTTATCAACAATTTAGTTAACAGGCTAGTCATAAGTTGAATTAGTGTTAAGATCATAGCACCTAACTTAGTGCTAGAAGTTCTGATGCTCTTTAAATTTCTTACCATCAGGAAAGACCTGTCGCATCTTCAAGTAGCTGGTGGTCAGCCTGATGACCGAGGCCTTGTCCAGCTGCGACGTGATGGCGGCGGGCAGTGGCAGCAGTTTAGCGAGCTCTAAGAACTCTGCGTTCTCTTTCTCTCTCCTGGAGCGCGCCGCGTTCTTGCTCTTTTCTTTCATGATCGCCGCCGCGTCGAGCGGCTGCGGCCGCTGGTCTTTGCGGCAAGCTGGAAGATACAGCTGGGTTGAAAAGTGTTGCCATATTTTATTTGGCTTTTAGATTTATAGGTAAATGACACGGGGCATTTGAGTAAACGGGTCAGCAGGGTTACTCGATCAATGAAAAAAGAATTCTGGAGAAAATCCTATTATCCCCGGATTATTGTCGGAGGTCCCTGCAATTTACCTTAATGGCAGCCCAATGGACAGAGTCGACCATTTCAAATATCTAGGTCACGTTGTTGCGGTCGATCTCAAGGACGACCAGGACATCGAACGGGAGCGGAGGGCCCTGTCGGTGCGGGCGAATATGATAGCTCGGAGGTTTGCAGGATGCTCCAGGGAGGTCAAGGTTACCCTGTTTAGAGCCTTCTGTACGTCCCTGTATACCTGTAGTCTCTGGGTGCATTATTCGCAACGGGCCTATAGGGCCCTTCGAGTCCAATATAATAACGCGTTCCGGGTGATAGTGGGACTGCCTCGTTTCTGTAGCGCTTCCGGGATGTTTGCGGAGGCTCGCGTTGAATGTTTTTATGCAACCATGCGCGGGCGCGCTGCATCCCTGGTGCGCCGGGTGCGGGACAGTCCCAATACCATTCTAAGAATGATTTATGATAAGCCTGATTGTGCTATTATGCTACACTGTGCGGGATTGCATGCTCCCATCAGCATTATTAAATGGTAATGTATTGTACCTATCTAATGATGTGCCCCTTAAATAATGTAAATAATATTTATGTGTCATGTTACATGAAATAAATGATTTGAATTTGAATTTGAATTTGAATTTGAATTTGAACTATTATTACGAAAACAATATCGTTGTCTAGTTGAAACACAACAAATACTAAAAAATGGTTAAGTGGGAGTTAGACTCGCGCTGATTCGATTCGAAATCAGATTCAAATCGGAATATAACAATACCTACACCTGTGCGGCGGTACGGAACTCTCGGTGCGCGAGTCCGGCTCGCACTTGGCCGGTTTTTTCCTAAGATCACCAGCAGCCTAGTCTTGAAACTATTATTGGTCTTTTACACAATTTAGAGCACCTACAAATGAAGTCAATGTCGCTTCTGATAAATACTTAGTGTTATTGGACGCGACTTGTAACTTATGATAGTTACATATCTAAATAGGCTTTTGTTATGTTCTTTAAACTGATAGAGCACGTAGAGTAGAGAAATCAATCTATATAACAACAATAATATTTCGAAGCTGTTTTTAGAATCTGTGCTACACTACACTGTATATCTTGAAGTATTAAGTATATTTTCACTTCTCATGCTCTTAAAATGTTACTTTAGTCTCTGCACATCGGGACTAAAGTTCCTTTTTAATCTCTAGGGATTAAAGTAAAATTGTTTTAATTTACTTTGGAATCCCCTTAACATCCAATCACGGTGTTTGTGAATGGAGGATTTATTGCTATTTTTTCTTTAATCTGTCATGATCAGAAGGTGAAGAAACGTCAAATCAACGACCGGGTTTCGGTCTTCTTTGGCGTTACTTTCTTCCACACTGGTGCTTAAAGGTCCAAATCACGCCTTGTGACGATCTCTTTCCAACTCACTATGAAAACCATACGTAAAAGGAAGTCAACCATAATGTATTTTCTGCCTATTTAGTACGGTTTCTATGCCTCTAGTTTTTATTCTGTGGTATAGACAATTTTTAGCGCGTGGAAATAACCTCAAAATGACAACTGTGAAAAAATACAAATAAAAATGATTTAATTTCGTGAAACACTATTAATGATTACGAATATGAATGTATTTAATTATATTAAGGATGAATTCATTTAAATATGCTTGGTCTAATTAGTTTTAAAATAGTTTTCAAGTTTGAACCTGTTGGCTAAATATGCAAGCATTTAAAGCGGCACTTAACAAAAAAATAATAAAAGAAAAGAAAAAACCGCGGAACAAATTTGTAAGAAACTTTCTTATAATCAATATTGTAAATGTGTATAGAACTTCGTCAGTGCTGGATTGAGCAAGCCCGTCGGGGTCCGTAGCAAATTCTATAAAGAGACCCCTGGGTTTGTTTTAGGTTACAGGTTGTGGCGGTCTTTTTTCCGCAACTGAGCGACTTAGATATGCACCTATTTTGCGTGGGTGTTTGTTTTAGGTTATTCTGCTGGAGAATATCGACTGGATTATTCATATGAGTACACGCATACGCATACTGATGTAAGTACTAGCATTTTAGAGGTTAGACGTGTATGCGCGGGGCCCGTAGCATTTGCTACTCTTGTTTGGTTACGTGGCTAATCCGGCACTGAACGTTGTTTTTTTTCCTCGCATTCAAAGTGAAAAGTAGAGTGTTTAACGCGAGACTAAACAACCATAATGACACTCGAACTATAGCCACTCTCGCTCGCTGGCTCGCTCGCGTGGCTAAACATCTCGTGTCATTATGGCTTGTTTTAGTCCCTTGTTGAACAATCTACTATTACACATTTTTCTTCCTAAAAGGTTAGTTCTGTATTAGTTCTATAGAACACGCAAATGATACATCCCGATATAAAATGGGGAATATTTAGACAACAGAGAGAAATCAATTTTTGAATATAACCAAGATATAAGCCAACAAAGATTTGTTCCTATTCTTTTCTAGCAAAACGGATATTAACATGGAGTTTATATGGCCGACCTGCTACTTGACGTCATAGTGCATATCGGATCTCTCTGTCTAATTAGCAGTTTCAAATGATTGTATCATCTATATTTATTGGCCGATTTTAATTTTAATTTCACTTTTGGTGAACTTTTTTACGGTATTTTCGTATATTTTTGGAAATGCAAATTAAAAAATCCATGTAATATTCCCTATTGTAAAGCCAGCTTTATTTAAAGCCATTACGAGTAAGGGTAAGGTCCAAAAAGGTGGGCATGCTATCTCACGCAATTACATTTACTAAGAAACTTTTCCGTTGTGACACGGAAATCGAAGGGATACTTTTCGTCGCACAACGGAACTTTTTCGCCGTCGTTGTTTGTCTTCGCTTAACTATAGTCCAACTTTTTGGTCCTCACCCTTATGTGACAGGTATAATTTAAGTCTCAATTAGCACAGACCTGATCTACCCCAAGCAAAAACACGGAGCAAAATTATACATGCAAAGAATTAGCATTACTCGCTAACGACACTGGCTGCATATTCATGGCGTGGTGGCTCTTTGCTTCGTTCCTTTGCCTTAATAAAAGGCGAGGGTTGCCGTCCGCAAATGTATTAAAGGGAATAATGCTAAAGAATATTTGGTCAACGACAATGATAAAAAAAAAAGTTTATTCGGTAAGTAAGCCGCACGGGCACTTTTATACGTTATAAACGCGCTCTACTAGCGCTTCCCAAGAAAAGACTGTTCTCTAGAAAAAGCGCGCCGCAAGAAGCTCGACACTCAGACATTTTTGAACATAATTACTACTTATTATGACGATATAAACACTATGAATATAAAATAAAATTCTTTTTTTTTACTCAGGATTATCACAAGAGCAAATTAATAAAAAAAGTATATAACTGTATAAATATGACGATGCAAGACCAACCACATAAAACAAACCCTATACATAGGTAAACTATATACCCTAAACAAGTTAAAATCAATGTTAGTTTATTCTTGTGGTCATCTGCCATTGGCTTTATTTATAGTGTTTATTTATAATTCACATTAAAATGTAATGCTGTTGATGTCCCAAATAAAAATAAATAAATGAATGATTATAATTTCTTGTTACTTAGTTAAAATTAAGTTATTTAGGTTTCTGGTTTAGGCCAAGCGATTTCGTCTATCGAAAAGTCCTCGACCCTACTCGTATAGTAAGCTTCATGGTTATTATTTAAGCTGTTTGGGTGAAAGAAAGTCACGTTCACATTAGGTTTACGTTAGTACTGCATTTACCACTGTTACTTCAACACTAATTTATCACAATTTGTATAAGAAGGTCACTAAATTTTAGCTGTTCAGATTTAGACGGTAGTGTGTGGCTTAGCCTTATAAAGGGGCGTGTTCCAAGTCTGGCAACTGTGGCAACCCTGTGCCAAGAGCACTTCGCATTTGGCGGGAAAACAACAACCGATGAATTATTCAATTGAATAGCAACCTTAATGCTTACAAATCACCTTCTCGGCTTTCAGCAACCCCGAACAGAACGGCACATCCCTCAAACAAATCACAAGAACTTACGCCCTTTCGACTAGGTAAAAACCTCCCTCGGAGTTGCGACAATAAATAACAACATATGGCAGCCACTTATATCTGGCCGTAAAGAAAAGCTGGATACAGGCCAGTACGACATACTTATGAACTGAGTGATTTTTAAAACACTTTTTATTCAAATATTTTTGTTTATTAATATAAATGAAACTACGAACAATGCAGCTTGATTTATTTGTTTTATTTGGGGCGGCGAGTTGCGGCTGAATTTTTTAGTTATCATCAAGTATAAAAGTTTAAACATTTTTCATACAATTATTAATGTTTTACTTATACTTCATTATTGTTTATGTTAATCCTAGAGTTGGCCTTAATTTTGGGAATTGTTGATAGATACAGGAAAAAGTACTAGGAGATAATTAAAACTTCACTGCGCTCTAATACGATACATGAGCACCTAATGTCAAATATGTCAATGTATAGTGCATATGACAGTTTATTTCTAATAGTATTTGCAGAATTATCCTAATAAGATTAATAAGAAGAAACTGCACAAAAGTAAATTGTTAAATAAAGCGAATTAAAAAGGACCTAATAATAAAGTCGAATAAAAAACACTTTTTTGTGAATAATTACTTACGCAAATCCAAGAAAATATCACTTGAGAATCGTGACAGGCATTTTCTGCTCGGGTATTTCATTTTGAAAATTAAATTTGAACGAAAACTATAACAAAAATCCAATTCCTAATCCGAAGTCGAGCACGTAACCGCAAATATTTATTTTAATAGAATTGCACCTTACTCGGACAGGTTCAAATGCATACTGGCTGAACAGCTCCTTCCTATGTCCGTTTCCGTAAAAAAAGACAGGTACAACAATGGCGGACAACAATAAGTTGTCAAATAAAGGAGCCCGTATATCATTTGACGCTTGACGCGCCGATTGATTTTTATTGTCGCCAGATAATATTGTGTAACATTATCCTATTCTAACGGTGTTTACACATGTTTCTGTGTTTGTATTCGATTGTGGGTTTCCATAAAGACGTCAGCGGCGACATGGCTTTAGTTTTGCAAATGATAACATTTAAATATAACGGATAATAGGATTATTTGAGGCTTTATTTGGCGACCCAAATAGTTTGCTATCCGCAGTTTTTATTACTTTACCAGGTTGCATTGAGTATTGACATGTAGATTTATGCAGTAAAAGCAGTTGTAACAGTATTTAGTTAATAGCTATGCTCTTGTGTAGTGCCCCAAAATAAATGTCCTGAAAACGATTGAAGGGAAGGTACCGCGCCACCTCCGACCCAATAACCCAGCCTCCACAGCACCTTACCACCGCTGCGCCTGATGTAGAGACAGTTGAAAAACGTGAAGTCACCGTTTGCCATGATTGGCCGCATTTCTGACCAAAGCCTTAGAGCTCTTTAGAATTTAAACTTAACTCGGTCCAATTTGCATTTGCGAAAGCAAACAAACACCTCGTCTAAATCCAATTTTATGGCCGTTCTCGTGTTTGGAACAACAACGTTCGTACTTCGACAATAATTATCGATAAAAAAAGTCCAGCCCTACGTTACTCTAGAACTCCAGAGTGTTCGGATACGTGATTACTTAAGTATTCCTGCTGAACTAATTGAGATTTAACGCTGATTTAACGTTACAAGTTTTTACCCATTGGCCACAACAAACATTGCTACCTACGTTATAACTACAATAAGCATTGTATAAGATAAAACACGCCGGTTTCGTTCTCATAAATTATCAGTAATTAATATGTAGGTTAGAGAGAGCCAGTTTTCTGCAAGTCGATGACTACGCGCCCTGTTATGTTTTTTATGTATATGTAATTTATTTGTATTCTTCTTCTTACTTTACCTCGCTGTCTCTCTAACTAGCGGAGGTTGATAATGAGGTCCACATTAAAATAGTTAGGCAGCTATCGCAGCTTATCGTATCTTTCTGAGGCTTGACTTTTTTCTTCCTGCTACTAGGTACTAGGTACTAGGGATCTCCTTCGCTCTACTTTGCCCATCATTATAAAGACTTTTACCATCATCATTACTAGCGCAAGAGTTCTTATCATTCAAGCATAATTTATTTATTTCTATATAATTATTTGTACAAAGTGTGGTTTATCAACAAGTTTTTAAAGTTGTAGGTAATTCTGTAGCTCTATCTACACCTGTAATCCCAGAGTGGGATTACAGGCGTGAAGGTATGTATGTATATATGTATATAATTATAATATGTGTGATTATAATTATAACGCGTGTGCACGACTTTTTTGTTATGATTAAGTACCTACCAGTTCGTCTATCGTTAAGGTACTTCTTTCACCTTTAACACAAAGGCGTGCTTGATTAGATCTCTTAAAGGAAGCTCGCCTCTGTTTGTGATCACAGTATCTTAGTGATGAATTAATTTTGATGCACAGTCGAGGAATGAAAAGGTTCGTCACTTTTCAAGCTATATTTAAATGCTGATAAAGTTATAAAGTGACGAACCCCGCTTATATCGCGACTATATGCAGTAAAAGGTTTACATGCTCTAAGTACTATATTAGGTATTTTAATGTCGTCGTGGATCGTTTTAGTGTACTTTGCTATTTAGCACAAAAATGATTTAATAATGTAAGATAGGTACTTAAAATCATATTTGAAAAATGTCTTTAATAGTACATTGTTGCAGAGGATAGAAAGTACGCGATTTTTGGACGAGTCATATAGAGGGCCGAAACGTAGTTGAGGCCCTCTAGTGTACGAGTCCATAAATTGCACTTTCTACCGAGGCAGACATAGTGCTTTTCACAACTACTGAGAGGAAATAAAATAAAAATTAATGTTCAAAACTCAATAGTATTAGTCAATTCACCGCCAATTTTACCATAGTTAACTTTTTTTTAAATCTGGTCCCCTGTTCTTGTGGAACTCGAGATTAATAAACTAACATTCGAGATGAAGATGTCAACTCCATATAAAATTGTATTTGTTTCGCCATATCTCCCATGTAATTTCATCTCTAGTGGTTCGAGATTAGGGGCCAAGTATGAATTACATTTAAAAAAAAAGCAGTGACATTGTTTTTAGTATGTGATTCTTTTAGCAAAAATACACCTAATATTTTACGACACAAATGGTGTGTTCTGATTGGTCGATTTCAATTTTTCATTTTAAGGAGCTGACACAAAAATTGATTGATTGAATTTCATTGGTTCTTAAAGTTGGACAACAATGTTCTCGACCAATCAGCAAACACGCCAAGAAAAAAATTCTTGGTGTGTCCTTATAACTGACGTTTTGTGACCCCAAACAAGACCATCTATGGCCATATTTTCGAGCAGTGTTGTGAAAAGTCATTTTAATTCATTTAATTCCTAAGAGTAGGAAATCCGAATAGGAGACGACCTTCACCTAGCTGTTTATTTGATAAAAAGTATTTTATATCAAATTTAATATGTTGATTAATATATGGCGAATAGGTTGACTGAAAAATTTCAGCCCAGTAGGTACAGTCCATAATTAGAAAAAAAAACTAAAAATATATTTTTTTTAATTGTTATTGCTTGTTTAAAGACCAATTACATACTAATCGAAAGTATGAAGCCTATAGAATATGCTAACATTAGGTTGAATATTTTTTTCCATCATAACTATTGGGTATTGGGTAGGCAGGTAAGTCGGTACTAATAATTTGCACTAAACCTAACGTTTGCATATTCTACAGGCTTCATACTTTCGATTAGTATGTAATTGGTCTATTAAACAAGCAATAACAATTTTAATAAAAAGTTCATTTTTAATTAATTTTTAATTATGGACTGTACTGGACTGAAATATTTTTTGTCAACCTATTCGCCATATATTACGCACCATATTAAATTTGATATAAAATACTTTCTATCGAATAAACAGCTGGGTGATGTTCGTCTCCTATTCGTATCTTAGATCATAACGGACCACTTTATTTCTTGTATTCACTACACTTTCCTAAGCTAAATAACTAGCAGAAGTTCTTCGCGAGGAACACAATTACAATAACATAAGAAGCCATTAACAATGTCCTATCACCTTTAGAAATCTAATCTTAGTGCGCATAAATAATAATAAAAACAAATGAACCATAATTATGCGCGGGCACAGAGTAAACTTAATGTCGCCACATTCAAAAGGACAAATCAATAAAATGATGTGAATGCGAATATTTGCATATCTGCCATCTTGGTTTAGAGGGGAAACCTGAGGCGGGAAAAAAGTGCAACTGGAGTCTATGGTTCTCTTCGTTTACTTTTGAAGATTGTGAATCTGTTAGGGTCGGTTGTCAACGGCTAGGACAGGCTTAAGGCAGGTCAGATGTGTTGTGTTGGGACATAGTTCGGTGTCGTGGTTTGGCGGAACCTGTTAATAATTGTGTTTGTTATGAATTGTTAAATTTATTTTCGTTGTTATGTCAACCTGGGACTCAATTATACCAAAACGCTTGGCCTAAACAAGTGGCCTTTGACTTTATTTTACAATTTGTCCGCATAATTTAAATGTATTACTATGCTAAATTACAGCTTTGTCTGTAACTGTAGAGTCTATTAGCCAGACCGCTGACAGACGGACAGTGGGACTGACGGACAGATTAACATGGCGAAACTATAAGGGTCGTTGACTTCGGAACCCTTAAACGTACGGCTGTTGAGTAACAGGTAATAGTCTCCTCTTGGAAAGCTCTGGCAGACTCAGACATGTAAAGGCATCCCAGCGCTGCAGCGGCCTACTTGCAGAATATGGCTGCACACCCTTCCGGCCGACGCGCTACTGTGTAATTTTTTGCTCGATTCAAAATGATCTACTGTTTTACTTAACCCGGTAAAACGGCTCAAATCTCGACAAAACGCTGCACACGTGCGCCTAATCCTCGGATCCGGGTCCTCCCGGTGGTCCCCCCCCCCCCACCACCACTCACCCGCCGTCACAGGGGTAGTTCAAGTGCTCGATTGACAGTTGTATTGTTTTAAGGGGGACATAATTCACGTTGCGCCGGGTTTGAAATTTGTACAACTAGGGAGTAAAACGACGGAAGTAAATTGAAAATCTTTATTTTACACTTTGTTGTTATGCGTGTTGAGGTTGGATTTAGATAGAATTTGTAGTTTTAGTTACACTTTCTTTTTTCGAAATATGTTTTTGCATTTCCAGTTCTGTTTGTGATTTATTTTAGAATATGATTCTGTTAGGATTAACTGGATTATGGTTTGTCTATTTTTAATAAAGAGAAAGATGCACGTCGTAGCAGCTTTATAGTGCTTTTTGTTTATTGAATGAAAAATGTAGCGATTTTTGTAAGTTTAGTTAGTTAAGTGTATGTTGTTACAATGTTACAAAAAAATTGGTTTGCTTTTTTAAGTACCTATTTGAAAATTGTGTATCTTTTTCAAAATAGAGAAAAAAATTATACACTAATTCTTTGCGAAAAATGTCTCGTTTGTTTGTACGTTAAAAACAAACGTATCTATGAGTATATGTGCTATTACGAATATTAAAAAAAAACTTGATACCTGTCTCAGATTCTTTTTCAAGAAAGTAAAAGTAAACTAATTCGTAATCGCACTGAGTTGCAGATGTTGTTGCGCGATCACCTGAAAAGGATAAAGCGGATTACGAAGCTTAAGTTCTAAATCCTAACGAAATTAATATGTTTGTACGAATAGAAAAAGGAGCGCAAGCACCTGAGGCGGTTACGGCAATGAAAACTAAAGAGTATTTATCCATAAAGTAGCAAATTGCGTGATGAAGAATAAGACAATACGGCCTTTCATGTTTTTAAACTTCGTCGTGGGAAACGGACAAGTCAATAAAATGCGCCAAAAGTCATCTATGGCATTGTTTTTTTTCTGACGAAGGCGAGGTGATATTATGCCATTGTCTCTGGCCACAACGCACGTGTCTACGACACGGTTTTTGTTTTTTCTGTTTACGTTTGTAAAGTTGAGACACCTGCAGTGTCATTCATAAATTTGTAGTAATCATTCAATAATTTGCATTGTCAAGCATGGGAACAGTCGGTGTACGGTGGCTTTTGTCTCTTGTTACGTCAATGAAAGTAGACGGCAAGTTATGCGGATATTTAACACCTTAATGACCATAATATGATGTTGTAATAATATTATGTCATGGTAGTCAAGAAATTTAAATGATTTTTCTGTATTTTCTATGGTAAAACCTAGAAAACTTTATTCAAAATCAATTTTAAAAAATATGGACAATTACACATCTATCGCAATAATAATTCGTAAAAACGCTACATTTTTAAGTTACAGTCGTTTTAATTTAAAGCTAAATTAGCGAAAGAACCAAAATCAAATAAGGGGAGAAAGAGATGTAGGGAAAGTCCAAACAACGATTTCTAGACAAAAACTGTTAGTTTGTAAATAAATTTATTTCTCTCATCGAATAGCATACTATGCGTCATTTCATTACGGAAGTGGCCATACAAAGTGACTCACGCCTCAGCACCGCAGTGCACAAAACTCGTCGATACCAAAACGTAAATTTAACACAAGAAAGTTTCCCACACAACTGAATGCATTGAAACAAAATCGAAATACGTTCGCACCTCTATGCGACAATCGTCAACTATTTGCAACAATTACAACAAGGTTTAAAGTCACTTGCTGTTAGTCTATGGTTCAGTTTTTCTTTATAATTTTTGAACGGGTGAGGTGATGCTTTTGGCGGGAACGCTTTGTTTCGCGCGGGAACGTCCACGAACAATTGACGCCTCCGCTTTTTTTTCATAATGACTTCGGTTCTCACGATTTCTGTAATTATTATTAAAAATATGTCGATGATTCTTATTATTAGTATGCAAAATTATTCGGCCTTGACCTGGTTAAAAGTAGAATAAATAAAATGCTAACTAGGTGTTATTTGTCAACTCCGCGAGACAAAGGCATTTTCTGTTACTTTATTTCGTGTGGTGTCTTTCAAGAATTGCCACATTAACGAGTAAACATTTCACACCTTATTATGTTTAATTTAATTTAATGGCCATGACTAATGTAGGTACTTTATTATTAGAAATGTAGGGATTTATTTATTTATTTATTCATGGCTTACAAAACAAGTTACAATCAGAAATAATGCAAATATAAAAATATATGAATCAAGACTATAACTCTAAACTATGTGTGCACAAAATGACTAAAGTGTATGTAAATGTTTAATGGCCAGCGGTATTGTATTAGTCAGGTATCTTATACAAAGTTAGTCAGATTTATTTTATTTGTTAGTTTTACAGAGAGGAATTATATTATATTAATTATCATTATATTCTAGTGAATTAAGAACAAAATATATTGTGAATTTGGTTTTTAAAAGAGGGCAATTTACTGTTAAGTCTAGCAGACATTCATCATTATTACCTTGAGTTAGAAACGTAATGGATGGGGCTCCCTAACCCACGTCCAAAGGTGCGAAAACACGCCATAACTTCAGGATATACCCATTAATCACCTCGAGCTTATGGGATTACTGTGTTTAGCGTAACTAGAGTTACGGTCTTATAGAGCGCTAACGCGGCTAACATCTGGCGGTGCTCGCCGCGACGTGGAACCGTTTTATTTAAGTGCTTCCGCTTTTTGAAAAACAGAATCAAGTGACTAAGATTGACAAGGGCATGCTTCGATGGTTCGGTCATATGGAAAGGATGGATGAAAGAAGATTGACGAAAGAGATATACAGAGCGAAAGTGAGTGGAAGGGTCGGAAGGGGCCGCCCTAGGCGTAATTTTTCGAATCAAATCGGAGAAATACTGGAAAACGGCCGAATTTTAACTACCCGAAATTGACGTGCTTGCATGACTCGATGTATGAATGTGGAAGAAGCGAAAGAGATTTGCCAAGATCGTAGCAGGTGGAAAGAAGTGGTCTCTGCCTACGCCTCTGGGAAACAGGCGTGATTTAATGTATGTATGTATGTAGAATCAAAAAACCGGTCAAGTGCGAGTCGGACTCGCGCACCGAGAGTTCCGTACCGTCGCACAGTAGATATTATTATATTTCGATTTCAATTCGATTTCGAATCACACTTGACCATTTTTAAGACTTATTTGTTGTTTTTGCGCACGTCAATTTTAAAACGAGATTGTGTTCGAGTCGGAATTCTTTAATTTTTAAACACCTATTGTTAATTGTGATAACTTGAATGTTAGGAACTTGGTTAGTTGTTATAATATAACCAACTGTTACCTTTTTACATGATGACAGAACCTAAGACATTTCATACTAAAATAAATATACATATACATACAAATATAGGCCCGATACTTACACAAAAAAAAACTCGTGAACAAATCTTTGAACACTTGTTAAGAACCTCCGTTGAAATATATTTTATACAATCTTTTACATTAATCAAAAATTGATTTAAGTTCTGTCTCAGAACTCAGAACAAATTAATTAGAGCTCAGCTTGTGCCTTACAATTACTGATGTGCAAATTGCGGAAAGTTTCCAAAAAGGTGGAAAAGTTCTAAGAAATTTCCGGAAACTTTCACTAGAAGTTTCCGAAATTTTCCTACATGAAATATTCAACAATTTTGGAAAGTTTCGTTTGGCACATCAGTACTTACAATATTCAGACCCGAAATACCTCCTCAGCAACTAATCTTCCTTTACTTTTTAGGTGGGTTGGTTATGTAACTAAATTTTGCACACTCATATTTCTCAGTTCACGTAGGTGGTGTAGTTGAGAAAAAAACATGTATTTTCTTTAAGTAAAAATCAATAGAGCTCAACATTAGTGCCCTTTGCTAATCGTCGCAAATATTTTACATCTGTTACTGCTAATCGCTCACGGGCCCTTTATTCCGGCACGTTCGCTTTCCTTGCGCCATCGGTGTAAAATGACGCAAGTACATAAATACTTAACACTACTTACGCCCCTTTTCCACTGTTCACCAACTAATGTGGAAATATTTACAATGTAACCAATACTTCGTTGTTTAACGCAAAAAGGGAACAACTCAAAAGTAAAAGTCGTGCAATTCGTTATTGAACGTGAAAAGGGTTTTGATTTTAAATGCAACAGCACCTCATTTGTTGTTATGTCGTTTTTACATTCAAATAACACGTGTTACAACTGTATAGTTAACCAGTACATAGCCTTTTACCGTCGTAGCTCTTGATTTACTAAAGAGTTTTGTTATTTATTTTAGAATAGCAACTGTTTTTGTAATAAGTTGCTATTCTAATGAGCTTGGATGGTAAACGTTTAAATAACTAATAGAAAAAAGTACCTAAATAACTTCATAAAATATATGCAAAAGGAAGAATCAACAGTCGGTGGGACATAATAACGACTCTCAATTATTTTAATAAATTACTCGTGGTACGCAAATCAAAGAACTTACATTAATTCCTATTTTAGGGTTCCGTATCCAAAATGTGCCAGACGAGACCCGATTGCAAATCCTACGCTGGACAGGCCAGACGGACGGAGGGCCGGCCCTCTCTCTCTCTGGTCTACCTTCATAGAGCTGTATCTTTTAAACTGTAATTATGTAGATAGCCGGTTGTTTTTTTTTACAAAATACCTATGTGTTATATTATATTACGGCGGATTTTCTAAAAAAAAGCATAAATTTATTTATAAAGGAAAGGAAAATTACAATAAACTTTTTTACTTGGTGTGATTATAGTACTTAAACTCTAAAATACAAATTATTAAACCAGCCAAGTGTGAGTCAGGCGGTGCGGAACCCTCGGTGCTTGAGTACGACTCGCACTTATCCTTTTTTTTTTCAAATTAACTGCCAATTTGAGTTTAAACGGCTCCTATAGTAGATATCTTTGTACGTTAAACAACTTTAATTGCAAGCATAGAATCGTGTCACAGTAAGCTATTTACGTCTTTATAACAGAGTTCCTTCTATCCATTTAAAGCCCAAGTAAATATTCATGAAAAAAAGTAATAAAACCGGAAAATTAAAACAAGAAAAGTGTTGTTTTTGCTCTACAAATACAATGAAATCCATAACAATAGGTTGAAAATTAAACAGTTTTAAACATCCCCAGTTGTGTTATGTTATGAAAAATACAATGTAACTAATGTACCGACTTACTAGTGGCGAGACCCCACAGATTTAACCAGTAAAGCAACTCCAGTAGTAAGGTAATTAAGAACTAGTATTTTAGTTATTTTAGTAAGGAAAGACGTCCCTATTTCATTTTAAAAACGTTTTTTTTTAAATTACGTGAATCTATATATATAAAAGGCAATGTCCCGGGTGACATATCAACGCCCAGCCCAAACCGATAAAGATAAAAAGTTGGAATTTTGACGGGTAGTTGGTTTTGTAATGGAGGCGTCGTTTAAGAAGGGATTTTTCGAAATTCAACCCCTAAAGGTATGAAAGGGGGTTGCAAAGTTTGTATGGGAAAAAACATTTTTATGGTCTAATTTACTTGAAACTTGGTAGAAATGCTCTTCAATGCAAATAATGAGACACGTATTTCAGCGATTACTAAAATTCAACCCCTAGAGGGATGAAAGGGGGTTGCAAAGTTTGTATGGGAAAATGTACTTTTATGGTCAAATTTACTTGAAACTCGGTAGAAATGCTCTTCAATGTAAATAATGACACACGTATTTCAGCGATTACTAAAATTCAACCCCTAGAAGGATGAAAGGGGGTTGCAAAGTGTGTATAAATAAAATATTTTTATGATCAAATTTACTTGAAACTTGGTAGGAATACTCCTAAATGCAAATAATGAGACACGTATTTCGGCGATTACTAAAATTCAACCCCTAGAGGGATGAAAGGAGGTTGCAAAGTGTTTACAGATAAAATATTTTTAAGATCAAATTTACTTGAAACTTAGTAGAAATACTCTCCAATGCAAATAATGAAACACGTATTTCAACCCCTAGAGGGTTTCTACCGCCGTTTTACCTCCTCAGAGGTAATTTTTCCTGAATCGAGCGTTTCTACCAAATTTCAAGTTAATCAGAACATAAAAGTATTCGTTCCTATAGAAACTTTGCAACCCCCTTTCATCCCCCAAGGGTTTGAATTTTAGTTATCACGTGACTCATTGTTTTCATTGCAGAGCAAGCATTTCTATCAAGTTTAAAGTAAATTTAAGCATACCAAATATTTTTTCCTAAACAAACTTTGCAACCCAAGTTTGTTTAGGAAAACATATTTGGTATGCTCAAATTTACTTGAAACTTGGTAAAATACTCTTTAATGCAAATAATGAGACGCGTATTTCAGCGATTACTAAAAGTCACACCCCTGAGGAATGAAAGGGGGTTGCAGTTTGAATGGAAAAAAATACTTTTACAGACAAATTTACTTGAAATTTGGTAGAAACGCTCTTCAATGCAAATAATGAGATACGTATTTCAGCGATTACTAAAATTTAACCCCTTGGGGGATGAAAGGGAGTTGCAAAGTTTCTATAGGAACGAATACTTGTATGTTCTGATTAACTTGAAACTTGGTAGAAATGCTCTTCAATGCAAATAATGAGACAAGTATTTCAGCGATTACTAAAATTCAACCCCTATGGATAAAAGGGGGTTGCAAAGTTTGTTTAGGAAAAAATAATTTGGTATGCTTAAATTTACTTTAAACTTGATAGAAATGCTTCTTCTGCAATGAAAACAATGAGTCACGTGATAACTAAAATTCAAACCCTTGGGGGATGAAAGGGGGTTGCAAAGTTTCTATAGGAACGAATACTTTTATGTTCTGATTAACTTGAAACTTGGTAGAAATGCTCGATTCAGGAAAAATTACCTCTGAGGAGGTAAAACGGGGGTAGAAAATTGTATGGTAGATTTTTGAAGTGAGAAACGTGGAAAATGTTGTAACGGCTACAGTAGTTATAAATTAAAAATATTGCTTTCGGCGATTTTCGAAAAACTTACGGGTAAATTGGCGGTAGAACTTTGTAAGGGATTATGATAATTTTTGAAGGAAAAAATGTGGAAATGTGTATTTACGCTACTGTTTTTATAAACAAAAAAAAGTTATTTTCGGCGATTTAGAAAAAACTATCCCAAAGGTGGTTAAATGGGGGGTAGTAGTTTGGTAGAAAGTTGGTCATTTTTGAAGTGAGAAATTTGGGTTATTAAGATAACCTAATGTTTACCTAGCTATAAAAAAAACCTACCTACCTACAAATTAAAATTATGACTGAAGTTAGATACATGAAACTCGGTATCAACACCAATATAAATTAAATAATAACCATTTTTTAAAACAATCCGTTAACAGTGTGAAAAGAGGGTGAATGTTTGAATAGGAGTTTGTTTTTTTGATTTGTTGATTGATTGATTGATTGATTGAATCTTCAGTGTTTATAGTTAGTTAAGAGCAAATCCATTATCAATAAACAATAACTAAAGGGAAAAACTTGGGATCTAAGACTACTGACTGTAAGGTTTGTATCGAAATTATGTAATATTCAAAGTTACATACCTGCAAAATATGAAAATGGGTATTAGACTACGATTACATACCTACAGAAAATTTTCAGCTTCGGTGTTTTTCGAAAATCTTCTGCTAAGTGGGTTAATTGTTTGTATAGAATATATGGCAAATTTATCTAGAATCGTATAAAAAAACTTAATGGTGAAAGAAAGGCAGTGAATTTATTTTACATTGTATGTCAATTTTGTTGTTTTAAAGGTTAGAGCCATAAAATTTAAGTTGTTTATGTGGACCGCTTACTTAAAATTCACGCACTAGACTTTTTTTTAAAAGCTTTTTAAGGTGATGTGAACTATAACTGTACTTTTAACAGAAGTTCTGACTATCCGCAGACGAAGTCGCGGGCGGAAAGCTAGTCTTATATAAAAATATTATAGCTCTAGCACTGAGTGCGTAATATTCGTTTTATCACTTTTGCAAAATAGTTCGGGAGTTGCCTTCTGCACCCTGACAATTCATCTGCGTGACAAATATGCGAAATACCAATGTTATAAATACGAAAGTAGATAACTATGCTTGTTTCTTATTCTAGCCTCACTGCTGAACCGATTTTATGCAATTTGTTAAGGAGATAGCTTGAATCCCAGGATAGGGGACCTCTACGTATAGGGTACTTTTTATTCCGAAAATAGGACAGTACCCGAAGGAAGAGCGATAAACGACTAGAACGCGGACGGAGTCTCGGGCAACAGCTAGTTAATTCATATAGCTGTTTATTTTATTTGTGTCCTAGACTAGTAACTAAACCCCTTTACTTATAAACGTGGAATAACCTTGGAGTAATGTAGCTCTCTATGCCAAATTTTGTCCTTACCTGTCGTTGTTACATTTAAATTCGACAGATAAGGACAAAACATGGCATAGCTTCTCCAAGGTCATTCCACGTTTATAAATAAGGGGGTAAATATTTTTCTTACACCATTGTAATACTTATACCTTCTTTGTTTTACACATTTTTGTCTGCGCATGGATTCACATTCGTGTTCCACCAAACATCAATTAATAGTTAATATCCAAAGAAATTCCTGAGATTCCTGACTACCATTCTATATAGACACTTGTCGCCAATAGTGATCGTTTGCATCAGTACCTCAAAAGCATAATCAAATTATTCCAAATACAAGACAAATCATTTACAGTATTGGGTACTTAAACATAAAACTGCTTATGCCTTGCATTCAATGTTGAGTTGAAGTGTTTTGTTTCTGATGTATATTGTCACTGAACAATTCCTTCTCATTTACGTGCCTCCCGAGTCTCCCGACTCGCCGCCCGCTGCGTTGTTTTTGATGTTTTTGTGATGATTTCAACCTGTTTTTAATTTGTAAAGTGAACAATTTGAAGCTGGTGCCGTTCCCACGATTCGGCGCCGAGCTGTCTCGCGAAGTCTCGCCTTTTGAGCTTAAAACATTGTCACCGACTTACATATTGTTTGATTCATTCTATTGTTTAGTAAACTATGCAAGAAATGCTTTTACATTTACATAACCTATTTAAGATTATTTTTGAAATTATCAAAAGTAAATAAATCAATAAATGTTGATAATAACGAGTTGGAATTAATTATGACTAAACGTCAGGATGGTGTTCTACTACAATTGGTCATTCTAAATCGTCGTAAAGTTTTATCCTGAAACTTTATCTTCTTTTATAACGTAAACTTTTAGGTTAAAAAGTTACGCATTAAATTAATTATTTAATCAAGCGGACTTGCCTGTGAAAATAAATAAATAATGTCTTATTTGAGACAAATTGATGAATTAAATGTCAAACTGTATGTAATTCAGTATCACTTAGCATAACGACGTGGCTAACCAGATGCACTTCGCTAACTAGCGTTTCTAATCGTTTCGTTTTTAACCAATCGCGTCACTGGTAGACCACGTGACTTTTCGTATCACATCATCTACCAGTTACGCGATTGGTTTAATAACGAAACGAATAGAAACGCTAGTTAGCGTAGTGCATCTTGGCAGGGCCCTCAGGGCGCTGATAGTCAGCCGCAGCGGTCTTATTGTGGTGAAATGTGCTGCTAAGGGAGCTACAGTAACCATGTTTGCTGTTTTGACAATATCGACTGTATCAGCCGGCTGCGGTGTGTGTACGGGCGCGTACGTGCCTGCCGATCGAACTGCAACTATTTACTCCTGCGTCACGTCGTGTTGATGCTACATTGTTGCGCGATGACTTCGCTAGGTATTAGAGGCTTAACTACTGTACAAGTGTATGTAGACGTAACCTATTGCACGCCTCTTCCCCCGCGTGGATTTAATCTATATATATATATAAAAGGCTAAACTGACTGACTGATGTATCAACGCACAGCCGAAACTACTGTACCTAGAAACTTAAAATTTGGTACAGGGGTTCCTTTCATGATGTAAGTGAGCACTAAGAAAGGAATTTCCGAAAATCGACCCCCCACCGGGAAAAAATGGAGGGAGTAGCGGGAGACTAATTCTACGCGTACGAAGTCGCGGGCGTCCTCCAGTATTTAATAAATCTGCTATTCCTGTCATTGTAGCAGGATAAAATAAAAACCAGTTGAAAGTTCTAAATCATAACTTCATAAGTTTTTAAATACACTATTGCATTAAATATTGCATTCGATCCGTAAGTATGCTTAATAGTAGATTGTTCAACAAGGGACTAAAACAAGCCATAATGACACGAGATGTTTAGCCACGCGAGCGAGCCAGCGAGCGAGAGTGGCTATAGTTCGAGTGTCATTATGGTAGTTTAGTCTCGCGTTAAACACTCTACTTTTCACTTTGAATGCGAGGAAAAAAAACAACGTTCAGTGCCGGATTAGCCACGTACCTAGCAAGAGTAGCAAATGCTACGGGCCCCGCGCATCCACGTCTAACCTCTAAAATGTTAGTACTTACATCAGTATGCGTATGCGTGTACTCATATGCATCAGGGTTGACGATAAGATGAATAATCCAGTCGATATTCTCCACCAGAATAACCTAAAACAAACACCCACGCAAAATAGGTGCATAAATATCTAAGTCGCTCAGTTGTGGAAAAAGACCGCCACAACCTGTAGCCTAAAACAAACCCAGGGGTCTCTTTATAGAATTTGCTACGGACCCCGACGGGCTTGCTCAATCCAGCACTGACGAAGTTCTATACACATTTACAATATTGATTATAAGAAAGTATCTTACAAATTTGTTCCGCGGTTTTTTTCTTTTCTTTTATATTTTTTTTGTTAAGTGCCGCTTTAAATGCTTGCATATTTAGCCAACAGGTTCAAACTTGAAAACTATTTTAAAACTAATTGGACCAAGCATAATTAAATGAATTCATCCTTAATATAATTAAATATATTCATATTCGTAATCATTAATCGTGTTTCACGAAATTAAATCATTTTTAATTGTATTTTTTCACAGTTGTCATTTTGAGGTTATTTCCACGTACCACAGAATAAAAACTAGAGGCATAGAAACCGTACTAAATAGGCAGAAAATACATTATGGTTGACTTCCTTTTACTTATGGTTTTCATAGTGAGTTGGAAAGAGATCGTCACAAGGCGTGATTTGGACCTTTAAGCACCAGTGTGGAAGAAAGTAACGCCAAAGAAGACCGGTCGTTGATTTGACGTTTCTTCACCTTCTGATCATGACAGATTAAAGAAGAAAAGACACCTAGTTTTTGTTTCTTTTCCTCTTATCAAAATGTAATCTATAAAGTAGAGACAAGTAGCTGGTGCAACGTTCATCTTATTTCACGGCTTCTTTGCCTTTAGTCTTTATTCTGTGGTCTATATAAAAAGACGGAAAATAGCAATAAATCCTCCATTCACAAACACCGTGATTGGATGTTAAGGGGATTCCAAAGTAAATTAAAACAATTTTACTTTAATCCCTAGAGATTAAAAAGGAACTTTAGTCCCGATGTGCAGAGACTAAAGTAACATTTTAAGAGCATGAGAAGTGAAAACAATTTAAACAGACAGATCCAATAAATGTTGATTTGGGATTCCAAACGTGACCAGACTGGGGACCCCTAATTCAATTGTTGGACACAGTCTTTAGTTAAGCGTTTGCTGAGAGCCTGAGATGTAGGCGACGCAGTTCCATTCAGGGGTGTGATTTTCTCAAAATCGCGGACGGACGAACGAGTGAATGTCGTACCGTCGAGTTTAAGTAGCCCCGTCAGAGCGAACAAAACACATTTTAGAGCGTGCATTCTCAATTGGGCAGCCTTAAGCCTTATAAGTTCGATCTTAACGACAGAAGCCATGCCGCCAAATTGAAAATGCAGGCGCTAAAATGTGTTTTATTTGCTCTGACGGGACTACTTAAACTCGCCGCTGCGACATTCACTCGTTTGTTCGTTCGACCGCGATTTTGAGAGAATCATACCCCAGGCACACTCAGGGCAAGCCAGAGCTTATTTCAACACAGCATGAACGAGCTAAGAGCTAGGGTGATGGATCCAGTAATGGACAAGTCACCAATAATGGACACTTGATTCTTATTTTACAGAAGATAAGGGTTAATAATTTGTTTTTCAACAATTAATTTAGGACCGTATAAAATTTTAATTAAGAGTGAAGTGTCCATTACTGGTGCCTGTCGGCTTAAAAGTGTCCATCATTGGTGCCGTCACCCTAGGACAGGACTTGTCTTAACTCTTGACAGATTTATGTTCTCCATGCGCCCGGGTGGAACTGCGTCGCCTGCGCACGCTTATGCATACTGAGAATACGCTTAAGAAAATGTAGATGAGATGTAGAAGGAGTATGTCAATTATTTAAAGCTAAATCGACGCACACACGCTGCTTGTGTAACATTGGCAGTGGGTTGCGATACGATAAGTAGCTATTTGTATTTGTTCATGCTAGACACGTGTGCATCCATAAAGTTGCAGTGTTTTAGCCATTTAAGTGTACTTGACTTGGGTTTTTTAGCAATAACGTGTTGTAAAAAGAGTTTATAGGATTTTAATTTGAGGGAGTTCAGTTTGATCTGCCTATCACGCACAAAATAGGAAAGGCCATTAGGTAAGTTTGTATGAAGAAAATTGACTTTTTTCAGCGACCTCGTGTGATCTTCACGTAGTTATTTAGAGGACCTCTAAATAAATATAGATATATATAATTTATGGCGTTAAATAATATCGGAGGCGGAGATATTAAACATTTTAAGTATTCAGTATTGACACTAAAAGTACGCCCGGTTATGAATATTTAAATATCTCGGCTCCGATGCACTTAAAAGTATATTTTGTTAATATGTTTATTTTGAATAATTCTATCATTTTACCACTTTTACGAATGGCCGCTCACCTTGAAAATGTATGACTTTTACAAATGACAACACTTTTACCCAAACTCCTTTGATTTGCGAAAATTAAACTGGTAGAGAATGCCATTAGGCATTAAGTTCACCTTTTGTACTCGAATTTGTATTTTTGTGCCATTCAAACCGTATTAAGATTTACTCAACTTAATATATGAGCATGAAGATAACTAACGTTATCCTAGTCCTCTCACTCAATCTGTTTAGTTTGCTCTTTTAATCTTAACTCATTAATTGGCCTTTTGAAGCCCGATTCAACGCCACTGCTGCTACTAGCAGAACTATTAGCTACTAATAATACTCCTATTAAACAATTAACCGAATCCCTACGTGCTCAACAGCCACCACTTAAACTACTCCCCCACAAATAGATCATTCATAATTTGTACCAAAAAAAGATCGAAAAAATCTATGTAACGTCACGCACGAAAGCGATCTATAAAGATTTGGGGCCGCTACGTGCGCTAGCGCAGCTCCAAAATGGCGGTCCTTTTTGGACATTTTTTCACTTTTATTTGTTGTGTTTGAGTCTATATTTGTTTTTATTGCACCGGAATGCATTCTGGCAGTCACGCAGTCGCCATTAGCGAGCTAGCTATGTGAGAATTGCTGCATTCCTAATTTTACGCGGCCGTAGAATTAGTAGCGAAATTGATGACGTCGAATATTTTCTATTAGAATAGCTTTTGTGTTTCAATGATGCCGCACGAAGTGAGTAAGCAGCGCCTCTATTCAACACGGTAAAAACAATATCGTTTTTGATCTGTTACCGTATTGTCACCGTTTTGATACCTCTTATTCACTTGACAGTAATGGCGTCCGACGTCATAACAATACCATAACAGGTCAACTACGATATCGTTTTTACCGTTGGGAATAGAGGCGCTGCATGTTGTACTTGTTGCCTGTTGGTGATTGGGTGCAGTCAAGGACTTTATTTGTTATGCCTCTATGGAACCCTGTCATAATGACAGCGTCAAAACACATGAAAAAAATTACGCCAAAATGTATGATTAACGTTATGTGACAGGGTTCCATAGTGGTGTAGTGAGGTCACTAATGTAACAGCTGATACATACAGCTGATACCTACCTCTTCTCTAATTATTAGTTTAACGATGCTATAAAACTTTATAGCCTCTATTAAGTTTTATAGTTTAAATCCGCTGACAATGCATAATCATAAGTTCCACACCATTAACCCTAGACCTTGATACTGACTAGAAACCATAGTATATAAGCTATACAATTTACCAATAAAGAATAGTATTTCTCCAGACTCTTGAGTTGTCATTATACCTCTCACCCTACACTTCATGGCGACCCTGCCAGTCGGGCTGCTCGAGGCAGCCTCAGCTTCAGTCAGCACGCCGCCGCTCGGACCAACCAAGTAACCAGCCGAAAACCGATCACCAGCCAGCAAAAGCCAGCACCAGCCAGCAAAAGCCAGCTCCAGCCATCAAAAGCCAGCTCAAGCCAGCTCCAGCCAGCAAAAGCCAGCTCCAGCCAGCAAAAGCCAGCTTCAGCCAGCAAAAGCCAGCTCAAGCCAGCTCCAAGGGACCAGCGGAAAAAACCGATCCGCCGCAGCTCCAAGCACGACATGGGACATCAATGCACGAAAGAAGATAAAAAAGAAAAGGTCATCATCGCTCAGAACGGCCAGTCCAACGACGCAACCACGAGCCAAACCTACAGAGGCGAAGTTACGATTTATTTGACCACGACACTACTCATTGTCGTATGCATCATATTCATCTATGCATTGTGGAAGAAGATCCACGAATGTCTAACTAAAAAGATCGAGCGCCAAGCAGTAGCAGCAACGATGCGGAACCGGCCAGAGCAGATCGTCTAGCAACAAGTCCACGAAGCAGCAGCAGCAGCTACCCACAAACAGCACAGCACAGCAACGTTATGAAGGTATCAATTTAAGATAACCCTAACTATAACTATGTAAAACCTTGTATTGTTCGCTTACCCGAAATTAGTCAGCACTAATAACCCATATATTTGTAAAATTTATTAATGACTTCAATTCAGGAGTTATATAACCAATTAAAATCACTACAAGAGGATATTAGAAAGTTAGGACCAAAACGCCGAACTGAGGCTATTGGCCAAAATAAACTTCAACAAGTAAAAACACTATATAAGCAGTACGAAATATATATAGAACAATATAGCTCCAAATTAGAAAAATCAGAACTATCAGTAAAAGACAGTGAATTAATTCAGTCTTACTTTCTAAAAATAGAGGAAGTTTATAGTAAAATTATAACAACATACGAACAAGACAACAAAAATTTAATCACAATGACGTCAAACGACAGCTTTGACCTAAAAACAGCTGTATCATTGTTACCAGTCATGGACGGCTCGGAAGCCGTCACAAAGCAACTTATAGATGCCATAGACTTATATTCCGCAATGATTAAGGATACAGACTACAAGTTATTGATTAATTTTGTAATTAAGACAAGACTAACGCAAAATGCCAAACTTAGAATATCAGGTAACCATACAAAAATAAGCGATTTAATTGATGAAATGAAGCTCCATCTTTTACCTATTAAATCAGCAACCGCGATACAAGCCAAACTAACGACAGCAAAACAAGGGAATAGGTCCATCGAACGTTTCGGACAAGAATTGGAGGATTTATTTGTAAACCTCACAATAACGCAGGCAAATGGAAAACCAGAAGCCTACACCATTTTACAACCCTTAAATGAAAAAACGGCAATTACAAAGTTCGCAGAGGGATTACGAAATGATAAGTTGAGTACCATTATAGCGTCCCGAAATTACACCTCGCTCAAAGACGCTATACAGGGAGCAAAAGACCAGGAAGTGTCTATAACACCCACACCTGGACCGGAACAAATGTTCCACTTACGGAAAAAAGGATACAATGTCCGTAGACCTTACCGAGGACATTATAGTACACCTATGGGTAAATACACTCGCACGCAACCGGGTACAAGTGCGCAAAATAAACCCACAGGAAAGTACGCACAAACAAATAATTATAGACCACTAAGAACCGCGAATAACTTTTACAGGCGTACACATACAAGTTATCGTGGCCGACGTCAAAATCCATCATACAGACGTCATCAAGTTAATACGGTGATAGGAAGTGAACAAAATACTAGCGATATGTCGGAAGAGTTAAAATTTTTTCGTCCCTAAAAACTACATTCTAACGTATAGTCATATGAATTCAGTTCAGTTTGCAATAAACGGCAAAACGCACATATGGCTTATTGACACGGGCGCAAGCCTAAGCGCCATAACACATGACGCAGCGATATCAGCCGGTAGTCATATGACACCCAAGACGACTCACATTAACGGAGTAGGAGGAAATATAACGTCATACAATATAATTACTTTAAACTTACAGGCAAAAAACCAAACTTTTGAACATAAATTTCATGTATTTCCAAAATTACCATTACAAGCTGACGGAATTATTGGACAAGATTTCTTAAAAAAATATAAAAGTGTCATAAATTACGAGAAAGAGATAATCACGTTAAATAATAACATCAAAATAATTACAATACCATTAACTTTAAAAAATTATAATAACGAAATAAATAGTTCAAATCAAATACAGATACCAGCACGAAGTGAATCAATAATACAAGTTTCAACAAACTGTGCAGAGGATTGCGTAATATTGTCAAGTGAAATTGCTGAAGGAATTTTTGTAGCGAATTCCATAACTTGTAGCAAAAAAGGAAAAATAACAGTAAAAGTTTTAAACACGCGCGAGGAACACATAACTTTAAACAATTTCACACCACAAATAAGACCATTACGAGACTATAATTGTTTTTCATTTGAAAAATGTAAAACAAATGCAGATAGAGTAAAATTATTATTTTCATTTTTAAAATTAGAAAATTTAAATAAGGAGGAAAGTAAGTCCATTGCTAGTATTTGCGCGAAATACGCCGACATATTTCAACTCCCAGGAGACTCTTTAAATACTACAAACCTATATGAACAAAAAATACGATTAAAAGAAAACGTGTCACCAATATATAGTAAACCGTATCGTTTACCTCAATCACAAAAATCAGAGATAAATAAACAAATAAAACAAATGTTAGAAAATGACATCATTGAAGAATCCCAGTCGGAATGGGCAAGTCCATTACTCCTCGTTCCCAAGAAAACAGACTCGAGTGGAGAAAAGAAATGGAGATTAGTAATAGATTATAGAAAAGTCAATGACGTAATTGAAAACGATAAATTCCCCTTGCCCAACATCACTGAGATCCTAGATTCTTTAACCGGTGCTATGTATTTTAGCACTTTAGATTTAAACCAAGGTTATTATCAAATCAAACTAGATCCCAAAAGCAGAAAATATACCGCGTTTATAGCAGATAAACACTATCAGATGAAACGATTACCAATGGGACTAAAAACTAGCCCAAATGCTTTCAGCAGAGCTATGACCATAGCTATGTCTGGACTAAACTACATACAATGCATAGTTTATTTAGATGACATCATTGTCATGGGTCGAAATTTACAACAACATAATAAAAACTTAATTGATGTTTTCGAAAGATTAAGAAAAGTAAATTTTAAACTGAACCCATTAAAATGCAATTTTATGCAAAAAGAAATTTTATACCTAGGACATGTAGTAACTCCCGAAGGAATAAAACCTGATCCAAAGAAGATAACAATAGTTCAAAATTATCCAGTACCAAAAAACGCAGATGAGGTCAGACGTTTTGTAGCATTTGTAAATTATTACAGAAAGTTTATTAAAAATTTCTCCGAAATAACCCAGCCTTTAACAAATTTATTAAAGAAAAACGTAGAATTTAATTGGACAGAACAATGTGAAAATGCATTTAAAAAGTTAAAAATAAACATTAGTACCCCACCAGTACTACAATATCCGGATTTCTCAGATAACAACACGTTCACGATACACACAGATGCATCAGGCACAGCTGTTGGAAGTTTATTATCCAATCAAAATGGATTACCAGTAGCATATGCAAGTAGACCTTTAAATAAAGCAGAAAAAAATTATCCCACAACGGATAAGGAATTACTAGCCATCGTATGGGCAGTGAAATATTTTAGACCATACATATACGGGCGAAAGTTTAAAATTATCACAGACCACCGCCCACTAATCTATTTATTTGGAATGAATAATCCATCAAGCCGACTCACCAAATTTCGTTTATGTCTAGAAGAATATGACTTCACGGTAGAATATTTGAAAGGTAAAGATAATGTAGCTGCAGACGCGTTATCTAGAATAGAAATAACTAGCGAAGAACTCAAAAATATGACAAAACAAGTGGTATCAGTGATGACCAGAGCACAAACAAAACGAATGAAAGAGCAAAACATAAACAATGACTCAAGAAATAAGGACTACCACCGTGATGGGTCTGATCAACCAAGAATAGTGGAACTCCTTAAAAAACCAGAAAATTTACCAGAATTAAGTTTCAATGAGCATGACTATTGCAAAATACTCGAACAAAAAGATTACGTTACGAGTCAAAATAATGAAATCGTGTACTCGCCATCCTTGGCGACATTGTGTGTCAAGCCTAGTATTCAATCGCGTACGAAACGAGCTTTTCTCGCGAGGGCATTAGGTGCATTTTGCAAGGCACAACAAATAAAGGAAGTATGCATACTATATAACAAAGACACCGCGTGTACAATAACAGAGCTAGCTCAATATATAAACAAATATGGTACAGGGTCCGGACCCCGATTATGTATCATTAAAGGTGTCACAAAAATAAACAATAAAGATGACAGACGTGTCATATTGAACGATTTTCATTTATTACCCACAAGCGGTCACGCGGGGATTCGAAGAATGACCAATAACGTGAAGCGTTACTACTACTGGCCAGGAATGGATAATGACATTGTGAAATTCGTAAAAACATGTCATAATTGCCAAACACAAAAATATCATAAAAATGTAAAACAACCACTTTGTATTACTAGTACGGCCACAGCTTCTTTCGATAAGGTATTCTTAGATTTATGCGGACCCCTAACTAAAGATACCAACGGATATTGCTATATACTTACGTTACAGTGCGAGCTCACAAAATACGTAGAGGCATATCCACTTCTAAATAAGGAAACAGACACAGTCGCGAGAGCATTAGTTGATAATTTCATATTGCGATATGGAATTCCAAAAGAAATTGGAACAGATAAGGGAAGTGAATTCATTTCATCAACTATGCGCGAAATATGTAATATTTTAGGAATAAAACAATTGCAATCAACCGCTTACCACCACGAAAGCCTAGGTTCTTTAGAAAATTCACATAAAGCTTTAGGAGCATTTTTAAGGATACAAACAAATAACCAAGCTCACCAGTGGTCAGATTGGTTGCAATATTGGTGTTTTTCATATAATACGACAATGCATTCAGCAACTAAATATACACCATATGAATTAGTGTTTGGAAAGTTATGTCGTATACCAAATAATATTATAACCCAAGTAGATCCAATGTATAATTATGATTCATATCCAATAGAATTTAAGTATAGATTACAAAAATCCCAAGAGGATGCTAGAAATAATTTAATTAAGTCAAAAATAGATAGAAAAATAAGTTATGATTTAAAAACTAATCCCATAAACTATACGATAGGAGATTTAGTATTAGTTAAAAAAGAAGATAGAAATAAAATGGACCCAGTGTATAAGGGACCATATACTGTAATTGAAGATCAAGGTACGAATGTAAAAATATTAGTTTTAGGTAAAGAATACATTGTGCATAAAAATAGAACAAAACCCTACAGCATATAAATTAAACAACGAACACACTTAACCATTGGGGCGAACCCGCCACAGTACGCATGGTAGAAAAATAAAACGGTACACCATGCCGTACACTAAAATTTAATGATAAGTCGAAAACACACACAAGTGTGGGATCCAACGAAAAAAAAAGACATATTTAGAATAATAAAAATAATACAGGGAAAAACGACTACACAAAGCAAGAACAAGATTAATGAATAAATGAAACACAACATTTGTCATAAGAAATAAAAGTATAAAAACTAAACCATAACAAAAACAGACAATCAAACACCACCACCAAATAAGGGACCGCTATCCTCATATTTAACGACGGTTAAATATGCTTAACCAATAAATATCATAATACTCCTTGCAAGCATAAAAGTAAATGCAACAATGTACTTCATAGCCATATAAGAAACATGTAACCTAAACGTAAGATAAACTGTAATCAGATAACATTAAGATAGTTTAAGAATTTATAATGTATACCATACCCATAGGTAAATTAAGTAAACCTAAGCCAAAAATTGTTTTGTTACAATTTTTGTCTCAAAAAAAAAAGGGGAAAGCTGTAGTGAGGTCACTAATGTAACAGCTGATACATACAGCTGATACCTACCTCTTCTCTAATTATTAGTTTAACGATGCTATAAAACTTTATAGCCTCTATTAAGTTTTATAGTTTAAATCCGCTGACAATGCATAATCATAAGTTCCACACCATTAACCCTAGACCTTGATACTGACTAGAAACCATAGTATATAAGCTATACAATTTACCAATAAAGAATAGTATTTCTCCAGACTCTTGAGTTGTCATTATACCTCTCACCCTACACTTCAGTGGCATAACAATTAAAGTCTTCGACTGTACAATGAACAATGCAGCGGTGTTCATTCGGCCTTATAAGAAGCTGCAGACTTTTGTACCTTTTCGCTTTAACGCCTTTGACAGATTAGTGCAGCAGTTCAAACATGACGTTAAAGTGACAAAACACTAAAGTGTGCAGCTTCTTATAAGGCCGACCGTACCTATACAATCACTAGGACTAGGACCTCCTATATTTCCAGCTCCCGTCATAGTAGCGAGGTAAAATATAAACCGGCCTGTATTCTACTGTGTAGAACCATATTGCCGTTGATATGGAATAGTATTGTTACGATAACCCTTATTTACATGGCAGTAATGACGGCCGAGTTAAAAAAAATATGATGACATGTCAAAAGCAATATGGATTTGCGGAGTAAAATACTACTTACTCGGTTTATTAGGTCGCTTTTGATATTTTATCGTATTGACAACAAATAGCTCTTATTTACTTGACAGTAATGGTGGCTGAGTTAAAAACTATACAAAGTGTAAAAAAAAAGGTATGCCGCAGATTATTGGTAAGATCATGTCATGTAAACGGGCTCTCTGTAAGGGTGTTACCAGACCAATCGATCGATCGCCGATTGACGGCATCGATTGACGTCGATCGAAGTCGATCGATTGGTCTGGTAGGAACTATCGATCGACGGATATCGTTCGAATAACCAATCGATCGATTGCCGGTCGATGTTGATCGACTGGTCTGATAGCTTTAATTGATGAAGGAACTATCGATTTTGGGTAATACATTCTTATCGACTAATCCATTCTGCCATCGATCGACGATCGATCGATTGGTCTGGTAGGAACTATCGATCGACGTCGACTAATCAATTCTACCATCGATCGATGCCGTCGATCGACGATCGATCGATTGGTCTAGTAACACCCTAACACTAGCGCTTAGCAGTGTGCGTAAATTTTATTTGGAACCATCGTGGTTACCACGACACCCAGCGATCGCAACCCTCGACTGATTAAACCTAATTAATTTAATTTTAAGGGCTTATTGTCTAACGCACTCGCAATCACGATCGTTTTCGTTTTGAAAATCGAAGTCTTGTCTGTATACTAAATGAAAACAATTGCTCCACTTTGAAGCCGGTTGTGATTGCGAGTGCGTTAGACAATAAGCCCTAAGTAAGTATAACATTTATTAAAAACTTTCGAGTTATAATAAATGTAATAAGTCCCGTATTCTTAGAAAAGAGGTCACATCGGCCACGGGCGGCCATTTTGGCGTGTTTGCCGACGGCTACCGGGCGTTTATTTGACTTGCTCGTGGTTTTATTTTTAAACTGGTTTTCTGGTTTATGGTCATCGCCTGAACCGTATGTGGTTGACGCCGGGTTCTGTGAAAATATGGGGCTAGCCTTATATCTAACTAGAGGACGCCCGCGACTTCTAATGCGTAGAATTAGTTTCCCGCTACTCCCCCCATTTCTTCCCGCTGGGGGTGATTTTCGGAAAATCCTTTCTTAGTGCTCACTTACATCATGAAGGAACCCCTGTATAAAATTTCAAGTTTCTAGGTGCAGTAGTTTCGGCTGTGCGTTGAGATATAAGTCAGTCAGGTTTGCCTTTTATATAGATAGATAGATGAATAAAGGTCGAGACAGGTACTACTTAATTAGGCATGAAAATTTACACAAGTTGCATAATCTCCTCGGAAACTTTCAAAGAGTCCGTTATAAAAAAAAAATTGTCAACTTTTTGTGTCCCTAAAGATAATAAAGCGGTTTTACAATTCTTGTGTGTGCAGATGCACGTGCACGTTATCTTTAAGTGCGTAGCTGTCGTTGCGTCGTATATACCAATGGGTTTTACTAACTTAAGTGCATTACCCGATGCTCTTACGGTGAAGGAAAAACATCGTGATGCCTTGATCACACGTACCGAGCAAACGGGCGAGACAGTGCTCTCGGCCGAGTACTCGGTGAGTTTAAACATAGCACCGAGTGCTCGGCCAAGCGCTAGGCCTAGCAACAGGCCGAGACAGTCACTCGGACCCTGTTCTATTTACTAGGCCAGTACCCACCCGTTCACTTCCCGCACTGTCTCGCTCGCTCACTCGGCAGGTCTGAACGTGCACTGTCTCGCCACTCGCCAACCTTTTTACGATCCATCGTGTCCAAATATCTCAATAAAACTGAACTGACTGTCCTAATTTCAAAACATGTGTGAACAGTTACTCGCTTACATCACTGTCTCGGCCGAGAAACATTTTACTGTCTCGCCCGTTTGCTCGGTACGTGTGATCAAGCCATGAGGAAACCTGCACATTCGAACAGTTGAGTGTGTAAGAGGGTAATTGCAAAAAAGAAGGAATTGTTAATAAACAAGCCCCTCACTAGTTTGTAAGTTGCTGTGCCCTACCGGGGTCCATAAAGATCTCATACCTTATAACTAAGTAGTTATAAGATATCTAACACCTGTATATTATGTATAACTTGTGGAAGCAATAAAGAATTGAGAATTGAGAATTGAGAATTGAGATCCTAAAGGGTCGAAGCGTATCCGAAAGGGCCCATCTGTAAGATAAGATAAGATAAGATAACCTGTCGTTGCTAAGGGACACCATACTGTGGGTCAATACGTGTTACAACCTCCTCCCCCTCCTCAACTGCCTCCTCTTACAACTACGAGTATGGCAAACCCGCTTTCGTGAGTAAAACAACTGTAAGTGAAATGACTTAATTACCAACTCAAGATTTATTAATTAATTAAAACAAACCTAAATAATCCAATTGGAATCTTCTAAGTCAGTTATGAATGTTATGATTTCATATTTTGTTCTAATCAGAAAGAAAGAAAGAAAATCTAGGTTTTAATTTATAACTATAATAGGACTGATTGTTTATCAAAGGATCCAGCGTCAGTGGGATCGCCTTTAGTTTGAGGGTGCGTCGACACTTGCACCCGAGTTAAATATTCTACTTTACATTTTGACTGAGAGGAAAGTTAACAAAAATGTTACAATTAAAGTCATTTTATAGATGACGTTATTTAAAAACTCGTTTTTCAAAAGTCCCAATTTATTTCACAATAGCTGTATAAGATTATTCCATGGTAATATAACAAGTTAAAAAGAACTGTTTTATTGATTCTTTTTTAAAACTTTCCTCCCTAGCGATAGAAATTCCACTTTTTTCCCGCTATTGAGATATGGAAATCATTACTTTCCAAAAAGGAGAGATAAAAAGGGGTTTTAATGCGCCCGCGGAACCCTCGCACCTCTTTATTGTTATTATTCTGATCACAGCGCTAATGGAAAGAAATGGTTGGTAAACTATGGCCCCAACATGCAGCACAATTACAATTATACAAATTACAACTGTAACTCGGAAAGTTAAGACTCAAACTCGCATACTCATTATAATGATCCTACTCCACCGCATGTCATTGGAATTCAAACTATATTCTTTGTTGTTATGGTTGAAAATTGAAGGGTAGGTTTTTTTAAATATATCAGAAGTAGATAGCCGCTCGAAGTTCAGGTTTTGGGTAATACATACTTATCCCTTTGTTGAACTCAACCGATTGGATAGACTAATGGAAAGATTGTCTCCTTCTTATTCAATGGTTTTGTAAGTAAAACAAAATCAAAGTGTTTACATAATTTTTAATATCTAAAAAACCTTTTTAAGTCATAAAAACAATTCGCATTGAAAATTATTTAAAAGTAGACTATATTAAGGAACTTATTTCATTTATGCATTTTGTTTTGAAGGTTTCCAAGTTGTCGGTTTTTTTTCTTTCCAATGAATATTTCGCGACCCGTTGATGTCTTTTCTATCGTCTTATTTATATGTACGTGTAACTTGTCTACAATATCAAACCTTCCGGCAAAAATAGTCGTCCGTCTGTTGTTCATACATAAATCTGTTTAGTAATATAACTTCATTGAACCTTCAAGAATAATCAACCAAGTTTGATGTAAATTGTAGAGTTGCTAATTAACGTAGGTCCAAGATGGCCACCAAATGTTATTTTTAGTTAAAGGTACCTAACCCTTTCCAAAGGAACTAAAAAGATCCATAAATTACCTGATCATAGTAAATTCGTGTAGTTCATACGACTTTCAAATTCAAGGATCTTTTGGGTTCCTTGGGCTGTCTCTTTAGACACCTCCTCTAAAAAATAAAAATTTTGGACCTAGGTTATAATTAACAAGAAAACACTCCAAAATACATCGAAATTCGTTCAGTATTTTTGAAATTACTCTCTGATTTAAGAATTATTTGAACAAAAGACGGGTGGGCGGGTATTTGTGCCGGTGAGTGTAGTTGACAATGTTGTTAATTATTAATGAAACTGCGATTAGTTTGGGATTGGAATATCTGTCAATTCATATGCACCTTGACGTAAGTATATGGTAAAACTGTCACCTCTAATCCCTTTCTAATTGCGGCTAGATAATACGCGTAAGCATATCGGTCTATTTTTCTAAGGACCAGAGGGCTTATTGCCTAACGCACTCGCAATCACGATCGTTTTCATTTTGAAAATCGAAGGCTTGTCTGCATACAAAATGAAAACAAATTGCTCCACTTTGAGCCGGTTTCGATTGCGAGTGCGTTAGACAATAAGCCCTCTGTTTCACAATCGTCAAGTAAAGCATATCTGACACATAAATTTAGCCCTTTCCTTTTCTTACACTTGAATATAGACAAGGAGAGAGCTAACTTTAACCGACACATAAATTTACTTGTTTCACAAACAGGCCCTAAATGGTCTTAACATTATGGTGTATTCCAATTGCGTCACACCACAGTATTTATCAAAACTAATGAACTCTATTGATTATTTTTCTAAATCCCAACGCGATGAAGCTGTAAGAGCGCACGCGCCGAAACTCATAAAGCTGCCGTTTACGACCTATGTTGATGAAACACGCTTAACAACCAGCCAGGGCCTCTATTCTACTTGTTAAATTCATATTGTCTTTGACATGTTATCGTATTGCTTTTAACTAACTAAATAAGAGCTATCGTGATGTTGATAATACCATAGTACTTACGTCAAAGGCAATATACAGTCTGTAAGCACTTAGAAGGTGCTTCGGGTTTGTATTTCTCTCTCACTCTCTCTTAATAAGAGCGTATGAGAGCGAGCGATGAGCTATCGCACTGTAGTTTTAGCCGATAAAAAAATCTGTTATTAATAAAGCCCGCTTTACATTTGGCTAAATTCAGTGTGCTGAATGAAAAAGACTCTAAAAAAAGACAAGTGTAAAGGCAGTTAGCATGTTAGTCAAGAGGACGCGCTTATCCCCTCCACGCCGCCTGTCTAAATTTAGCACACTGAATTTAGCCAAATATAAAGCGGGCTTAACTTATGCCTTTACACGCAATAAAAAGTTTAGCATTGTTTAACAGCTGTCAACATTAACAATATTCCACAATATTCAGAAACTTCATGGTTGTGCAATGTGTCAGAATTGATTTTTTTATCTGCCTAGTACTACTGTAAGAAGTTTTTAAGCTCTCGTATGACTTCACTTTGTCGATCCACCGGTCAACAAGAAATCGTTTTTAAGATATTAACACCTTAGTAAAGACGTATGTTTGGGAAACGAACAAAATACTTAAGTGCAATACTTCGTCCTTTCTTACTACTTAACTTGACGTTACAATGAAATCCGCTAAAAACATTTTCTGCTTCTTATTCATGGTAGTGATTCTCTTAAAAGCAAAGGTGAGCGAATGCAGGTGTGAATGTCCAAGCGGCGAGTTTAAGTAGTCCCGTCAGAGCGAGCAAAACACATTTTAGCGCGTGCATTCTCAATTAGGCAGCAGAAGATAGCGGTCCCGGGTTCGATTCCCGGTATGGGCAAATATTTGTGTGATCAGCACGAGTATTTGTTTCTGAGTCTTGGATGTTTTCTATATATTTTTAAGTGTTTATTTCTCTATATAAGTATTTATATCGTTGCCTAGTAGGTACCCATAGTACAAGCCTAGAGCTTGGTTTGGGACTAGGGCAATTGGTGTGACATTGTTCCCTGATATTATTATTATTTAACCTAGGGCTTTATTCTACTCGATAAAACCTTATTGCTCTTGTCATGTTATCGTATTATCAACGTTATTATAGCTCTTATTTACTTGAGATTAATGGTAAGAATATCATAAAATACATGTAAAGAAGTAGAATAAGACCCCTACTCTCCTTTAGTGTTGGTTGTAGCAGAAACCCACGTGGACAAAACGACAGACTACAAAATCACGCTTTTACTATTTCTGGGTTGTTATGGCTAAATACACTTTTTTGTTATTATAATACTTAGGTAACCTACTCTACTTTAATGTGGGTTATATTCCTCCATTGTCAGCTAATATTGCAGACTTTATTACTCATGTATATTTGTGATTCATACAAAAAACACGCGGCTTGTAAAGTCCACTATTATACACGAGGCGAATGTGTACTACGCTGATTACACACAAAAAAAGCAGCCTTCTTAAAGTACTCGATAATAACATAGCCGTAAAAGAAATAATACATAATATATACATACGTACCTATATATCTTCTCGCCTGTAATCCCAAAGTGGGGTAGGCAGAGCTACAGAATTACCTACAACTCTAAAAACTTGTTGATAATTCTGTATGTCTACCAGCGTATAGTGACAGGTTGCAAGCCCATCGCCTAACTACTACCTGCCTTTATTCCCTCAGTCGCGTCTTACGATATCCACGGGAAGACATGGAGTGGTACTGTTCTAACCCGGCAACCACACGAAATAAATATAAATATCTGGGGACAACCTCTTCCAATTGACCTAGCCCTAAACTAAGCTCTTGGCTTGTCCAGTCATTTTAGGACCTTATTTATGGAATAAGGGGAATAAGTGTATATATCTCTTGTACTAGACTGTACCATGGGTACTGGACAACGATAAACATACTTACATAGAGAAATGTAGCGTTGTCTATGGAAAAGGGACCTTATTGTCGATGGCGCTTACGCCGCACTGCGTCATGCGACGTTGTATTTATATCGTTAATAATGGCAGAAGCGCCATCGACAATAAGGTCCCTTTTCATAGATAACGCCACAAATTCACACTTTTTTTCAGAACACTTGTTATTATGATAGATATAAAACAAAAATAAAAAAGTTTTATACGTTAGTATAGTTAGTTAGGGTCCCCATACATTTTTTGTTCAACGTATTTTTGTTTACCTATCATCAAATTTGGTAACGATGATTATTTAACAAACCCCCAAAAAAGACAACAAATACTAAAAAAAATGTCAAGTGTGATTTAGGCTCGCTCTGATTCGATTCGAAATCGAATTCTAGTTGGAATATAATACCTACTGTGCGGCGGTACGGCAGGTACCCTCGGTGCGCGAGTCCGACTCGCACTTGACTGGTTTCTTATTTCTTTTATTTATTTAACTAAACAAATAAAAGATTCTGTTGAGCAAAACGTTGCTTCAATTATTATTTTTTATTATTATACCTGATACGTACTACATATTTAATTTTTAATACCTTCATAAATATCGATTGGAATTCGTCATGGCAATGATAGACGTGTTGAGAAAGTAAACCTTTCGCAAAGTTGGATTTTGACACGTCTAGATTATCGAGGCAACATTTGCAGAGCATTTCAGACCGAATATATATTTTATATTCAATTAATTTTGCAGAGTATAGGGAATTTGAAATCATATCATATATAGTGCGTATTTTTATTTGTTCGTTTTGTTTTAACCCAAACTCCAACGAAATAATTACAAACATTTAAATTAGGAACGTTAAAACTGTTATAATTTCTTGTTTTAACGGTAAAAAAGCGATAAGAAAATTATATTAAAATGTTAACAACTTACCAGACATTTTCATTTTCATTTGGCCGTTTCAAACACAAACTATAAAACACAAAATGCACCGCACCAAACTTCAAAACAGAACACCACTGGATTAAAAAAGCGCCACACAATTTGAAAAAACGGACGTTCCCAAAACCCGGTGCGCAATTTTCAAAAACAGAACGTCCGATTTAAATTTAGAGTCATTGTCTACGCGCACCGAGATGTTTGAGTCAATTGAAAAAACGAGTCCACGGACTTCCAGCTTGCAATTCTTCCGCGTCGGAACCAATGTCAGAGTGCGGCCAGTCAGCAGTACTTGCACAATGAGGCGTCGCAACTGTCCTCATTAGCCGATAAGTGAATATGTGTTGAGAATTCTTTATTAATCAGTTTTGTAATAAACACCTATGTATGCGGAAATACGGTGCGTTTGCTTTTTTTTCGTATAAGCAAGCATAAGTCAAAGTCTCATCTGATGGAAAGCGAGATGTTTTATATGATTAAAGCTTGATCAGAAATGCATCCGTTAACGCATTCCATTTATTTGAAAATCCACAAGTAAGTATAAAGAAAATGTTGCAAGTAACATAACATTCCTAAGCATGGCCTTAACGCAACATATTTATAACCCTCATTCTCCTGGCATCACTTGGGGATGCATCTTTGAATGTAATTGTGTAGCCAATTCGTAACCATTTTGGCACAAGTACGTTAGTTGCAATTGTCCTCTAGTCGTACTGCTTAAACACATGTAGGCTGTGCATGTAGGTATGCTTGGTAACGAAACTATACTTGGTAACTTTGCTTTCATTAGATTTCTCGCATGATAATAAATAACCAAGATGATAGTTGTTTAGGTACTTTTACATTGTACACTTGGCAAATTTACTTAACTTGAAGTGCACCATTACTGCTATTACCACTCTTTCATACCACATCTTATAGAATAACCTAACCAACAAAAAGTTGGAAAACCCCCGACACTGACATTTTAAAGTTCAATACTTCAAAAACGGCTGAACCGATTTCGATATAAAATGTCTAAGAACCACCGCTAGAAAACCTGCTTTCAAATAAAAAAACCGCATCCAAATCGGTTCATCCATTTAAGAGCTACGATGCCACAGACAGACACACACACACACACACTTACACGTCAAACTTATAACACCCCTCTTTTTTGCGCCGGGGGTTAAAAACGTAACAAAATGGAAATTATCCTTAGTCATACATAGCAATAGGCATCAATACTGAGTGTAAATTGTATGCGGTGCTGAAATAAATAAATAGACCGCACCGTGCTTGCTCGCTATGCTACCTAAAGTTACGCCCACACCGGTGCTTAAAATACGGTGACGGTACGGAATCGCAGTGACGCGTCGTATCAGCACCGTTTTTGACGCACGCTCCCCACACCGCTGCTTAAAAAACGGTGTCGTTGCTTAAACAAACGACGGGGTCATAGTAACAACATGGCGCCGTTTTTGACGTACCGTAATATACGCACCGTTAAGCATTGGTGTGGAGGGCATGCGTCAAAAACGGTACGGATACGACGCGTCACTGCGATTCCGTACCGTCACCGTTTTTTAAGCATTGGTGTGTGGAGCTTGCGTCAAAAACGGTGCTGATACGACGCGTCACTGCGATTCCGTACCGTCATCGTATTTTAAGCACCGATGTAGTCGCAGCCTAAATGTTAAATCCTTCCAAAACTGGCTAACGACCCAGAGTTCGTTATACCTTCGCGTTTGACAAAACTCACAGTTGAATGACAGTTCGAGAACCAAAACGGAGTCGGTGAACTTTGCAATTAAATCCGCACCTCTCGAGCACAGATGATGTTCATTTTATTATAATAATCGTTTGCTCGGCGGGTCGTTAAATCGTAAAGCGCGAACAAAGCGCGGCCGTGCGGCGGAATAACTCGCGCCTTCGCCTCCGATGACGTACACACATGTGTCAAATTGTGAAAACAAAAGAAACAATTCAGCATGGATTTGGACCTTTCCATGTCTGTTCAATTCAATAAAAGAATTTTGCATGCTTTTAAAACCCATTTCGTAATAAAGTAAAGTATAAGTAAAGTCAAGCAAGCAAGACACATGAGATAAATTGGGTTTTCTCGCATAGAGTCCCGTTTGTTTAGGTCCCGCTGTAGCAGTGCACAGTTTTGTGGTCCAACGATTTAGGTACAGAGGCCCTACTTTGAAAATCGAAGTTCGAAGTTACGTTAGCTCCATCATTTTCGCTCAATTTGGTCTCGAATGAAGAGTGACAGGGATGGAGTTAACGTAACTTCGAACTTCGATTTTCAAAGTAGGGCCCCAGACGGGACCATACGCGAACAAAACAAATCAAGTACCAAAACTAGCTTATTTATAACATATTTCTGGCACAAAATAATCTATATTCTTTCCTAGAATTCAAATTATCGCTATAATCATGTTATAAAAACTTCAACAAAACATATTTCATGTGTTTAGTGGTTTATCCGTAACAAACAGGCAGGCAGATTCACTTTTTCATTAAAACTATAAGAACTAAAGATAGAAAATTCTACTTTCCGCATCAAGCCAGTCTGTACATGGAAAAAACTTCGTGAGCTAGAAAAACAAGAAAACTACATGCGTTAACAAATGAAAACCAGCGTGACTCGTTAAAAAATGTCCAACCGTAAACGGCCAGATTGAGCAACCACGAGACGTGAACAAAACAGTATGTTTGAGCGCTCAGAAAACGGAACACCCTAAAATTCCGAAATATTTTATAACGAATATACATTGGAAAAGTAAAATTGTAAATATTTTATATTAAGTAAATGCATATTTTTATGCGTTGGAAAAGTTAGGTTAGAACAAGCTTAAAATGTAACAACGAGTACCTATGCTTAATTTATGCATAAAATCTTCAATCAAAAAATTGCGTCTGGACTAAATTCGGGATTTTAACAGCATTATGAATGACAATTCCGAATTATCTAATGCACTCCTTGAAACCTCATTATGATTTGTTTTTGTAGGTATTTATAGCAGCTTTGTCCATAGGAATTTCACGTTTAACTATGAGGCATGACATAAACTATTGCTAAACTTAATTTGACATTAAGCTGCTCTTTTGGATAAAAACTGCTATAATTTCGAGGTAACACTGGGTACGAAACCGTTTATTTTATAAAATTAGGTACCAGTCTCAAATTAATTCAACTCTAACTCAGAAAATTAAAAAAAGTATCTATTTCGACTATGGAAATGCGAAGGGAATAAACCTAACTGCCTAGTTCCACCATAAAGAAACCCCCTGGGTCGGGACGTGACGGGACAATAGCCTTTAGTGGATCACGAGTTCCCACGCCTAGTGTGGGTGTTTATGAGTCAATTTAAGGGTTATTTTGCGTTGTTCAATTGTTGATTTGTGTAGTCCTAGTTGTAGACCAGTCCGCTCCGTTTCACTAACAATACAAAAATAGTCAAGAAATGCTATGCGTCTCAGACAACTCTTTAGTAAATACAGCATGTTATAAAATACATACTAATGATGTAGGTAACAAAACCATTTCTACGGTTGCTGCAGGACTTCACAAAATGCATAATATGAATATGAATAATAAAGACTGTTTTTTTTAAATACGTGGAATTGACCAGGGCCAACAATTAAATGCACGACTTGCGTTTAACTCGTAGAATGCGACTTTTTACCCCTCCTGAACTGGCTGGGCCTGGATTCCACTGTGCTCTAAAGCATATTGCTATCATACTGTTAACGCTACACCCAATTTTACCGTTAAATGTATAAAAGGTTTAAGTACCATGAACTTGAAAAATACGATAAAGACATCGGTTAAAGACCTAATTGGAATAGAGCTGGTCACAAACATAAAATATAATTAATCTTCATCATCATATCAGCAGAAAGACTTTAACTGCTTAACATAGGCCTAAGACCCGCTATACACGGACTGCTTTAAGCAGTCGGGAAGCGACTGCACTTCGTTGCTATTGGTCGATTTGCAGTTTCAATGCTCTAGAAAGTGCAAACCGACCAATAGCAACGAAGTGCAGTCGGTTCCTGACTGCTTAAAGCAGTCCGTGTATGGCGGGTCTAAAACATTGAGGTTTTTTGTAACGCAGGCCAAATGGTATGTAGGCTTTGAGCTGAGCCTAAACATGGACAGAGACTGTCCAAAGACCAAGCTGGGGTGTTATTTTTTGAAAAGCAAAGGTGAGCGAACGCAGGAGTGAATTCCAAGCGGCGAGTTTAAGAAGTCCCGTCCGAGCGAATAAAACACATATTAGCGAGTGCATTCTCAATTAGGCAGCCTTACTGGAATGGCTCTACGCCATCGATTTCACCGGCTCCCCGCACTACGTGCCGTATCAGCTGCGCGCAGTGCTACTTGGTAGCGGGTTACCGGATAAAATGGTGGTAGCACTGGTAGCAAAGTTTTGAAATACTTAAATTAGCATTAGCTATAAATGTGTGTTGTTTTTGTTGTTCCTTCTTCACGGTAACGCGTCAACCGATTGACATGACATATAGCCCGAAGGACATAGAGCTCTTTAGTCACGGAAAATTTGCCTGTTTCTTAGGGAATAGTGATAAACGACTTGGCCGGCAAAAGCTACTATATTTTATGGCAAGGAGAACGCAAACGAGCCCACAGACCACCGTAGTAATTCCATTCGTAGAATAGATTGTTTTAATAAATTTGTGTAATGTTATGTTAATTGCTTTTACGAAACATTTGATAGGCTTTTGAAATCTTTCTATACTTAGTATTAACTAACACATACAGTGTGCTTACCCAACATAAATACCTATTAAATAGATAAACACCCTCGATATAATGGCCAACCCAGAGCTGATGACTCTTCAACGGCATGACCAATTTTAATTAAACCTAGCTAAGAACAACCACGATTAAAAGTAGGTTTCTATCAAAGAAACTGTTCCCGCATCTGTCATATTTGGAATCTACGAAGCCAGGGACAGACACATACACACTTTAAACTTATGTTTGCGTCAAACACAACTTTTATGTCAAAAACGATGTTAGTGAAATGTCAAACTTTGCGGAGTGCTACTACTATCCTACCCGCTCATTGCCGCCAAGCAAGTATTTAATGTCCGAACCATTGTATTCCGGTGACACAGCTGGTGAACTGATAATACTAGAATCTTCATCATATCTTGTCTTACTTTTTTCTTTCATTCTTTCAAATGAGCTCTACTTTTGCTCCTCTTCAAGAAAGAATTACGAAACACCCTGTATAGCTTGGATAGACTTCGACCCTGCAAGATCAGCGGTCCTCTTACTCAGTTTCCTCACGATTTTGTAATAAAGGTACTTCCTTAAATTGAATTGAAAACACTCAATTTCCATAGAGTTCGAGCTCACTACACCTTCGGAACTGGGAGCCCGCTTACCGCTTAACGATTCTCAAACTCTTTAACATTATCTATTTATTCAAAAGCAATTTTAAGCATTGATAGCAAAAAAACCTACTCTAGCTGCCAGCACTGATGAAAAAATAATTCCAATTCTAAAATATACACAATCATATACAACCTTTAACTACTTCTTTGTTGGTGAAAAAAAAACAAATTGTAATCCCGTTCCATGCTTCAGGATCGATACCATTTCCCGCCAAAACGAAATGGGTCATAGACAAGCGAGTCATCGACGCGTAATTCGGCCAGCGCTTTCCGCGGCACGTACCACAGAGATCGTGTTGTAAATGAACCTTTTTGTTGTTCGCTGATTTATTATAGCGGTGTTTTGTTCGATAATGCGACGTGAATGGCGGCCGGATGTCTTTTGGTAATGGCTTCTGATATGTTTAATTAATCGGATTAGTTCTGTGTTAATATGTAGCATTTCCCTTTTGAGCGATTAAATAAATCTATATATATAAAAGGCAAACCTGACTGACTTATATATCAACGCACAGCCGAAACTACTGTACCTAGAAACTTGAAATTTGGTATAGGGGTTCCTTGCATGATTTAAGTGAGCACTAAGAAAGGATTTTCCGAAAATCGACCCCCAACGGGAAGAAATGGAGGGAGTAGCGGGAAACTAATTCTACGCTTACGAAGTCGCGGGCGTCCTCTAGTGTTACATATAATAAAATGCATATTACATTACGAAATAATAAATGCACTATTACTATACATACAGGGTGTTAGGCAGAATGTTGGACAAACTTCAGGGCCTAACTCTGTAGGTCATACTCATCAACTTTAATTATGGGACCAACATCCAAATCGCGAAAAAAAAACAGCTGTTCCATACAAACTTTGAGAGCTTATAACAGCCGAAACGAATGGGTTTTCGCCTTTTGAGGGTCTCCGCTGATTCTGCCGCGAAACCAGACCTAGTACTTGTTCCGGGAAGTATTTATTTTTAAGTACCTATTTATGATTTTGACAAGTTATAAGAGTAATTTAAATTCCAGTTCATTAGGCCAACTTTGTACCTACATACGCCGAAATGGCAAATTAGCTGTTCCCACATGAACCCGATAAAATCCTGTACCTAGGTATACTAATTTATTTTAATAATTCTAGTTTTAAGTAGATAATAGGTTACCTTATTAGTTCTCAATTATTCTAATTATTATTGTATAGTGCGTATAGTGCATATATTTTTTGTATTTTTATTTCATTTTGCTATTTAAATGTATTTTTCCTCCGAATAAAGTTAAGAAATAAGTATAATAATTAGCAATAAACTGATTTTATGATTTGATTTAATTTGTAGATTAGAAAACATTTAAAAGTTCGCAAGCATTTTGATAAACTTTATCCACTTTTATTACAATATGCAACAAGGTGAAAAAGAGAATACATCTCTTTATAGTCGACTGTACTAATTGTTAAAAAAAAAATATTTTTAAACAAATGTAAAAACTAACTTGCTCACGGTACAGTCACCAGCAATAATATATTATCTTATCCTACATCGGGCTCAAAAATTTCTGACACGCTCTTATACCTCTAGTAATAAAGACGTGTCATATGTTTCTGCGGCCTATGTTGTATAATATATTATTGCTGGTGACTGTACCTACTTAGTTATAAAAAAATAGTACATTACTGCACAGACCGGGAAATAGGCCGTTGCGGGACGAGTAAAGTTAGCGTGGCCGAGACGCAGTCGAGGCCGCGCTATATACGAGTCCAGCAACCGCCCTTCCCGGTCGAGGCTTGTATAGTGCTTTTCTCCAACAATGCGAGAAAATATAACGCAAATTGTTAAAATATTAAACACAGGTCAAAATTTCCTTGAAAAAAAAGAACAGAAACACGTAAGACTAAAAGCACTGAAACAAAGCATTAAATAAAATCACACATTTAAACGTAATAAATCCAATTTCAATAAAATATGGTTTAAATTACAACATTTATTACGCGTTTATGTTATTTCGGCAATTTATTTTGTTTATGAACACAATTTCTATAAAAAAAACGTCGAACTGTTTGATACACTTTTAAATACGCTGTAAACGCTGTTTGAAAATGTTTAACTTTTTAGTCTATGACATTTAAAAAGTAAAATATACAAGGAAGAATTTTGATTGCACGAGTGTTTGGCTGTTTGGAGTTAGTTATCCTAGTCCAAACATGGTTTTAAAAAGTAAAACACCGGGTACGTAATGAAATTTGTATACATTTTCGCGGCCGCTGCCGCTGGTAAATAATAACTTTTTTTTTTTAATTTTGCCTGGACCTGGAACTCAGAACTTCGCGGGCTGATTTTACGACAGTAAGGTTGACATTTCCGAGCATGTGGGAGAAAAAGAAATTAATTTATTAATTTCACGAGTGATGAGTTGATAATTCATTTATTCATTCACTTTAATAAAAAACTTATCAAATTGTAATTCGACAAAAATAATAAAAGAAACCAATAAAATGTATCATAAAAAGCCAATCATAAGGCCGTGACTATAAAAAGCGCATTCACACGAGTGTGCCATAGATAACGCCGACGACTTTTAAACACAACACTGGCTGGCCACGAACCGACGGGGCGTGGCGGCCCGCCCACCGCCCGCACCTGCCATCGATTGCAAAATGTCTACGCGCTGTATTATAATTATTTAGTGAGTGTTGCCAGAGTAGGACAATAAATTCAATTGTCAAGGTCATTATAAGGGGTGCCCCCCAATATAGACGTATTTTTTTAAAACCAACGTAAAATAAGATATTTTGTAACTTATTTAAATAAGTAAGCGTTTTTTAACGGAAAACCATTAGCTTTAAACTAATTTTTTTTACGTATTTATATCGTTATTTAAAAACAATTTCGGCTTACTCATCCAAATTCAATTATCAAATTTTAATTATGTGTTTTTGACATGTACTTAGTGTTTTTGTTTTCTACGTTAATTGTTTGACCTGTAAGGTTCCGGAACCAAAAGACATCAACGGGCACAACGTCGCAAAATATTCATTATGAAAATGGTTAATGGTATTTTTATACTGAAGTTCTTATTTAGTTCGCTTTCAAACTATTCCATCTGACACAGAGAGTACCTACTCAGGTCAATAGATGCCCGTTGTACTATTTAAGCAAGTTTATTATTTTGCTATATATGTATAAACATAGGTTACTCTTAATACGTATGGGACCCATGGAGTAAAAAGTCTCACAAGACATACGCTATGCTAGTAAAAAACCCTGGCAATAGTGAAATTATGAATTAATTTTGATTTATCTGATTTGATTAGGTTACTGTTTAAGATATTTTATACAGTTTAAGTAAGCAGGTACATAAATGATAAACGTACATTAAATGGACGCTTCTTTACTCAAGTAAATTACCCGAACACCAAGTTTCCAAAAAGCATTGCCAAGTATTTATTTTAATCACACACTTAAAAATCGGAAAACGTATAGCGTGAATAACATTATTTGTATTTACTCTATTGGATCTGCGAGCGCGTGCCGTACACGACACTCATTCACAAGTAAAAAGCAGTAAATCCTCGACAGATCATTCTAAATTCAACATTAACGTACGCGCACAAATATCAGAATATAATATTACTAAATATGACGTTATTTTTTTTAATCGTGTGAAACAGGTAGGTTTTCGACGTGTTTGTTTAATTTAAATGTGAATTTACAATAGATTTACCGCTGGGCCAATATTTATTATTCATTTTATTTACGCTTTTCACTCGTTCACGGAGATAATAGACAGGTTTATGATAAGTAGGTATATTTTGGTAGAATACACAATACCAATACTCAGGTTCACAAAACGTTTATCTCAATACAATATTTATTGTAAAAAAATTGTGAGCTTTGTGACACAATACGCATTATTTGGAAGAACAGATTTGGACCGTGGTAGCATATCCTATACACGCCCTGGATTAAAGTGTTGGATTTTCGTTGAGTTTCTCTGGAACCTAGGTCGTCCATAAACGATTTCTAGACTAGACAGGCTTACAGACTTGCGGACAGAACCAAATCTAGGTCAAACTTCAAATAAAAAGACACTAGTAGAGGTAGCACGTGCTTTTGTAGCATTACTGAAATGTTGATTAAACCTTATCGCAGAAAATCAATGAAACAAGTTTGATTTAAAAGCTCAAGTTAATCTAGACCAAACAAATATCCTGCTACCACCTCTCAAATCGGATCGCGTTCAATTTTTTATTTTTTTTTATTTTTTTATTTTTTTTGTTCTATGCTTATGTACGTGTTAAATTCAAGCCCATACTAAAGCCTATAAGTACTGACCAACAAAAAAAATCGGCATAAATGTCTGTCGTCAAATAAAATCATGCTGTATTTGGAGACAGATGAATCTATCATTCAAAATTGTCGCATGACACTAGAACCGGAGCATGACGTCACTCGGCCTCGTTGCCGAAAGTGCGAGCCGGCGAAACGTGAGCCGAGTGTCAATGTCGAGCCTCGGCGACCGCGACAGGTGCAGGCAACAGCTGTTATCTAATCACTCTAATCAGTCAATAGCCAGTCGGCAACATCAGCAAGATAGCATTAATAGGCAAAATCACCAATTACCGACGAACCATTAAGTAGATACTAATTGATTCTAAACCTTCACTAATCTAATTGGGAAATCAATTATGCTTTTCATTGATCTGACAGGTGGGCCCATAATTAACTCCGATTACGAAACAGTTTTTAGAGCCTGGGAGTCAAAATTTAATAATACTGCAATTAATCATTATCTAAGGCTCGGACTCATATTTAGGTGAAGAAAGTGCTGACCATAGAAATTGGATCCATATTTTGAAAATAGAGACTCAAACAAAACACGACACATGAGACGTGTACAGGTGGCGTATATTTGCTGCCTATCGTTGTGAGATGTCATGTTATACAGGGTGGACGAGGGCCTTTTCTGAAAATATAATATGATATCATGTAAGTAAGTGATGTTTAATCTAGTTATAGAATTTAAAATCGAATCTATATCTATCTATACCTTACTTTATATTAAAGAGGTTTAGTTTGTGACGTTGTTGGAGATAATCTCTGGATCTACTGAACCGATTTTGAAAATTCTTTTACCCACGTTATTTTTGAGGCTATATATGTACCCAAAAAAAAAGATTATTTCCCAACGTAGTGGGCACGGGAATAAGTAGCCAGTAAGTATATAGAACAAAGTCGGGTTAGTTAGGTACACCATTGATAACTTAAGAATGGCTGGAACGATTTTTATGATCTTTGACTCGTTGGATTTGTCTCTGCCCTAAATAGCAGAATAACTATTAAACGTCGGAAAAATACGAAAAAACATTCTGAGGCGGTACTATGTTCGTCGGGTTGGCTAGTATGTAAATAAATGGTACTATTTTATAACTATAAAGCTTGTTTTTTGGTGAGGTCAAGATTAGGCCAACCCGTGACTTATTAACGGTTTTTTGGAGAAACACAAACACAAACATCTCCCATTTTCGGGTTTAACCATGTTTCTTTTCTTTCCGCTGGCGTATATTAACTAGAAACTGTTTTGGCAAAGTATAATAGGCAAACAAGCCAGCAGCGGGTCGCTTTATAAGTACTTGTAACATAATCACCGCCGCCCACGGATACGCAGTAAATAGACTTATCGCAGACGCAAAGGCCGAACTTGAGAAAAGAGTATGTTCATCTCTCAAAGATCCCAAGCACAAATTATAGTAATATAATAAATCATGCATAATTCCTGTTTTCGCCTTTATTACTCCCACGGACCATCACATTTTATAAGTAGCTTCGAAAACGACGCAGCGGCGTTACAAACCCGTCATAAAAAGAACACCTTTAAAAATTAAAACGACAAACATTTTCAAAATCCGAACACCCCAGGGTGTCGCTCGCACCTGATTGGTCGCTGCCGGGGTGGGTGCCGCTGTCACCGACCAATGACGTCGCTTCCCGCGTACGTGCCCTATCTACGCTCGCTCCCTCGGATTTGAGGGCTCTAGGGTTGTGTTTACGCTGCATTTTCGTTGTTTGTCGATTTAATTGATGTTCGTTTTTTAAAAGGTATTTTAAGGGGCCGTTTGAAGTGACAGCGTTTGGCTCAGGTTGCGCGGTGAGTGCCGACTTTGGGTGACGGGTCATTTGGATTAGATTGCTTTTAGCGCCTTTGTCTTGAGCCAGCGCCTACTATTTATCTTCATACCTAATTAATAAATGACATGAGTAGGTGCCAAGGGTGACGGAGGAACCAGTAATGGACAAGGACCAATGATGGACACTTGATTCTTATTTACAGAAGATTCATTTGTTTTGTAACAATCAATTTAAGACCGTATGAAATTTGAATTTAGAGTAAAGTGTCCATTAGTGGTGCTTGTCAGCTAAAAGTATCCATCATTGGTGCCGACACCCCATGTAAAAATTTTAAGAATGTGATACCTATTTGATGTATTGAATAATCTAGGTTGAATATGAGATACAGCATGCAGCTTTTGAACAATAACCCCCTTACTAATAAACGTTGAGTAACGGTGGTATAGCTATACAATGTTTTGTCCTTATCTGTCATTGTGACATTTGGATTTAACAGATAAGGACAAAACATTGTATAGCTATACCACCGTTACTCAATGTTTATTAGTAAGAGGGTAAGTATATATTTCTATTTTAACAACTGGGCCCCTATTCTATTCCACATTGTATTAGACTGTAATACTTTAATATCATAATATCTTAATCATAAGTTATTACAGTTCTTATTCACGTAACAGTAAGAGCGTCATTGCAATGTTTCTATTCACCTTTATTCCACTTTACCTGAAAGAGAAGGGAAAAACCGGTCAAGTGCGAGTTGGGCTCTGCACCGAGGGTTTCGCAACTGCTTGGGGTACCTACCTGTCATTTTATCCAAACACCTTTCACCGAACGCATCATCAGAATTTACATTTCAACGAAATGCATTTCACAAGCCTAACCCAACCTACGTAATAAATGTTTAACAAAAGTAACAAAATTAATCTTCAGCCTTAACTGTGATCATTTTTCGGCGTTTTCGCGGCCGCCGGCTAGCGGACACCGCGAAATTGTTTTATTAATTTTGGCAGAACAGGACCACACTGTTCTGTCACCTCGGTGTAGTTTTAAGTTTTATATTGTTATGTATGTTAGTCTATAAGGTATTTGTAAATATGGGCCTCGTTGCCTGAAATAAAATTTATTATTATTATTATTATTATTAACTATTTATGAATGTTATGTTTAATTTTACAGTACTTTTGATGGTGATAAGTACCCTTTTTGGCCATTTAAGGTTGAAATGAAACCTTAAATGTTCAAAAAGGGTACCTACAGTGGCCACAAAGGGTACTTCTACCCTACCTTCGCACCTACGCCTTATTTGTATAAAATATTAGGAACCTACTAAAACCCTGCTGCTGCTGGGCTGTACCCCGTAATTAGATACTGTTGTTATTTAAAGTGAAAATTAATCGCGCAAACCAATGGTACCTTGACGTTTGCCCTAAAACGATGTATAAAACATCGCGAATATTTAAAACAATCTAGGACTATACTAGGTATCTAGTATAGGCATACTCGCATATTTTTGAGCTCTTTGCCTACTAGCACACCTGGTAGTCTAAATATCAAGAAATGTATAATGTATGTATGTATGTATGTATTATGTTATCATTAATTGGTTACGAACTCTAAATACCTACGTTCCAAATCAATTGGCTTTTAAATGCGAGTTTATCTTTGTGTTATTGCTTTAATTTAATACTTTTTTAATGTTTTGATGAACATATTTACTTTTGAAAATTTATTCTTTAGGTACAGAGTTCTAAACAGAAACAAATTTTAAACTGAAAATATAAGTTTTTTTAGATAAAGCAGAGGTTTGTCTAAATGCAGGTAGATTGTGGACGCTAAATTCAGAATTTCAAATAAAGAAAGAAAAACACGCATACCAAAAAAAAAAAACAAAAAGAAAAGAGACCACGACATTCATATGTAAATTCATAAACATTTTAAGAATCTTGATTTAGATTTTTTGAACAAAATCGTTCGTTGGCTTGATTTTTAATTGCATAGACAAAATATTTTAAATATAAATATTACAATTCCATTATCTCGTTTACACCAAATTATCGCCTTGTCACAACTATTAGCAGCAATAAGTAAAATATAAATCGCCGCAACCCGACACTGTTTCAGTTTTTATAAATGGTCACATTTAAAACAAAGAACAAAAGCGATAATTCAAATTGGAAATCGTTTCGAGGGCGACAGCCGGGAACAAAGGTTTGTTTTTAATTTTTACGTTCGAAATTCGAAACTGTTTTGACGTTGCGCTTGTTCGGCCCCGACGGATCGCGTGTTCCATTTTTAAATTTTTATTGCCGATGCTGGCTGGATGGAAAATGAATAAAAAGGTATCGGGCGCGAGAGATGGGGTCAGGGTTAACGGATTTAACTGAACGAATAAAATGCGTCAATTTTGTTTGATCGACCATTTAGGTCAATCTTTATTTGATTTATGTTACTAATAATGAAAAATCCCGATTAAATGCGAGGAGGAGTGGCACACCCAGAGATCCGTACCGCCCGACCCAAAATTGGCCGATTTACCTATATTAATAATTGTTATATTAGGGACCGTGTTTAAAGTGTTCATGACATGTTTCTCAAAAATACGCAAATAAATTTAGAGCTTTATTTATTTCAATAATACCTGCTTAAAGCTTAATGAAACCGATACAAATGAGTCACGTTATGTCCACCGTCTTCTACAAGACTTCACTATCACGTCAGGAGGTCCGCCCTCTGCAGCCTCGGCCCGCTGCCGACGGTACGCGTAACGCTATTTTAAAAAAGTATTAATTATTGATCTTAATTGACTGGCAAAGCGCCACAAAGACTTATTAAAAAAACGAATAAACTAATAACTCTATCATCTATATTTTTTATTATTTTTCATCCTACCCCGTGGCTTGAAAGACGTGAGCTGCTTCAGCAAGAAGTATCTAATATTACTTATATTTAAACCTATTACACTAAAAAGAATCCGTATAGGTACTTCGTAGAATTACTTGATTTTTCATAAATAACGAAATTAGTAATCGGCATAGTTCATTCGAAAAACGGATTAAGAATCAAATGATATATTTAAAAAGATGAATGGATTAAAAGTAACTAAACTTCCAATTCCATCACCTGATCAGTTTACCCTGAGAGAAAAGGACAGAGCTATATAAATGCTATAGCTCTGTCCTTAACGCTCACCGTAAAATGAACTATTATACATAGCCATGTCATAATAGCCCCCTGCTCTTAAACACCATAATATTGTTTTGTCATCGAGTCTACATATGTATCCCAAATCTCAGGTTAGTTGGATGCCAGCAAGTGTTGTTAAAATGAAAAAAAAAAACCTTATAAAAATAGTACCTGTACTGTAAATTAATATTGCGGTTTTAATGAAAAAGACGAAGCAAGATTGAAAACAGGTTAATCAGTTAACGGACATTGTTTAGTATAAAACTGTTGTTCCAGTCCATTACCACTTTGTCCGCCATCTTTAGACTTCAGCTGCTTACCATTGCCATTAAGAAGCATGTTAATCATGATCAAACGAACCACCCGGCTAATTATTTTAAGCTCTTACAAAATTTCATGTTTGTGCGATTAACTAACACAATATTTATATATGACTTCACGTTTCATTGTGAAATCCTTTTTAAATTTATAATAAAATTTATTTGCCTAACTATTATTATAAATTCTGGTCGAAGGTTTTAAAGGCAATGTAGGCCATTTTTTTAAGTCAGACAGTTCTAATAATTTATTTAAAAACCTGAAACAAACCTCCATGTTTGAATTTGTCCAACGAACCAAACAGTACAGGACAATACGTAGCCGAACAGTACAGGACCGAGCGTGGAGTGGTCTCGGGAAAGGACTAATACGTAAGTAGGACAGTAGTAGGACATTTTGGACAGTTAGTTGACATGATGACGTTTGGGTAACCTGTTGTTTTTCAGGTATACCACGTAATATAAGGCTAATTAACTAAAAAGCTTTGGTTACATTGTATCGCGCCTCTCAAACAAAGGATTCAAAACTTTATGCCTCATTGATTCGGGTCAGTCATGTCTTGTTCCGAATAATTTATAATTTATCACGTTTCTCGGTAGAGAAAACATCGTCAGGAAACCTGCATACATATGCAAGGTAATTCAACGTTTGTGTATGAAAGCCCCAACCTGCACTCGGCTCGCGTGGGGACAATAGCTTGGGACCTCTCATCATGAGAGGTCTGCGCATATTTAATAATAATTGGCTAGGTAGCCATGCGGATCAGCTGGTCGGAAATATCTATACCTACTTACCCCACTCGTGTATGTATCTTGCCCAACTGGGCCTATATTCGACTCAATATAAAGGATACTGCAAGCAGTATTTTAAAAAGGGTTATGTTATGTCTCTTTCTGTCTTACAATTTCTCTGCAAAGCAAGAGTAGGATGCGAAAACAAAACATAAAACGGACGGCGTTAATGCTGTTTTGACAATGACAAATAAATACTTTATCCCATAATTAATTAAAAAATAATTAATTGAAATTAACAATTTTTTTTCATTTACATACATAAATTCACGCCTTAATTCCGGAGTGGGGTAAGCAGCTTAGAGCTACAGAATTACCAAGAACTCTAAAAATGTGTTGATTAATAAAAAGCAGAAAAAGAATTACCTTATAAGATTCCGATAAGCGTCGAAATAGTCCGACACAAACACAAAAAATCATTCCCATTCATTATTCACAGAAAACACAATAATACGTCGACAAGAAATCAATTGTCGACGCACATCACTACACCATTTGAATTTGGTATCACATTTCGAATATTGAAAACTTTAATTCAAGTGTTCGGTTTTTGAGCCTTTGTTTTTTTTAATTATGAGAAAGCAATGGCAGCGCGCCCGGCAGTCGTCGGGTGACTGACAAGCTCGCTTTCGCCCCTGCCCTCCGGGGCTATCCCGGCCGGGAGGCACACGTCACGTAATGTGTGACACGTCTCGCCCGAGCTTTACATTCGCAGTTTTTACGTTTTAACTTTTAAGTAAAACCTAAAGGTAGGTAATGAATTTAATGAATTACAAAAGCTATAGTAAAAGGTGTTGGAAATTTCATATTTTTTCTCATTAATAATATTTTAAATATATAATCACGATTACCAAAAATGGTAATTAAAAAAAAACGGCTAAAATTGCACTTTGATACGAGTTTTTTTTTAAATATAGCTTTGGTTAACAGCCGTATAACATTATATACCTACATAGCAAAGATTAAAACTTTTACATACCTTATACAAAAGGATATTAAAAATAATCGTTTAATCATTTCCTTCGTGAGCTCTTTCTTAGTTCAACGAACGCATCAACACAGTATCACAGCACACTTCACAACATCGATAATCTTTACAGATTAATGTGTTTTGTTATTTATATTTTTACTTGAATTTAAAGTTGATTAAACAACGTATAAACAGAGTTGTAGAGATTAAAATATAATCAAAGAAAAAAAATGCTACGAACTCTACACCGCCGGCGTAGCAAAAGCTCTACATAAATGCCTATTAGAAGTTGGGCACAGTGATTATATTTATAATAAGACATTGTGATAATCTAGTTAATGTTTACGTATAACACTGCCACTCGATTGTGAGACTTATTCAGCTGGTGTAAGTCTGCAATCAAATATTTTCCAGTTACGACGTTTTGCTTCGGTCGAGTTGCTGGCAGAGCTACGAGTGCTACGCCGTAGCAACAGTGTAGGAAAGCTATTATTGATAAACGAAGCATTTCGCTTTTTTAATAGGTAGATGATAATAATATTTCTAGTTATACACCCGTCGTTTTAAAATCAATAAGTCCGTAATTGAGTGAATTAAGATAAGTACTAGTGTATACATTCGACGACCTGGGTGGGTTGCAGTGAGGCGGCCTTAAGAAGAGGGACGGAAACCTCTTTAGTAAATTCAATAAACTTTATCGACAACAAATATCTAAATAGCCTACCATTACGTATTGTAAGTGATAACACTTATTCTGTGATACAACCATTATTTAAGCGTATCTCAAAATAATGTTCCATAAATGTCCATAAAACTGGTACTAAAACATTCAGTCTTGCAAACAGCCACGCATCATCATAAAATTGGAGTTAATCTGAATAAAATACCCATTTTCGAACTGGCCGTAAACAAAACGAGCGCGAGAAACGAGTTTCTTAAAAAAAATAACACTTCATTTGCATCTGACGTTTGCCTCTTCCCGCCTCCCGCGAGCGGCGCGCTCATTGGCCGAAACGCGGCCAATAGATTCGAGCCGATTTAATTTTATAATTCGAACGTAAATTAATTCTTTATGTCAGTATTATTATCTCAATTTATTATTTTTGGTGACGTTTGCTACACGCGGCAGTGTGCAATATTTTTCATATTATTATTGTCAAAAGACTTTCTTTGTCTCATTGAACCATGTCTCGCTTTTACCTTGTGACGATTGCAATTGGGTTTAAAAAACATAATTGGGTGGATCAACTTTTTGTTGCTGTTATTCTGTCCCGTAAGCCAGGAGAAAACAGTGATAGAGTTTCTTAGAAAAATGGTTATAATATAGACTACTAATACGCTTGGAAGAAAACCCATAACAGAATGGGCTTGTAATTGCCACAAAAACTGATGTTTGCTGGATTTATATACTTTAAAATCGTGATTTTAAAGAGTGAACCAGGAGACGTCACCATGGCAACGAGGCGCAAAGAAAAGTTGATTGACCCAATTAAGAATATTTAATATAAAATAAAGACATACTGATCTATAGAGAGAATTTAGAGCAAAGTAAGATTACGTAATAATTAACGTCCGCGCTCAGAGCACCTCAGAGTCAGTTAATGACGACTAGTCGTTCCTCAGTGAAGATTTTTCATTTACAAGTTTGAAAGGAACGCGTTAATTACGCGGCGGTTATAGGGTGAACTGCCGTATTGTTGGCAACCTACCGATTATTGACCCCATGAACTTTAACATATGGTGATAGAGAAGAAAATTCAACAATCACTAGTTGCCAGTAATTGGTTACATTAAGGGTCTGTTTCACAATCGACAAGTAAATTTATGTGCCAGTTAAAGTTAGTTCTCTCCTTGTCTATGTTCAAGTGCAAGAAAATGAAAGGGCTAAATTTATGTGTCAGATATGCTTTACTTGTCGATTGTGAAACAGGCCCTAAAGGCCAGTAAATAGGTGTTTTACCCTACTGCGATTGGTTTAAACACGAAACGAATAGAAACGATAGTTAGCGTAGTGCATCTTGGCAGGGCCCTCTGGTTTTTCCGAGCTCTCAAACAGCCCTTTTATTTTAAATTGATATCAGACGCGAGACAAAAGAGACTAGTTTTGTATGCACTCTTTACTTTCGAAACTTTGTTACCTAGAGAAATTGTGTTCATTTATAAAATGAGCCGGTGACAAATAAGGCATTTCACAATTAGTCTGTTGAAAAATTTGGTTTACTTAGTTGTATAAACATTACCTAAACCATTTTATATTTGCCTCAAACATTTGCTATCTTTCGACTATTTTAGTGTGTGAAAATCCTATTGTTATTAATGACTGCACGGCGGAGCGAGCAGCGGGGATTGTTTTAACAAACACCCAACTAATGTTAATGCGCACCTCCGCCATTTTAGCGCAAATTGAACTAATTTCGACCCTCGCTGCGAGGGGAGTATTCTCGTGTCAACGGCGGAATTATGACAATCGAAATCGGTTTCGGCTAGTAGGTACAGTCAACCAATTTGATTTCTAGGCCACTTTGGACTATGTTAAAGTGACGTTGACAACCAAACGTTACAGACTTCTTATGATTTGGTTTACAACGTCACATTGACAAAGTCAATAGTGGCCTAGGAATCAAATTGGTTAACTGTACGCGTGTTCAAAATATGTTTTTTTTAATCTTTATTTTTGAGTGAAGCTCTTATTACCATCTGTATGTACTTTTTTACATCGCATAGTTAGTTAATCTGACGAGTCCAAACTCCGTGGGTCTTCGTTTGAGGCGGATATCATGTTGCCGCCTCCAGACGTCCAGACTCCATCTATCGTCAGATCAGCATTTAGGCTTAATAATTTTGCATTGTCGTCGGGGTTACGTAATTACTTATTATGTATTTATAAATTCATCCCATCCCAATTCAAAAACTATACACTGAAAAGCTTGTAATAAACAAGTTTGCACACGTTATGCAGTGACGGAACAGATGTTAACTATATTGATTATTTCCTCATTTAACACGTTTTATTTCAATCTCTATTATTGTAGTCGATTTTATCATCATCATCACCTTATAAAAGTCCACTCCTTGCCATAGAGCATGTCTATATGCACGCCACTGGACACGATTCTCGACACCTCTGCGAAAATCACTGCTTACTAGTAGTCGACTTATCTCACGTACAATTTAGGATAGTGTAGAATAGCCCCCCTAGTTAAATGACGAACTTTTAATGAGAAAACTGAACGGGCGCCAAGCGCTAACTCCAACAGCGCCCTCGAACCGGCCGAGGGTGTCTCGTTTAATTCACTACCTCCAGAACTTGGCAGGTGCTGGACTGTAAGGGTGTTACCAGACCAATCGATCGATCGTCGATCGACGGCATCAATCGATGGTAGAAATGATTAGTCGACGTCGAACGATAGTTCCTACCAGACCAATCCTCCTTCATCAATTAAAGCTATCAGACCAGTCGATCAACGTCGACCAGCTATCGATCGATTGGTTAGTCGAACGTATCCGTCGATCGATAGTTCCTACCAGACCAATCGATCGACTTCGATCGACGTCAATCGATGCCGTCGATCGGCGATCGATCGATTGGTCTGGTAACACCCTAATATGTCTACCCTTCTCTTTACAGTAATCATAAAAGCAGCCATATCATAGTAGCGCCAATAATTACAAGTTACATTCTAACGGCTCTTACAATTGTAGGAATCTGACAAAATAAACCACCTCTCTCTCGGACCGTGTAAAGATCGCGGGAACGCGGTGGATGCGAGAAGCACAAGACCGGTCTGAGTGGAGAGCCGTGGGGGAGGCCTATGTCCAGCAGTGGACGTCTTTCGGCTGACATGATGATGATGATGACAAAATGTAACGGAGCAATTATATGAACAATTGAGCAAAGTCAAAAGTCAAAAGTACATCTCGTTATTTTACACCAAATTAGACTAAGACTGGTAATGCTCAAAATATTGCTCGTGTATGTGTAAGTTAATGTAATGAATTGACACGACAGCTCACGTCAATCCAAAATACATTCTTATTTAATGTCTGCTGTCTCCGTGGTATGCAACTTTTCTAGGCGCACAGGTGTAAAGTGAGAGACTTTGAGGCGATTTCCATTTTACGATAGAGTCTTCTCTATTCGTTCCATGTATAGGTTCCTAGCCCAATCCAAGTCATCCCCTTCATGGCAATAGTTAAATAGATTTTTTTAACTAGTTTCAATATTTAAATTAGTAGGGCTACTATGGTGGACTGTCCGACAGTTTTGTAACGCACCCATAGATGCAGGCTGTGGGATCGCTTTGGGATTACCTAAATGGCACCAAAAGCGTCCGCATGCTGGCTTCGGTCCATGGATGCTTTGTCACCGTTTCAACGACTGGATCCTCAAGGGCCAGTGGGCGACACTACTAGTGTGCCCATCTATTTTCACACTAGATAGTAGGCTAAGTAGGAGTCATTAATCGCTATTCCCTCCCTCGGCAACTGCTCAATTGTCTGGGATTAAAAGTACCCTATGTCCTTCCCCTTGACTCAACATATCAACATATCGAGATCGGTTCAGCGGTTTACCCATGAAAGAGGAACAAACGGACAGCCAAAGTTACTTTCAGATTTATAACATTATAGAATGGATTAGTAAGGTATCATGTGCGATATAGCCCCTTTAGCCTTGTGACACATGAAACGGAGCTTATAATATTTAAAAGTTTTTGTTTTTATATTGACGATGCGGGTGGATCAAGCCGTATACATTACCGATTCGTAAAATCTCTTTTGTCATTATATACCAGTCAGCCGTTTTCACGCTAACGAGCGTAAAAACAAAACCAATTAGGGCGCGTCCACACGCACTCGTTAGCGCCACGCGCCGCGCGTGTGTGGCGCGCCTTACCAGCTTGACTCCTTAATTTTTTCTACCATTTTATTTACGATTTTGAGATTCTTGCAGACTTACAGTTTAACAGCCAAAGTAGAATTTTAGTATTTTTAGCATTTCCCATCTTTTAACAGTTTTACTGTTACTCAAGGGTTGCGTGGTCAAACCAGACGACTATAACATGCTAATGTGTTCCTATTTAAAATTAAACGAGTCAACTTGCACTTTTAAATCTTGAGTTAGGTACTATTTATTTTTAATGATCATTGATTTGCCGTATATTCAACTCAACTGAGAGCTTTTACACCTGGGCCAGAGGTCTTATTGTCTAACGCACTTTCATTTTGAAAATCGAAGGCTTATCTGCATACAAAGTGAAAACAATTGCTCCACTTTGAAGCCGGTTGCTATTGCGAGTGCGTTAGACAATAAGCCCTCCGGTCGGTCCGTTGAAAGTATGTGATCTTTTGCTGAATTCAGACTCGTCAGGATTAACTATTATTTAAAGGAACACAAGTAACTACCGTTAAAAGTAAAGGAAAATGTATGGAACAGTCATTTCCCACGAGCTAAATGGGTTTATGAGGAGTCATGAGATCTGTTCCGCACAGCGGTGTCCGCGGGTCCACGCGCCGCCTGGAAACAATATGGCGCACGCCCTCCATTATTTGCCTGCCCGTGGCAATGCCACATGCGGCGCCAACGGTTGAATAAATGACAAACCTAGGTTGCTATAATATCAGACGATACTTATGTTGATGATATTAAATACTTCATTTGTTTAGGTACTTAACTTGTAACTTCTGTAAAACCAGAGGGCTTATTGTCTAACGCACTCGCAATCACGATCGTTTTCATTTTGAAAATCGAAGGCTTGTCCGCATACAAAATGAAAACAATTGCTCCGCTTTGAAGCCGGTTGTGATTGCGAGTGCGTTAGACAATAAGCCCTCTGATCGGCTCTGCTGGGACTTGATAATTGTGTTTGCCTCAAACCTTTGCCCTGTTGCCAAACACTATAAAAATCGGGTCAACAATACTCAAGTTATCGTAAAACAAGCATAATCACATATGAATGTCCACTGAGTTGACTCTTACTGCCGCACTCAGAGACATCAATTAAATTTAATGCTTGTTTAGTGACGTGTTGTCTTATTCTATTGCTGTCGCAAAGTGACAGCAGCAACTTTAATGAAGCATTAAATTAAATTGACGTCTCTGAGTGCGGCAGTTAGACGTTACTTCGTTAGGTCGACAAGTAGTTCACGCCAAACAGGGGCTCTACTTTGAAATCCGTAATTCGAACTTCGGATCGCCCTGTCACTTTCTTGCAAATTAGTTACGCGTCGAGAGCAAAAGGGGTAGCAATAGACGAAGTTCGAATTACTGATTTCAAAGTAGAGCACCAGTTAGGTAGTACTTTGCGAATTTTGCGATTCCCCTTCCTAACTACATAGCCCCCTGACCGAGCCTGCTCATGTTCGAGCTTAAAAGTTGTATTTGCCTCAACTATTTTACGAAATTTAATAAGACTCAACTCAAGTTATCGTCGGACAAACATACATACTCATACCAATGCCGCTGGAGCTAGACCTCACTTCAATCAGTTGAAAAGTACTACCAGTACTACCTATGAATGACGTATTCTTCATCAACTACTTACTTACGCCATCTAGTATGCTTTTAACACATTTCGAAAAAGTATAGCTACTCACCGCCAGATCGCGCTTCAAATAATACCGTAATGCAAAACTTCAGCGACACCGACAATGTTTTAAGAAAGTCAAAGATTTATGCAAAGTAAACTACAGTTATATATATAACTTTGACATTTAAAAAAATGTGACAGGTATTTTTCTTTTAAGGTATTAATTTTTATACTGCCGGCTTTGCAACTGTTCATCTACTGGCCGCTAGATGGCGGTAACTGACTAGTAAAACTGATGGTAGTTTTAGGTTTTAGTACTCCCGAAGAGTCGGTTAAAAATACGATATATTTGTCAAATCTTCTATACCTATTTAACACAACGTCAAATACAAAAGTCGTCTCTCACACGCCAATGAGATCCGAGTAGTATCGTCAATTACAATCTTACAGGCTATGTGTGTAGGTTACTTTTGCCCTGTCAACTAGCAGGGTAGCTCTTACCTATGAGTCTTATTTACTTGACAATAAATGCGGCCGAGTAAAAAACAAAACCATACAGGTTCCCAGGCCGAGATGAAAAACCCCACCTTAAGCCGGCTACTCACACACCTGCTGCAGGGGCAATATGGGAATTGGACCCTTGATTGCCTCCTTAATTGTGATGTGTGTAGGCAAGCGCAGGAGCAATTTTTAGATTGGGCCTGCGGCAGGGCGGCAGGGGCGCAAGACCTTCCTAGCTCCCTAGATTGTGTCTACCGCCCTGCAAGGTTGCTGCGTGTGTAGTAGGATTGGGGCAATTCCAGTCAGTTCATTGGTGACAACCGAGCGGAGTGGTCAAAAATGGAAAAAGAGCGTGAAATATGGACGCGGGTTATAGACGTCTATAAAGACCGGCCCCACATGTGGGATAAAAAACATAAACAATACTTTAATAGAGATTTGCGAAACCAAACATTCGAACTAATGTTCGAAATTTATCGCGAACTCGCGAACAATGTAGACATTGCAAATACAGGAGGCATTCTCGTGGACGTGCGTTCAGCGGGACTATCAGTTACACACTGAACGGCAGGCTAGTGTGTAGAGAACAGCCTAAAATTCGTCCAACCGCCGTGCGACCGGTATTGCCCCTGCAGCAGGTGTGTGAGTAGCCGGCTTTAGGCATCGCCGCAATCTGGCAACGTCAGCCAATGACAGTCCTCTGCTGAATAAAGACCACCGCTAAGAACAATTCTGCCTTTCCATAGCTCGTGCCAGTCGGGCAGAAAGCCCAGTTCAGTTTTAATTTTACTGAAATCTCTTAACGTTGAGCGATTTCAATATACGACCGTGCATATATCTTTTCTACAGGTGCACTCACATTCCTAAGAAGCATTCTTTATTTGAAAGTACTGGTCAGCATGCGAAAATAGAAAAGCGTTTTAAGAAAATCAACGTTTATTATTTACATTTGTAATAATAATCAAATCACAGATTATTTTCTTCAGGTCACTGTTTATAATAAAATAAAAATGTAGCTTAATCTCTTAGTAGAAAAATAAATGCTGCGGGCACTCAACACAAATGGAAGTGGCCAACCCACCCATTGTTACTCAAGTTATATACCATCAGTGATAACCGTAGTCCCACACTAAAATAGTAAAGTTATTTTGATTACAAGTCAACCTAAGGCTTCCCACGTTACACTCGTCCTCGAACCTGACTAACCCCCTTACTAATAAACGTTGAGTAACGGTGGTATAGCAATACAATGTTTTGTCCTTATCTGTCATTGTGACATTTGGATTTGACAGATAAGGACAAAACATTGTATAGCTATACCACCGTTACTCAACGTTTATTAGTAAGGGGGTTAGTGTGGGGGTAACAGCATCAATTATTAGTGGACAAGCCCTTCTCGTAGCAGTAATTACTATCGCTTCAGCACCATCATCGGTTTTTTAATTCCAAACGCTTTCACCAACTCCTAAAACAAAATAAACAAAAATATAGTTTATAAAGTGCAGTGAGCTCAGTTTCAACGCGTTGGTGAACGGCCCAAGCGGCGCTGTACGAGTATCAAAACATAACGCAGCGGAATTGAATCGATTAATGGTATAAAAATACAGAATTGGTTAGTAAAGATCAGTTTTGTGGAGTAAGTTTGAGACCAATAGTTAAGTAGGTATTTTAGTATTGTTGATTTGTTACGGTGTAGTGAATAATACTCCCATCGTTTTTATCGGATTTGCTCATATTTATCTTGCTATCTCAATTAGCTTCAGTACTTACCCATCATTAAATCAACTGAGAAAGCAAGATCTACGATCCGACAAATAACGATGGGAGAGGATTATTCACTACATCTGTACAAAGTAATAAGGGCTTAAAATGAGAATGCACTGTGCGTATATCTCTGAACAGTGAAGATGCTTCGCGCTGAACAACCGAGGACAGCTCACCTCCCAGCGCTTCATGTCGAGCGAGACGATGAACTGGTTCTCGTCGTCGCCCGGGTCGGCCGCGCTCTCCGAGACCGGCGTCACGAACGGCAGCCCGTGCTCCTCGTCTGGAGAACGGATACATTTAACTAAGCCAGTATTTGATGCTCCTGCGAGTCCACTTAGTTCTTAGTGCCGTGACGGACAGAACGCACAGCCACAGATTGTACACTAGTTACTTCGTAACAATGTGTCGCTCGCGCCGTCTACCGTTATAATTACCTACTGGCCGGTGTGTCTCCGGGGATACAAATATCAGTTGAGTGTCAAAACTGCGAAATCTCATTATATTACTACTGATATTTGCGTATTCACTTTAAACTAATTCTACGCGTACGAAATCGCGGGCGTCATTGAGTCTTATATATTAGAAATACCTACACACACATGTCGAACCCGATATGAAGTGATTAGATCGCAACAAGCCCACGCCACGATACCTGGGATGGCCAGCCGTTTGCTTGCTTTACCTGTCATTGGCAACTGTGTAGTATTCGCAAATAGAACCAAACTGTCAACTCTTCAGATTCATTTTACATTTATTACGGTGGGAAATATATTCCCTCCGCCTTATAAAGGGTTAAGGACATGTTGAGATGTAGTCAAGGAGATTACAAAGTTATCCAGAAAGGGAAAGTTTTTCCGCACTGTGATGATGAGTGAATTTGTGTGGGATGGTGTGTGTGTCCACTGACCGACTTCCACCGACACGTATCCCATGCGCGCCAGGAAGGACAGGTGGTAGACGTTCTCGACGGAGCGGCTGAAGCTGCCCGGGTCCAGCACGCAGTGGAAGTAGCTCACGGGCCCGCCGTGCTGGTGCGCCGTCTTGATGAAGCGCTTCACGCGCGCCACCATCTCCGCTCCTTCCTCGGTCTTCTCTAACCTGTCATATAATTTTATATAATGAACATCTACTCGTTTCTTAACAAAACAACACAAAAACTCTTTATTAAAACAACATACATACAATTACACCGAGGATTGAAAATACAATGAAAATATAAAGTTTGATCGTTTCTAGCACTATCTCGCAAGAGCAGCTGAATGGATGAAGATGAATCTGGCCCACAAATATTTCATGTTCAAAATGAGGACAAGATACTTTTAATTTTATCCTAAAATAACACTAAAAGATTTTAAGCAACCTTGAATTACTTGAAACAGACCCTTATCTTAAACAATGGTCTAATTATGTTGGAATGTGCGAAAGTTTAGGTACAGTCAACCAATTTGATTCCTAGGCCACTATGGACTTTGTCAATGTGACGTTGTAAACCAAATCATAAGAAGTCTGTAACGTTTGGTTGTCAACGTCACTTTAACATAGTCCAAAGTGGCCTAGGAATCAAATTGGTTGACTGTACCTATATTATCTTAGTGTTAAGGAAGGATTTGTTAATCCAATTTGTATGCAATGAATTTGCCTGTTTAAAATAACTTGAATTGAAAAAAACAGGTACCGTTGCAGATGGCTGTCATCTGAGACAGGGTGCTACTTTATTGCTATAAACTAATTCTGTTGCGTTACTTGTCGACAGTAGCGGGCGCTTTCCTCTCGGCGAGCGCGCGGCGCTCCACGCGGGCCCGCGGCGCGCGCTCGCGCTGCTCGGGCGGCGCGGCGTCGAACGCGCCGAACAGGTACGACACGACGGGCACCTCGCGCGGGAACTGCACGTTCCAGATGCTAGAGTTCATTTTCTGGAAAGGTGTGGTATTTATGATCTACACAGGTCAACATGACATTATTTTAGCTAGTACAATCTTAAAAGTAAAGATTATAGCTAAGACTGTTTAGTCTTTTGGAAATAAAAAGTTTAAAATTTAAACAAAAATGACTGAAAAATCAACACAGGCACAGGACACTCCAAGGCTTCCTATCAACCCCAGGATTCAGATAAAATGCCGCTAAACAATTTTACGAGCTATTACCTTCCATACTGAAGCAAAACTGTGCAATCAATGCTACTTGGTAAAAATTTATTCAGTTAAAAATTAAAGAGCCTGACTGCCCTGTTACTCTACCAGTAGAAGAAATTTAACCCCATGTTTTCATGGCTTAAACTAACAAACAAAGCCTATGGCTCAGCATGTTATTACTGGCTGGACTCACTATGTGCAGCGCGAGCTCCTTGCGGTCGTATGTATTGACGTTGCCGCTGACGCTCTCCGCGCAGCGTGCCGTCATGTCGCCCGCTGCGCGGAGCACCCGCGACGCCAGGTATGCTTCCCCTGAACAACAAAAATCTGTGTTAAGCCTGTTCACTGCTAAAGATATATGATTTTTATTGAAAAATGACATGAAATATACAACAATATCAGAAAAATAAAACTAAAATTAAATAAGACTAAATCTAAGACTAAACATATCAAAATAAACTAAAACAATATAATATTCAATTCATTGTTTTCACGCATTATGTTTTAATATTGGTTATACCTATTTCTAGAAAAACAACAAAGGTGAATAATTTAAACATTGGAATTAAATTCTTGATAATGGCAATAATCCAACTTTTTAAACATTGTTTGCATATTTCTCACAATTATCAAGTTTTTAGCAGTGTTAGTGCGGCAAAACCTTACAATGAAATCTTCACCATCAGGACCATAAGTAACATGATATCACTAATGTCACAGCAGGTAAATAAACCTCCATACCAGGATTTTTGACTGTTTCCTCCATAGAGCCCTCTGCAAGCAGTTCGTCGGCAGTGCGAATAGCGTTCGACGTGTACTCCAGCTTTTCTTCCAATGTAGCCCCTTCATCTTCTGCAAAACACGATACAGACATATTAAGATACTCAATCAAAGCAAAGAGCAATATTCCAAAAAAACTGAATTTTTATCTCCTACCCCATCCTACTAATATAGTAAACTTGTAAGTTTTATATGTTTGAAAATATGTGACTCAATGACAAGATATTTGTTTGTTTCCTGGATAAGATATAGGTTACTCTAATAATTATCAAGGAAATAACATAAAACTGTGTTGTATGGTGACAGTCATAAACAAAACCTTGCAAAAGAAATGAATACTTAACAAAACAATAACTTTCAGATCCACAATGGCAATAGCCTCCTCCTACTGCTTGGATCATGTACACAAGCAGTGACAGATACATTGAGCTTGGACTTCAAAGGACAGGCTACGTTTACCTGTAGTATGTTTTAGAACTTACCCAATGTTGAAAATCCTTCAAGCAAAGAACGATAACGCAACCTTTTGTTGTAAGTTCCTCTTGTTACCATCGAGGTGCTAGCCAAAGCAGTTGAATTCGAAGATTTATCCTTCCTCTTTCCCATTGCGAAGTATTTTTCCAATAAACTCAATTATGATCAGTAAATTCAGCAGACAGCAACGGACTGAGTTAAACAATTTCCCGCTTGCCTCAAACATATACACAGACAGCCAGACCACAGATTATAACACAGAGACAGACCTCTTTAGACATACCCTATAATCTGTGGACATACCGGATGTTGCCAGTGTGGTCATCTATTAGCCATACGTCCCCGCAAATTTAAACTCGAGTGCTAACAAAATGTGAGTAATAATTATTTATTGATAAATAGGAGTTAAAGTCAAAGGTAAAAATAACGTTAAAATAAGCAAGTCGCTGGATCACGATGTAGCTAGGTACATGTACCATGTAAGCAATATAAACGGTCATGGACGAGATACGAACTAGAGAGCAGTAAAAATATCTTTGTGGTATCTAATAAATATGGTGTTACCATTGTTACCTAGTTCGAGTATTTACTATCAGATCGCTATCCATTGGATCGTATGCTCGATTCCTCGGTACATGGAATAGCGTATTAATAAGCTGTAACTGTTTTTAAAATCCCATCATCATGATACAAACACTAACGATATTACTTTCATTTACAGAACTGTTTTTGATGCAAACAAGGTAAAACTCTTCTTCTTCTCCACTTGACGGATTTAAACAAAATATGGTCAATTTAAAAACCGTGCAAATTGCACCTTGCAACTAGTATTGCTGAGAGAGTACTTTACGTTACTTTACATTGAACATTTGGCAACTATAGTTGCCAAAAGCATGCGAGTCGTTCTTTAAAGGTATCTTCTTAAAGGTAAACTGAATTCCCTAAATTTATTCATAAAATTTTACCCTGGTAATCAAATTAAAACAAAGTGACATTTATAAGACGTTTTTCGGTTTTTTTCCTATTTATGGTTTGACATTATAGAGTTAAAGTTTAAAGTAGGCAGAATACCTAGCTTCAGGGTCAATTTAACAATAAAAAAAAAGAAGTACGCTGTACAAAGACAATGCGCTTGTGATTATTACGCTAAACGAATTTATATGTAAAGTAATAGATTATTTTGTACGATTATGAATAAAATTATGTTTAATTCAATCACATAAAAATACCATATAAATGAATTGTGACAAATAGTATCGTGTATTTTATGTCCGTGACAGCTGCAAGCAAGGTTATAAATTGCGAGTTTCGTGTGATTGATGCGTAATTGTGTTAAATAATGGAATCGGCGCCTGCCCAAGAAGTCACGGAACTGCTGAAGCAATGGGAGGAGCAGCACACGACGCCGAATTACGATCCTATCCCGACTCTGACGAGGTGAGACGTCTACTGGGAGAAACGTCAAAGTGGCACATTGTAAACTCAATTCAACGTGAGAATTGTTATTTTTGGTAACAGAGGTACCCGCAGCGCATTCTGGTGCCCCGGGTAACCGCATGATCGCAATATGTTTGCGAATTTCTCTAATATAAGCGGATATTGCTATTCGAAACTGTCGATTAATTAGTTTAAAAGTTAGTTAAACAAACATTTTATCATAACACGTTGTAACTTGTTTCGGGGATTATCGATCACTATGTTGTGAAATTAATCTAGAACCTTCTAAAAGATAAAAAAACCCAAATAAGCTATTCAATTATAATTGTTTATAGTTTGCTATTTCTACTTACTGAAGGATTTCCAGCATATGCTCTTCACATTATTATTTAAACAACTCCATGATTGTTTTTTTCTTGAACTTTCAACTAGTGCTTCATTTGACAATAAGCACAAGATGTTTACAATTTAGTTTATTGCTCTATATTGATATTTTCATCTTTGGATACCTTATGTGCTGAACTGCATCTCAGTGCTGTAAAAACTTGTATCACCTAACTTTGTCAGGTTGGTTACATATGTGAAAATAGAAACTGACTGACATATCAACACACCCCAAACCTCTGTTTCTAGAGATTTCAGACTTGGCACGTTAGGTTCCTTATGAGATCTAGGGGTGCACTAAGAAAGGATTTTCCGAAAGTCAACCTAAAGCGGGAAGAAATAGGAGGAGTAGCGTGAAACTAATTTTGCGGGCGCCCTCTAGTATATTATAATAGTGTCAAAGCTGTTTTGATTTCTGCCACAAGGAATCAAAACTATTTTGATTGTTGTACTATAGGTATGTCGTAGGTTTCAAAAGGTTTACGGCGGCTCTATTCAACTCATTAAAACAATATTGCCTCGGACATATTGTCATATTGTTTTTAACTCGTCTTGAATTGCCACAATACAATAAAGGCCCTAGTGTAAAAAAAAATACAAAACTTCATGTTAATCAATAGTGAAATACGTAATAAATGCATAAATATAAGATTTATATAATCAAATTGATGTCACAAACAAATAGTAAGTATAAGTTGAGTTACAGAGCTGATAAATCTTATACACTGCCCCGATTCCCGTCATCCATGATTAGCTTTCTATTTAAAAAAATGTATCATAATCAGTCCAGTCGTTTGACTTCTATGATGCTGCAAACAAACCTGCAGATACACACTTAAAACCTATACCACCCCTTTCTTTCCGTGGGGGCTTATAAACTAGCTTTTAACTATTCAATAGGTAAAAAAAAACCTATGATATAATGTTGACTCCTAATCTCAGACCTAATCTATCTATATATATAAAAGGCTAAACTGACTGACTGACATATCAACGCACAGCCGAAACTACTGTACCTAGAAACTTGAAATTTGGTACAGGGGTTCCTTTCATGATGTAAGTGAGCACTAAGAAAGGATTTTCCGAAAATCGACCCCCAACGGGAAGAAATGGGGGGAGTAGCGGGAAACTAATTCTACGCGTACGAACTCGTGGGCGTCCTAGTATCTTATAAACAGGCAATCTGATTTTCAAAAAACCGAACTGAAACAGAGACTCAGATTTATAACACCCCTCTTTTTGCTTAAGGGGTTAAAAGTTAGTCAATATTGGTTTAAAAAAACATTGCCCCTTTTAACAGATTGTTGCACTACATTTACATACAAATTGATTTTAGAATTACCTTTCAGTTTCTTAGTCATAGTAAGGCAATTGTAAACAAGTAAACACATTCAGGGCCAATTATCAATTTTTATTGAATTTTGTATTGTTTCAACACAGACTCGTAAGTCTAAAGGAAGGCCTCGGCTACTGTCATTTTATAAAATGGTTAAGTTTTTTTTTTTTGAGCTACGTAACATGTGCGTTATTGGCCGTGCATATAATCATATTTTTATCCTGTCTAGCAAGGAGTGTGAATCATTTATTGTTTTTAAAAAATTATGCTATACCTGTATAGTCAGCATCACATATATCGTATCAGCCAAAGTGGCCAAATAGTTCGTCACACCATATAAAATATATTATATTTGATGCTGAGTGTACACAGGGCAGAATCATAATATTTTATTTATTATTTATTTATTTATTTTGTTATTTATTAAACAATAAATCCACAGCAAAAATTACAGTGTAGTATGACAAGTGGTAGGTTTCACAGAACATTGGCCAAAAACTTGCCATTACGTTTACACATTGTGTTAAAAAAGAGAAAAAGGAATCAACTGAGAAGCTGATTCTGTCCAGTTTAGGTTAGATTAGGTTACATTTGTGATATAACATTTAAAAGAGCCTTGTATACAATAAAGCGCAATTTACACAGAGGGCGGGTCGTGCGCGGGAGCGGGCGAATTGCCGTTACATTGCTCGTAATACACGCATTCTCCAATGGAACTTCTCACAGAGAGCACAATGTAACGGCAATACGCCCGCTCCCGCGCACGACCCAACACATGTTTTTGTCATTCTGTCATGCTCTAATAAAGAACTATGGTATAGATAAGTATATTAGGTATATTTAGGCTATGGTAGCAATCAGGGGGCAAGCACAATTTGCCTGTGACTATGTAAGTTTGCTAAACATGCAGAATTAAATAAAGATTTTGTATGTGTATTATTTCAACATAATTACTAATAGTTTTAGTTCATATACCTTCATTAGCTCTTGTGGTATTTGAGCTTCTTTCTTTTCCACCAAGTGACGACAACTGACTGTGATTCTTGTATTAAACAGATCATACAATTACCCTGCCCTGCCTGTATCACGTTGAACGAAGCATCCATCACTCTTGCACTTACATACTGGTCAGAAAGTGAGAGATATATCTACGTTTATACACATCGATAACCACAGCCACATTAGGCCCGCTGGGTGGCTGATTGATCTCTGCAATTTATTTTCTTGTTCATCTAGGTTCCAAGTTCTCATGGCATTGTTACAATGTCAATACTCCTTACATCATACTATTTCCTATTTATAAACCTATAGCTCATGATTGTTGGGTGGATTAAGATATTATCTGATTTTGATGTTTTGCTTTACCAATTACAGGATAGCAGAAATAATAGAGGCAGAGACCGAGAACTTCATGAAAAAAGACCCGGACCCTTTTGACGAGCGGCACCCGTCGCGAACCGACCCCGAGTGCGCGTTGGGCCACGCGCTCAAAGTTATGTTTAAGAAGGACAGCTTTATGACTAAGGTGAGCTAGAACACTGATAACTAGCAGCAGTACATTACTATCTTAGGGTACTGATGTTACTGGTGTACTCTCCTGTACACTGTAGATCATAGAAGTTTAGTTTAACCATCTCTATGCCTATTGAAACTACAAAGCAGAGTGACGCAGCGTGAATTTGGACTGTCAACAGTTCATACACCATGCTGGATGCTCAAATTCCTATAGTGAAACAAGCTACCGTTCTGCAGGGTAACAGATTTTGGGGTGGTGAGTGCCCGGGTAGGTTCCTGGGTGTGCGTTTTAGAACACAAAAAAAACAAGAGCATTATATTAACTCGAAGTAATAATCGGAAGAACAACAGGCTGCCATATCAACCATTAAATTACTTCAAATTAATATTGCTATAATAAAAATGAAGATTCGAACACTGCTAGTACGTTGCGCACGCTTCCCTTCCCCCCTACCTGCTTACGTAAAGATGCCTCGTCCCCGGCAACATCTCCGTTCTAACTCGAACTTGTTCTACTCATACCCATTAATTGTTATGAGCCTTATCTGTGAACTCAACCGTATATTGTATTGATTCCTGATCGTTATCCCGCAGCTAGTGAATGACTACGTGCGCGACACGTTCTACTCGCGGCAGAACATCACGGGGCGCGACGTGCACAAGCTGAACGTGGCCGCGTGCCGGCTCACGCTCGACCTCATGCCCGGCCTCGAGATGAGCGTCGTGTTCCAGGTGACATTCACATTGACCAACCCTGCTGGTATACTCAAGCGGCAAGCAAAATCTTGACCTATACCTTGTTCGGATAGGTATTTAACTAAATGTAAACAAACCAATCACGTGACATAGTTTGTCAGCCAATAGGAGCAGAACACTGATACGTCAAGCTCGATCAAACAGTTTTTATTGGCTGTTGAACAGAGCCACGTGGTTTGGTTTGTTTACCTTTAGTTAAATACCTATCCACACAAGGTATAAGATGATTTACAAATGTGTACAATACCTGCTCCTAGTTTCTTAATAGCGTTCTGCCAGGAATCGTTATACTTGTATGTACTTGCAACGGACAGTGTATTTGTCACTCGTGTTTCATCGTAAAACGAATATTGGTGACCGCCATTTAGACACTGGGAGTGCTGTAAGTAATAAGCTTCCTTATTGATTCAGTATACATCATTTGTTTAGGTACATAACTAAATGTAAATAAACTAAACCACATGGCTTTGTTAAGCAACTAATTATTAAAACTGTTTTGTAGAGCTTTGACGTGTCAGTATTCTGTGCTGATGAACTATATAACGTGTCACGTGGTTTGTTTGTATGCATTTATACAAAATAAAATATCACACAAATTGATCTAGTCCCAAACGAACACTATATGTAGTGACCAAAGCTGCTTACTCATGGGTTTCGTACTTTGGCATGTACGAGGGTGGTTTGAGAAGTAACTTGGTTCGATATGAAATTTTTTTTTTTGTGATTTTGTGTGTTTTATTTTTCGACGTAATCTCCTCGAAGCTCAACGCACTTGCTCCAACTTTTCTGCAGCTTCTCGATGCCTTCACGAAAATGGGTTTTTTCCAGGTCTTCAAAATACGCCTTAACTTCCTCTACCACCTCCTCAAACGAATGAAAATTTTGTCTTGACAGGAAATTTTTGAGTTTCGGGAATAGGTGGTAGTCCGAAGGAGTTAAATCCGGTGAATAAGCAGGTTGCGGAAGCAGTTCAAATCGTAACTCCGACAATTTTTGTACAGCAACACGACTACAATGCACCGGAGCATTGTCATGGTGAAACATCACTTTTTGCTTTGCCATACCTGGCCGTTTTTCGGCTATCGCCGCCTGTAATTGGTCCAAAAGTGTTGCATAGTATGCCCCAGTGATGGTTTTTCCCTTCGCAAGGTTTCAATTAAGAGAATTCCCTTTGCGTCCCAAAAGACAGACGCCATCTCCTTTCTAGCAGAAGGAATGACCTTGGCTTCCTTTAGGGCTGGTTCACCACGACTTATCCATTGTCTGGACTGTTGTTTCGTCTCCGGGATATAGTGATGGATCCAGGTTTCATCCATTGTAACAAAACGGCGAATGAACTCCATTGGCTTTCTTTTAAACACCTGGAGATTGTCAGCAGGTGTTCGCATGCGAATACGCATTTGTTCTGGAGTGAGTAACCGCGGCACCCATCTTGCACATAGCTTTTTTATGTGCAATAAGTTGTGCAAAATAAAATGCACCCGCTCAGAGGAAATGGTTGTGGCTCCAGCTAATTCGCGTATCTTTAATCTTCTGTCGGTTAAAACCAAATCATGAACTTTATGGATGATTTAGGGTAAAACCGCCGTTTTTGGGGCTCCAGGGCGAGGTGCATCTTTAATGCTCGTCCTGGCTCGCATAAACTCATTTACCTAAAGTCGAACTGTTTCGTAGGAAGGACACGAGCTACCGAACGTAGTTAAAATCCTTACATGAATTTCTTTTGCAGTTTTACCGTCCAAAAAAAAGAACTGAATTACACCTCGAATCCCAATTTTCTCCATTTAGCCGCGTTACTCCGATTACTTTTGTTTCAACTACTCTCAAATCTAAAATTCCCGCCGAAAATGACATGACGCCACAGGTAAATTATCTTGAGTTGTTAAACTTTATCAATAAGTACAGATATGACACTAACTCCATCTATCCGTAGGCGAAACAAGTTACTTCTCAAACCACCCTCGTATGTAGAAAAATGGTGGAATCCAAACTCGGCCGTGTTCTGTTTATATCGTGTTCTCGTACCCATAGTACAAGCCTAGAATATAGTTTGGGTGTAGGCTTGTTGTGTAAGAGGCCCCCTGGGGCCTGTTTTATAAAGCTACAAATTACAATTTACAGGTTACAAGTTTCCATTTGACACAACCTGGACCAATGACGACGAGGCATTTGAGCAGTGTTGCCAGTTTAGACCTGTAAAATTGTAACTTGTAGCTTTATAAAACGTGCCCGTGCTATGCTAATGATGATCGTGCGCAGGACAACGAGGCGCTGATCCACCGGCTGGTGAACTGGGCGCGCAACTCCGAGGAGCCGCTGCAGTGCTACTCCACGGGGCTGCTGGCCGCCGCGATGGAGGTGCAAGAGATCGCCACTAACTTTAGGTACGTCAGTTGCTTTCCTATGCCACGAGTTGCGGTGACAGCTGATACAGCAGTGAGCAGCTATCAATTAACAAAGCGGTTTATTGTCTATGTAACGATGTGTTAACTTCAGTAGGTCTATCCTCTTGTTAGACATTCGTAGTGGTATGTTTAAATCCTAGCTTTTATTAAGGTGGTCTAACATTTTGTTTACGTAACGCTTTCCTTGTTGCAGGGATTTAAACGCAATGCTGGTGCCGCTGATGCTACGGAGGCTGCACATTTTAAGAAACAAAAGTTTAGAAGATAAGGTTAGTACAATACTTTCAAAAAATACAATACAGAAACTTGATATAAGAATTCGTACAGGGCCCATATTATGGTCGCCTTTATCGCGGTGGATAAATCTTCCGTCACTCTCGCTTTCACATACTGGTCAGAAAGTGACAGATGCTTTATCCACGCTTATCTACGTCGATAAACACGACCATAATCGACCCGCTGTAATACTGTTTATCGCTGTCAGTATATTTGTTACGCCAGAGGTAATGTGAAAGTGATAGACAACCAAATACTATTAATAGGCCGGTCCTAAGGCCGGATTTAGACTTGTAAGTTATTACTGTAAGTTTTGAAACAAAGTTATATGCAAGAGAGAGACGCAGATATTTGCCACTCACTCTTACCCATAGTTGCGTCTCAGAACTTACAGTAATAACTTACAAGTGTAAATCCGGCCTAAATAAATCTAATTAGTCCGTCATTTACTTTATCAAAAAATATTGAACACATATTTTTTCTTGTGTCAATTAAACAAAAATTGACGAAGATAAAGTGCGTTGAAGTTTCGCGTGATGTCATGCCGTGGCACACTTATACCACGTCGTGACGTCACGAGCCCCCACTCCCGAAATTTAGCAAATACGTCTAAAAAGCTAAAAATACGTGTTCAATATTTTTTGATAATCTTACTGACGGTCTAATTAGAATAATTTTTTTTTTACCCTGGACTAGGGGTGTCCTTTCTTCTCTGGTTTTACTGTAAATAACTCTGACAGACAATGTTTTAAAAAGTCTGTATGTCGTTGTACACGTTACGTTATGTTCATGATTGCAGCAAAGCAACCAAAACACGACGCCACCAAATCAGACGCGTCATTTCGCCCGGTTCGACAAGAAGCGGCAGAGCGACAGCAAATGCAACGGCCCGAGCGAAAAACCCACGAAGAAAGGTGAGACGGCACCTCGCCAACTGTTATTAGACTACTTCGTACATACATACATACATAAACTCACGCCTTCATTCCCAGAGTGGGGTAGGCAGAGCCACAGACTCACCAACAACTCCAAAAACTTGTTGATAATTCTGTGACCACATTTTGCACGACCAAGCTAAGATGTTATCCAGTGTATTAGTGACAGGTTGCAAACCCATCGCCTAACAGCACTACACAGCCTTTATTCCCTTAGTCGTCTCTTACGACATCCACGGGAAGACATGGAGTGGCAACATTCTAAAACCCGGCACCACACGGTACTACTACTTCGTGATAATGGTTATTCTATTACTTCACCATGGTGGAGGAAAAAGAAGGGTTACAATACAATACAATACAAAACACTTTATTGTACACCAAACAAAAACAGTACAGAGAAACAGTACAATTAAAAATAACACAGGTAAACAACAGGCGGTCTTATCGCTAATTAGCGATCTCTTCCAGACAACCTTAGCAGGGACATGGTGACAAATTAAAACATTTTACACAGTAGGTGGTGCAGGCTACACGAGAGCAATAATAGGAAACTATTAAAGCATAAAACACGAGTACTAAAAAACAAGAAAAAGTGATAAATACATACACGCTAACCAAAGAAATGAATGTTATTTTGCCTTTTACAAATATCTTTGTCAAAATGTTTTTTATTTTGTTGTGGTAATTTAAGTTAGTTTTGTCAATGCAACTGTGAGAAGCTCCGCATTTTTGCCGCTGCCAAATGGCCTGCGTCAGAAAGGGTTATGTTTTTAGAGTGTATGTTTCTATATTTCTTTGGCACTGTCGACAGCCCAAACGGCTTGATGGATTTTCACATATGAGGTGACGTTAGATTCGTGTTGGTCGTGGGAGTGACTGGTTATAATGTTTTAATAAAAGTATTTGGTAACATTTTTTTAACATATGTTGACGACGTAATCAAAAATGGCAGTGCGGTTTTTAAAGCTTGCTTTATTCATTTGGATTTGTTTGTGTGATGTTATTTTGTATAATTATGGCTAAACGAGACGTCCGTTGGTAAACTCCAGATCGAGAGAGAGACGAGGGCGGGGGGGAGGACGTGGACATGGAGAACGTGCCCCCGCTCCCCCGCGACCCCGAGACGCCTGTCAAGAACTACAACTGTAAGTAGACACTACATCGTATAACAACAACAACTATATTTCATTGTCCAAAAATGCAAGCGCTAGATTACTGCTGTCTCTATTAATTTAACTTAAAATTGCATTCATTTTGTGGGTTAGGGCGCATAACGTCCCACTCGCAGAATGTCCCTTCGTCCCTTTCGCGAAATGTCCCTTTCCTAAATGTCCCTTACGCAAAATGACCCTTCTGCAAAAGGTCCCGTTCGCAAAACGTCCCTTCACATAAATAAAGTCCCGTTCGCAAAACGTCCCTTTCGCAAAATGACCCGTTCGCAAAACGTCCCTTTCGCAAAATGACCCGTTCGCAAAACGTTCCTTTCCATGAGAAGACTCTACTTAAACAAGCTTTTCCAGACGGGACATTTTGCGAATGGGTCATTTCGCAGACGGGACCTTTTGCGATAGGGGCGTTATGCAATAGGGACGTTTTGCGAAAGGGGTGGAACCTTTTAAGAAAGGGACGTTTTGCGAATGGGGTATTTTACATAAGGGACCATTTGCAGAGAAGACGTTTTGCGAATCGGACGTAATTTTGCTGGAGGGACGTTTTGCGAGTGGGACGTTATGCGCCCTAACCATTTTGTGTGGCTTTAAGTGTTTTTAAACCACAGCGGCTCGCCTACTCATGCCCCGCCATACAAATTGACGTTGCGCCGTTGCTTCAATGTACGAATACTAAAGTAGTGGGGCAGAACTTCGTAGATTGGAAACACTTGTATTCAAATTTGTCATGACGGCAGTAAGGAACTTCATATTTCTAAATGTGTCTCGCTAGTTGCGGACCTTTTAAAGAAAGTTATAAAGGGCGTTAAAAAAAAATACGCGTCCACTATAATAATAGACTAGTCCTCCAGTTGCGTCTTTTGTTTTATTTATTTATAATGTAGAAGTTAGTCGAGCAAGCAGGCCACCCGGTGGTAAGGCGGCTCTCAAGGCCCATGGACACTCTCATTGTCAAGCAAGGTTGAGCGCTGCCAGCCGCTAGGACTAACATGGAATGCCTCTTTTTACCTGACTAGCGAACGAGGGTTATGATTTTTATTTGTATGTAAAGTCGACCAAGAAACTCCTTTCGACTCTATTTGTATGACGTCGTTTGACTACAGCTTTGGTTAGTTGTTCCCTCGTAGAGGAAGAACGGATGGTCTTTTTGAAAAACGAGGGGTAGTTAGATTCGTCTTAGCGTCGCGAGTGTCGATAGGTATACTAAATTATGAAAAATGTCAAAATACATAAGAGATAAAAGACAATATGAAAACATACAGTCGGGTTTAACGGGACGCAAATAAGCCACCTCAAGGTAAGTCCGCTCTGAACCGGTCCACTATTGTTTTACCAAATCTTTCATTTCGCAAAGATATATTTCACGCCGCAATTATTTTCTGTGGCCAAAAGTTTAACCTAACCTAACTTATTTAATAAGCCCGTGTATCCCGTTAACGATTTAAGTATAAACAAGCATTTGCAAAATGAAACTTTGTAAAACGTACGTGGTCAAATGAACGGACCTGAACCGCATAGACACATGCCAGTGTTGACTGCGGACGTTGCCAGCCCAGCAGCGATGCGGAACGCTCCCATGTATCGATGAAGTGTCCGGGTCCCCCCCCCCTCGTGCTGTGAGCGTGTGTGTTGGTGTCCGCCCCCCCCCCCTCGTGCTGTAAGCGTGTGTGTTGGTGTCGGGCAGCGCAGGCGTCGTCGCCGGGCGCGTGGGGCATGATGTCGCCGCCGCCGCCGCCGCCCGCGCGCGCGCCGCCGCCCGAGACCGAGTCCAACTCCAGCTGGGCCGAGATGGAGACCTACGTCATCGGTGAGACCCGCTCCCTCCCTATCCTGCTCCAGGCCGAAAATGTGCCTAAATGTATCGTTTCCCGACCGTTTCATTTGCCAACCCGCTTTTTTTTTCTGTAACTATAAATATTTCAGGATTTTTTTAATTTAACAGAAACGTCTGTTACCAAAATACTTAACTATGAGTGTCGTTTGATAATAAACAACGATAGATGGCGTCAGCATACCCTCCGAGTATGAAAAGCGACCCGCTCAGGTTCATCTTGTCCATATTCCCATTTTCTCCACATTCTCATCTCGGCCACATTCCCAACTCGTCCATTTACCAATCCCAAATTGTCCACTTCCTATCTCGTCTATGTTCCCAACTCGTCCGCATTTTCAATAAGTCCACATTCCCAACTCATCCTCATTCCTAACTCGTCTGCAACCTAACTTAGAACTGTAGGGATGTTCGATATCAATTCTATCACTCGGTTGTTCACTAGTTGTTGGGAATGTGAACTAAATGGGAATGTGGATGGGATAAGAATGTGGACGAGATAAGAATGTGCACGAGATGGGAATGGGGACGAGATGGAACTGTGAACCAAATGGGAACTTGGACGAAATGGGTATGTGGACGTGATGAGTATGTGGACGAGATGGGAATGTGGCCGAGATGAGAATGTGGACGAGATGGGAATATGGACAAAGTGAACCTGAGCGAGGCAAACGATCACTAATTTCGTGGATCTTAAGTAGGGTCTTGGTGGCATAATTGGTAATGCGCCTGCATTGGCCCGGAGAGCCAGAGGAGATGTAGGTTCGAATCCTACCTAAGACCGACGATTTTTTTTCGCTTTAATATATTTCAAGATTTATTTCAGTACCATCATGTAGAACCCTATAGATTACGTTAGTTTTTTATAAAAATCCTTAAATGTTTACATTTACAGAAGAAAAAGCAGGTTGGCAAATGAAACGGTTGGGAAACGATACATTTTGCCAAACATATTTTTGTCAAAAGGCAGAGAACCCGCTCTGTCACACCACCACTAAAACTACCACCAAACAAACAAACATTACCGATCTACCTCTAAGTATGAAAGGTTTTATTTACGGCATGGCGAAGGCCAATGAGCCAGGACACTGGTGAGTGGGATCTGAGACCCTAAGGGCCATATTGATAAACTCATCTTGACTGAGATCCCCGTCACAAGAAGGCCCTGCCAAGATGGACTACGCTAACTAGCGTTTCTATTCGTTTCGTTTTTAAACCAATCGCGTCACTGGTAGATGACGTGATACGAAAAGTCACGTGACCTACCAGTGACGCGATTGGTTAAAAACGAAACGAATAGAAACGCTAGTTAGCGTAGTGCATCTTGGCAGGGCCCTAAGATACGTCAAAGTAAACGACCAGCCATAGCAAACTGACATCTTTGACGCATCTTGAAACGGGAATTACAGTCAAGTTCAGTCTATTAACACGGCTCTTAGGGTGGTATTCCACCTATCCAATTCTTTGTCCAATTTCTATATCCAATATTTGATCAAATTTCTTTGATGGAGGCCCATTCCACTTATCCAATAATCTTGGTCCAAGTTTTTATACTATTTGCGTAGCCATTTTGAATTAAATGTCATTCGTAACATTTGATCAAATGTATTCGTTTCTAGAAAATTGGATGAAGTTATCCAATTTCTTTGATCAAATGCACATTGAACAAATAATTGGATAGGCTGAATCCAAGTTTTTATACTATTTACGTAGCCATTTTGAATTAAATGTCTTTCGTAACATTTGATCAAATGTAGGCGTTTCTATAAAATTGGATGTAGTCATCCAATTTCTTTGATCAAATGCACATTGGACAAAAAATTGGATAGGTGGAATACCACCCTTAGACATTAGCATTCTCAACACAACAATCTTAAAACCGCAAATGCGTTGCAAACGCTGAGGACTAGGATTTAATACCAAATTACAGTCTGTAATAGATTCCCAAAATACCGGATATGAAATATTTATTTAAAAGTAATTGTGATTATCCTATTTTTTTTGTCCAAACTGGGTTTTCGTTTACCTCAGTCTCACCTGATGAATTTTTGGAAGCTTCTGCATGCATGACTTTGCTATGTTCGTGGGCCTCGAAGTCCTCTTGCCACCGAATAGTGTTTAGGCTCATTTTCGGAGACAGTGACAATAAAAAACAATGCCCCATGATGAGAATTAATATCGGAGGGGAGCTGTCGCGGCGCGGTGACCTTCACAACGTCCCGCCGCGACAGAGGTGCCCGATGACCACAGATTATGAGAGCTGAGGGCTTTAGTTTCAATTTTGTAATGCGCTTTGGTGAGATAGTGCCTCTTTCGTTTGCTACAGTGTTCTTTGTTTGCAGGCAACATCCAAATCCATCCACCAACAGACGCCACCAAACAAATGCTTATTTTAAGGTACCTGACGCCAATGGGAGAATATCAAGAGGTTAGTCAATTTGTTAAAAATAAATAAGGTACAGTCACGAACCGGGATTGTTGAGCCTCTTGCCATTGTTCGTAATTTAGCCGTGTATTCAATAACCGATGTCACCGACTGGCTGACAGCTATTCGATTTGCATTACACGGCCAAATTAGAAAATTGGGTAAGTTGCTCAACAATCCCGGTTCGGGACTGTACCAGTAATTAAAAAAATGGAAGAAAATGTGTCATCACAATCACCCTGTATGTTATTTAGTAACGTTTTGCCCCCAGTTCCTATCGCACGTGTTCGCGCAGAACGCGCTCGGCCTGATCCTGGGCTACCTGAACGTGCGCGAGTCGCGCGACTCGCGGCTCGCCTTCGAGGCGCTCAAGTACCTCGCCGCGCTGCTCTGCCACAAGAAGTTCTCGATCGACTTCATCAACATGGGCGGCCTGCAGGTACCACGCTAGGGAGACAGGCCAATAAATATATAAAAGGCAAATCTAACTGACTTATGTATCAACGCACAGCCGAAACTACTGTACCTAGAAACTTTAAAGTTGGTACAGGGGTTCCTTTCATGATGTAAGTCAGCACTAAGAAAGGATTTTCCGAAAATCGACCCCTAACGGGAAGAAATGGGGGGAGTAGCGGAACACTAATTCTGCGCGTACGTAGTCGCGGGTGTCCTCTAGTACATATATCAACGCACAGCCGAAACTACTGTACCTAGAAACTTGAAATTTGGTACAGGGGTTCCTTTCATGATGAAAGTGAGCACTAAGAAAGGATTTTCCGAAAATCGACCCCCAACGGGAAGAAATGGGGGGAGAAGCGGGAAACTAATTCTACGCGTACGAAGTCGCGGGCGTCATCTAGTAAATAAATATTAGAGTAACTTGCGATTCAACCTTGCAAAAGACGTTCTCTAAATTATGGAGAAATTTGTCTCAATCAGACTTACGTATTTACCGGTATTTCTTCTATTTTATCTTGTCCATATTACAATTTCATTAAAATATGCATTTGTATTTACAAAGAAATTCCTGGAAGTGCCTCGTCCATCGGTGGCCGCGACCGGCGTTTCAATCTGCCTTTACTACCTCGCCTACTGTGAAGACGCAATGGAGCGCGTCTGCTTGCTGCCTCGGAACACGCTCGCCGATCTAGTCAAGTAAGTATTATTATGAACGCGTGTAGATGAAGTTTATGAAAGATCTCGTACACAAGGTGTCTCGAATGTACCATCAAGGACTTTAAATGTTGATCCACCATAGAACCTTGTCATAATGCCATCGTCCACTGACGAGATAGAAATTGCATAGGAATAATTAATATTCGTTGGTTTTATGCGACAAGGTTCTATAGTAGTTTATCAATTAAGCCTGACCGTATCACGTTTTTAAATTAACTAATTATTTTACTTACTTCTTTTTATTAAAAGTAGCCAATATTTCATAATGATTAAAAGAGCGTCAAATGTAATATAGTTCCATTTAATTGCTGTGTCTACTCTATTACATCTAAAGTTGTATCCAAAATCTACGGATAATATAATGTAATGTCTCGATCGTTTAACGTCAGGTCCTGTTGGGTTTGTCCGCAGATACGCGCTGTGGCTGCTGGAGTGCTCGCACGACTCGGGCCGCTGCCACGCGACCATGTTCTTCGGGCTCTCCTTCCAGTTCCGCGTCATACTCGAGGAGTTTGACAACCAGGTCTGTACACCGGGGGACTATTTACTCGCATAATTTTTTTACGCATAATAATCATTACGCATAAAAAACAATTGTCATAACACCCTTTTAGACTGACATTGCAAAATTTAATAAACGTCTATTGTGTAGATTAGGTTAGGTTAGTTTTTAATAATAATTAAAATAAAACCCTTTCTATTGTAAAAACCGTTTTATGACAATTGATTTTTATGCGTAATGATTATTATGCGTAAAAATATGTATGCGAGTAGACCCCTACCCCTGTACACCATCTCTGTGCGTTAGCAGCTGAAGGAAGGCTTATGTCCAGAGGGCGGAATTTTCATGGCAAAAATCAAACAGTATTAGAGTTGCAACGTTCAATTTTATCGACTATCGATAAATTATATTTTCGAAGCAAATCTTTATTTTATTATTAACAAAAATAGACCTCAAATCCACAATTAAGCAAAAAGTTAACAATACGATATACTGTAACCCCCTTACTAATAAACGTTGAGTAACGGTGGTATAGCTATACAATGTTTTGTCCTTATCTGTCAAATCCGAATGTCACAATGACAGATAAGGGCAAAACATTGTATAGCTATACCACCGATACTCAACGTTTATTAGTAAGGGGGTAAGTAAATAAAAATTGCAAATAAAATTTATTAATTTCTTTATCCATTTGTTTATTTCTTTCCGTTTTGCATAACCATTTTTCACATACGTGGATTAGTTGCAAAAAGACTAGTGGCAGAAATGCCAGTTAACGGCCATGCGATTTAGTTTTAATGGTTCTGCAACTCGCTAATCTAAGAGGTCAAATGGTCAACTCGCTAATCAAAAAGGGTAATGTTAACCCAAGTGCATGATTTACAAAAGTGTGCTGATTCTAGGTAATATTTTTTTTTGTTTTTTAGCTTCGTAGGATGCATCCTACATCATGCATTTGGGTCAATCAACTTTTCTTTGCGCCTCGTTGCCATGGTGACGTCTCCTGAGTCACTCTTTAAAATCACGATTTTAAAGTATATAAATCCAGAAAGCATCATTTTTTTTGGCAATTACAAGCCCATTCTGTTATGGGTTTTCTTCCAAGCATATTAGTAGTCTATATTATAACCATTTTTCTAAGAAACTCTATCACTGTTTTCTCCTGGCTTACGGGACAGAATAACAGCAACAAAAAGTTGATCCACCCATTTAAGTGCTAAAAGTCAGTCATATAGAAGGAGATTAAACTTATCGATAGCTGGAAAAGTCGATAAAATTTAAGATTCCAACTCTATTGACGTTTGATTTTTGCCATGAAAATTCCGCCCTCTGCTTATGTCCATCAGTGGGTGTGTTTCGGCTGACGTGGTAATGATAACGTGTTATACAGGATGGTCTCAGAAAGCTGTACAACGTGATTTCGACCCTGCCCATCCTGGGCTCGGACGAGGAGGAGTCGCGCGTGTCGGAGGACGAGACGTGCGCCGCGCGCCAGATCGTGCGGCACGTCAGCGTCGCGCTGCGCAGGTACGCCCGACGTTGAACACGCATACTGTTTTTGCGTTATTGACGTTTTAATTGAGATTAACAATCAAATTTTGCTTTGCCAGCCAGAGTAGAAAGGCGTTTTGAGGCCGCTGACAGGTTTATTGGTTAGTCGATATATTCCTTTTAACCTTGTAAATGCCACGGACTGCAATTTTGCGTGTCCCAGACGACGCTAAATGTATGAAGTTTGGCGTCCGCGGCACGACGATCCGCTGTCGTTTATTGCCGGTATGTTTTTTATAATATTCTGCCATTCTAACAAATGGCATCATTTTGGCAGGTATTTGGAGGCGCACTTAAGGCTTCGAGCAGCGCAAGTCGCCAGGCAACAAGGGGACAACGTGCCAGAGCCACCGCCTTACAAGGTAGGTACCGCATTTTTTTTTGTAGTGACTCGACTACTTAAGGTCCTGACATCCGATTAAAGGCATTGTACAAGCTTCTTTAGGTTTCGACTGGCTATCGCTATCGCGCTTGCACTCGCAACTGACAGTATGTTTGTCACTCGTGTGCCATAGAGAAACGAAGATTGCCGATCGCTATTAAGAAAATGGTTGCACTGTATTCTATTGTGGCTAATGTGGCACTGTTTTATTTTATAAGTTTGTTGCATTGCTGACTGTTGCATCAGGGCCGTATGAAAATAAACTACAAAAAAAGAACTTAACACAATTGTTGAATTGTAGACAAAAATTGGTATCGCCAAAATTACGACGATGTCCGAGTTACAAGACTTACAAGTTAACAGTTTACAAATGTATTCATCCTACTCTTTTATTGTTATTCCTTTGTGAACTCTCACTCACTCTGTTTTCCGGAATGAAAAGCACCCTATGCCCTTGCCGGGGTATCAACTATATGTATGGGCCAGCGGATCGGCCGTGTCGTAACAAACCGACAGATACACTTTATTAATGATCTAAAGCAAATGGTAACTAGCAATTAAATTGGTCAAGTACTTTTTGATTGGTGGTTAAATTCAATTAGAGATAGTAGGCTTTTGCATGGATTGAAGCGCTTCTAATTATTTAACCACCTATGTACTGGTAACGGTGGTTAATATGACTTGCCGATTTAATAAAAAATCAATCACCCTGTATTACCATGTTTGTTTGTAGGCGTCGAAGTCGTCCCCGGAAGAGATCCAGGAGCAGATCGAGCTGCTGCAGTCGGTGGCGTGGTCGCGCTGGGCGCCCGTCGACGAGCTGGTGGAGCTGGGCGGCATCTCGCTGCTGCTGCAGGTCGTCGGGTACGCCTACGAGTGGAACTTCAACGGCAGGTACGCTCCCCGCTATATCAAACGGACAATGTTACGGGTTTCAATGGTAACGTCAAATACAAAATGTGTCTTGCACACGCTAAATATGTTTACGAATTAAAGTCGTCCGTTTAAACCAATACTCGGCCCGCAATTTCCTACATCCCTGCCTAGGCAATAATGTACTATTTGACATCACCTATTCGGAAAGGGGACTTTCCTGCCTGCTAGGAAAGATGAAAGTGGCACTTTTCTGTTCAAGGACATTGTTGCCAGTATAAAAAAAACTTGTTAAATTTGATAATTTCAGCACGTATCTAGTGTAAATAATTAAGTTTGTTTCATCATTAAGATCTTTTATTTTCCTCATACGTGATGTGAAAAGCAGTATGTGTCACACGGTAGCAAAATTATCTCCACCTTAGGCGTTAACACTTGAATCCCTCACTACGCTCAGGATTCAATGTACGCCCTCGCCGTTAATATGTAATTTTGCTCCCTTGTGACACAATTTACTATTTAAACGCAACAATCGCCTCGTTGTTGCCTGCCAAATGTCGACTTAACAGCATATATCCGAAGGTCGGAAACGGTCCGGTCCGCGCTGGACGTGGTGTCGGTGTGCTGCGTGGCGCCGCGCGTGCAGCTGCTGCTCACCGAGAAGATCGACATGCGGGACGCGGACCTCACCACCGGCGTCAACATAGTTTTAGGTCAGTTCACATCGCAACAGGGCAACAGTTTTTAATCCCAACTCAACTTGTAGTTCTAATTTAAAAAAGGATTTGAAAACGTGACACTGCTCACATTTAACAATTAGTTCCGATCATTACTTGAGTCTATTGAGTGTACGGATCAAAAAACTGTCTCCAGGTTGATGGATAGTACGATTTTTCAAGGTGACTCGATCTACTTAAGGCCCACTTCTCACCGTGACACCATGGCGGCGCAGCCAGTGGTCGCCACCAACAAAATGTATACAGTTTTATTGAGGGTATCTCACCTGGTGTCCACTTGGTTGCGCATGGTGTCATGAATTTTGCTGGTGGCGGCGACTAATTGCTCCGCCATGGTATTCTTGTGAGAAACGGGCCTAAGGGTTTTAGTTTCGAACATATGCCATAGGGTATTCTATTGTATCTTTAGCCGCATAACAGGATTCAATAATAGGAATTGCGCTAAATATAAGATGATTGGCTGACTGCAGCCGTACATAACGAATAACTATGGCATGTGCAGGAGCGGCGGACGGCGAGATCGCGCCCGAGCCGGAGGTGCAGAAGGCCGCGCTCAACGTGCTCGTCAACTGCGTGTGCGCGCCCGTGCACCGGGTGAGTGACGGCCCGGCAGGCGGGCCGACAGACGGACGGACGGACGGACGGACGATTGATTTGAGATTCCGTTATTTCTGCATAGAGTACGGATCCTTAAATATGAATTGGATGCATTAAGAATAATTTTTTGATTGCTACGCTTTGTAAACGTCACGTACTTGTCTTTACAAAATAGTACAGGGGTGGAATGAAAAGGTTCGTCACTTTTCAACTCTATTTTAATGTCGTAATGGTCCAAAATTAGTAAAAACTTTTCATTCCGCGACTATAACTAAACACGGGTGCTCTTTTTTATATATCGACTTCAAAAAAGGTTTTATTTGTGCATTTTACTTAATTTTCCGCCAATGGTCGTCAATATTAGGGGTAGTCCCGTATACATTTCATCAAGATCTGAGGGCTTATTGTCTAACGCACTCGCAATCACGATCGTTTTCATTTTGAAAATCGAAACTAAATGAAAACAATTGCTCCGCTTTGAAGCAGAGGGCTTATTGTCTAAACTTTAGACAAGCTTTAGACTCTAAAGCACTCGGAATCGCAGCGGGCTTCAAAGTGGAGCAATTGTTTTCATTTTGTATGCAGACAAGCCTTCGATTTTCAAAATGAACACGATCGTGATTGCGAGTGCGTTGACAATAAGCCCTCTGGTTGTGATTGCGAGTGCGTTAGACAATAAGCCCTCTGGTCATAGGATCCATAGGAAGTCAATGAAACGCCTTAATAATTTGGAATCGGTTCATTGATTATTAAACATTTAATTACTATTCTAGTTAGCTTCACGACTTCACGAATTCTTAAACCTAACGTTGTTTATTTTTTACTGATGTGAAATTTGTTATTATTACTGTGCGATAGTTGGCAAAGTATTAACTATATGAATGACCTCCGGCAGGCCGGCACGTCCACGACGCGGTTCTCGATATCGGGCTCCAGTAAAAAGAAGACGGCGCTCAAGTCGTACGAGGACGTGATCCAGAAGGTGTGGGAGAGCGTGCGGACCAACAACGGGATCATGGTGAGGACGCGGGGCTTTTCCTAACTTATTCTAGCCCACCTTGCTTCTAAATCTTTGACTGCGGTGCACCTCTTCGTCATGCACAATTTTTCGTTCAGTATAGGCTGTTCGTCGTCGGTCTAAGAGTCAGTAATGTAAAACATTTATTTGTATAAATACAGTACAATTTTATAAGTTGCTCTCCGGATCTCGTAAGTAGTTTTGTTTCCGCCATTTTGAATACAACAGCCCTCTAGATTGTGATGTGGAGAAGGCGAGTAGCGACCAAGTAACTCGGATACGAGCTACTGGCTCGCTGGCATATGACAGTCACTCTGTATTGTATGAGTTGCTCAATGATGAAAAGTCATATCGGAGGGGAGCTGTTGCGGGGCGATGACCTTTACAGCGTCCCGCCGCGACTGTCGCAGCGCCTGCCGCCACGGAGGTGCCCGGTGACCACGGATTATTGGGAGCTGAGGGCTTTTTTGCCAATCCACACACTGATAGAAACCAAATGAGATGGTTGACGGTACACCAGGGACCGGAAAACCCGTTCATTTCCTTAAGCCGTTCGAATCGATATCCCCTTCATACGATAACCCAAACGTTTCGGTAAGCCTTTCATCGGCTTACCCGTTCATTACGATAGCCCGTTCAAGCTGGGTAACCCGATCCGTAACAACCGGTAACCGCTTACCGAATCAGATATGTTTTCGAACTAACCGCTTATCGTTCGGGTTACGGTAACCCGTTCCATCCCCTCTTTTCTCGCACCCGCACGCGACGTGGTATGTGTAAGAACTAAAATATCTTGACAGGTTCAATCAGCGCAACAAGGGGTAACCCCTTCGCGGCTTATTGATACCGGTAAGCGGTAAGCCGAATTAATTCAATCGAAGCGATAGCCTTTATAGCGGGTAAGCTGATTAGAGGGTTACCGAAACAGGGGGGTTTTTAAAAACCAGCTTAATAAAAACCCGTTCAAAAACCCAGGTTACGGTAAGCGGGTCCGGTCCCTGCGGTACACTAAATATAGTTATGACAAAAACTCAAAATGATAAAACCAAATTTACTTGAACTCTGAATATGAACGGATGGCTGATGGTGCCAAAGATTTTTGAATAGCGACCACGTACCGCAAGACGCAGCATGTGCTGGCCTCTCACTGGGACTGACCTAGTGACAGTCACAGGAATCCGGTACACGTGGGAGGTACACGATCAGTTTGACAATCCTTGGAAGTATGTACAGAATTTGTAGGTTTTTTGACTGATATGATGTTGATTGATCTAAGTTGGACTCGTGTCTGATGTGTCGGCAGGTGCTGCTGTCGCTGATGATGGTGAAGCTGCCGATCACGGACGCGGACCGGCTGCGCGGGCTGGCGTGCCGCGCGCTGGCCGGCCTGGCGCGCTGCCCCACCGTGCGACAGATCATCTCCAAGCTGCCGCTGTTCACCACCTCGCAGATACAAGGTCCGTCTCACACTCATACACACAAATCAAATCAAAAAATAAAAAAATCAAAATAATTTATTTGTCAGAACACAGTATTATAAGGTGTTATAATTATTTTTGCACTTGTATTCAGCATGCAAGCAGGCGTACAAATGTTAGTTGTAGGTATATTCAAATTCTATTTTATAATGTACATTACTAATTTATAAATAAATTTTATTTCGGTCAATATCATCATTTAAAGTACCGTAAACTCGGGTTACTTTAGCCCCAGCCCTACACTAATATACTTGCTTACTTATGCACATTCACTCACCCACTAAAGCTGTGCGAAGTAAAGGAGTGGTGCGCAAGGAAAATATCTACCAATAGGATTAGTTAATTTTCCTAGGCTGGCTCAGCGCAGGTTTTGGCATTGGTGAATTTTGTCCTCGCACACCGCTCCACTTCCTCGTACAGCTCCAGTAGATACTCTTTCACCCTAAAGTTTGTATAAACAAAGCATCTCACTCAAGATGTGTTCAACGTTATCTGACGAGTAATTACAGACTCTTTATGTACGAAATCGATAATAGATCACTTAGACTCGCTCGACTTAACACTGTCATGCACTCACTAACTTAGTTACACTGCGTGAGCACAATCACTCATTCGCCCATACTTACTCCACAAGCACTCACCTCCGAACACACTCAATCTAAATAATTCATCTTGTATAAAACATACTAATTGCCCAATGATGAAAACTCGTATCGGAGGGGAGCTGTCGCGGCGCGGTGACCTTCACAACGTCCCGCCGCGACTGTCACGGCGCGTGCCGCCGCCGCGACAGAGGTGCCCGGTGACCACAGATTATGAGAGCTGAGGGCTTTAGTTTCAATTATTCAAGGAAGGGCGCGGTTAGCGAAGTTAACCTGTCTACTACAGAACTGACTATCGGTTTTGTTAACAGTTCTAATGCGTGACCCGATCCTGCAAGAGAAGCGGCAGGAGCACGTCATGTTCCAGAAATACGCGCTGGAACTGCTGGAGCGGGTCTCGGGGAAGAGCAAACACATGGGCGCGGAGTTCGAGACCTCGCTAGCTAATATACATAGGGTGAGTATATTGTTGGCTGATATATTCATGCTTGTCAATACTGGGGAGTTATAGATATTCTATTTCTATTTTTATATTTTATTTTTATTTATTGTAGTGAATGTGAATTGGTGGAATGAGGAACACCTTTAATGCATAGTATATAAGCAAAAAAGCAATACTTAAATAGTTATTTTTCTACTCGCGTACTATAAATCACCAATATTGATATCGATAACGGTATCAGAATACCACCTATAGTGTAACCGAACCGTGAAAACAATTCTATAGTGTTGCCATGGAAATAACAGTTCTATAATAATTATTATAGCATTGTTATGGTTACGCGCATGAACAATGTCAGTGACGGTGTTTGGTGATCAACTGACATCTAAATTCTTTTATTTACTTGTCAATAACTGTTTTAACAACAATTTAATGTATAAAAATATAAAACATATTTAATTCGTTATCATAGCAGTAGCTTTAAAAAGAAATAATAATTAAAAAACGATCAATAAAATTAATTGGGTCGACTGAAAATTGGCAATAATGGCGGCACCACGAAATACTTAGAAATATTAGGGCGGTACTACACCAATGGCGTTTTGTTGAATAAAATTGACATTCAAATTCTTATGCTGTATTGTTCGAAGTATAAAAAAAGCAATATGTTTAAATCACAAAAGTATTAAATTAATAAGCTTAAGAAAGAGCAATATATTTAAAAATCGCAAAGAAACGATAAAAACTAATATAAATCAACTAGGCTGTATGATGTATGACGCCATAGTTTTTATCTGTGGTCCACTGGCCGCTGTCAATTTAGAAACCATCTGTAACAACTAAGCTAATTACGACAATCTTTGTAGTTTCCTTTTTCAGCTTGTAGAAAAAGTTATGTATGCAACGGTACATAATTAGCTCTTAAGGTACTCGTGCCTGTCATTAGAGCGCGAGCTTGCGAGCTTGTATATTTCCCTCGATTTTTTGTGCTAGCAATTGTTTTTTTTAACGGTTTATTATGCAAATTAAGATGTCAAGTGTTCACTAAACGCCAACACTGATATCCGGAATGACCGTAACCATGGTGATAACAATGCTATAATAATTATTATAGAACTGTTATTACCATGGCAACGCTCATTATAGAATTGTTTATACGTTTCAGTTACGCTATAGGTGGTATTTTGATACCCTTAACGATATCAATAGTAGCGGTTTATAGTACGCAAGTAGAAAAAGGAATTCTTTAGGCAGTTGTCGAGGGTGAATCACATCTTATTGATTCTATTATGCATAAGTAGTATATTATTGGGAGTTTCAAAACACATTTTACATGTTTTGTGTTTTGAAACTCCCAAGGCGTTTTTTGATGAAACGCTCATTTCGAGTTGATCGTTTTTTTAAACGCTAAAATAGGTGTTTTGAAACTCCCAATCGGTTTTGAGGTGTTTTGAAACTCCCAAGGCGTTTTTTGACGAAACGCTCATTTCCATTCAGACGTTTTTTTAAACGCTCATTATTTAAGAAGTTCATACGGTTTCAAAAACACATTCTTGTTCTGAAACTCCATATTCACATATAACTACTTAATATCTTGAAGGTGTAGGCGCATTGGGTACAAAGCATTCAAGCTTACAACACGTAGTACTTGATATAACGTTTATTTTTAGAAAATATGAAGTTTGTGAGACAACCTCAAAACTTACAATTGGAAGTCGTTTGTCCAGTTCGCAACGATTGCAATTCACGTCATGGAGAACTTTTACCGAACACAATTCGAAGTATAATTTGTGGTCCTTCTAACTGTGGAAAAACCAATTTAATTGTTGGTCTTTTACTGCATGAACGGGGGCTACGTTTTGAAAACCTTTATGTTTACTCAAAAACTCTTTTCCAACCCATGTATCGATTTTTGGAAACAGTATTAGCGTTAGTTCCCACAGTTAAATTTCAAAAATATCAACAAAATGAAGAAATACTCAGTCCACATGAAGCTAAGATTAACTCAATTATTATATTTGATGATGTTGCATGTGAAAATCAAAACAACATAAGGGATTACTTTGCAATGGGACGTCATAAAAATATTGATAGCTTCTACCTTAATCAAACTTATAGTAAAATTCCTAAACAATTAATAAGAGACAATGCTAACTTAATAATTCTATTTAAACAGGATGATATGAATTTACGTCATGTTTATGATGAACACGTTGGAAGCGATATGTCTTGGTCACAGTTTCGAGAAATGTGTGCTAAAGTATGGAAACTACCATATAATTACTTGGTTATAAATAAAGATTGTAGGCGTAATTCAGGATGTTATAGAATGGGCTTTGACACATTTATCATTATGGATTAACTATAATACGTAATGCAATGTTACGAAACATTTATTGCTTCATAGGAAACCATCATGATCAGACATGAACCTTGAAATGAATGACGAGAAAACTTTGAAAGAAAAAGTAATCAAATCTGTCGAAGCCGTTAAAAAGAAGGTTAGACTGATTCGTAATATGAAAACTGATAATGATATGATGTTGGAATCAGTATTGAAACCAATAACAGATCCGCTTAATGAAATAGCAAAAAATGACGACAGTAATTACATAAACACTTACGATACGAACGTAGATAATAATGTTCCACAATGGAGAAAGTTGGCAAAAAGATTTAAATTTAGTCCTAGTGAAGAGAAGAAGCAAACTATTAATGATCTTACTGTTGTGAGGAACTCTTCTCAATCTAGTCTTTATAATGAAGATGATGGGAATGAGACATCAAACGACGATGAAAGTGATGTAAGTGATGGTGTGGATAGTGAAAATATGATTGATCAGGATTCAGCAAATGATATTTCATTTAAGACATCTGATTCTTATGCATCTCCTCGCGAAGATCCTGCATTTCAAAAGCAATATACCACGAACATAAACATTCCATTTGGTATACGAACGGAACGGGACAAGCTAATGCTAGGAACTTATCCAGTATACACCAGTAACAATAAAATCAAAGTAAATGGTCGTACTTACAATTTAACACCAGGTTTAAACGAATTGCTATATAAGAAAATACCGGATTTAGATATTGTAACTGAGGACGATAAACGTAATTACAAAATCTTATTATTAGAGACTAATGCACATAGAAGAGATTTTAATGCTAATAAACCAATAAAAAGCAACAAAGGTATAAAATATTTACATGTAATAAGACCGCTTTTTAAATTAGCTAAAGAACGAACAGTAAGTGGTGATGGATTACCAACAATGAAAAGAGTTAAAAATAAAGTGTCTTATGTATATTGGGATGACCCAAACGAATTAGTAGATAGATTAAAATTACTTATAGCTTCCCGTGAAGCTGGTAATACAGGATTAGATAATGAAATCATATCCATTATTGAAGAATTGCAAGAAGCGGGATTAGTTAACAATGCTAATATATAAATCAGTTACTGTACTATTATCGTTAGTCGAGGCAGAACTTTTGACGTACAAATATATCATAAAATGAATATAGATAAATTTGGTCATCATCTTCATAAACGCCTGCGTGTATCTGAAGTTTCTGAACTTAAAAATAATGCTTTACTCAGATCAGATGATGGGCATTTCGATTTACAGTCATTGAGATTAAAGGGGCTTGCGCATCCATTGTCGCCTAATGATGCCGTTAATAAGCAGTATGTTGATCAGCTCGTTCAGAACCTTTATGAGAAGAAGTATCTAGATTCTTTGTTTGACACTATAAATTCACAAATTCATCAGCTTGCAAATCAGTTGAAATTGAACTTTTATACAAAAAAGGAAACAGACGACATTTTCACCAAATTAAACGATGGCAAAGCAGCAAGTCGTGAACGAGATACACAGATCAGCTCGAAAAAACTTTAAGCGACGAGCAGTTTTATTAAAAGGAATTGATGATTTGTGGCAAGCGGATTTGATTGACTTACAAAATTTGCATAAGATAAATAGAGGATATAAATACATTTTGGTTGTAATTGACGCCTTTTCAAAGTACGCGTGGTGTATTCCAACAAAATCTAAAACGAAAACAGAAATTAAAAATGCTTTCGAACAAATTATTAAAGCATCTAAACGAGTACCGATAAACTTACAGACAGACTTAGGGAAAGAGTTTTATAATAATGAATTCGATTGCTATGTAAAAAAATTAAAAATAAATCATTATTCTACGTATTCAATTAAAAAAGCATCTATTGTTGAAAGGTTAATAAAAACGCTCAAAACTAAACTTTACAAACATTTTAGTTTAATAGGAAATTATAAATGGGTTGGAAAACCTTTAAATGATATAGTTAAATCCTACAATCAAACTATGCATCGTACAACAAAATTTCAACCAATTGATGTAAATTTTGATAATGAGTCGCAAGTAAAGAAAAACATCCAAAACGTGCAATCCAATCTAGGTAATCAATCAAATAAATTTAACATAGGAGATTGCGTACGCATAAGCAAGTATAAAAGCGCCTTTCACAAAGGTTATACACCGAATTGGTCAACTGAAATATTTACTATTAAACATGTAAATCGCACTCGCCCAGTTACTTACCTTATTGAAGATCAACGAAAAAATACAATACTTGGGTCATTTTACGAACAAGAACTTCAGAAAACGAAATATCCTGATGTTTACCTCATAGAAAAGGTGATCAAAAAGAAGGGGGAAAAATTGTATGTAAAGTGGTTAGGGCTTAATGATAGCGAAAATAGCTGGATTGGTAGAAATGCCATTGTATGAGCATATTTATTAACTTTATTGTATTAAAAATCGTCATTAATATTTTGGATATGAAAGGGAGAGGACTTTTAAACAGTGCTATTAATCACTTACCAATTGAACTACACTTACCCGGCTACAATTATTGTGGACCAGGCACAAAGTTGCATAAACGTTTGCTAAGAGGTGATAAGGGAATTAATGAGCTAGACAACGCATGTATGCAACACGACATAGCCTATGATAAATATTCTAACCTGGCAGATCGTCAACATGCAGATTTAGAACTTTATAAAATGGCTAAACAAAGACTGAAAGCGAATGATGCTGGTAAAGGGGAAAAACTTGCTTCATGGCTAGTTAGCAAACTAATGAAATCTAAAATAAAAATCGGCGCGGGGATAAAAACATTTAAACAGTTTGTATCTAAGATACGTGCTGAATTAAAGAAAAACAAATCTAAAAATAAAGGCACTGCAATTAATCAAGCTTTTGCAGCTGCAATTAAAGTATTCCGTAATAACAATACGAGTAAATTACGAGTTCCTCGTTTAATACCGATCCCAAAAACTGGAGGTATTTTACCACTGATACCTATTTTTGCTGGACTTTCTGCATTAGGATCTTTGGCAGGAGGAGCTGCTGGGATTGCTAAAGCTGTTGGAGATTACAAAGCTGCGAAGAAAAACTTAGCCGAATCAGAACGCCATAACAAAATGATGGAATCTATAGCATTAGGAAAAGGTTTACATATAAAACCGTATAAGAACGGTAAAGGATTGTGTTTAAAAAGTTCAAAAAACTAAATAAAAGGTTACCTAGACGAGCTCTTACAAATATTGATATTTTAAAGTATTCAAAAGATATACCTTATTTTCGCGGTGTTTATATGAGAGATAGTTTGCCAAAACGACCAAAAAGAGTAGAATGTGCAATCATAAATTTAGATAGTTCTGAAAACCGCGGGACTCACTGGGTAGCCTATGTCAAGGACAACAATTACTGTGAATATTTTAATAGTTTTGGTGATCTGAAACCACCGTTAGAATTAATAAATTATTTAAAGAATCATGTTATTTCATACAATTACCTCACTTATCAAAAGTTTAACACTGTAAATTGCGGACATTTATGTTTGAAATATTTAAAACAGTTTTGGAGTAAACGTTTAAATATCTCTGTACAATAAAAACCATATCATTTTCATGATGTCTTTCACTTTGTCTATAACCGGAACCTCTTCTGCCTTGATCACTAATTATTCACCAGCTTTTCAACTCGATGGTGAATATGAATGTGGGTTGCTGTACATGTCAACTTTTAACTCGATACCGAATATAGATTACAGAAATAATACATTTTATTATGGTAAAAATGAAGAAGTAGAAATTCCAGAGGGGTCATATGAACTTCAAGACCTTGATGATTACCTTAAACGACACCTGCAAGGATGTACATTTTCACTGACATGTAACAATAACACATTGAAGACGTCTATATTGTGTTCTAAAAACATCTACTTCAATAAAGAAAATTCGATTGGAAAGTTGTTAGGTTTCGGAGAAGAAACTATTCAAGCTAATATATTAACAGATTCCCCTTTTCCTGTTTCCATTCTATCAACAACTATAGTGCGGGTTGAATGTGACATAGTGAGTGGATCATTTGTTAACGGTAAACCGAGCCATATAATTCACGAGTTTGTACCTAATGTTCCACCTGGTTATCGAATTATAGAAATACCTAAAAACGTAATCTACTTTCCTGTTACACAAAACAGCTTAAGCTCTCTCAAAATAAGAATATTGGATGTAAACGATAATTTAGTTAATTTGCGAGGTGAAGAGATTCAAATTTATTTACATCTTCGAAAAAAATGATAAATTTCAATAAAAGTGTAGTCTCGCGCGACAAACGTACTAGTACTCATTGTACTATCAAGAAAAGAAGACCTAAAGAACCAATTACAAAGCTAACAGAAGAAAATAAACAATTTTTAAAAAACATTGGATTGTTAAAATGAGTATATTAAATTTAACAGATTCTTTAAGCTTTGATAACACGATTGAAAGTTTTGAATATCATTCATATAAACCATACATAACAAGTTTTAATTTGAACGATGAAATTCGTATACCTATTAACCAACAAGATCTTTACGTATTGCCATCGGCGAGTACTCTCTATGTAGAAGGCGATGTTGCAGTATTCAATAGAGAGACAAAGACGCCGGTGAACAGTGTACAATTTACGAATAACCCTATACTTCACTTGTTTCAAGATATTCGATATGAACTGAACGGGATCGAAATAGATAAAATTAAAAACGCTGGAGTTACAACAACGATGAAATCTCTTGTATCCATGAATGAAATCGAATCGTCTATGTCACAGTTATGGGGATGGAATGTTAATGGTACTAAAATTACACATGGATCATTTTCTGTATCTATTCCTTTAGATAAGATTCTTGGTTTCGCAGAGGATTATAAGAAAATAATTATTAACTGTAGGCATGAACTTATTCTTCTACGATCCAATAGTAATATAAATAGTGTTAAATTGAACACCAATGAATACATAGATAACATTACTATATCTAAAATAGTATGGCGTATGCCACATATTAAAGTTTCTGATAGGGAAAGATTAAATTTACTCAAATGCTTAGAAAAAGATCGCGCTATTCAAATGGCATTTAGGAACTGGGATCTTTATGAGTATCCACTTTTACCTAAAACATCAAAACATTCTTGGTCAATCAAAACTTCATCTCAAATTGAAAAACCGCGATTCGTTATAATTGGATTGAAAACGGATAGAAAGAATATGGCTAACAAAGATATAACACGGTTTGATCACTGACATTTGAGAGACGTCAAAGTTTTTTTAAATTCAAACTATTTTCCGTATGAAAGTTTAAATGTTAGTTTTGCAGCTGAAAAGTATGCTTTATTATACGAACAGTACGCTAAATTCCAGCAGTCTTATTATAACCGTGGTCAAACACCATTGTTGAGTCCGCAAGAATTTAAAGAGAAAGCTGCTCTGTTTGTAATCGATTGTTCCCGTCAAAACGAAACCTTAAAAACAGGCGCCATAGACGTACGAGTAGAATTAGAGTGTGAACAGGATATACCTGATAATACTGCAGCGTACTGTTTAATTCTGAATGATAGTATTGTAGAATACAAACCGTTAAGCAACATTACACGAAAAATATCATGAATTCAGATTGTTTGTTCGTGGATCTTCAGGGATTTAAATCGTATAAGAATGAATTTATTATTAAGGAATTTGCATACAGTACAAATGAATACACACAGGTATTTTCAATAAAACCTCCATATAAGTTTTCGACGTTAATGGAAAGCGAAAAAAGACAAGTAAGATGGATAGAGAAAAACCTAGGTATTTCATGGCATGAGGGCTTTGTTGATTATAGAGAATTTAAAAGAATGATACGCTGTTTTTTGGAAAACAAGAAAATATATGTAAAAGGGTTAGAAAAAGTTAAATGGATTAAAGATTTGTGTAGTAACTGTACCGTAATTGACTTGGGTTGTAACGGTTTGCCTAAATTTGAATCTATGTATCAAAAATATTGTAAGGACCAGAGTAGTTATAGTTGTTCAACGCATAAAAAATCTTGTGCGTTAAAAAATGTTTTATGTATTAAAAAATGGTATTCTGAAAATAATTTATCATTGTATTCTCATTTGTAATAAAGTACAATAAATATTATAACTGTAAAGCATATTTTTATTTCATAATTATTTCCCTTTATATACCTACCTACATATGATAAGATAGAGTGTCCGATCCGAAAACTACAAATTTAAGTGCCTGTAAAAGTTTAAAATAACAATGATAATGACAACTATTTGTTATTTCATGGGCACTTAAATTTTAAAGTTCGAATTGGACCCAATGGGGTTACAAAAGGTTTAGAAGTAAAATAAAACCAGATTCATAGGAAATAACATTTATTTATTAATTACCACACCTTTGTTTATAACATAGCATCTTAAATCTAATTTTAACTTTAATATTAAAACAAAGATTGATGACCCCAAGACAACGTCGAGACTTGATTATCTAGTATAACGCGTTTGTCATCATTTGACGACAGTGCTACTTTATTCAAGGACTGAGTAAAAATAACATGTTTTAAAGATTTAAATACAATATTGCGTTTTCTTATCCGCTCCTTATTTAATAGTACTTTTTTATATTCCTCAAAATCCACACCGCGCAATACATGTCTCTTTGTGCCTTTAGCCTTTTTCAGTTGTTTGTTTTCTGTTTTTATACAATATAATTTAGACCTAAGGCCAACGAACTCGTTTATTATTTCTCCACCAAGTTCATCTTTAAATAAACCGGGTACTTTTTTATGTTTAAGAGTTATACCGTATGCGTTACTGACAGAATAATTACTTGTATCAAAATAATGTTGAAAATTTCGTTTTATATCTACATACAAATCTTCTGTATTTATGGAATACAAAAAAGAATCTGTATCGGTATAACATAAACTTAAATTAGATCCATAAAAAGGTTTCATGACAGAATAGTGAAAATCGTACATATGAGTTTTCGATATTTCCAAAACAGTAAATCCAATGTAAATTGGCCTGTCAAGAGTTACCGATTCCGGTTTCATTTGTATGGCGACAAAATTTTCACTAAAAACGGTAGAACTATGAAAATTAGGTCTACCTGTTAGATGCTCTGCTGTGTATTTCTTTTTTGTTTTATTTCTATTATCACTCCACGCATTAACTAACAGAACATTTAACCTTTTTTCAGCGTCTTCCAACGTTTTTCCAAATATAGCATTGTTTGCAAGTTTGCACGAATTTTGCTCAAACACGGATTTAGCTTTTTGTCTTAACTTTGTATTTAAGTCTATGTATTGTTTTAAAAATGGACCTTGTTTAAATTTGATTACTCTATGTACGTTTTTCAATACCAAGCCATGCTTTATACATGTTTTTAAATGCACATAATGGATGACATACTCGTATTTATCATATAAATTTGGGATAAGTTTAGGTTGCTTTGAACCAGGCGGTGTGAATTTTTGAGGACAGAATGGAATGTCATTATGCAAGTCATGCAAATGTTCTGGATATTCTAAATCCACTTCCAAAATATAACCATAATCCGAATCATCAGGTGTTTGTAGGATATCGAGTACATTAATTTTATCCCGTGGTAATAATTTGAAATCATCATAAGGTAAATTGCCACACATTGCATAACCGTATAGATTATTACAGTCTATGTAGAATAAGAAACTGCTTGGATTACTGGAATCAAAGTTTGGCATGTATTTATTATTTGCCTTTGCATATCGAGTAGAACATAAACATACACCCCCACGAATACCTTTTTGAATCATTCTAATTATTTCAAGGTCATCAATGAGTTGCAACTTCACACCAGTTATAAGTAACATGGCATCAAAACTTAAACTTGGGGCAGTTAGATAAAAAGCAGGGTCTAATCTATAATTGACTTTACAAGTTTGACGAAACTTTTCAAATATGTCAGTTAGTAATAATACATCTGATTTAAGGTAAAGATCGGTGTATTCTCCTAAAGTATTAATATTGAATGATTTCCATACAAGCTCGGCATGTTCATAATCATATTTGGATATAATCTCATTTGTTAATGAGTTGTAAAAATAATGTGGCTGAGGTAAACATTGCTCTTCATAGCGACTCCAACTAGACATATACTCGTATGGATAGACGCCCTTTCGTTTCAATAAATCGAAATGCTCTTTTAAAGGAAAAAAATGTGAGAGATGAATAAAGTCTTCTTCATTTAAGGTGCTAACAAGTTCTTCCAAACTTGCTCCTAAAAATTTGAATGAATCTACAAAACGAACGGGCATATATTCATTTCGACTTGTAATGAAAAATTTCGTAAATGATATGTAATTTTCTTTGTTTTTTGCAATAACTTTGACTTGACCAGGAAGTTCACCCAATTGACGTATAAACAAATGACTGTCGTACCCTGATAAGTTGTGAAAAAATACTGGCACAAATGTTGGTAGGCGGTACCGAATATTACAATAAGAATGGGCTGCCCCTCTATAGCGTCCTGTCAAATGGCAATGATCTCTCACGGAATCGCCGAGTAATAACTTGCGACAAAGAAAACAATATTGAGAGTTCAAAAAATCATTTTCTTCTGTCTCTGTAATAGTTATTGGCTTCGGGTCAGAATATATTTTATTTATTCTATGTACATCTTTTTGCAGATATTCGAGAAATTTTTCTACGCAGTCTTTTCCACGATAAGACACAAATTTGTTTAGGGAGCTGTCGTATGAACTAACAATGTAGTACGCAAATGCAGCTGGTATGTGTTCCTGCAATGTTGTAGTACATTTCGAACTAAGTTTTTCATCCGTATTTGGTTGCAATAAGGATTCAAAGTCTGCATAAATTATAAAAGGCATATTTTGCATCCGCTCAAAATTTTTAAATTCAATATGCGCACCCCGATTAGGTAAAATTGTCTTTACGCCCCCGCATACGTGAGCATTAAATTTGTCTTGACTATTAAAAAATATCATACATTCATCGCAAAAAAATATTTTCCCGTTATGTTTTGTAAATTGAAGTTTAAGCAGGCGACTTAAATCTTTTATAAGACAGTAATGTGTTTGACGACCGTTTTCTAACATTAAAAGGTTAATATGATGTTGCTTCCGACATGTGGTTTTGTAAAGTGGACCTACGATTTCAGATTTATTTTTGAGTGCGTACACATTAATACTAATACGTTGATTGTTTTTTTCGAATATTTTTATGTCAGATAATCCCACAGGAAAAGTCATGTCCTTGCTATTAAGAACACCTTCATAATGGGGATATGAAGATACCCTATGCACATTATTTTTAGCTGGAAATAAAGCAGCCATCACACACCACAAAAAGCAAAAAACATCTTTATTTTGTATATTGATGCACGCCCGTTTTAGTTTTATATTTTTAGGCAAATCAATGAATCCTGATGCTCTCAGTGGGTTATATTTACTGATGTTTACCTCTAGGTATAAATTGCGCATAAAAGCCCAACCACTATCTCTGTCTTGAAACTCATCAATTTTTCCACAAATACATTGTAAAAGATTTAAAAATATTTCATTAAAATCATAGTTCTGATGTATAACTATATTTTTCGTTGCAAAAGATTTTACGTCGCAAGTATCGTTTTTAAGTAAAGAAAATTCAGCAAATAATTCAAAATTGACTTTGATAGTATTAAACACTGATTGTCTTGCTTCCAAAATTTTACGAACACTGTCGCGAAGGCTACGTATAAACTCGGCTGGTGCACAAACCTGGTCTGGCCCGCCTTCACGCCCCCGCACACGGTAAGATGCTATCCTACTTCTAAAAGCTGAAGCTATTTTTTCAACGCCTTCACCGTTATCAATAGAAATATTATTTTTATGCACAATACTTCGTAAATGGGCAGAAAAAGCTCGACTAGGAACAGATGTTTCGCAAACAGAACAAAATATTGATTTACAACTCATATTTGTTTTTTTAAGAATAGTAGATGAAAAGTGCTAGAAATTAAGATAAACAAAAGTATCGCGAGAATTATTATTTTTAGTAACAATATAACGCTCGGTGAAATTTTAAATTAACTACAGCTTTCTCCTATAGATCTTTTGTCACAATAGTTTTAAGTCAGCCACATTATTTAATTTCAACTGAACAAAACATAGAATTACAACATTTTTTTTTTTTTTTTTTTTTTTTTTTAAGAATACTATTTTAAAAGTGTTGGCAAATATTACAAACAGAGGTAACTAATACTAGAATTATTATTTTAAATCGTGATAGAACGTTCCATCTTCAGCGAAATAGTCCTTGTACATAATTTTAGCACTTTATTAATATCTGACACCTCTGACGAATTAACATCTAACTGTATTTTTAAAGTAACTAGAGATCTCTCTCATCAATCTTTTGGCGAAATGCTTTTTATGTAAGCCGCATTATTTAATTTCAACTCAACAAGACATAGAATTACAACTAACTTTTAAGAATAGTAGATTAAAAGTACTGGCAAATGTTACAAACATAGGTAAGTAATACTAGAAATATTATTTTAAATCGCGATAGAACGTTCCATCTTCAGCGAAATAGTCCTTACATAATTTAAGCACTTTATTAATATCTGACACCTCTGACGAATTAACATCTAACTGTATTTTTAAATTAACTAGAGCTTTCTCCCATCGATCTTTTGGCGAAATGCTTTTTATGTCAGCCACATTGTATAACTTTAACTCAAGAAAAAGGTCGCCTGATAATTGTGCAGTTCGACGCACCCTGCCCCCGGGAACTTGCCTTATCAATACTGACGGCAGCAGCAGTGGTTCGGGTTTGCGAGCACGCCAGTCACCATCTTCACTGTCGGAGTCGATTATCCAGCCGCCTGCAGGACCGTTGAGCTGCTCTAGCAGACTTGTCTGCGCCAACTTTTTTGAGCTGTAAATCGATCAAAAATAAATAAATAATAATAAACGGAACAAACATGTGCAGAGCTAAGTACCTATTTCAATTTATTTTTAAAATTACCATTTACTGAAATAAATACATATTTTACTTACCGTGGAGTCGGTGCTTCGTCTTCAGATTCAGTCGGCGGGAATTTCGTTTTTGACAGCTTCGACTTCTTTGACCTATAAAACAGAAGTTCCGTAATATAATAAAGCACTTTAAAATGTATTCAGGTAATACTTGTTTAAAATTGAATTACCGAGGTATTGAGACTTCGTCTCCTGATTCGGGCAGCGGGGTTTTCTTTTTTACCACCTTCGGCTTCGTAGACCTTTAAAACACAAAACATAATAATTACACCGCGACAATGCACTCCTAACACACAGCACCTTAGATATTAATTAATTACCTTGAAATTGGAGCAGGATCTTGAAGCTCCGAATATGGACGAGTCTTCTTGGAGACTTTCACTTCAGAGTATTCCGTATCAGACCTGTAAAAAAAAGAACATGGAATATTGTATACGATTTATTTAATTAATAATCAATAAAACCATATCAGAACACATAAATATTAAAAACTTACGAACATTATTTTAATGCAGTTGTAGCTTGCGACTGATTGACACTGGCTTTCTTGTAGAAATAAATGTAATTAAGCGTTACAACGTAAAAAGTTTCCGCTCCGCACTTTACAACACTCACAGAAGTTCTCAACATTTAGATATTTATAACATTCTATTTGTAATAACAGTACTACGGAATGCGAACAAAACAAAGTTTTTATAAAGGTTTAATACCTCAGACGTCGATTTGCAAAGTAAGCATTTGTGTTACAAACAAAAGTATCATGTTAAATATGTCGTAATCGGTGCATCAATGAAAGGAACCGGCGTTTAACAAAGAAGCCGACTTCATTTAGGTTCAATTTACACTGAATGCGATGATTGATTTATTTTATAGGACTTGTCAACAATACTTGAATAAACCTGTACTGGAGTTAAGTTCGTGTTTAGCATATTATATTTTGTAGGGCTCAATAATACATGTTTAAACCTGTATTAGAGCTGTGCACGTGTTTAGCAAAGGAAAAATATAAATACATACGTTTAATATCGCAGTTCTTCTTTAGACGCCAATTCAGAAAGTCGCAGTTTTATTTCGTATCCCGTACCTACAATAATACTGACTGAACTTCTTGAATTAAACGGTGAGTGCCTAACTTATTTACTAATATACTGATACCGTTTTTTTTTTTTTTTTTTTTTTTTTTTCCTAGTAGATATAAATCTAATTATATTCTCTTATTGTGCAGAGTATGATGACTTCTCAACACATTGACTCCGTGAAAGATACCAACGAACAGTTCCCGTCTTTTTCGTCTCAAACCCTTGCGGCATTCGACGAACCATTTGGCTACTCCCAAGATATGGATGCTTATTTGCAATACCAGAATAGATGTATAAATCAAATTCAAAATCCATCTTTAGAAAATTCACCGAAAAAACCCAAGATAAAGAAGAGAGCAGTGCAAATAAAAACTGATATTGGATTAAACTCGCATGTAATTAAAAAAGCGAAAAAAGGGAAGCGATTAATTAAGATCAGTATTGCAAACCTTGAATCGCAGCAGGACGCTGATGACCTCATGGCGGTGCAATTTGTCATCGAAGATAACTACGATGAATTGTTAAGTGCTACGGAATCATTAGTTGACCGAATCGTGAGAAGACTCAGTAACGTTAGCTATTAGATTTTACAGTATACGTTATTTTACATGATTGTATTTTTTAATAAAATTTTGTGTTTTTGCAACTTTGTTTCTCAATAATTATTCAATTCCCTACCCATGTTAAATCCAATAGTGTTACTATGCAAAACAAGTTTAGAAACTAAAGTAAATTCCTCTGAAGTTTAGTGCCGCTGTTGGATTTACGTGCGCTTTATATTTTATTAATCGCTTGATCGTATATCTTTAACATAATGTAACCCTTACAGTAGTAGTCATGATTCCTGCTTAATAGCCGTGTCTAATTCTGATGGGACAGCAAATTGTACATATGCACATATATTAATAAGGTAGCATGTGAAGTTAAACTTTAACGAATTGCGGACTTTATTTGTGCTAGTGAAAATACAAATCAGACCGGCGTATTTATTGACTTGCAACTAGTTTATATTTATAATTTCTTGCAACGCGTTACGAGCACGTCACAGAAACCATCCAATCACAGGCTCAGGTCTACATCGCGCTAACGAAGTTTTTAAGATTTGTTCATATATATACAACATAAAATATGTAACCGGCGTGCTCCCACCTTCCGTGACCGACCGGCGGAATGGTAGGGTTCACCAGCAACCTGTGGCTCGGCCTGATCACCCTTGTTACTAACCGCTGAAATCAACTCAAAATGTATAGGGAGATTCTATGCCTATGCGGTGGTGGGCATGGATGATCCACACCTCGGTGAGAGGACTAAAATCACCAACACGTAAAATGCGGTCATAAGACCACTGGGAACTTAACGCATCCCAGGTGACCCGTTCTTGATGTGGGGCTTGATCAACCTCGCAGCAAGTTGTGAAAACACCATAGCAAACCAAGTCCGTCGAACGGTGTGGTGCGCTATGTGACTCGCTTTAGCAAACCAAGTCCGTATGTAGCGGTGTGGGGCGCTTATGCGACGATAGCGTGTCTGGTGACGACCTGTGACGCGTTGTGTACATGAAATGAAAAACATCTTTTGTTCTGTTGCTTGTGCACCTGACAAATTAAAAACCAAATATTAACTGACAATTGTCGGGTGTACAAGCAACAGTTTTGCTCAAATGAACTGTGAAATAATCAAGTAACAAAATCTACATGCGAAGAATATAACTCGAGTACGTTGCGATAAGTTAAAATAAATTAATGGTGAGTTGGCCGACATAACCCTGTTGGAGTTCGAACCCACATCGGTGGAGTTCGACAGGGCGTATACGGAAGCGCAGTTGGAAGATAGAGTACTAAACACAATAATTCTAATATAGTAAGTATTACAAACAGGAATGTACAAAGATATAAATTACAACCATAAAACCGATTGGGAGTTTCAGAACACCATACAACCGATTGAGAGTTTTAAAACACCTCAAAACCGATTGGGAGTTTCAAAACACCTCAAAACCGATTGGGAGTTTCAAAACACCTCAAAACCGATTGGGAGTTTCAAAACACCTATTTTAGCGTTTAAAAAAACGATCAACTCGAAATGAGCGTTTCGTCAAAAAACGCCTTGGGAGTTTCAAAACACCTCAAAACCGATTGGGAGTTTCAAAACACCTATTTTAGCGTTTAAAAAAACGATCAACTCGAAATGAGCGTTTCGTCAAAAAACGCCTTGGGAGTTTCAAAACACCTCAAAACCGATTGGGAGTTTCAAAACACCTATTTTAGCGTTTAAAAAAACGATCAACTCGAAATGAGCGTTTCATCAAAAAACGCCTTGGGAGTTTCAAAACACAAAACATGTAAAATGTGTTTTGAAACTCCCAATAATATACTACTTGCATAAGGTAAATCTTCAATAACTGGCTACTTGAGAAAATGTCATTTAGTTACTAGCCACCCATTATATATACAGACGCCGTTCGTAAAGATACTTTGGCAGTAGTCCGGATAACAACTCTGGATCTAGGTATTTTAGTGTAATCGCACAAATATCAGCATATCTTTTGCTTCAAACAGATTATTGCAAAGTGGCCAGTTACTGACGGTCGCCAATAATTGACGATTTACCCTACCTACTTTTCTTTGTCAGCATTTTAATTTTAAATCATATGTAGCAAAGAACTTTTTTCAAAGGTCGTTGAAGTGCGCTCTATCTAATAACTTAAGACCACTTTTTCCGTTTCAATTTTTTTCACTAGCGACTATTATATATTTATTCATACTCGCCTTCAATAAAATGTATCTGCATCTTTTATAATTTATAAGTATATTGCAACTGCCCACAACACACTCAATCTCAATAATTCATCTTGTATAAAACATACTAATTGCCCAATGATGAGAACTCGTATCGGAGGGGAGCTGTCGCGGCGCGGTGACCTTCACAACGTCCCGCCGCGACTGTCACGGCGCGTGCCGCCGCCGCGACAGAGGTGCCCGATGACCACAGATTATGAGAGCTGAGGGCTTTAGTTTTAAGCAGATTTTGTTCAATTCTTTCTTATTGCATCACTTTTTTTAGTAGTGTAATGTATCGGCAGGCGAACGTAGTGGCCCAGACGCGCATCAACTACAACGAGCGGCAGCTGCTGCAGCTGGTAGCGGCGCACCTGGCGGCGCGCGGGCTGTGCGAGAGCGCGCTCACGCTGCAGCGCGAGGCGGCGCTGCCCGCGCCCGCGCACGCGCCGCACGCGCCGCCCCCGCCGCCCGTCTACACGCCCGCCACGCCGCCCGCGCCGCCCGCCGTGCCCGCGCGGGTAACACGCACACACTGACACACACACACACACACGAGAGCGCGCTCACGCTGCAGCGTAGACTGCAGTGCGTCCCAAAGAAATAGACATACGTACATTCGAAAAACATAACGCACCTTCCGACACAGTCGGGTAAAAATGTAAAAATGTTGTTATTTGATCCCCCAGTCGCGGCTGTCGGTGTCGCGCACGAGCAGCAGCAGCTCGCTGGCGCGCGACCACCACGACCTGTTCAACACGAGCGCCGCCGAGGACTCGCCCGCGCCGCCCATCAAGCTCAGGTGCTCACTGCTCGCTGCTCGCTGCTCCTCTAACACATCACTCTAACCCCCGACACTAACATCTGTTATAACTTTAACGTTTGTATTTGTGTGTCTATGGCAGTCGCGCGTTTTGTATCGCTGGCATTATAGCTCTCTAATGACATGTGTGATACTTAACGAGCGACTGTATTGCTAAAGAAAGTCTTGAGTTTCATGAAAATCGGTCAGGCCGTTTAAAAGATAATTAGCTTTGAAAGTAGGAGTCGCCGCAATATCGAGGAATTTTATCTATTTCATAGTCAAATAACAATAATAATAAAGGCATTCTTTCATCTTAATCTTCAGGGCTTACAAAGCATTTCCAGTCTTAGAATTGCAGCCCTGAAATATGCAAATATCTATGGGTCAAAGTCCACTTACCATCACATGGCCTGTATAATTTATGCCTTCATGCTATATAAAATAAAAAACAATGGTATTGTTATCAGAAAGGTCCAGAACCAGTCGCTGGTGAGCACGCCGGGCCCGGAGCGGCGCTCGCTGCAGAAGCAGCTGAGCGCGGCGGCCGGCGACGCGTCGCTGCACGCGCACCGCGTCACGCTGCACTCCATCATCACCGAGTACCTCTACAACCAGCACGCGCTCTGCAAGAACCCCGTCGTCACCTGCCCGCAGTTCAACCTGTTCGAGTCAGTACCTAGGCCCTAGGTAGCGTTCCGACAATGGCGACGTCGCGCGACCCCTTCGGCGTTCCATATCATTGTTTACTAGACGGTGGGTCGTGCGAGCTCGTCGCGATTGTTATCGGGATGCTACCACAATTTTAATTTGGTAGTCAGCTTAGTTGGTTACCCTGCAAACGAAGTTGGTTGGTTGGTTCCTCTGAAAGTAATATTCATGTGATAAGCACGAGTATTTTATTTTAATCCTGAGTCTTGGATATTTTCCATGTAAAGTACACACATAACGTCAATTTTGTCGATCGTGTTTTGATTTTAAAAATCTATAATTAATAATTATTTATTTTTATAACCTAATAATTGAGTTATTAGAAAGTATGTTAAACTATATAAAAGCGAAAAAAAGCGAATGAGTGTTGTTTGTTCATAAACAACGATAGATGGCGTCAGCATACCCTTCGAGTATGAAAAAGCAAGCGATCGATCACTAATTCCGTGGATCTTAACCCCTCGTATGCTTAGACACGTATCCGTGCCAGTTCATGAACTGCGTAAGCACGGATCCGTGCCAATCCTTTTCTTGCCTACCCGAATTTTATTTTGAATCTTCTTTCATAGCAGCGAAGGTTTAAAATCGATTGTAGGTCAAGCCAAAAAAGTGTAGAATTTTACAAAAAATCGCTCCTTACATAAAAATATTCAATATGGCCGCTATTCCTGTTTGTTTGACATCACGACGTGATCGGTCACGTGACCACGTCGCGGCACAGGGCCGTCAAATTCTGAAACGGCTCCGGCATACGAGGGGTGTAGGGTTTTGGTGGCATAAGTGGTAATACGCTTGCATTGGCCCGGAGAGCCAGAGGTGATGTAGGTTCAAATCCTACCTAAGACCGAGGATTTATTTTCACTTTAATATTGTTTAGAATTTCGTAACGTTTCTGTTAATTAAGAATTTTTCAAAAGTATGTATTTCATTAAAAATGATTTTTACGAATGTTTAATTTATACATATAGTAACTAAGGTCGCCGTCAATAGAACTTGCGAACTATGTAAACAAAACCAAACGAACCAATTCACCATGATTACTCGATAATCACGTTCTTTTAAAGATCAAGTGAGGTCTTTGCAACGATTTATACACTAAGTCATTATTTTCATATTAAGTTTAAGATGAAATAACTATTCATTGTACGTTATTTTGAATAAAAACACGCTTGGTGAATATTTGAGGTTATGTGTCAAACAGTACTAATTTGTTTACATAGTTCGCAAGTTCTATTGACAGTGACCTTAGTAAAAAGTAAGTCCAATATGAATTTGTTGATAATCAATATATTCAAACATCTAATCGTTGGTTTATTGTTAGTTAACTTCACGATTGCATTAACCAATCTGCAATAAATGATTCTATGATTCTATCTTGCTTCTACATCATCATCATGATGTTAATTGACAGCTATGCACTTGACAATGAGATCCGTCCGAGATATCGAAGCAAGGTAGACTAAACCATTGTAGAATAGCGGTAACGTGACAGTGTGTGTGTCGCAGGCCGCACAAGTGCCCGGACCCGCGCGGCGCGTCGTCGGTGTTCAGCCGCGGGCCGGCGCTCAACGTGTGCGCGCGCGCGGCGCGCCGCGAGATCGGCTTCGGGGGCGGCACGCGCCGCGCCGACGCGCGCCTCGCGCACTCGCACTTCGCGCCCGCGCGCACGCTGCGCCTGCAGGACGACGAGGCCTACTTCACGCACACCATATTCCATGTAACTACCACCAGCCCCGTATTTCACCATCTCGACGATGATAGGTGACGGGTGACGATTCGTTCTGCATTGCAAAGTTAACAAGCTTTGACAACAGTGGAATTCATATCAGCTGCGCCGTATACACTGGAATGTCACCTGTCAGTAAAAATTGCCGTCTAGATGAAAATATCCACTTTTTAAATTATTATGGACTCGTAGCGGAATATTACCTCAAATATTATTGACTTTATCATATGACTGGCACTGACAGTAAATTGTATTGTTTTGTTTATTTATTAAATTGTTAAAACACGAGTGTGGTTTTATGAAAAGAGCCATAAAGCGAGTTTCATAATAAGATCACACGAGTGTTTCAATGCCTAATTATGCGTACAGTCGCATACATAACTTTATCTACATGCCTATCATAATTTTTAATCAATATGTGAGAAACCTGTATCTGTCGTTTCCCTGTACCTTAATGTTCACATTAAAGTATAGGTCACTGATACTTTAAAGTTAACATTAAGATATTACAGCGATAACCGATACTTTAATATGTAATACTTTAATATTAATATTAAAGTACAACCACTGACACAGGTTACTTAATATAGGGCATTTGTTTATCGTTTCTAAACATTATATTGAAGTTATGATATGGATGTAGATTAAAAATTATTTGAGAGCTTATGTAATGAATGTGAATGAGTAACTTGTGCGGTGTGACGTCAGCCGACGCAGCAGCAGCTGCTGGCCGCGACGTCGTCGGGCGACATCCGGCTGTTCAACCTGTTCAGCGGCGCCGAGGAGAACTCCTACCAGGTGCACGAGTCCTACATATACCACATGCAGGTAACTACACTTTTGACATATTTACTATGTAAGAATTGTATTTCTAGTATGTTGTCCGTGTATTTAAAATTATGGCTAACCGTAGCCTAGCTGGTAGTGAGCCTGCCTACGAAGCTAGTGGTTCTTGGTTCGATTCCTGGTTCGGGCAAAATATTTGTGTAATGAGTGCGAGTATTTTGTTTCTGAGTCTAGGTTGTTTTCTTTGTATATATGTAAGTAAGTATGTTTATCGTGGTCTAGTACCTATAGTACAAGCGTAGAGATTAATTTGGGACTAGGATATCAATTCTCGGGTCATTCGAGATGAATCTCTATAGTGAATATGTAATCTCGAATAGGAATTAATCTCGATCGCAACTGAGAATCGCCTCATTTGTGTGAGGTTTGTCTCTCTCTTGATATTTATTCATAGATTGGGATCATTATTTTTGAAAACAAGTTTTAGCGTTTTGGTATACCTTGTCTGAATGTTGTTCTGATTTTACGTTGATGAATTTTAACAATTATGTCCCCAGGCGAGCAGAGACGGGCGCCTACTGCTAGCGTCGGCGACGACGACGTGGCGGCCGCTGTCCGCGCTGTGGAATATGAAGGACTTCGAGCAAATGTGAGTATGACTACTACGAAGCACTCGGTTCGGAACTTCCAATGCCACATCCCCCATACTCAGCTGGGACTTATATAAAAAAATATGAATAAGTTCAACCGGCACGGCAGGTCTCGGCGGACCGACGATCTCAGCAGAGATGTGGGAAACGGTTAATGGCGAGTGGCATAGAACCGATCATGGTGAGCATCTGTTCTGGATGACAATGACTATCGGCACATAAATAGTGACGAACAGTCATCAGGGCATGTTAAAATGGCACGTGCTTAGCACTCACAAACTTTATACTATCAACAAGTGAATGCGGTAGAAACGCATCGTGTGCCCTAACAATTTTCATCATATTCTTGGGTAGGTATGTACAGTAATCAGATTCGCGATGTATTGAATGAGGGGCAAATTAAAAGCACCCGAAACCGTATGAGCATGAAGAGGTCGAAGAGGTTGATGAATGTAGAGGAAGCGAAAGTTATACGTTTAGACCGGTGCACCTGGCGTTCCAAAGTCTCTGTCTATCCCATTAGGAGACAGGCGTGAAGATATGTATGTATGTCTTGGTTAGTTTGAAAAGCTCCTTGTAGTTGTTTTCTCAAGTTTAAGTTCAGAAAATCTTCCTATAAAATTTTCCGTGGCCTGGATCATAACTCTTTCTTCTTTCACCCGTTCTTCTGCAAAGCCTTTGCTTGAAGATGAGGATAACAACCGCATCTGTCCCAGGTTCCAGCTGGACAACGAGGAGTACGTGGAGTTCTCGAAGCTGACGGACGAGCGCATCATCGGCACCAAGGGCGAGACGGCGACGATCTTCGACACGCGCACCGGCCGCGAGCTGCTCACGCTCAACCCCTCCATCAGCAACCAGTACGCCAAGAACCGCGCCACCTTCAACCCCACCGACGAGCTCGTGCTCTCAGGTACACACACACACACACACACACACATACAGACACAGACACACACACACACACACACACACACACACACACACACACACACACACACACACACACACACACACACACACACTCGCAGGATTCAAAATTAAATTGAAGCCTTTTTTTCTCCATTTTTTACTTTCAGATTAGTAAACTGATGCGCAGTATCGATTGTGTGTATGTTAAGACCTATTTTTTTAAATATCATGTACATTTATTTACTCCTTCATGGTAACTTCGCCAAACTGTAAGACAATTTGTTAGTTTGTGATCTGCAACGGTTCATCATACATACGAACAAAAAAATCTGTGCAGGTGAACAGAAAAGCTCTTAAACTCTTTCACTCGCTCTCATACGTTCTTATGCTAGTCTAACTAACTTTACCTGAACCCGAAAGAGTGAGAACTATTGCACTGTACGAGTAGCATGCACAACTGATTGTATGGCCGGTGTGGTTGCAGACGGCGTGCTGTGGGACGTCAACTCGGGCAAGGAGATACACAAGTTCGACAAGCTCAACCAAACGCACAGCGGCGTCTTCCACCCCAACTCCTTAGAAGTAAGTACAACTATTAAAGAGTTAGGGTTAAATGTTCCTGGCAGTGGGGCCATAGTATAAATGAAAACCGGCCAAGTGCGAGTCGGAGTCGCGCACGAAGGGTTGCGTACCATTATCTATAAAAAATCACGTTTGTTGTATGGGAGCCCCCTTAAATAAACATTTTATTTTAATTTAATTATTTATTTTTAACGTTAATATACAACTAAATATTATGTGAATATTTCAAGCGTCTACCTGTTGCCGTTAATATCGAGCAAAGAAATCACGTTTGGCGTATGGGAGCCCCCTTAAATATTTATTTTATTCTGTTTTTAGTATTTGTTGTTATAGCGGCAACAAAAATACATCATCTGTGAAAATTTCAACTGTCTAGCTATCACGGTTCCTGAGATACAGCCTGGAGACAGACGGACGGACAGCGAAGTCTTAGTAATAGGGTCCCGTTTTTACCCTTTGGGTATGGAACCCTAAAAAGTAGTTCGTCTCCGGCCCTTTAGGAGTTTGTGCAGGACAACGTTCTGTGTAAATAGTGATTTATAGTGCGCGAGACAATGCTTAAGTGTATATAGTGATTTATAAGTAGTGATTAAAAATAGTTTGTTATTGTTCGTAATTTGTAAGGTAATCGCAAGTAAGAAAAGTTGATTTATGTGTTATACCGTCCAATAAATATACGAATTTGTTGCGTTTTAATAATTTAGAACCTAAAAGCGCGCCAAACGCGTTTACGGCTGCGAGCCCGCGGGAGTGGGGCGAGCATATATACCGCGGAAGCGGGGGACGAGGCACATAAATATGCTCGACCCACAAAACCGCGCGCAGTCGTAAGACGGGTGGCGTGCGCTTAAGGAATGACTGATAATAATGTAAAATGATAGGTAAGCTGTGAAAATAAATGTAAACAAACATAATTATGTTAGATTTAAGATTGTTATTTTAATAAATAAAGTTTGCGGGGTGGGGCAGCTTGAGAGAGTGGGGATAGGCAAAAAATGGTATAAAATGGCCGCCATCCGGCCGAAAAAACGCATTTCAACCGACGGAGCCCGAGCGAGAAACAAATAAGAAAAGCAAATCCCTGCCATCTCAAGCCTGCCTGCCTTATTACCACCAAAGGGCGTTTTCTTTCAAGAACCAGTCATAGGTGTCACGCACATGTTGGTCCTTCGAACCGGATAATTTGAAGAGAACATTATTGAAGAAAGAAAATGCCGATCACAAGATCTGCGTCAGGGAAATGTACACTCGGACAACTCATGTTCGGGAGCTCCGAACAAACGTCGTCGTCGGCTGAAACCGCCACTGCAAACGAGTCAACCGACTCGACAACGCCGCGGGAAACCCCACAGCCAAGCCAAGACCCCGCGGCGCCGCCGCGGCAGGACACCCCACAGTCAAGCCCGCGTCCTGCCGCACCACCTCCGTCGTCTAGATCGATCAGAACCACTTCAAGCCGCCGCACACGCCGTCTCGCACAAGCGCGGGAAGAAGTGCTCAAGATCAAACTCGAACTCGCACAAGCGCGCATCGCCGTCATAGAAACCGAGGACACAGACAATGAAGACGCTGAAACGGTCATGTCGACCACCATGCCGGAGCGCCGCATCGACGAATGGCTCGAATCCAATAGCCGCCATGTACTAGCCATCGCCGACGCACCACACAACGAGGAGGAGCCTGAGCCGAACATTACGTCGACTCAAGCGAAGCACACCGCCGAGGACACAGGACCCAACGCCACTGCCGCGCGTGCCGGGCCCCCCGTCCCCCTTCCCGGGACCGTTGAAGAACCCGGGAAAAGTGCCCCCCTCTCCGCCGCCGCTCCAGTCTTCATCCCCGCGCCGCCCGCGCCAACGCCTCGTAACGAACAAGCGAGTTATCCACCGCCGTGGAACGCGTATTCACAAGCGAATACGCAAGAAGACAACGCCGTCATAGTGAAGAATCAACAGAAAATCGATTTGAGCGAGCTCGCATCAGCTATCGCTATCGCCGCACGTGCCGGTCATAGAGAAACAACGCGATATCACGCCGAGCTGCCGCAGTTTAGCGGCTCCCATCAAGAGTGGCTGTCTTTCAAAGCCGCATACGATGAAACCGCCACGAATTACACCGATCTTGAGAAAATATCAAGATTAAGAAGATGTCTCAAAGGAAGAGCAAAAGAAGCCGTCGAGAACTTACTCATATACAACGCCCGCCCCGATGAAGTCATGAGAAGCCTAGAAGCCCGCTTTGGCCGCCCAGACGCCATAGCACTCGCCGAGTTGGAGCGATTACGCGCCATGCCACGCCTCAACGACGGCCCGCGCGACATATGCGTGTTCGCCAGTCGTGTAGCTAACACCGTAGCTACACTCAAGGCGCTTAACCGCGCCCACTACCTCTACAGTCCGGAAACCACACGAGCCATGATGGAGAAGCTTACACCTGCACTACGATACAGATGGTTCGACTATGCAACTACACAAAGAAACGAAGAGCCCGAATTACTGAAGCTTTCTACGTTCCTGCAACGCGAAGCCGAGTACTGTGCACTATACGCCCAGCCGGAGAACATAGACACCGCAAGTACTCACCCAGCGAGAAGAACACAGAAAACCTTCCTACTGAACACCGAAAAACCCACAAGCAAATGTGCCTGTTGCAACGACGTCGACCACCACATCAATAAATGCAGTAAATTCATAGACAAGCCACTCGAAGACAGATGGAAGATCGCCAAAGAACAACGCTTATGTTTCCGCTGCCTGCGCTATCGAACAAGGACGCACTCATGCAAGCGCATCAAGTGCGAAAGAGACGGCTGCGAACATTTTCATCACAAGTTGCTACACTACATGAAAAAGGAAGCGAAATCCGAAGCCGTCGCATCTACGTGGGCAGCCCGGGACTCGAAGGCATATTTGAAGATAATTCCCGTCACTATTTCCGGACCGGCGGGAGAGGTGAACACACACGCACTTCTCGACGACGGCTCAACCATTACATTGGTACACGAAGACATCGCCAGGGAGGCGGGCCTCGGCGGGCCCATCGAGCCTCTATTGATAGAAGCTATCACCATAGAAAAAATCGACGCGTCACAATCACGTCGTGTCACGCTCAACATACGTGGCACAAACCAGTGCCACAAGATTCGCGCGCGCACAATTGAAGATCTCCGCCTATCGCCACAGTCTGTTAACAATGAAGATCTCCGCAACTGCCTGCATCTACGCGACATAGAAAATCACCATAGGATGACGACGCACGTCTACCCGACAACTATGAAAACACATTAAGAAGACTTCAGAACATTGAAAAGAAGCTAGACAAAGACGAGAAGCTAAAACGAAGATACAACGAAGAGATGGATGCCCTACTACTCAAAGGGTATGCCGAGCCCGCACCGCCTAACAAGTCGAAGAGAGTGTGGTACCTACCACACTTCGCCGTACTAAACCCAATGAAGCCGGAAAAAGTACGCATAGTTCACGACGCCGCCGCAACCACAAGGGGCGTGTCACTCAACGACCGCCTCCTCACCGGGCCCGACCTACTCCAATCTCTTCCGGGGGTACTCATGCGCTTCCGTCAACACGCCGTCGCCGTCGGAGCGGACATTAAAGAAATGTTTATGCAAGTAAAAGTCAAGAAAGAAGACAGAGACGCCCTACGGTACCTATGGCGGGGCGACCGACGAGACGACAACGCACCCACTGAATACCGGATGACGTCACTCATATTTGGCGCGACATGTTCACCATCGATTGCAATATACGTCAAGAATATTAACGCACAGAAGCATCAAGAGACGCATCCCGACGCCGTGCGAGCGATAATACGTAACCATTACGTCGACGATTACTTGCAAAGTTTCGAGTCAGAAGATGAAGCGATTCGCGTAGCGAGCAATGTACGCGACATCCACAAAGAAGCCCATTATGAGTTACGTCAATGGACTTCAAACTCGACGAACGTGCTTCAAACACTGTCCGGGGAGGCCGCCAACCCAACCCACATAGACCTAAACAAAACTGAATTGAAGATCGAACGAGTATTGGGGCAGATCTGGAAGCCGTCGACAGATGAAATCGCCTTTAACTTGGACCTCACCCGATTGCCACCCGGAGCTCTAGACAACACGGAGCCGACGAAACGTCACGTGTTGAAAATCGTGATGTCAGTTTTCGATCCCCTCGGTCTGGCGTCACCGGTCACCATCATACCTAAGAAGCTCCTACAAGAAGTGTGGAGGCGCGGCACGGACTGGGACGAAGAGCTGGAGCCCGACTTAGCGCGCCAGTGGGTGGCGTGGACGCAACACCTACGAGCGCTACGGGACCTCGCTATACCACGCCCCTACCCCCACTACAGCGAAGCAACGTCAAGACAGCTGCACGTTTTCGTGGACGCGAGCGCATCCGCATACACGAGCGCGCTATACTGGCGGACGACCACGAGCGACGGGAGGGTGCATGTGGCGCTTATAGCCGCCAAAGCCAAGGTCGCCCCTCTCAAAGTGACGTCCATTCCCCGCCTAGAGCTCCAAGCCGCCGTTATGGGGAGCCGCATGGCAACCGCCGTGATAGAGGAGCACGATTTCAAGCCCGAGACGAAGACTTTCTGGACCGATAGCCGCACGGTACTCGCGTGGCTGAGAACCGGGGCACGTACCTACCGCCCTTATGTCGCACATCGCATCGCCGCAATAGAAGAGACAACCGCGATAAAGGAGTGGCGGTGGGTACCTACGAAACTCAACGTCGCCGACGAAGCCACGCGGGAGGTGCCGCACAACTTCAACAGCAGTCACAGATGGTTCACGGGGCCGGAATTTCTAAGCGCCGACCCCTCGACATGGCCCGCCGAACCGTCAAAGCCACACGAAGACGACTCAAACGAAGAAAAGGTACATACAATCTCCGCCGCTAAGAAATCAAGCCCCTACGCCTGGTTGCCGCCGCCGGAACGCTTCTCGAAGTGGGAACGCCTATTACGCACAATAGGTCGTGCACTACAGTTCATCGACCTCTGCCGAACCCGACGAGTGCGCGCCCACTACAAGAGAACGCTACGCAACAAACAAGCCGATCCAGAATGGAATAAACAAAGAAAAAACACGTCGTCAACGCCGCCGCCGCAAAAGAAACCCCACACTAACAAGAAATTCAAGTTACTCGACGCATCGTACTTACATAGAGCCGAACAGCTGATCGTTCGAGCGGGTCAATACTCGGCCTTCAGTGACGACATCGATAAGCTACAAAATGATAAGACGCCGGGACCGCATAGTCGACTGCGCCACCTGGCGGTCGAGTTGGTCAACGGAATAATCACAGTGAAGACTCGCATAGGCGCCGCCGTGGACATCGCAAACCTACAGAAACGCCCGCCGGTACTCGACGGTGACCACCCGGCGACCCGACTGTACATAGACTATGTACATAGACAGATGTCACACAATGGAGTTGAAGCTACGATTAACGAGTGCAAACAACAATACAGTATTCTACGCCTCCGCCCTGTAGCACGAATGATAGTGCACCGATGCCTGCCCTGTAGAATAAAGAAAACGAAGCCGACTGTACCGCCGACCGGCGACCACCCACGATGTCGCCTCGCTCACCATCAACGCCCGTTCACCTACACGGGCCTCGATTATTTCGGCCCGATAACCGTGACCGTAGGTCGCGGCACTCAAAAGAGGTACGTTGCACTATTCACGTGCCTAACAGTGCGCGCCGTGCACCTAGAGGTGGTACCGAGTCTCAGTGGGGACTCCGCCGTGATGGCCCTCCGGCGCATGGTCGCGCGCCGAGGGTGCCCAACCGAAATTTGGTCGGACAATGGCACCAACTTTCACGCTGCACACCGGGAGCTACGGGAGGCCTATGAAGAGTCAAACGCCTCGCGAGCCATCAGCTGGAAGTTCATACCTGCCGGAGCCCCTTTCATGGGGGGAGCCTGGGAACGGATGGTCAGGGCCGTCAAAGCAGCCCTACAAGCCGTGCTGCATGAGCGCCACCCCAATGAAGAGACCCTCGTCACCCTACTCACCGAGGTGGAATACACCGTGAACAGCCGCCCGCTCACCCACGTACCCGTGGAGCCCGACGAGCCGGAAGCCATCACCCCGAATCACTTCCTCCTTGGCGGGTCAGCACGAGCCCCGACACCCGGGAGCTTCGACGACACCGCGCTCATTGGCCGCGCCACCTGGAGAACGAGCCAACGCCTAGCAGACCACTTCTGGGGCCGATGGCTCCGGGAGTACCTCCCCGAGCTCCAATACCGGCGGGAGCCCTATGGCCAAGGGCAGCCCATCCGCGTCGGAGATGTCGTCCTTATCGCCGACGGCACGCTACCGCGCAATGTGTGGCCGCGCGGGCGAGTCACCGCCCTGTACCCGGGTCCCGATGGCGTGACGAGAGCAGTCGACGTGACCACCAAGGGAGGAGTGTTCCGGAGACCAACAAAGAAGCTGGTGATCCTGCCTACGGAAGCGGTGGACCTGCACGCAAGTTAATGCAACGCTCACCCGAGCGATGCACGGCGGGAGAGATGTGCAGGACAACGTTCTGTGTAAATAGTGATTTATAGTGCGCGAGACAATGCTTAAGTGTATATAGTGATTTATAAGTAGTGATTAAAAATAGTTTGTTATTGTTCGTAATTTGTAAGGTAATCGCAAGTAAGAAAAGTTGATTTATGTGTTATACCGTCCAATAAATATACGAATTTGTTGCGTTTTAATAATTTAGAACCTAAAAGCGCGCCAAACGCGTTTACGGCTGCGAGCCCGCGGGAGTGGGGCGAGCATATATACCGCGGAAGCGGGGGACGAGGCACATAAATATGCTCGACCCACAAAACCGCGCGCAGTCGTAAGACGGGTGGCGTGCGCTTAAGGAATGACTGATAATAATGTAAAATGATAGGTAAGCTGTGAAAATAAATGTAAACAAACATAATTATGTTAGATTTAAGATTGTTATTTTAATAAATAAAGTTTGCGGGGTGGGGCAGCTTGAGAGAGTGGGGATAGGCAAAAAATGGTATAAAATGGCCGCCATCCGGCCGAAAAAACGCATTTCAACCGACGGAGCCCGAGCGAGAAACAAATAAGAAAAGCAAATCCCTGCCATCTCAAGCCTGCCTGCCTTATTACCACCAAAGGGCGTTTTCTTTCAAGAACCAGTCATAGGTGTCACGCACAGAGTTTCTGTTACCTATTGCCACTCAGGCGCAAGGGTTGCGTCGATGCGCGCCGCTCGATACTTAATACGCGGGCAACTAAACGCGGCGACGGCGCGGCCCCTACTAAACCGACTCGGGCCGTCCTGTTGAGTTTGCTTGTGGTGGCTCGCGGCCTGTACGTACGGTCGAGGCATGCACACATCCAAGCAAGCGATATAGCTTCGAAGACGAACTACTGTTTATACTGGAGTAGGCGCCCTGTAGGCTTCGTCTGGGTCGCTTCCATTATAGCACCCTCGGACCCTGCATAAGATAAGCAGCGTTCGCTGTACGACAAGCAGGGCAACGATATTGAGCAACGTATAAATCTTAATATAGCGAATGGGTCGGATGCATGTGATTTAAAACATTGTTATAATTTTGAACTATATCGTATGTAATCTTCTCGTTTAATTACAGGTAATATCAAATACAGAAGTATGGGACCTGAGGACATTCCATCTACTTAGGACAGTGCCGACTTTAGATAAATCAGAAGTGAGTAGCAGACGTACAGTCGTTGGCATTCCCGATCGACCACCTCTAGGGTGATATTCGTTTGCGCGTTCGACGCGTAACGACCTGAGCGCTGTAGGATTAGCTAGCTGCAACGAACAAGCCAAAATTTTCTTAAGTGGACGACCGCGAATGTCCCTGACTGTACAGTCATCGGCAATAATATATTATCCAACATTGGCCGCAGAAACATCTGACACGTCTTTATTACTACAGGTATAAGAGCGTGGCAGATATTTTTACGCCCAATGTTGGATAATATATTATTGCTGGTGACTGTACGTTATAAATACAATGCAATGCGAATAACTTAACGTAAAGGATTTTCAAACAAAACCTGCTGGGTTTAAATTGGGGTTTTGTACAGTATCCAAATGTAACAAGTGTTTTATTGTACCATTGTACTTTAGCAAACACATAAAATCATGTTTTAAGTACCGTAGTAATTATTTTGAAATAATTTTTTTCTCTGTTTCCCCCAGGTGATCTTCAGTCCCGGGTGCACGGCGCTGTACGCGGTGTGCTCGGACCAGGACTCGGAGGAACGTAGCCAATTTGACACGAGCTTCAAAACACTCGACCCCTTCGACTACGCTAGTATAGGTAACTTATACAAATGTTTGAAAAAACAAGCTCGTCACGCTTAGGTCGCGTTTAGATCGACCTCGAAATTTTGCATCCAATACTATTTCATTAACATTTGGTATGCAGGAACGTGGATCCACGGAATTCCGTTATACTGCCAGAAAGCGGATCAGCGTTCAAACAACCCTACGCGATTTTTTTCGTTTTTCTATTGTTTTTAAATAGTCATGTCAAAAAAAAAGGAAAATATTCAAGTATCGAAAAAGTCTTGCATTCTGAGTTTATCCAGATAGTTCCCATGTACAGTCAAGGAAATTGATTCCTAGACCACTTTGGACTATGTCAAAGTGACACTAAATAAAATCAGTCGAAATGAAAAGTAGAGTGTTTAACTCCCTCGAACTATAGGCGCACTCGCCGTCGCTCGTGCTGCCTAAATATCTCGGGCTGCAATTGATCACTTTCATCCTTGGTTAACAATCTACTATTGATCTTGTTCAGTTTTAATAAAGTCTGTTTTCCCACAGCGACGATAGACGTGAAGCGCAACATCTACGCGCTGAGCGTGAACCGGTACGGCACGCAGATCAGCGTGGTGGAGAACATGGGCGACTTCGACCAGATGCAGGAGTCCGCCGTCAAGATCTACGACGTGGGCCGCAAGCGCGACCACGACGACGACGCGGTCAGTGCTCGCGACAGACTGCCACACGACACACCACGACACGACACGACACGACACGACACGACACGACACGACACGAAACGACACGACACACCACGACACGACACGCCACACCACGACACGACACGATATGACACTTAATTGAAACATGCATTTTACGCTTTCAGGGATTTGGCACACTGGATGCATTCTGCGGTCTGCGGTCCGATCAAGCATCTTTTGCCTCTATCAGTTTACTAAATTATGACAGACACAAGATACTTGACCTGACTGCAGACCGTAGAACGCATCCAGCGTGCCAAATACCTCATCGTGAAGCTTTAAAAGTACCTTCATCCTCTCAATGGGTTGGATTACGTACGAATAAATACGAGTTATGTAAGCAAAGATTAAGTAAGTTCGACATGCCTAAACGCTGTTTTGTTATAAAAAGCGCCTACTATACTGTGATTATTCTAAGATGATGGCTGTGACAGCGCATATAAACACTTATTACACTTAGTTAACTTTACATTAATACTACATCGGTGTGAACCTAGCGACACCGTTCAGGAATTTAAATAATTAATCGCCTATTTTTAAACACATCGCTTGTGAATATAGTAATGATTGAAATTACGAAATACGGCTGTCACAGGCATCATCTGAGAATAATCAGAGTATATTTATGTACAATTTGTTTACTCTGTGACACGATACGACCCGACAATAGTGTAAAAAGTGGTCTAGGTGGTCCTACGCCGGCGTCACGAGTAATATGGCCGCACATTAAGGCGTACAATTGAACGACAAGCTCGAGTCTACCTCAGGACGATTTAAGGACCACACAGCAACGTGAATGTCATGTCGATCCGTTCATTAAGGAATTGTCGTGAGGCAAACTGCAATTCTGCGCGAACAGAGTCGCAGACAAGAGCTCACATATCTAATGATAGCTCTTGGAAAAACCTGACCTTTTATTGGTATAATAATGATTCAATATCTGTTTCAGGAGGAGGAAGAGGAGGACGAAATAGCGGGCGGCTCGGAGAACGACGACGGGTCCGACTCCGCCTCCGACAACGAGGACGAGGGTGAGAACCGTAACCTCTTCGCTGATGTGCGCTGTTCAACCATTCTGTTCGACAACTTTATCCATTTGATAATTCAGCTCGCAAAGTAGTGCAGGAGTGTAGTTGAATTTTATTTGACGACGCGCTGGCCTAATGTCTGATTTTTAATCCCACGGAAAAAATGTAAACAAAGGTGTTGCCGCTAACGAAAAACATTTCCAGCATTCAAAATATTTATACTTCCCACTTTTATAAGAAATCGACTTACTATAAAAAAACTATATATTGTAATCAAGATGAAATAATTTAATTTGTTGATGGCAAACTTTATTTTGAAATATACTCTTTGTTATATTAATTTAAAACGAGAATACTGTTTTCGTATGCATAATTTATTTATTGCACTGGTATCACTGATTCGATACACACGTCTTAAAAAGTCGAGGGCCGCTTGGCTTGATTCACGTCACTTCACTCGCTTCACAGTTAGTGCTCCCGTCGTATTAGCTTTCTAATTACTCTTGTTTAATTGTTCTATTAAATTTTCATTGTTGTTATGTTTTTATTGTTATTACGTTGTTCGTTGTTAAGTTTTCCGTTGTGTTTTTGTTATTGTTGTGTGGTAGGATGGACATGCGGTAGGTGGATGGTCTGTTAATAAATGTAAAAACATATTACTGTTTCATTTCACAGATTTGTGCGATTTTAATTTTAATTATTTCTCAAATTTATTTTTAAAATCACTGTTCCAACGACATGATAATATCTAATATTATTTTTCTTGCTGGCCCGTACTTTGAGATCCCCTGAAATGTCACTTTGACAGTGACGTAACTTTGTTTACATTTTTTCCGTGGGAATAAAAATCAGACCTTAGTTGATTGTGACCCTGCCTACGACGCTACCGGTCCTGGGTTCAAATCCCGGTAAGGGCAGATATTTGTGTGATGAGGGCGAATATTTGTTCCTGAGTCATGGATGTTTTCTATGTATTTAAGTATGTATTTCTCTATATAAGTATTGATATCGATGTCTAGTACCCATAGCACAAGCCTAGAGCTTGGTTTGGGACTAGGTCAATTGGTGTGACATTGTCCCCCCTGATATTTTATTTCCAGATCACTTTGGATACTAGGTATCCCTGGACTGTCAAATAGATAATTTTCTTGTTATTCTCGCTCGTGGAGTTTCTATCGCTGCGAAATAACTAATTATCAAAAAAAAAAACACTGCGTACTGTACGCGTAGTGTGGAGGTGATAACCTTGCTAACGGCGAGTCTGCCTGCCTATAATGAGTGTGTATGTGTGTGCAGCATCGAATCTCCTGCGCAACGCGGTGATGGGCCTGGCGGAGGGCAGCTCCGGCGAGAGCTCGCAGGACGACGCCGAGCGCCCGCGCCGCCGCCGGGTGCGACGACGGCGGGTCTGTATATTGAACTTTTTGACACTATGAGGGCGTTGTTTTTGTTTTTGTAAAAATAAAAACGGCAACAAATATAATGAGCACCAAAATTAGTAAACGATCACCAAATTAGGTTAGGTTAGGTTAGTTTTTGGTCATCATTTACTATTTTCGGCAGTAAAGTGTTTTTTTGGTGTTATATTTTACTATATTCCGTTAAACATAAGCCAAATAAAACTGCTGCGGAGGCAACCACAGCCATCACGTTTAAAAAAAATTGCCAAGCTATAAGTGCCTACTAAGCCTTCTACAGCACAAGACATTGTCATCATCATCATCTTCATCATCATCATTAGCATCATCATCATCATCATTATCATTATCATCATCATCATCATCATCATCATCATCATCATCATCATCATCATCATCATCGTCATCATCGTCATATCAGCCGAAGGACGTTGACCGCTGCACATAGGTGTTCCCCAAGGATGTCCACGACGGTCGGTCGGTTCTATGCTACTCGCATCCATCATGCCGCGATCGTCGCAAGATCGTCGGTGCTCCTTAGGCCTACCAACGCTTCGCTTTACGATATTATGAATGCATAATTTGTGTAAACATAAGCCAGTAAGGAGCAAAAATAAATTTGAATTTGGAAATAATGTTGATAATCATTTGTCGGCAGCAAGCGGACGGACACAGCAGCGAGAGTGACAACGAAATCGACCTCGGCGACATCATCGAGTTCGAGCTCGACTAGACAATACACGTGTTGATCAGTTCACGAGCCTCTCATTACTTCCCCCACCCCTCTTAGAGCGAGTTCACACTAGACGAGTCGCACCACTTTACTGCAGTGGAACCAAAAAGTAGCAGCGCAGCGATTTCGACTAAGGAGGTGTTCATAGCCTTTACGTCACGCTCTTCACTGGGTACTTGGGTCCGGATTTATAAAAGTCCGCTCCAAATACCCGAATAGAGCAGCGCCGCGCCAAAATGGATCCGCGAACGTAAAAATTGTAGCGTTAAAAAGTAATTGGCGCGGTCAGTTGGATTTCCAAATGGACGGAAAGTCAGCGCGACGCGCTATCCGAATGTAACTATCGTGAATGTCGAAATTCAACGTTGGAACACGCCACGCCTCCACGCCAAGGCAAATGGCGCTGCCAATGCTCTTGCTGTTATTTTCTAATCTCTCTGTCGCACCGGTGAGCAGAGGCGGGGCGCGCCCGTGAATGTGGTCAAAATATTACGCCCATCCAGTTGTATACACTCCATCTGTCGCTGAGACGAACGGCGCGTCCGTGAATTCCGAGCGTAAGGCCGCTTGTAGACGTCCGTTGTTTTCACCGGACAACGGACCGTTTTTTTTGCCGGACTTGCGGTAGTGTAAGGCTTACAATGGATGTGTGTAGACGCACCGGATGACGGTCCGGCGAAGGTATATTATTTACAAGCGGCCTAAGAGTATTGTGAAGCTAAAAATTTCCATAGGCGATTACGCAACTCCGATTTTCAAGATTTTTGATTGTGTTGTAGATTTCTTACATCAAATGTACCTATCACTTTAATCCGCCTATATAGTTTATTTATTTATTTATTTTATTTGGGACATCAACAGCGATACAATGAATCAGATACTTAAGATAAGGATACATTTGAGTAAGCCAATAACAGATGCCTGAGCAGTGAAATTTGTGTAATTTATCCTCGTAAGGCCCAGTGCGCAATAGGATGTACATAATCAAAGCAATTTAATTTGAACTGTATCGCAACAAGAATAAGGTTTATTTTCCTATCTTCATAAACTGAAAATGGCATTATCGAACAAACGTAATTAAACTTTATTGCCTTGATGATAGATTCAAAGTCCCACTTACAAAATACTTCCTGTTTGTAATATCGTGGGCCTTACGAGGCCTTATAGTAAATGTAAAACGGGATTGTTGGATGATAAATGGAAGACGATATGTTTGCTCAAAATATATTTCACATATAATAACCACGTCGATAAAATTCCACAACTACACAACAATACACGCTGTCGCTAGCACAACAACGACACCGTCACCAGTAATACTACTTACAAGGATCGGAAATTTGGATAGATATTTATCTAAACTTCGGTGGCGGCGCTGTTGTTTGATTCTTTGGAAGGAGACTTAATTTTAACTTATTAGTAAAATTCCCGGGATTTCTAAATAAACAAATTACGCCGGTACGAAAATACATGTTTAAGTATCTATTTAGATTTACTAAATGTTATATAAATTTACATGTAGATAACTTATTGAACTAACGAAATTTGAGCAGCAAAAAGTTATATCCTAAAAAATAAAAATAATTAATATAAACGTTTTGTAGAAACCCAGAATCACGGAACTTTAATAATCTAATATTTTTTAGAAGTCGACGTTATTTGCTTAACTTTTTCCTGGATTTTGTAAACTTTAGGTTAATATCTATCCGAATTTCCGATCCCTGCTACTTACAGAGAGCTTAATACGAATCACTTAATTAAAGAATCACTGAGAGAGATCTATCCTATATACACCCATAAATACACAGTTTTCAAGTAATACACTAGGCAAACGAAAGGTGCAAACGGCTGCCAACATCGAAATACGTCAGCTCCATCTCAGTCAGTATAATGACGAAAAAAAGAGATGAAGCCTCCGGATCGAACCCGAGCCTAGTCATAAAGTCAATTTGGTCAATTTGTTACTATTACTTATCTACGTTCCTTATTCGCCGTTTGGTCCCTTTCGCCTCATAACAATTAGCACCTGCAGTAATAAATGCTAATAAACAGTTATTTGCTATGCAAGGCTGCAAAGTTGTTAAGACTGCGCCGAGCAAACGTCGAGCGTCCAGTGGCGCCCTCATCACTATTATTGTGTTTTCTAATTAACTAAGGAATTTCCTTGCAATCGGACGATGCTTTTTTGTAGCGCATGTAAAAACACAATTTATGGGATACGTATAACTTTGATAACAATTACCCTATGAGTAGTCAGCTTAACGGGAAAAGGTGGCCACTTTTTTCCGTTAAGTTGATAACTCAAAGGTCAATTGTTATTAAACTATGTGATATGTCCTATAAGTTGTGTTTTCATTTGTAGTACAAAAATGCACCGTCCGATTTCAAGAAAATACTTTATTTTTATTAGAAAACACAATAATAGTGATGAGGGCGCCACTGTCCATCCGGCGTACGCTCGGCGTAGTCTTAAGAACCAGAGTAAGGGAAGGATTATAAAAGTAGAATGTTTACGCATTGGGGATTCAAAGGCACGAGATCCAAATTACATACCTGCCGTGGGAAACTAATTTTGTCACCGCAGGGAGGAAATTATTAGGCGCTGGAAAAAGCCAGCCTCAACCTGCGACTCGGAATAACTTTTTCCCTCTCCTTTTCTAATGGGTAAAGTGGACCTGTTCTTCCACTCCGGTCAACTAAACTGACCAACTAAAACAGGTCAACTATTTTTCTTTCCCAACGGCTCAACTATATTAATTTGAACAGAGTCGACGGAGCTCCGCTATGGCGGAGCTCCTATTTCTGGGTGTTTTGGACCTTCGGGCCAGCTGAAGAACTAACATAACCTAAACCTACCCCATATTTATGCTATGAGACTGGAAAAGCGATCTATTTGGTTGGTTCGATAGGAATAAATGGCTCCTTGAAGTTCCATTCTGTACAACTAGTTGGTCAGTTTAGTTGATCGGAGTGGAAGACGCTGAGTGGACATTAGCACGCAAATTTTGTGCGACCAGAAGCTTAGGCCTTCCGAGCTGGTGAGCAACAAGCATACCGCCACGTTGACAACGTGCGCGCGCAGTCATCAGCCTGCAGAGTTTCTCGGTGAAGCCCACACCTCCCAGAGAACTACGTTTTTAGGGTTCCGTACTTAGAGGATCCTATTACTAAGCCTCTACAGTCCGTCCGTCCGTCTGTCTATCTGTTAGTGGGCTGCATCTCATGAACCGTAATAGGTATACCGTTGGAATTTTCAGTGTGTGTATTTCTACTGACGCTACGCTATAACAACAAATAATAAATTAAAAAAGGCGGCCCCTATACAAAAAATGGTACGGAACCCTTCGTGTGCGAGTCCAACTCCCACTTGGCTGTTTTTTGTATGGAGCTATGACGCGACGCCGAGTCAGTCAACGAAGACATGGGAATCACACAAGTTTCAACACCTATACCTATAAATCGAATATGAACATATCTGCGAAAACGAGCTTCGTGGGGCGTTAATATATTCAAGACGAGTAAGCTAAATAAACATATTATCTATTATAAAACTACTGTAAGATGCCGAGGGATCTTATTAGAATTGCCACATTGATTCTAAACACCGATAAACATAACAATATTTTAAATGAGGTATGAACATTACGTACAGATGCATAAATCGGTAGTTATTTAGTAACCTTTTCTACGAAAACGGCGGATTGGTAGCGCAAAAAAATGCAGATATTAGGGGTTGCATTGAGTTGCACCTGCATTTTTACTCAATCTGACCTAGTCTCAAACTAAGCTCTAGGCTTGTACTGTCGCTACCAGACAACGATATACCTACTTTAAATGATAAATAAATGCTTAAATCACAACAAGTATTAGTGCTCAGCACACAAGTATGTAGTTGCCCTTTCCGGGGATGGAACCGGCACCTAGGGTAACAGCGTCGTCAAATGAGTCAGTAAGGTTAAAATTCGCGCTGCCTTTCAGCCGTCATAAGCGTTGAAAAGGTTACATTATTTAATTATAGTTCAGGACATTTGAGTTGCACCGATGAATGCTTGTTTATTCATCTCTAAAGGGTCATTGAAGTATTAACACCTGTTTAATGTATGTGGAGTAACAGGTGCAGCAAGGTGTATTAACCTCTCGTCTGTGGCGCGTCGCATAATTTTGTACCCGTCGTCTGTGGGACTATGACGTCATCGGTGTCACGTGACAGAGTTTAAACGCTCCTGGTTCTCAATTGGTTCCATGTTTCGAACTACAGAATATTATCTATGGAAGATTGATTTTTTTCGATTTTGTTACAAGAAAATTAAAACCCTATTTTCAAGCCAGTTAAGTCCATATTTAAATAAAACGATTAAATCACATCTACTTATACTAATCCTTATCATATACAGACGAAGGGGACATTTAGGATCCTGATCATACACAGACGAGAGGTTAATAAGATTGGATTTTGTATTATTGATTTATAGATCCGCACGATAACCAAAGTCACCGACTTAAAAATGTCCTATGCCACGTGCTGTACCGAAAAGGCTTACTGATAATTTTTCTATTATAATGACCAGACAAAGCGATAGCAGGAATCGGCGCAACTTACATCGATGTCGTCAACTACGCATTTAACAACTTAGAAGATTTATTACCAATCACAGTATTCTTTATTAAAATGTACTTAGAAATCAAGTTTCAAAATTCATTGAAAAAGGGTATATTTTAAAAGAAGCCTCTTGGAAATCCACCAGACAGATTATTTATATATTTTGTAGAACTAACAAGTAGATTAAAATATTCTTTATTCATTTTAAAATCTCTGGTTACATTTTAAAATGTATAAATCCTTTATAATAACAGGATATAATTAACAGTCGCGTTAAATAATAAGTAATAAATAAATTAACACTTTTTAGGAATGTACTTCAAAATATTTACAGAATCACATTTAAAAAAACATAATTGCAAAACATTCGATAATTTATGCAAGAGCGTATGTACAAAGCCATAACTATGACACACATTTGAACTTCAAGTCAAATCAAATAAAGTTCGTTTCCAATAAAAACATAAACATATAAAGCACAAACAAGAAATAATATTAATAAATACTACTATGCTTAACTAATACTTTGAGTCATTTTTGTCCGAATATAAAGCATTATGTTATTAGAGACTACAAGGCGGGGAGAAATACTAATACATAAAACATCATTTTATTAAGGAATCGACTTAAAACCGTTGAATCACTACAAAACCTTGTGCCCGGAAAACAACCACTTGGTTCTAGAACTTACGACAGGATCCTATTGTGACTTAACAATTAAACTCCACTACAGTTTTTTCAGCTACGACGGGTTCTGTGACGTTTCGATTCGAGTTTGACAGTTTGAGACACACAGCGAACTCGACGCCGCGACACGAGCAGAGCGTAGCGCCGACTTGACGTAAGTGCGGCGCGACGGTCACGACACAGGCCACATGATAAAGTCGGTAGTGTTCCGCGATCTGGATCTCAATAAACATAACTCCAACGTGTCTGTTAATTGAATATTTAACTAAAATATAAAATATAAAAGATGTTTATTTAGTAAGTAGGCCGCACGGGCACTTTTACACGTCAAAATCTACCAGCGCTTCGCAAGAGACCACTGCTGAGAAGAAACGCCGCAAGAAACTCAACAGGCAGTCGTTTTTTAACTCGATCATATTTCCCTACGACTGTAAAACGTCAGATTCAGATTCAGATTCATTTATTGTCAAAAACGTCAAAAAATGATTAGAAACAAAATTGTAATCGCGTAAGTACACTGCTCCGCTGGCATCGGTCCGCCAATTTTAAGCATGATGTCGTCCAATTTGGATCACGAACGAATATTTAAAACTACAATCGGGCCAAAATCATGAAGTTCTCCTTTAAGTCTTGTCAAAATTTAAATACATTCCACGCCCTCATCGCGGCGAGCTGGCTGGTGTCCCAAGCTTTAGAATTTTGGTTATTTTATTTTAGCTCTAACATTGACCATCGACTTACTGTAACTAATAGAAATAGTATTTGATAGATGATCTACACACTGAGTTACATGTACAAATTATATTGTGAATTTAGTCAACTTGGTAACAAATATAAAGTCTACATTTAGGGATTGTGACAAGGTCATAGTGTGAGAATTGACATTTAGATAAAGTCATATTGATTACAAACGATATGATACAATAAATATGATAAATACAAGCCGATAATTTCCCCATAGTAAAAGTCGGTGATCGTTTAAACCCATTCCACAAGATGAAATTTTACGACCACTTTGACTAGATTGGCAATCGAATTGTGTAGTGTGGAAAGAAATATAAAATCGAAGTTTATCTGTCGGTCGGGACCGCTCTACTCGATTGTTTCCAATCAAGTCAGGTGGTGTGGACGCTAATTGGTAAAAAAATTGACGTAGCCACCGAGCATCTTGACGCAAGTCCGTTCAGCGGAGGCAACTAAATAAATTGGCGTTCTTCAATGTACTTACGTGTGGACGGACAATCAGATTGGAGCCAATTCAATTGGCATATCTCAAATTGTACCGAGTGGAAGGGTTTTAACAGTCTAGGGCTATTTTTCATAAACTTAATAGCGAATAGCCTCCGTACTTTATTCTAATTCAGCTCGGTTACTCCGACCATATTGTGTCCCATTGATGTGGAAATAGGGAAAAATATAAAAGACGGTAACTAAAACTTATTTGGTTTCCGGCGAAGAATTCCTTTGTCCTTTTAGCGTCGCGATTTCTTCACCGAGCGTGTCCATGTTCTCCTGTTGGCAGGGAAAAGCATGAACATGCTGGTCGCGAAACATAAAAAAAGATACTGCACCCGGGGACATACCAACCCCATATTACCGAAACCTGGCAATGACCGGTGTCGGGTGACTATTCAGTGTACATAGAGTAGCATACACTGTTGGTCACATAATTAGGGACGCTTGTGTTTTTCCCATACAATTGCCTACAAATATGACTTTTCAAATATGACAACCAATTAGAAAAATCTTGACCAATTGCTAATTATAATTTACTTAGATCATCAACCAAGGTTTAAACTGATGTATGTACATTGATACACGCGTTCATAAGTTAAACCAAACAACCAAACATTAAATGTTAGCCAAACATTTATTTTTTCACATCCTTATAAAATGAAAGATTACATTTAAACCTTACTTCATCAGTTAATGATAAAATAATTGTAACCAAAAATTAAATTGGTTAAGTACTTTCTGATTGGTTGTCAAAGTTGAAAAGTCATATTTGTAGGCAATTTTTTGTATGGGAAAAACGCAAGCGTCGGTTAATTATATGACCTGGTGGTATATGCAAACACGTGACTTTAAAACCCCTCTTTGCAATGTGCATTTATATCGATTCGCCACTTGTCACCTGGCGCTGTAAATATATATTTTCACTGCAATATGTGGCCGGCAACTATTGGTGTCCCTCTCTTACTCGTATGTTAGATAACGACACCAATAGTTGCCGGCCACATATTGCAGTGAAAATATGAACCGTTTAGAAGCCCCTTTATGTTGAAGCCAGGGAACTCGGATCTAAAATGTCCGCATGTGTCCACTCCTACCTTGAGCGTGATGTTCTTGAGCAGCGTGTCCTCGAGCACGGCCTGCAGCCGCTTGTTCATCTCGAGCGAGAGCTCCAGCGTCAGCCCGCCGGGGTCCCCCCCCCACAGCGCCGCCATGGCGCCGCCGCCGTGCCGCGCGATCTCCTTCTACATCCACAATCGGGGAGTTCACCAATGGCTCGATACATCTAACTTCCGAAGGCTAACCTACGTTATTTTGTTACGTACCTTTATCAACTTCTTTATGGCCTGCCAATGCAGCGTGAATATAAAACAATGTTTATTAAATGTTTCGTTTATGATTATTTTATAAAACGACGCGGTCCCGTGTGGTTGCCGGGTTAAAATAGTGCCACTCCATGTCTTCCCGTGGATGTCGTAAGAGGCGACTAAGGTTATAATTGCTGGTAGTATTGTTAGGCGATGGGCTTGCAACCTGTCACTAATACACTGGTAAATATCATAGCCAATTGTGAAAAATGTGGTTACAGAATTATCAACAATTTTTTAGAGTTGTGTGTAATTCTGTAGGTCTGCCTACCCCACTCTGGGAATGAAGGCATGAGGTTATGTATGTATAAAACGCCATAGAATTTACATTCATAACTTTAAATATATACCACGATAAGTTGTTCTAGACCTAGACTTAATTAAAAATAGTACAAAATGGGTGGATTTGAAATTCGACCTGCGACAAAAAATACATAAGGTTTCACTAAATATAACGACCTGAACAGATGTCCATTGTCCTCTTACATAAAATAGGCGGCATGCGCTCGTGTCACCTTTCGAGAAACAAATCTAATCGAAATAGTTTCTAGCCACGGTAAAAGATTGGAGTTACCTTGTTGGAGTCACTCGCGATGGTGGAGAGCGCTTGGGCCGGCAGCGTGGGCAGCAGGTGCCGCAGGAGGCGCGACTGGAACCGGGAGTAGTTCAAGTTATATATTTCATTCAGAGAGGTGTATACAGGGTGTCCCAGAAACCGACGTCAACCCGCCTAGGGTTGATAGAGCAGCTAAAAAGCTATTAATTTAATTTAACCCCTATGTATGTTCAGCTATTTTTACTAGTTTCGGACATATCGATCATTTTGATCTGAATTTTTGTGATTACAAGTAAGGCACGTTTATAAGTAAGGGCATAAAACTTTGAGAAATAAACTAAAGAATACAAATTAATGTCGAATGGCAACACCTGAGCAAGTAAACACAATGACCGTTATAAGTACCAAGTCAGAGCCAAAGTAATGAAGCAGGAATTCGTGGATTGAAAACATTATATGCAGCTACCAGTAGCGTAACTGTACCACCTGAGGCCCGTGGCAAACTCATCGGATGCCCCCCCCTCTCTTAACCCGTGGAGTGTCCCGTAGACGACGTCTGTCTACAGGATTATTTCAGTTTAGAACTCAGTGGTTCGAACTAAGATTGATATTGTAATACATATGTATATGACATGATATTCCACATAAAAAATAATTACTATGCTCACGACACGACCTCTCGTACCGGGGGCCTTCTTCAGGCCGGGGGCCCGTGGTATTTGGCCCGCTATGCCACCGTTTAGTTACGCTACTGGAAGCTACTTCTCTCAGTAGCTTTATTGGCGGCTCTTGTCCTACAACAAGACTGCCTGGCTTGAGCCAGTCACCTTGGCGCGCAGCTCGTCGGTGAGCTGCCGCGCGTGCTCCTCGAGGAACTCGCAGCGCTCGGCGCGGCGCGCGGCGGCCCGCTGCAGCGCCACCACGCGCTCCACCAGCGCCTGCCGGTCCGGCTCGCGCACCTGCCGGTACCACCCGACGGACTTAGGGCTCTGCACGTGGATCGTATGCGGAGTCGTCTCGTAACCATATCGTTAAGAGGCCAGCTATGGTGCCACGCCCCCACAAGAATGAAAAGGGATGGCTTTATGTGCTTCCGCGCGCCTTGATGGCAGCGTGAAAAGCAATTAATTGCTGTTTACTTTAAAACTACAACATTTATTGACAAAATGGTTTGCCAGGATTAAGGAGTTACATATACTCAACTATTTAATCAAAAATCATCGTTAAAGATTAGACGGTTTCGTAGATTCAACGAAAAACATGCAAAAAAAAAGGTGTCATGTTTGAATAATAAAACCATCGAGGATTTTATTTCTAACCGTGTTTTCACGTTTGCCAGTCTCAAACAAATATGATCAAGTTTAGTATATCCAAAGAACAGATATAAAGGAGTTATGGTTATTAAGATCCAGATCACGGAACACTGCAGACTTTAGCATAGGTGGCCTCTTAACACGCAACGACTACGAGACTCGAAGAGTAACAAGTCTGCTCTTACACCCGTATTTATAGCCAAGAAAAGTAATTACTTGAGTAAAAGTAATGACAAGTAACGATTTTTATATGACTTTTGACATTACTATTACTCAAGTAATTACTTTTCTTGTCTATAAATACGGGTGTTAGGAACCATGTCGTCGATTTAAGAATTAATAAAAACTGGATACAAAAATACAACATCGGATATCGAATTGGAAAAAAAAACACCTAACTATCAGGGGGGACGTGACGGTAAAGTTTAGAAGAAACATTCTTGGTCGGATGTATCTTTTCCAAAACGTTCGTTTCCCAAAAATAATTTGTAGGTACCAATTTTTTTTTCAATACATTACGTTGGTAACATTCGTTTACGCTTGTGACTACAATACAATGCAAACTGCTGCAGCGGGAAATTTATTTTTAGTAAATAAATATTTGGGATGACACATTCGACCAAAAATGTTTCGCCCATAGGGCAGAAACCCTTGCCCGGCCAAGATACACTATATTACTTTACTACACTGACTAACCACACGACTATAACAAACTATTCATAATAGGTCACGGCGGCTGACATCACAATAATGACAGGCTCTGGGCCCCTCCCCGCGCCGGCCTGATACGAGTCGAGGATTCACAGAACATTCAAATTGCTTAACTATTTCACTGGTTCTTTCACAAATAAAAGTAGATTCTACTTATCTTTGTTACATTTTTAAATTTAAATATGTAACGGTATATATAGGTACTTAATACTAATGTTAACACTAATGGCGCGTTTACATGAGGTCGGTGACCGAGTGCGTCAGCCACATTCGGTAAACCGTTTACACTAAGTAGTCGGTGACCGAATACGGGCGGCCACAACAAATATTACAAACGCGCCACAACGGGATAACTATAGGCTAATCTATCATATTATAAAATAATATCAATTATTAAAAACCGAACCTTATGCAACAACTTAGTGAAAATATTGGGTTCTTTGATCTGCAAGAACAAATGGTTAGTGTGGGTAAATCTGTTGAGGGATGCGGTCTTTGGGTGTAGTGGTAAATAAATAAATAAATAAATAACAATTTGACGTACGTACACACGTCATGTGCTTGTGTGGGATTTGACAACAGCTGCGACTAGATTGTATAAGCTAACACTTCGCTCATTGAATACAAAACGGACACATTCCAAAATAATTTACTCTTGCATTGAAAATCTTATACCAAGAGCTTCTAAATTTAAAATGCAACACTGACTGATTTTGGAATGCATCCGTTTTGTATTCAAGGAACGACTTGTGGATCGCTAGACCAACGCGACTTAGGTGTTGGATGTGTATTGCAACGCTTACCGTGTATTCAGTTGGTTCCTTTTGAGCGTGAAAACAGTCAATATATATCTAAGTTCGGAAACTTCCATTTCATACACCATGAAATTGGGAAACATTGGGAAATATTTTATTACTAGCTTTTGCCCGCGACTCCGTCCGCGTATCGCTGCTCCCTCGGGATCTGTCTAATTTTTCGGGATAAAAGTAGCCAATGTCCTTCCCCGGGACTCAAGCTATCTCCATACCAAATTTCATCTAAATCGGTTCAGCTGTTTAAGCGTGAAGAGGTAACAGACAGACAGACAGACACACTTTCACATTTATAATATTAGCATGGATGTTATAACATATGTTCATGCATTTTTTTATCAGGAGAGTTCAATGAATAACACCTAATTTGAAAGTAGGCATGTGTATCAAATGTATAAGTAACCGTTTATAGAATAGAATACTCGCAGACAAAATTAACTGCATCGACTTACGAACAACGTTTTCTATGACATGTGGGCCTAGTATGGCTGCCTTTATCGCGTGACAAAATGTGGATAAAGCATCCGTCACTCTCGTACTTATATACGTGTCAGAAAGTGACGGATGTTTTATCCACATTTTGTCACGCTATAAACGCAGCCTTATTGGGCCCCATGGACAAGGTAAACGAACACGCAGACCACCCGATGGGAAGGGAGAACTTCTCCAGGTAATTGATAAAAAATATCTTTAGATTCATCGTTCAAGAATCGCGGTTCAAAGCTATTTATTTTAAAAAACAACTGTCTGTTGAGTTTCTCGATGCGTATTTTCTCATTATTGGCCTCCTCTTGGGAAGAGCTGGTAGATTTTCGACGTGTAAAAAGTGCCCTTATTGAATAAACATATTTTATCTTTTGTTTTTAATTTTTCGTACCTCAAAGGGAAAAAAACGGAGCCCTTATAGAATCACTTTGTTGTCCGTCTGTCTGTGTGTCAAGACCCTTTATCTCGGGAACGCGTGGAGGTATCGAGTTGAAGTTTAAACCATATACTCAAATCTACAGTCGCTTGAAGCTGTAAAAAATCAAACTTCTACATTAACATAAAAAAAAGATACGGCCGTTTATGTCACAAAAAACGTGTATTTCGACACTCTCGAGGGAATCAAAATGTATAGGGTATTTCCCATTGACCTAGAACTATGAAATTTGGCAATTAACACCATCTTTTACTACAAGTTTAGGAAAAAATCTGAAACCTGTACCTTTTTAGTTGAATCACAAAAAAACATTCTTTATGCAAGGAACGGCGGCGGTTCAAATTTAGAATTGAGTTGACCGTATAATGTGCGGAACCCTGGGTGGGCGAGTCCGACTCGCCTTGTCCGGTTTTTTTAATAAATAAATAATGAAGGACAACGGGTGTATGTGTATGTCATATCATATGTACCTGTATGTCGGGCACGGCGCCCGCCGGTCCGTTCGCGGCCTCCTCCGGGGGCGCGCTCTCGCCGCTGCTCAGCGACGTGATAGATCCTGCAAACGCGGCACTACTACAAGTACTTTATATGCTACATTTCATACATTTACCAAAATTTTTGATAACAATACAATGTAAAAAAGAGAATTTATGAATAAAAACACCATAAAAACAATACAACTAATTAATAAAACAAAAAATGTAAATTATTGACTTGTTTTAGTGCAAACAAGCTCTTCTTCTATGCCCTCCCAAAAGGTATTCGTTCGTATCGAATAACCAATCCCCCTGTATGACATGGCGTGCAACACTGACCGGTCCTGGTGGCGGGCGGGTCCGGCGGCAGCCTCGCCTCGAGCTGCTCGCATCTCTTGAGAGAGCGCTGGAGCTCGCGGTTCAGCTCCTGAGAGACGGGCACCATTCATTATACTTCGGCCAATCTAGGAGGCTCCCTGTGACAGCTCATATGACCAATACTAAATTGAAAGAAACCTTGCGACGACATTTAATACCACGGAATAGAAAAAACAGTGGAAGTGGCATGAGCTTCGCTTAGTATTAGACCTGTTGTCGCCAATACTCAAACTATCATAAAAACAACACGCCACCATGGATAATGTTTTTGCTGCGGTTAACGTGTTTACATCCCAAAATAGCACAATAAGGCATGCTTCTGGATTTATTTCCTATTTTAAAAATATCGAAATATTGAAATATTGAAATATCGAAATAAGCGATCGCGGCAAATGTATGGTAGGTTATGCGGAACTCCGCATAACCGTGCCACACGTAACACGCCCATTTGACACTTCTACTGTTTTTTCTGTTCTGTGTTTAATACAGTGCGAGAGGCCGTAATAAATCGTTCGGGTTCGGGTATACTCGGTTAGACTATCATAACACCGTATGAGAGCGAGTGAGAGGGCAATATATAGACCGGAGGTTGCTGTATGTGCTATTCCACTGTAATTTAAATGATTAATAACAACTTGTTATTTGCTTCCGAGTATAGTCATCGTCAGAGGCCGGAATTTTCGTAGCACTTTGAGCTGTCATAGGGACTTCTCGCCTATCGACTTCCGATATACATAATTTATATCGATGAAAACAGAATACAATATTTAAATTATGATTACGAGTAGAAGTAAACAACAGGCAGTCTTATCAGGAATGAGCGATCTCTTAGAGATAACCTTTGGGTAGCAACTTTTTGGAAATTTTAGTACGCTCATCATTAGAGTACTGTAACCAAGGTACATAATATATTAGGTTCTAATGTACCTTTACATATAACTAATTTTATGAAAAGTCGTTTTAAAGAATATCAGAATACTTATCCAATTGCTATGGGTTACATTGTTGAGAAGAAATTTTGAAATATGAATGTGTAATAACAACAGTACTACAAAAAGAGAACATTATAAAAAATCTAATCTACGGTGGCGCCGGCAACAGGGCAGTGCTCGAGCTCCCGGCGATAACGAGAGAGTTGAACCTCTGAACCTTACTATTGTTTACCTTTATAGCGTTGGCGTGTTTTTTCTTCAACACTCCGTTCTCCCCCTTCTCCCACTCCAGCTGCTGGTTCAGGTTCGACACTTCCTCCTGCAGCTCTGCGACCTGAAACAATGTTATGTTTATTCATAATAATATAACTCTTCCGTGACTCACTAACGGACAGCGCACAGCCCATACCACTGGACCTTTGGAGTCTTTGGACTTGAAATTTGGAGGGAATATTACTTGGGTAACCTAGATGTGCACTAAGGAAGAACTTTTGGATAATCCAATACATGTGCCATATATAATCCAAATTCATTCCGCCGTTGAATCGTGATTGAGCGACAAGCATCAACATCCTACGGTCTAATATCATCTTTGGCGTGTGTCCGGTTGCCTCCTGCATGTTGTAGGTAGAGCGTACCTTCCTCGCGAGCACGCGGCTCTCGGCCTGGCGGCGCTCGGCCTCGTCGGCGAGCGCGGCCGCCAGCCGCTGGCCCTCCTGCTCGAGCGCCTCCACGCGCGCCCGGAGCTCCACGTTGTCCGCCGACAACGCTTGCGCCTGAAACAAACCAACGAACACTTATAGCCTGATAAGGCTACGCCTGAACTTTAATAGTCACACGTCAAAAGTCATCGTAAGTAAAAGTAAGAGTTCACAAGGCGCTAGTTTGAACCAATTTTCAAATGAAAGTTATAACGTGCCGTCTTAGATGATTTTTAGTTGGTAAAAACACTTTAGTCGCCTGAATCTCAGGAACCAATCAAGTCTACTTAGTCGTGATAGTTTTCCTTTTAAATTCATTATTTGTGCTTTCATTACGATACATACATAACTTATAGTTTTGAATTTTAAATCAAACCAATTAATTACGATAACTATGTATCTACTTTGTGTGCGTGTGCGCACGTGTGTATTAGATTGATACATTCTTGCGTGCGTGCGTGCGTGTCTGTGTGTGTGTGTGTGTGTGTGTGTGTGTGTGTGTGTGTGCGTGTACCTGCGCGTCGGAGTGCGCGGCGCGCGCGCTCTCGGCCACGTGTCGCGCGGTGAGGCTGGCGGAGTGCTCGAGCGCGGAGGCCTCGCGCCGCGCGCACGTGTCGGCGCGCGCGCGCTCGCGGCCTAGCGCCTCCTCGGCCTGCTCGGCTCGCTCCGTCTCCCTGCAACCGTCCACCAGTTACACTACACAACAAGGACGACGGCACAGTAACAAGCAATCAACCACCATGGTTTTAAATAATTAAAAACAACGAACGAGGAGTTCCCATGACATTCCGTGGCTTCCATGACCTTAACGGAATTTAAGTGGCACCCCTGAGATATACACTCCTACTCATAAAAACAGAATCATTAAGATCGTTTGACAATTAGCAGCGATATAAGAAACAAACTGAAGAAAAATATAGATACAGACTGATTGAGAACCTGTAATTGACGCATTGTAAATCACGCATATTTCATAGTAAAAAATAATCAAAAGCGCATTTTGCCTTCTCTGTAGAGTTCCCCAACTTTAATAACTTTAAAAAACCTCAAATTGCGACGCTTTTATACCTTATATTTGAATAAGCAGATAAATAAAAATATTCAAAATAATATTAGCACGATATTTGCTGCATTAGTATTTCGTTCTTCCCTCTTTAGTCCTTTATTCATTTTCAATAAAATTTAAAAAAAAATCTATTCTTCAGTCAAAGCCCCAAACATTCCCTACCGGTAACTCCGGCTCCCGGGTGTCTCGGTCAGGAGCGGCAGTTGCTGACATCGGGTGGCAGGCGACGGCGAAGCTGTTTGAGAGGGCCTAGGTGGCCATGAGGTCTCTACACGTGATCATGGTCTTAGGCCGGGGGATGTTGCGGTTCCTATACCACACGCCCTTGCCGTAGTATCACTGTGGGCACCTGAGCCCCCTGTGTTAAACCGACCTGTTCCTACTCGTACCTCTTTGATGGTGGAAAGGACTCTGCGTCCTTGCAGCAGAACTGCTGGCTGGGTGTAGTCATCGGAACGGAACTGAATGGAACCGTTCTTCAGTCAAACGGGTGATGTTTCCAGGAATCAAGCGAGTCTAGAACATTCAACGCGCCAGTAACAGGTGCGCTCGCGCTTCGAAATACTTACCTGGCTGCTCGCTCCCGACTCACGCCCGATGCAGATCAGCTGGCAGCGATGACCTTGACCTACTCGGCGAATGGAATTCCTGCCTGGTTTGATGCACTGTCTAATTTGATTAAGTGCGGATCCGACCAAACTTTAATTATTAACTATACTAGGGACATATCTATTCCGCAATTTTATTCTTGAGTAAACCAGTGGTCGTTTTTCCACGCAATCTAAGGTATAGCTATGCTTGGAATTACTAAACTAGAATAGTAGAGTGAATGATGAACAAATGTATTACCCGGCGAAAACAAATTGCTATACAACGGAACGATGTCAAAGCTTCAATCATGTAAACTTAGTTTTGTAGAAGTATTTAGGATAGAAAATAACTGTCATTGTTTGATGTTTTGTTATACTGACAGCCGTCAGCCGCACCATACACTCGCTGCGCTGTAGGATGGTGCGGGTGACGGGTGTCAGTATGGTCCAACTAGGGAGGTGACACTCAATCCAATTTTGTCGATTTAAAAAGGTGAATACGTAAAGAATGCTCAACATATTATGGCAACATATTACAGTAAGTATTATAATATCTGACGTCCGAACGTTTTGCTGCTTAGTTTGTACATTTTACATAAACATTTGCTTCTACATCTGGGGCCTGTTTTATAAAGCTACAAATTACAATTTACAGGTTACAAGTTTCCATTTGACACAACCTCGACCAATGACGACCAGCCGTTTGAGCAGTGTTGCCAGTTTAGACCTGTAAAATTGTAACTTGTAGCTTTATAAAACGTGCCCTTGCAATCACTTCGGACGTGGCCCCCCGCTATCAGTGCAAACGTCCGGTCAGGTTCTCCTTGGTACCGCTTTAGTTAAGGACATCAAGCAACCCTGAAAACAAAAACACTTACGTCGTTTCGTCGTCGGCCAGCGGTCCCCCCATCAGCCATTGCTCATACAACTCCTGAGTGCTGAAAGAAAAAATGGGGTTAGTTAATCGTGACCCTGGACCTTTATTAATATCGGGCATTAACAACCTCCAACTTACCATTTCTGATAGGTGCGAAGTAACCATCAGTTCTGTGTCTAATAGTTACAACGAAAATGTAAAACTAAAATGTTTAGTTATTCCTGAAATCATCGGTCATTTGCCTAACATCGCCGTGAACATTACTCAATTAAACCTACCTACAATATTTTTTCACTCGCGCTGATCCCCAGTTCTGCCAATCCGCAGGGGCTGAAATATTCTTGTCCTGTGTCCTGAAAGGATATCTCGGGGCTGTTATAAGCCCGTTCAAAATACTCTCTTTGGCTGGGATGTAGCCGGTCCCCTAAACCCAATATTAAGAAAAGGTTCTCAGACACTTCATTGCAATTTCACAAGAAAAATTAGTAAGAAGTTTTGGCCCCTTGAAGAACTTCCATTATCAAAGGTACATAAAGGTACCTAAGTCTGCTGATGATGAATTTTGTGAGGAACACTTTGCTAAAAATACTTACCTCTTAGCAGCAGAATAGCAGCTTTTTAGTTTTAATGCCGTTGAAAGAAACACCTGAAACATCACTCGGTGATTCTTATAAAATGGCTGCCAAACGGTTATTTTTTTAGAGAAAAACTACATAGAAATCCTCATTTCAAACAACGTTATAGTGACTTCACACACGAGTATGAAACCTTAGGGCATTTAGCAAAAATGTATAGGCCTAAGTTCGGGTATTTCTTACCACATCATTGTGTCATCCGTGAAAACCAAATTACGAGTGGTCTTCGACGCATCGGCAAAATCTAACCCTCAAAAATGTCTCAATGACATACAGTATATACGCCCTGTTGTAAAAGATTATTTGTATGTAAATATGTCTTTAAAGGGGATATTCAAAAATGCTATCGTCAAATACAAATTCATGAATCCCAACGTAATTTGCAGCTGTACTGTGGCGTTTCTTTTTACAATTTCACAGCTGAAGAGCGCATTTAGTTTGTATTCAACCCCCCTAACTCCCCTTCCTTATTATGATGAGGTTTATGGGAGGCAAATGTAAAATGCATTAAACATCACTTAAAAAGAGTTATTGTCAATTCTAGTCTTAAAAGTAAGAGGAGTTGAGTATGCTTTGCACGCAAATCGAATCTCCCGTCCTCTTAACCTTCTCTCACGTAATCCCCTTCTTTCTTCTTTATTTTCTTCTCAGGGGCGAGGGGCGTACACACTTTCATACCTGTTTGTACTTTGCCGAAACCTCGAAGTAATCCTTAAAAGCAAATCCTCCTGTAAATCCTTTAAATTTCATCTTTCTATTATTCTTGTTCATCACCACAACAGAGGGGTCTGTTAATTAAAACACGGAACCAATATAAAACGATCTACACCGATTCTCTTAGCTTTGTGGTACGGACATTACTCTCATTTTATCTGTCAAATTAAGCAAATAGTGTTGTACCGTGTTCTCGATCCCGATTGATTTTGGAAACAATCACAATGTTTTCCTATGGTTACTATGTGACAGCAAACCCTTCACCGATTCTGCGATCGACCTGTCCCTGCGATCGCCATCCCGCTTGCCCACCGTGGCGATTATGGGCATTTCCCCCGAATGAGCAGAGCAAAAAGAAAACGGGCCCCCGTTCCCGGTAGCTCTGCTATTCCCAATCAAAGCGGCGGTCGCGGTAACGGTAGAGCAGGGTGTGCTAAGAATCTCCGGACAATGGAAGGCCGCCCATCCCAACCGACCCTGGCTAAATAAATGCTAATAAACTTTCTCGAGCAGGATGAGCTCTACTTAATGAACTAGTTCTTTAAGAAGAAACCCCAGAGGAATTGGACTTGCCAAAGCCCCGACACGGCATGTATTCAGAGATGTCTCAGTGATCAACAGGTTCAACACCGGATTTGATCACCGACTTGTTCCTTACTGGAAAGAAGCAGTCTGATGAAGTCCACGCTCCGGCCAAATAAGCTCCATGGCCTCCATGTTATGGCGGGCAGTGAGAAGTTTCAAAAACTTGTTGCTGATAAATTCGTTGCAGTGGAACCCACTGATGATGTAAACCGCTTAAAACGCTTGTGGATGACGGCATTAATCTTTGCAAAATGCGGCCCAAAGGCAGGAAGTCCAAACTCTCGGACGGGCTTTACGGCTTATGACAACAAAACCACCCAGTCGACTTCGTCAGAAAGGTTAGACCTAAACAAGAGAATCGCGAAGATGGTACGGCGTGACCACCGGAGCTCTAACACACGCCTCATTAAGCTGGCGATAGAGCGAAACCGAGGGTCCAAAGTATTCACTCGGCAGCTTGGGAGGAGCCACCTGACGAAGTTCACAACACATGAGGGTAGGATTGTGTTGTCAAAACCGGAGATTTTTGCTGATATGTAGGACTTGTATGGCCAACTTAACGCCGCACATATCCTTTAGCCGCAGCGTGACAGCTGCTATTTCAGAGCCACCAGAGGACAAGATCGTGTTGGCCCTACGGCCGCTTAAAAATGCAAAAGTCCCCGGTGAAGATAGAATTACTTCAGAGCTTCTGTACGCAGGAGGAGCCCCTGTAGGCAAGGAGCTTCGGAACCTGTTTAATTCCATTATTTCCTGTGGGAGAACTCCAAAGGTGTGGCATCGGGGAATAGTAGATCTTTAAGAAGGAAGACAAAACCCTCCTTAAAAACTACAGCCCCATTTCTATTCTAAGCCATGTCTATAAACTGTTCTCATGGGTTATCACGAATCGTCTTGCCAGAAGACTTGACGAGGTCCTGCTTCCGGAGCAAGCCGGGTTTCACACGGGGTATGGCACCATGGACCACATTCACACAGTAAGGTAGATTATACAGAGGTCCGAAGAGTATAACCGGCACCGGCCTCTGTGATTGGCGTTTGTGGACTATGAGAAGGCCTTCGATTCCGTGGAAACCTCGGCTGTTTTGGAATCCTTGCAGGCATGCTAAGTAGAATGTCGTTATATCGCGTTGAGATCATTGTACGAAGCTGCCTTAATATGTGTCCAAGACGCCCAAGTACAGGACCAACAGTCTGAACCTATCCAATTGCGCAGAACGGTGAGACAGGGAGATGTAAAATTTCCGAAACTGTTCACAAGCGCATTGGAAAATCTGTTTAAGATGTTGGACTAGAAAAGTAAGGGTATCAGCATAAACGACGATTTCATCTCGCGCTTGCTATTCGCAGACGACATAGTCTTGACGGCGAAGTCGCTGGAGGAGCTGCAACAAATGCTGGACAGCCTAGCATCCGCCTCACAAAGCGTAGGTCTCAGCATGAATTGGGATAAAACCAAAGTCATGTTCAATGACAACATTGATCTGAGACCTATTGCTCTGAATGGTCATCTTCTTGAAGTTGTTTCTGTCTCGGGTTGATTCTGCAATTAGGTAAAACAATTAATTTTAGAAGGAGGCCAAGATGAGCATCCAGCTGAGCTGGGCAACATTTGGAAAGCTACGTCAGGCCTTCTCATCACCCATCCCGCAATGTTGGAAAACGAAAGTTGATGACCTACGGTGCCGAGACGTGGAAACCAACAGTGCGGCTAATCTACCAGTTTAAAGTCGCTCAGCGGGCTATGCTTGGGGTCTCTCTAAAGGATAAAATCCGTAACGATGTTATCCAACAGATAACCAAAGTAACCGACATAGCGCAGAGAATTAGCAAGCTGAAGTAACAGTGAGCTGGCCATATCTGTAGAAGAATCGATAACCGTTGGGGCAGATGTGTTCTTGAGTGGAGATCGCGACTCGGCAAACGTAGGACGTCCTTAGGCGAAATGGAGTGATGATTTGCTGTTGGGAGATGTTGGATGTTGAATGTAGAATGGCCTCACATTAGGGGAGCCATACGTCCAGCAGTGGACTGATATAAGCCGATGATTACGGGGCAAAAAAATTGGTTTCCAACAAAACATAGTCGAATCAAGTCGAATTTGTCCGTTACTTATGTTTGTATGTTACTTAAATATGTTCATTTAATGATGGCAGCTTAGTGACAATAAACAAGGTAAAGATGGGTTCACATTATGGGGTTTACCCCATCTCCCGTCTCCCCGGCCGCCGCGCGAGCCAATCTTCGAGGGTTTGCCGCGCGTAATGTGGACCCAGCTTAATGGTAGTGGTAGCGAGGAATAGTAGGAATTATTTAAAATGTCGGAATCCACCTCAGCGATTATCCTTAGATTTAAAAAAACTTACACGCAAGCGAAACATCGGCGATGGCGGCGACGGCACAAAGTTGGGCGGTATAAAAGTTTGCATTCGACCAAACTGGAATAAGGTCTTATTCCTAGAATAAACGCCGAATTTGTATAGACTAATCTCAGAGTAAGTCGGTTTCCAAGTTTGTTGAAATACGGCCTCAATGACAAACTAAAATATGACATATCTTTGAATTGTTCGGAAGACAAAAAAGGTAAAGAAGGTTTAACACTCAACACTCCTTAATAGACGGTGCCTTGGAATCGGTTTAGCGGCGCGCCTTTGAATTCGCCCGGCATTGTGAGCCCAAAATACTAATCATAATCGATAAAAGAATAAATTGCGATCGTGACGTCACAGTAAGTAGTCATAAATTTACATGCTCGGTTCTCATAGATTTCACCGTATTTATTTCGTCTATTTCAATAAATGTCTGTGCGTCCGCACAGACCACCTGATATTATTGAAAGTCTGCGATCGATCGCAATCAAGTGCCCCGGGTAACGCTTAGCCGTCATTCAGCCGTCGCCCAGTCGTGAGCGGGATGTCTCCGGGATGCAGCCGTGCCGATATTTAAGACGTACTGAGCTGATCGCTTTACGGCGAGTCAACGAGGCCGCGTCCATTGCGTCTAGTACACGTCAATCCAGATTTACATTTTGTCCGACACGCCGTGTTGTCGTGTGTGCTGACGTGTTCTGACGTGATGGGTACCGTTCACATCTATACGATGTGTTCTAACGTTTTTTAACGATATTTTGAATTAGTTCATCACCGTTGTCTGATCTGTTGTGATGCGGCCGCTCCAATTATTGTTAGACGTAGTCTACTCACGACGTATCAGACTCCGATGACAAAACCTCAATTTTATTTCCTGGAATACAGATAAACACGTCTTGCCGCCGAGCTCCCGGGCCGGACTAATAAAAAAATGCAGTCAGCAACCGCAGTGCAGGCACCACCATCTATCTATGTATGTATACATTATATAAGAAGCTGACTAGATGATCGATCAACGCACAGTCAAAACCGCTGGGCCTAGAGACTCGATATTGGGAAATATTCCTTGCATATCCTAGGGGTGCACTAAGAAGGGATTTTCGGAAATGTATCCCCTAAGGGGTTAAAATAGGGAGAATAGCGAGAAAATAGTTCTACGCGTACAGTCGCGGGCGAGCGATAATATAAGAGATACAAAAATCCGCTCCTTTTTAACCTTTTGAACGCTTCACGTCGAATGCAAAATGTTTCGCTCACCCGCCAAACATGTTTGCTATGCTATGCAAATTATATCTTATTTATGCGAAACTATTTCTCTTTTAATTTTGAACTTGTGGTGGGTGTAGCGGTTGTTGCGTTCAAAAGGTTAAACCGCAAGTCAGAATGTATCAGATTGCACTTTTTAAACAAGTTGCTAAAAAAGTCGCAAGTGCGTAAAGAACATACGTTAAAAAACGGGTTCTGCTCAACCAACACGAACGGCATGCGGGTAGCCGTCGTGCGAGCTGAGCCAGCCGTAGTCGGCTCGTGTCAGGGCGGCCACATACATTCGGAATTCCGTTTCAGAATTTTGATTCGGAATCCCGACGGCAGCTAATCCATGCAAAATCTATGACCCTACCACACACATCCGTTCTTTTTTTTCCGGTTCGCAAATTTCTGAAACGGAATTACGAATGTAAATTCCGAAACGGAATTCCGGAATTCCGTACGTATGTGGCCTACGGGAGTACCTGAGCAGCTGCGCGCCGAGCGAGTCGGAGAGCGCGGCCTGCACGCGCAGCATGGCGTGCTCGGCCGCCTCCTGCTCCAGCCGCATGTTGATCCGCTCCAGGCGCCGCATCTGCGGACACAGCACACGGCCATCCATCAACATGCGAGGGGAAGGGCAGGCTCCATAGGAAAACATTCTGAGGAGCAGCGGTATGCCGCCACGAATGGGAACACATAAGGGCCAATACACACTAAGACGCGACGCGACGCTGCGCGTACGGTCAACCAATTTGATTCCTAGGCCACTATGGACTGTGTCAACGTGACATTGTCAACCAAATCATAAGAAGTCTCTTACGTTTGGTTTACAACCGTCACTTTAACATAGTCCAAAGTGGCCTAGGAATCAAATTGGTTGACTGTACATGCGACTCAAAATATACTTTATTTACTACACGAAAAGGTACACATTTCACGGAGAATTCAACGCTGCGTGGTGCAACGTATTCTGAATTCTCATTCTTGCGTCGCGTCTCGGTGTGAGTTGACCCCTACGCCTAATGAGCGTCAGAAAACACCGTTAACGTTTACTTTGTCGTGTATTGAGATGGCCATCTCAGGCAACATCAATTATATTAATACGACCCTGTACATGGCGCAGCTTATATGAATCCCAGTGACGGCAAAACTTAATAACTTTTCAATGTATACCAAATTGTCCACTGGCACCTGTAGTTGTCAGGATGGTGAATTAACGAACAGGTTGCACACGCACCTCTTTGTAGACGGTCGCGTAGTCGCTGCGCGCGCCCTCCAGCATGTGCTGCCTCATGTCCAGCTTCTCGCTGCACTCCGCGTAGCGCCGCTCCAGGTCCTCCTTCTCGTGCCGGCACAGGATCAGCGCCGCCTGGCTCTCTTGCAACTCCACCTCTGGGAATTCATATTCAATACATGATAAGCATAAGAAAAGTGCTTGAGTTTGACATAGGCCTAGCATTAAAGTAAAGTCTTTCGGCTGAAATGAATGAAATGATATATATTGATCTTGCCCTTTTCAAAGCTCGTCAGAAGTGACAGCATTCTACGGCATTGACGTGTCTTGAGGCGGGCTTCTCACTCAAAATCCGTCTTTAATACAGTCCTAAGAGCTGGTACGAGAGGAAAGAGCTAGCTAGGAATCATTAAACGAAAGCCCCATCCCTTTCTCATCGTCTTAGGAGAAGTATGACCGTTGGCGAGGGCGTCGATGGCGCTCATTCCTAAAATAGCAGATTACTACGTTCACCAGATTCCCAAAACACCAGATTCGAATTATTGGGTACAAATAATAAACTATACCTTAATTTGAATGTTTTGTATCAGAAGACTCGAGAATCAGATATTTTTAATCCGACTTCTGATCTTAGGTGCAGAGTTCGAGCCCTCGCGGTCACCAATGACTTTCTCTAACTTAAGTAGATACCCGATACTGTTACGGCGCAGGAAAAACGGAAAATCAACGTGAGGAAACCTGCACATTAGAACAGCTGAGTATGCATGAAGGAGGTGGCAAAAAGGATCCTAAAGTGTCAAAGTGTATCCGAAAGTTCCCATCTGTAAGATAAGATAACGGCCTTGGCGTCGCGTTCCTGTCGTGTCTCAACGGCTTAGAGCTCGCTGTCTGTCTCAGGCGTTACTGAAGTCCACGAGTTCCACGAAGCCACTAAAAAGCCTACGTTAGTTCGGAGGTATAATAAGTAGGGTTAGGGAATATTAACTTTTTGCGAAATTAAAGTTCGTAAAATGATATACGTACAGTCACGAGATTAAATTTGGTACCCACCATAGGTCCAAAGTCAATATGACATTCTACAACAATAAGGTTGAGTTTTCTAAAAGTTACAAATGACTTGACATCTCTAATGACATTGACGACTTCAAGCATATTTTTCTTGAAATGGGTCCCAAATTAACTCTCGTGACCGTACTCGTAGTTTGCCAAATGATTAGGTAAAAGATAAGTGAACCATATAGGTACCTAGTTGCTTGGCCCGCTGCAGGTCGGTGGAGTTGGCGGCGGCCACCTCCCGCGCCGCCTCCAGCTCCGCGACTTGCGCTTGTAGCTTCTCTGCGCGCTCCGCGCTGTCCTGTTCACGCCGACGACTTATTAGTTTTATATATAAACGTGTTTAGTTTCAATCAATAATCAAAGTTATTGAAAACGAAATTTTTTGGTTCATTATTTTTGCAAGGCAGGCAACTACCTACTCCTTGTAGTGGTATCGTTGGATTGATATCGGACAAAGGAGTGTCATATAGGAAGTAATAGAACCTCCTCAGTGTTGTTGCTGCTATGGGGTACTCGGGTTTCCGAAGCTTGGTTTTTGATAGACTTGATACACAAAAGTTTCTATGATAATACTACTAGTGACTTTTTGAAACTCACACGACTTTATTATCACGGTTAATATTTATTACCTTGTACGCGTCTATTTCCATCCTCAGCTTGCTCTGGGTCCACTTGAGCCGCCCCTCCACCTCTTTCAGTTCGTCGCGCACTTTGCAAAGCTCACGGTCGGTATTCTGTAGTTCATGGCACTAAAAAAATCAACTATAAGTAAATATTTTTAAAGCTCCTTGTTGATGAGATATTGGGCGTTCTACTCGTTGACGTCGGATGGTATTCTCGCTCTAGTAAATAATGCTAGAAAGAAATAGAATCCCACCTAACTGCGAGTCCTTTTTCCTTTTTCACAAGTTTGAAAAATCAATAATAAGAAATGCCTCAATAAGTATAAAAATTGAAAATTCCCACTTACAAATGTGTCAAATATCCCGTGGGTAGGTAGTCTCTCAGGGAGAAAGTAGGGGGCCATTTCTAGAGGAGAGGGGAAGGGGGCTGCTTCGTGTCCTGATGTAAACGGTAGAGGCATTGGAATTTGGTCCAATTATGAGATTACAAATTACTTATGAATCTCAGAGCCCACTTTCCACTTGCATAGGTATTTCTGCCTCCGCCACAAAATTTACTGTTGTCTTACCTTATCATCATAGATCTGGCAGATCCTCTGCTTGTCCTCCCTCGCCGCTTTGATCTTGGTGTTCAGCAGCTCGGCCTCCACCACGGCGGCGCGCTCGGCCTTGGCCGCGGCCTCGGCGGCCCGCCGTGCCTCTATCGCACTACACTCCACGCTCGCGTAGCGCATCACCGCCGCGTCTTTCTCTCGCATGGCCTGTTCCACACGCTTTGACATCTGTGGAACCAGTAAAAATAAAGAACTATACAGGGTGTCCAAGAACTTGATGTTGATATTAAGGGACAAGAAAGCCCTTGGGTTCGGAATACAGTTTTAACTTTTCAATAATATTAACTAATTTAGGGATTTCATGTGTATCAGATCAAATTGTATGAAATGACATCTTTTTTATTGATCTGAACTGTCTAATTAAAACTCTGAGCATTTTGGGACGGGTGCAAAATTTACCGAAATTTGGTTGCTTAGAAGAAAAGTAGCTGTAACTCAATATTTCCTATGTTAAGTAGTAGGTAGTTGTTAAACGATTTTGAAATCTTGATTATCTGTGGGAACTTTTGAGACAGCACAACATGCCACCTTTGTTTAAAGTTGTTTAATGAAAAACGAGAAATGCTTTTGTGGCTTAGAAAGGATGGATTTATTTAAAATGTGTTGATATTTTGGAGTCAACGCATTGCTACATTATTAAGGATTAGATATCAAGTCCTAGAATCACAAATTATAGCTATTTCTAGCCAAGGGAGCCAAAGGTGGTGTTCTTTACCAGTATTATTAAAACCTTAATAACTCCTTCACAAATTAACATATTGAACAGTTAAAAGAAGGTCAATTAGTCTGAGAGTCCCGTATTGTCATTTTATTATTACAAACAACTTACCAAGTCCATTTTGGTTTCCATTTCTTTAAAAGATACATCTCTCGCCTGTTGCTCTTCTGCCTGCAGTTTAACTCTCTCTCGCAGAGCCGTGTTCTCCTTCCTCTGCTCCGCTAGCACTCTTTCTAAAGATTCAATCTGTAACTGCATTGCATCAGGCAAACTATCACTATTCGTCGCATCATCCACATTCACAACTTGTTCACTTATCTTAGCAGTCTCATTTAAATGTAATTCATGATTTGGGGTTCTGTCACTGGTTGCAATTTTATCATCATTTTGTTCATCTTCAAATATATCATTCATGACCTTACCATTGGGCACAGGTTTTACAGGTTTCATATACGGTATCTGACCTGCTCTGTACGTATATGCACTCTTCAAAGAACCACTTACGGATGAAAATATTCCATGTACATTTTTAACAATAGACCCTAAGTCTTGTGACAGTAATTCCTTCGGTATTCTTGCATAGCGCGCGTCCTGGTTGGCCTGGGCCTCTGGTGCTATTATATGTGTAGCACCTACTTTGCTCTTTTGACTTTTAAATTGTGACAAAATTGCATCTTTATCAATATTTTCTTGATCTGTTTTTAATTCTGTTGATATGTTTTCTGCACTTCGGCTGTGTGGAGATTTGCACATAGCCACATTTGTGTTCAGCGGCTCATTCAAGCTCACTGTTGATGTTGCTAAGCTCTTATTTGCATCAAGATATTTTTGTGGTTCATCCACAGAGTCATTTGACACACCTTCGCAGACTTGATTAGTTACAAGGTCTGTTGAACTTTCAGTACTTGATAATGGCTCTGCACTATTTTGGTGTAGGGTTTTTAATTCATCATTGGAGTTAACTTTAACAGGCTCATCCTGATGCGTAATTGATAACTCAGCTACGTTAGGTATGTTGTCCGTGCTGTCACCAGGAGAACTGACGCTGGAATTTGATGCCGAAGCAGTTTTAACGCTGAGAGCACCTTCAGATGCCATGCCTATATCGACTTTTAAGTCATTTCCTTCACACTTACTGGGCTCGATAGTTAAATCTATTGGTAGTATAGCATCTGTTAGACTCGACGAATTGATTTTATGTCCAGAATCGCAGGACAACTCGCGCACTGAGCGGTTTCCTTCCGGCGATGCATCTGTGGATGCGTCGACGTCAACTATCGCAATATGGGCAGGGTCCTGCGGACACTCTGAGGCTTCAGAAGCCATTATGACGCCATTCAATTAAACGTGGCTTCAGCTGAAGAATTTTACATGTCTCCAAGGAAGCGCGTAAGCCATTAAGCTAAAAATGTATTCCAACTTTTGTGAACAAAATAAACATCTTGATTTGACGTTTCCTTCCGTCCAACTGAGGGTTATTTATGGTGAGACATTTATTATGTTTGTCAATATTAACATCTGAATAAAATTAGATAGCTTTCATTATTGAAGCATTATGAGATGTTAAGTATTTTTGAGCTTGCTTTATTTATGTTAAAAATACATATGAGTGAATTTTTAAACAAACAATTTAGATTGTCCTATAAATAACCACTTTTATAAAGCCAGGGCTACATAATAATACAGTTCAGAAACAAAATTCTTATATTATTCGATTTTTTACAATTATTATTTAAATTATTCATCATTATGGAAAAAACTTAATTTATAATTGCAACTATCAATTATCAGAAATAAACTACTTTTTATAGGTAGCTATTGTGTAGTCTTTACCTTATGGGCCCTTCACACGGGCTGTTGAAAGTGGCGATTCAACTTCCGGTATTGTAATGTTGCCCGCCAGTAAGGGCAAATAAGCATTATTTTTAAATTAAAAATGCTGCAAATCATTCAATAACTTATGTTAAGCCCACTTCAATTGTTATTTATAAGATTAAATATAATAAATATTTTAACCGATACGTAAAAAGGAAAAGCGCTCTTATAAGTGTGAGGATTTCTTCCAATTGGAAACCGCTTGTATGTCGTAGTCAAGTTTCCCTTTCCACTTTACATGGCAACATATCACAAAAACGTCTTGTCATTCCAATTTCATTTCAAAAGGAAATAGGAAACCCCGAAAACTAGGTCGTGAGTATTGATTTTTACCTTATACCCGACAACGTACGCGTTGCGCAGCTTTGTGCTCACGAATTTATTACTCTCGCGATCGCGTCGAAGCTGAGTCGTCGAAATGCCTGTAAGTATTACCGTTGGTTATCATGTGATTTCCGGAAATCATGTCATGATGATTTCATAACTCGTTTCCTTTCCTTTCATTTGCGAAAACCGCGTGGGTTAATCGTGCACATTTTATTTTTTCTAAATTCTCTAATAACCTAACAATTAGGCATCGTAGTGATAAATTTAGCCGTTCAGAAATGAGTCATAACGTATTTCGCGTTTCAGGGTCACTCATTATCGTAGGCGTTTACGACATAGTAACTGCGCACTGGCGATTGATTCACTGCAAACGTTACACGTTCCTGGGTGTCCGTGGAAGGTGGACGTGTTTGAGATAACTTTTTTTTGTAGGATGCGGAGTTGGTCGCTCCGACGGTTGAAAATGTGCGCGTGGTGGTGCGGGTGCGGCCGATGGACCAGCGGGAGAAGCTGGAAGCGGCGTACAGCTGCGTGTCCGTGGACGCCGTGAACGGCACGGTGGCGGTTACGAGGAACAACGTGACGCCGCCCGAGCCGCCCCGGGTCTACGCGTACGATGCCGTCTACGACTGGAACACGAGCCAGGTACGCCTGTAGCCCTTACGGACGCGATTATGCCATTTGTCAAATTCGTGCACATTTCAAAATGGGTGGCATTGTGGATAGGTTAATTCCATTGTTAGAGTTAAATGGATTTTAAGTACTGATCTTACTCAAAGTTAAATCAAATGTGTTTCAATTATTAATATTGGCAATGTCTTGAAGTTACTGAACAATGGATTAGTCGAAATTTATTTTTAGTGGCTGTATAGTTAAATTTATTTATCAAACTGGTGTGCATTGTAGTTGATATTGAGTTATCAGTACTTGAATGTAGTCATGATAAGTGACTTATCATGCTGACACAGTTCTGCCAATTATAAATGGCTTGGTTGGTTCTACTTTCATTTATTCGTGTTTTTTATAGCTGCACCATAGTTCTTTCACTTTTGTTAGCTTGGGACTTGTTGTATGAGTTTTTATATTCTAATAAGAATCTTTTTAGTTCCTAATTGGTATGCATTTTTAAATTAATGGTAATATTATTTTTATATTCTTTATAATTGTACTTTTTAAATGCAAGCATTATGAGAAAAAATTATGATAAAGGAGATAGCTTATTACTTGTTATAATTGAAATTATCCCTCCGACAATTGACTGCAAATTCAGCTGTAATTTTGGAGCTTACTGGTTGAGGACAATCATCATGCCACCAGAAACACACCGGAGCACATTGTGGTACCTGTCCATCATTTGTCTCGACTGTTGGTTTCCACGCATCAGTCTTGTCGAATGGTGGGTGGGTGCTGCATCACACGACAGAGCCGGCACAAGATCCACCGTACTCCTTCAGAACACCTGTTGTAATGGTCAATAAATTATAATTTCTTCATTTTAGACTGAGCATTAATATGCTACCTGGGGCCTGATGGATGTTATTTTGAAAATAAAAAGTTAAGGAATTTATTCTTGTCTCACCTCTATTATTTTTTCCTGAAAGCAGTGTTCGCTTTTTTCTAATGTTAAAACTAGTTTTTTTTTTTCTCTGGTCAATTAAATATGTTTTAATATCGAACGTTATCTGTCTTAACTGTTTACAGTTACAAATATTGTAATTTGCAATAGAATCTTGTTGAAATAAAAAACCGAGTTCTCTGGAAATTAGATAAATTCCTTCTGGAGCTTTGTTTGTCACATGGCAAATCTTGGCATCCTTCCACTTCCACAGAACTTATAATAGGAATTGCATAGGTAGGTAATGCCTGTTGCTGTTCTTTGTCTTGCAGTTGAGTTGAGCTAGGAATAGCTCTTTTTTAATTTTGTGTAGTGTAATATTGACCCTTAGCCAGGCAGTGCTCACATAAAGACAACTTATGGTAACTTAAAAAAAATAGTTTTTTTATAACCCTTTGATCTAGGAATATTCAAAAGAAAATAAATCGCTAGGCCTGGCTAAGGGTCGAAACTTATTTTATTAGCCTTTTCCTTTCCTTTATGTATTAACTTTTGTATCATGAAAATCATTATATTATGCTAATTATATGTATAGTACACTCAAAAGCAATTAAATCTGGTCACGATACACAGTCAGCCATATAAAGGTTTGCAAACTTGTTAAATTCACAAAACGATAAAATCGATAAGATGCGTGACAATTTGAAGGGTCACCCCGATATTTTTATTTTGTCAAAAGTTGTACAAATTTAAAGACCCCAGTTTTTTAATTGCTTTTTGAAACCTATTAAAGTACTCTTTCCCTGAATTTCTTTCAATGCTCAGATGAAGCGACTACTGCGCGCTGTGTCCGCGTTAGTAGCGTAGTGTTTCCTTTGTGCGCGAACAATAATTGATCTGCGTGAGCGCATCTACTTGCGATGGCGTTGATGCAGCGTCATGTGAACACATTTTCCTCATTGCAATGTGATGTTAATTTTCAAAAGACAACATCCATGTACAGTCAACCAATTTGATTCCTAGGCCACTATTGACTTCGTCAATGTGACGTTGTAAACCAAATCATAAGAAGTCTGTAACGTTTGGTTGTCAACGTCACTTTAACATAGTCCAAAGTGGCCTAGAAATCAAATTGGTTGACTGTACCTACTTTGATGTTGTCGTTTAAAAAACCGCACTACCACTTCCAGCATTAACGATGCATAAACCTCTGTAAAAAATGTTAGCTTGTAAAGCAGAATCACTCTAGGGATGCATTTGCAAATGTTTGTGTGAACATGATTAAAAAATCCGTGCACCATACAGCGTACGTCACATCTTAACACACACTTGTGCAATAAGTGACTCTGCTATAATTATAAAAACCTACTGGTCATTTTGTATTCTTGAAACTGTTCCTGTATTTATTAATGTGTATAACAAGTAATAACGGCGATGACGCGCGGCGGGCCTTTGATGCAACATTCCGAATGCATCTTGCGTAACTTGCGGCGTCGCTGACGTCACGGGTGCAAGAGTGGCGGTTGCTAAATGCATCGGGAATGTTGTCTCTGAAATCGACGGCGGGAAAATAACGAACACTGGAAAATAACGAAGATTTTTTTATTTACTGAAATCTTGATTAAGCGAGTTTTTTGTGAAAAGGATAAGTTGGCTTAGTATGAAAATTCTTCATATTGAATATGATACAAAGTAAACTAGGAATTATAAACTAAAACTCGACTAGTAGACTACGAGTATATCAGAATTGATTGCCGATTTATATAAAAATCGGTACAATAGTTATTGACCTAGAGGAGCATCCGATTTTTAATCGCAAATGCGACTGTTAACCCTTAACCCTTCTTTTAACTTAGCGCATTGGGTAAAAAGACGGCATCACAACGAAGGCTGGAGTTCTTGCGGTGCTTCTCGCCAGTAGTCTGCTCTTGAAGTCTCACGTGAATTACCTAAAGGGCCTATTGGCAGAATATTTTTTTTATTACATTTGAAACTATTACCTTTCTTCGCAGTAGAAATACCCTTAACTTAACCCTTCTTTGAGCTTAGCGCATTGGGTAAAAAGACGGCATCACAACGAAGACTGGAGTTCTTGCGGTGCTTCTCGCCAGTAGTCTCCTCTTGAAGTACCTACCTAAAGGCCCCATTTGCAGACTATTAAATTTGAAAATACTCTGTCTTAACCAACTGAGCCATAACTGAGCTAATGGGTCAACCAGAGTGGCTTGCAGTAGGCTCAGGGCGTCTCCATCGTTACGGACTAGTTAAAAGGGGATACCTTGTGCTAGTCCAGCTTATCGACAAGTAGCATCGAGATTTTTTCGTCGTTAAATTCTTTGACATAATTTTCTTTAAAAGCCTAAACTCATCCTTTTTTTTAAGTCTGTAACAAATTTGCGTTGTTAAGCAAAGTTGTAACATTTCAAAGTTATTATTTGACTTATTATCAACGGGATCGCAGCTGCAAAAGAACGAGGGAAGAGGAAGCGTTATAATAGTATCAATATCTCGTTGAAAACAGGTCTAAATAAATAAAAAACCCTATACAAATATTGTCTGTATACATGTGTATTGTGTTGTGCATACTTCCATGTATGTTTTATTTTGTATGTTGTGTTCTATGTGTATTGAAATAATGTGTAGTTTTAATGAACGAACTAGAATAAGGTTAGGTGCTGCACTTCATAAAGGCTCATTCATACTCATGAGGGCGAGAATTTAGTCACACTCACAAATTTATAGACATCGCTTATTTAGATCTCATCTACTGCTATATATTCAACTAAACACATCATGTGATTGCCAGACAGAGCACCTACGCTGGCCTCAAAATGTATTACAAGGTTTTATGTTAACTTTAATTGAACCTTGAACTAAAGGGCATTGAATTGGTCATTAGAAACTGAACGGAAACTTTTAATGTTGCTAGATACTGCACTGGCAGTTGTAAATTAAAAAGAAAAGCACTAATAGTGAAAATGCAGACGCGGAAACCGCGCTTAGTCAAACATAGTGTAGGGCGCCGTACTGCGTGGTTGATTAAACACTTGAATGAATGAATAACAAATATCTTGCTTTGAAACTGACTGCAGTTTTTGATATTGTCATCTATATAAATATGGTAACAGCTATATGATTTACTGTCATTAGGTTCAAATGGACAATCGTCCACTTGAAATTATACGTCAGTTCAGAAAAATGACCATTTGAAATACAACAAAAAGGAAAATTGTCCATCTTGAAAAACGTCTAAAATGGAATCATATCCCATGGTAAAATTGTCCAATATGACATTGGACGAAAAAAATATGTCTATTTGTATTTACGTACACTCAGAAATATGACCAATTGTAAATATGTCCTACCTGAAATTTGTACAATTGTTATTATATTATATGGTCTTAATTCATATTACACTACATTCACTTGTGCGTATTTCATTTTGGTCATAATTTATAATGGACAAAATTCCATTGGGACTTAATTAATTTACAACGAAAATAAATTTGGTTGTAAATACTTTTGAGCACAATTACATTTTGACTAAATTCACTTTGGACACTATTACTTTTGACCCATTTTCAGAATGGTTATTTCACGTGGACAATTTTCCATTTGTACCTAATGACAGTAAATCAGCTATATATCTCTTGTCAAATTCGCCATATACTTGAACATTTTATTAAATACCTAGTGAAACTCGCGACGCTAAACGAATCTAGAAACATTTCGTTTTTTCAACTCAACGCCATTATTTTAGCCTCTTCAAGGGAATAAGGAACCATATATCGAATCACTAGCGACCCGCCCTCGCTTTGCTTCGGTTTATTTGAGTTTTCTGTAACACCCGTACAATAAACCAGCATTTATTATACATATAAACCTTCCTCTTGAATTACTCTATTCATTAAAAAAACGCATCAAAATCCGTTGCGTAGTTTTAAAGATCCAAGCATACATAGGGACAGACAGACAGACAGCGGGAAGCGACTTTGTTTTATACTATGTAGTGATACAGAATGACAAGTCTAACAAAAAGCAAACTTTAAAAAACCCAACTGCTGTTTGGATTATGTCGTCAATATTATTTTAGTCACATTAAAAAAAAAAACCAAGTGGCACCCGCGACGCTAAGAAGAATCTAACGACACCTCGCTTGTCGAAATTAGGCCATCTGTTCAGCCTTTACACAAGGGAATAAAGATCCATACATACGTACAGTACAGGACAAAAACACTACCCTCCTCTTTCGGCAGTCGAAACCTTACTCTCCATAACCCGTCGGGTAAAAAATTGGCGGGCAGTGGATAGTGTAGGGAGTCCTGCTAGACCAGGACATGTGAGAGTGCCTGCAGGGCCTACGGGATTTTCATTTTCAAGACCGGGAGGGTTGGTGCAACAGTTCACCATCAGTCCCTGGTCCGATCGGGTCTGCTGTTCAAAATCTATGAGGTCCACACGATTTATGCCTTTCGGCAATATTCGTTCGCCCGGGCGCCCGGCGGATTTAAGACTTCAATGAGACATACTAGCAGTTTTTAGAAGATAGCTCGAAATTGCTCGGCCGAAAAAATGGAACTTGCAGTTCTAAGAAAACATCGGTAAAAGAAAGAGAGTTTAAGAGAAACAATATCTGTTCTAATACGATTAAGTCACAGATCAATATCCACCGACGAACTGTTAGTGCCTTTAAGTCCAGCAATAGACTGCGATTAACCGATTTATTAATTAATATAAATGTATAAGTTTGGCATGATGTTTGTAAATGGATTTTTAAGGAATATGGCATGGACCTGTCCTGGATAAGGGCACAGAATAATTTTCGTCTAGAAAAAAGTGCTAGTTTTCGATAAAAAAAGGTGCTAAATAAATAATTCTACGCAAAGTTGCGAAAAATAGCTAATACTATTACTATTATTAATAATATATTAATGTAGTAAATCGTTCTTTGTTTCTAGATAATGTTCAAATCATTATTTTATGCATTGAAGTGTTTATGTTGATGATATATTGTATTTCCCACCACTAGGTACGTATTATTAAATAAAACTTCTAACTGCCTGTTCGGAAGAGCTTCGTGGACTTGCCATGCAACAATTTGGGACGGGCTAGAAAAGGACGGCTGCCATCGCCTCTCATTTGCCCCAAATAACGCAATACACTGTCTGACCTACATTCAGTTTTCGTCTATGTTCTGTTCTTCAACGCTCAATAAAATAAACGGAAATGTATTTTTATTTACCCTATTTTGATGCCAATTCCTGATATCATACCTACCTAATTAATTTAAACTGTTAGGTAGTTTAGCATAAGTTTTCAAATACTTATCCAGCAAACAATTTATATTATAATATACAATTCGTACGCATGGAATAAGTCTGTTCTACCCCTATTTCCCCCAGTTGGGGGAGGATTGTCGAAAAATCTTAGTGTAGGTAGGCTAGTGTGGCTCATATTTTCCGAAAATAATTTTTTCTTCGTGGCAATTATTCCGTTCCCATAATTTCCCAGTGTCACTTTTCTCCAATCACCTTCTTTCTAGGAATATATTTCCCAAATTTCAAGTCCCTAGGATCAGCGGTTTAGGCTGTGCGTAGTTCGTCTGTTTTTCAAGGAAGAGTTTTCTATGTATAGACTACCTAGTTACTTAAGTAACCTTACTTTCAGACATATATTAAAGGTCAAAATCAAATACGTAAATTAAAGGTCTCTACCCACTACACCGTATCAAACCATGACCGTAAAAGGAACGTGTCAGACAAAAAAAATTGTTTGTATTGAAAAGTATGAGACTATGCCCACTAGACCGTTCCGTCACCGACCAACATTTTAATACTAATAAGGTTCCTTCCGGGCCTGATAAGTTCATAGAACGGTCATGGCGTGATACGGTGTAGTGGGTAGAGACCTTAATAAGGAACAACTGAATAAATTTAATTAAAAAACAAAAAACCGACTTTAAGAACGCTAAAAATAACTGCTTTTTAAACGACTTCATAAAATGATAGGTTAGTCCAACTGAAGTCTGCTTTTGGTTGAAAATATTGGTAGTCGCCGAGTTCAGTTGGACTTACCTATCATTTTAAAAGCAGTTATTTTTTGCGTTTTTGAATGCGGTTTTTCGTTTTTTTAAAACATTTATTTTATTTTATACTTTTTGGTATTCATAATAAGCTTATGTAGGTAATCCGTAGTCCCACTTCTTAGTTGATAATGAAACTTAAGGACATTTCAAGCTCGCCGCAAGCAACGCCGCGGGAATCTCATGGTCATATTTAAACAATTAAATGTTCTTCGTTGTAGTCGCTCAACTATCTCGAGATATCTTATCACCACCCTTGAAATAGGTACATCAGTTCCAGTTCACCGAATGATACTTTCTGAATGCAAATGCTAGACTCCTCCCTCTGAGCTCGATCCAGGCCTGGAAAATACTAATTGCTCCCGCCGATATTCACGAAACTTCTCTTACCACAGACTTCGGAACCCTAAAAAGAGTAGCCCTGGGGTTGACCTATTTACCTAAATACTTCATCGGGACCGCAAGGTGGCCACACCCTGTATAGGCATGGTTGTCAAGATGCAATAAAAGCATACATTTTCTTATTGATACGTCATAATCTGTTATTATAGGTCCGTAGGCGTATAGTAGACGAAGAGACCTTATATGGCGGTTTTATTATTAGGGTTTCATAGACACGTCAAGTAAGAGACCCTCAGCTTACTTGCGACACGTCTGCGCGGTATCGAACATCGATTTAATAAAGAATACCTATTACAAAGTAAAGTGTAACATCAATTTTGAGTTTGATGATATTACAAAACTGATTTTTATGAGAGAACGTTTAATCAATTTGATCCATTTTACTAATATGACGCCAAAACTAGCAGAGGTGTTTTTCTACTAAAAACGTCAATTGAGCAAGAGCGAGCTCTCGGCTCCTGAGGGGCTATTGTCTAACGCACTCGCAATCACGATCGTTTTCATTTTGAAAATCGAAGGCTTGTCTGCATACAAAATGAAAACAGTTGCTCCACTTTGAAGCCAGTTGCGATTGCGAGTGCGTTAGACAGTAGCCCCTCAGGAGCCGAGGGGCTATTGCCTAACGCACTCGCAATCGCAATCGTTTTCATTTTGAAAATCGAAGTCTTGTCTGCATACAAAATGAAAACAATTGCTCCACTTTGAAGTCGATTGCGAGTGCGTTATGCAATAGGTAGGCCCACAGGATTTTATATTTCATACAAAGACTTAGGTGCGGAACCCTCGGTGCTCGAGTCCAACTCGCTCTTGACCGTTTTTTTATGGCAACGTATTTGTTTATCTACAGTAAAGACTTAACATAGGTACCTACATCGTACAACTCGTCCTAGAAGGATAGGCCGGAAATCTGTGGCAGGAAATAATAATCTCGTGTCATCGTCATCATTGTGCCTTACTTAACGAGCTGCGCTTGTCGCTGGAGCTATTGCCACCTTTCATTACACTCCGCCATCTTTACCTGATACTATACTCTGCTTAGAAATTCATTTGTTCTAGCATTTGAGAACCATCCTCTCCATAGAAGTTATGGCTTCGGCGTCCAGAATGTTCGTCAATTGTGTTTAAATGTTGGCATTGAAACTCATTGAATCAAATGGGGACCTTGCTAGGTACGACTCGTGGCTGGCCATTCGGCTAAGTAGTTAGTTTACACAGTAAATAACGTGTAACTAGCAGCGCCACGGCCGCGAGTGTGGCACAACTATGCGAGTACATACGCCCAAGGTTGCGTGCACGCAACATGTTTTATGCCTTATCTACCGAGTCGTTATCTGTTCCATTATTCAATAAAGCTAGGTACTGTATGTATCACCATACAAAGCCCCCCTGAAACGGGAAAAGGGGGTCACCATGAATGGAGTACTCAGTTCTAGTTTCTTATTACCGCGCCCCTTTAATAAACGTCTACGATGCAGCTGTTAAAAATCAAAAGAATAAATAACGATGTCTTTCTTGGTATTCAGTTCCCCTCTTTAAATTGTGCACGATATAAATATTATTATACTTTGTCTAGGTAGCTATTTTGATTATTATTCGGTTGGATTCTGGTTAAAACTGGATGAATCCAGTTTGCCGCTACTTGCCTAGCCCGATTTTTACTGATTCAGGTCCCTCGAGAGTTAAAAAGGTTTCAAACATCAAGTCTAACTTCCAACGGTGAAAAATTCAGAAAAAGTAGTTCCCTATTCTTGTTAATGATTAATTACCGATCTACCTATTCCGTTGAATAATGCCGTTTAATTGAAGTAGGTAACATACCTTTTCAAACGGCAATCCTTTTTAGGTGGTCGGCGAGAACGTTATTTCGATACCCAGCTGAATAATTAAAATAGGTATAAGTAATGTTGAATGACCACGATAAAATCGTCCGTATGAAGTACCGCATTTGATAAGAAATGAGGAAATAAACGCGAGCTGTGTGGTCGAGTTCGATTTTTTTACAGATTTTTGCTCTACAATTTTTCTACCACAGTTGGTAGAAGTCCTGTTGTGAAGCGATATTATGGTCCGCCGTATCCTATAGAATATGACTTAGAGCTTGATGTGGCTGGCTCAATATAGAATAGCATGTAAACACTTATTTGCATAGTAGTCGGTTATGTACATATTATGTCTATCGTGTCGGACTAAAGGCGATATAGAGACAATTCGCGGTAATTTCGTAGTGCGTACTTTATTGTTTAAAAATAAAATAATGCGCCTCAGCGACTCATGATAAATTCAATACGCAGTAATCTTTCAACAACAATAAAATTCAGTAAATTTAAGATGATCCCGTAACATTATATCGGAATTTTAATCATTTAGGTACCTACCTACTTTACTAAAGCAAATAAAACACGATTTATCATTTAAACTAGCGACCCGCCCTCGCTTCACTTCCGTTTATGCTAGTTTTCTGTAACACCTGTACATAAACCAGAATTTATTATATTATACATAAAACCTTTCTCTTGAATCACGATCAAAATCAAAATCAAAAAATCACGCTCTCTATATACTATTGACGACAACCGATCCGTTGCGTAGTTGGAAAGATCTAAGCGGAAATTCAGAGGGACAGACGGCGAGAAGCGACTTTGTTTTATACTATGTAAAGATATGACGACTGAATATCATGTATTTATGGAAAGTCAAAGAAACAAGTGTAATAAAATAGCTGGTAGATTCACTCAATGTTACTGACGTGTAAAAGAGCCCTCATGTGGCCTATTTACTGAATAAATATTTTGAATTTTGAATTTTTGAACTGCCAAAGCCTAGGACTATTAGCATAGGGATCATCTTTTTTTCAGCACGAAATAAAGAAAGCTACTTTTATGAAAGCATGTTAAAGCTAGGAGGGTTAGACAAAATGCTCTCTAAGAAGTAAGAACACTAAGAACAGATAAGACACACACACACAGACAGACTAAGATAAAAGTATTTATCAAAAAATCGTTCCCTTCACGTTCCCTTCAGTCACTTAAATTAAAATTGTGTAGAATTTAATATTTGCAAATTTCAAAACTAAACTTGCAAGCCCTACAGGAAGGAAAGAAGTTAGTTTTTTTAATGAAAATAACAATTTAATCTTCATTGTAAGTAAGTAGTCCACTTACATTCGAGGAAAAAAAATGCTATTTACATCTCTATTGTGAAGCGTGTAAGCAGATTTTTGCCCAACTTTTTTTCAATTAGCTTGGTACAGGAAATCCGTTTCCAAGAACTTTGGATTGGTTGGTTATCCCGTCAGTAGTGGCTAATTCAAGATAACGCGTAGGTACTTTATATTTTATTAGAGTATAAAGTACGTAACGTACGTATGGGCGTCAGCGGGTCGCCACGAGCGACGCGACGCGACGGAGTAGCTCAAGGCCTCATCTCAGATATTGCTGAAACAAAAATACATGGCGACATATTCGAATGAAATTCAGCGTTAGTTATTTATGTAATTCAGAGCCGTCCTTCGTCGCACGCGTGTTTGCTCGGAGCACTACAGGAGCTTGCGCAAGGCGGCTCGCTCGGGCGCGGCGTCACCTTGTGTATAATAATGCCACGATTATACCGTTGCAGGCGGAAAATTTTCCGATCTCACTGAATCTTTTAGGGCCCTGCGTTGGAAATCGAAGTTCGTTGTTACGTTAGCTCCGACTCTTTCTTTCGATTTGGTCTTGAGTGACGATTGAAAGGGATAGGATATCCGCGGAGTTTCGAATTTAGTGCTTCATAGTAGGTACTAACCATCGATCGACGCTATAATGAGTTTTAGAAGAGGCAGAGACATGAGACATGTGTTTGAAGCCTTTGTCTGTTTTTCAGTCCGTCTGCCCAAACGGGTGAATTGATTTCGTTAGGGTTTTTGAGTTTGTAATGAAAATCGGATTAGATATTTTAAAAATTGAAACTTTTTACCCTACTGCGGCGAACCCTAAAAGGAGGGGTTTTCAACGGGTTGGATATTCTTAATGAACAACTATACGTTTGCACGTAATGCAGAGTAGGAACCTACCTCGCTTCGAGTTGTCATAATGTCACTCGTGTGATTACCATATAGAAACAAGGTGGGCTAAACCAAAGTAGAATAATGGCCCAGCTCCGTTACGCACGCACTAAAATTATTAATCTCTGACGGGACAACCAATAAGCTCGCCATCTCGCCATCTAATATTGTTGAAGAATTCAGAGGTGTAGGTAGGTATAACAGTCTGAAAAGACCCGATTTCGATAACCGAGGTGTTGTTAGATTTTATACTCACGGACATATACAACAAGTAAACTGAAAAATTAACAAACAACTCTTAAACGAATTGATGCAGACTCCGTCAGTTCCTTAATTTCATTCGAAGCACAAATTCCGTTACGAAAAGCGTCGCATCATAGGTATCTCTATAAGGCTCATTAAAAATTCAAATTGGTATGGAACTTAGGTATAACAAAGACAACATTTTCTTAAAACGTCAGTCACAAAAGATATATGAACTTAATTGTATTTTCTAGTGGATGCGTAGCGCGCCGCCGAAACGGCCTTGTTTCAGATATCCACAGAAACAAAAGACTAAATTCATCATAACGACGTGCATCCGCGCCCAAATCGATACCACTAACATCGCATCTCGGCTCTTTGTTCGCGCGTCCTTTTCCCTCTAGCGGACTGGTGTGCGGGTGCGAGCGGGAGCGCTCGACCTAGTTGAACCGTCCTACTGGCCTAGATCGCTAGGCGAGGTCACGTTGTTACGAGAGATTAACTAGAACGCTTACGCCTTGATATCTGACCCCGCGGTGCCTACGGTGAATTTATGTCGTCACCTCTAAATGCGACGCCATGGAAGAGCCTTGGAACAAAACCCACAGAGAACGTGTAACGTCTAACATAATAAGTAATAACAACTTCAAACAATAACTTGCCTGTTAACGATTAGTATTCTCGGCTAATAGTTATTAATCCCAGCGTTTGGTAAAAAGTCATTATTGCGTTGGTACTTTTTGTATTTTAGATAAAAATAAAAACACTATCGGGCTTCCAAATTCGGTCTTCACAAAATTGCGGAAAAGCAATTTTGATTGCCATGTTTTTGAAAGAATGAAAGTCTAACCCACCATATTGGATAGAAAGGGAAACTGTAACTGCTGCGATCGAAATCTATCTTTTATGTATGTACATGAACATATTGATACCGTTGGCGACATCTAGCGGCAGCGGCGCTCATTATCCGCCTGCACACGTAAAGTTCGGACCGCGGGAAACGCCACGCGCCGTTCCAATCTTCGTTCCGAACCGTACGTGTAAATGCAACTGTAATAGTAAAATAGCAAAAAATGTACGGTTCGGAACGAAGATTGGAACGGCGCGTGGCGTTTCCCGCGGTCCGAACTTTACGTGTAAAGGCCGCTATTATCCTTGCACAGTTCTAAGTGGAAATCACTGTCAAAACCCGTAGCAAAACATACTTACTGTAATTTACCATATAACTAAATCATATGTCATAACCGTTACAGACCTCCTGAAAATAAACTTGGGTACCTACCTATTGCCGTTCTCGTAGTATTTTTAATTCCTAGCTTTTGCCTGTGGCTTCGCCCTAGAACTAATTTGATGTTAATTACAAACTCTCGGAAACTACCAAATCTTAATAGACGAAAACTGTTCTATTTATCGACTTTCTGTGTGCCCAATCTCATCAGAATCTGAGGCTCTACTTTGAAATCCGTAATTCGAACTTCGTCTATTGCTATCCCTTTTGCTCTCGACGCGTCACTAATTCGCAAGAAAGTGATATGGGGCGATCCGAAATTCGAATTATTGATTTCAAAGTAGAGCGCCTGTTTCATACGTGACTAAGACCCCGTTCACATGACAAGCGCTCAACGCGCGTTTTGATAACGCGCGTTTACAATTACATACACCGTACGCGCGTTAGCATGTGTACGACCCTGAATAAGTATTATGTAGTTGTAAACGCGCGTTATCAAAACGCGCGTTGAACGCTTGTCATGTGAACGTACCCTTAATTACAAAATTCACAAACAACTAAACATCCTTACAAATTTTTACACTTATTACCTATATTTGTTGATTATTTTTAAATGCACTTTACTTCAACTTATAATGTTACAAATTACAAGTAAATGACTGTAACAAGAAGCCAGTCAAATAAAAACCGCTATCTAGAAATATTTTCTCAGGGTGGAGCGCCTAAAAAAGTTTTTCTATATAAATAAGATTATTAAAAAAAAAACTACTTTGCCATATTTTTACCCGACTGCGTCAGAAGGAGGGTTATGTTTTTATAAGATAAGGTTCCTTATAATGCGCGCGCTAATAGGGACGAGTGGAGAAAACGAGGGGAGGCCTTTGCCCAGCAGTGGGACACAAAAACAGGCTAGAAAAAAAAAAGACTTAGTTATGACTAAAGAATTATGAATAATTTAGCATCATAATAACCTAGTCGACGAAGCAAAAATAAACGCAAAGAATCGTGCACTATTAAAATATTAGTAAGGCGGACGCTACAGCTAGATAACTGACGAGTTGTAACTAAGTAGACTGCGCGATGCAAGTCGGGCCTCTACAAGGTTGTTATTGAGGCATATTGGAAATCAATCATAGCCTTGCAGGGGCCTGGCCGACTACATCTACTTCACACGGCCCTTCTAAATACTTTATTGCATGCAGCATTTACATAACCTATGTACCTATCTTCGTAGAAACTCGAGCTATGGTCGATACTTCGTAGCACTTTGACTAAATTTTATTTTGATAGGTAACTACTTATAAGAAAAAATGAATACATAACGTTTTGTATTGTATTATTCCATCCTTTTTCCCTTCTTTTCTCTCCTGCCAAAAAAGGAGGTGTAATTTCTTTAAAAGCTATTGTCTCTTTGGGTGTGTCTGACATCGCTTGAACCGAGTTTAATTAGTTTTTTTGTGACTGTTTTGGAGGTGGTCCTCGGCTAAGTTTGATGAATTCGGTTGAGCCAATAAAAAATAAGGAGTTTTGCGAGCCGTACTGATGTACCTACTCGTACCTCCTACAATTTCAAAGGCAAATTGGTAACGCCAACCTCATCTAAATGGCATAACAATACAATACAAAAGTCACGCGCGACTACAGAATATGAATAATAGAATTAATGACTAACGAAAGATAAGGGAAGATATATTTTGCCTGCCACTTCGTTCGTAAAGAACTCAGATATAATGTTTTCCCTTGTGATATATTTTTTTGTTTCAATTATACCCTACCGACTCCTTCAAGACTCAAGCTACTAGAGGGCCTTATATTTAAGTAGCTGCACACTTTTGTACCTTGTCGCTCTGACGCCTTTGTCATATAAAAGAAGCATTTCAAACATGACATTAAAGTCACAAAGCAATAAGGCGCGCAGATACTTATAATAAACTGTTAGGTACAAGTATCTTTGTATACACACAATCTAAAGCAGAGTTAGAGCACGTTTGAAAGTGAACAAAGAGCTCTGCTTAGTGAGGCGATTCTCGGTCTCGATCGAGATGAATTCCTATTCGAGGTTCCATAGAAGTGACGCTGCGCTGTCATTCCATGCAGATTCACGATAGAGATTCATCTCGAACGACCCGAGAATTGACATCCAGGGAGGCAAGGGACCCAATTCTTGTGAGTTCGAGACGATTTTTCATACGAGATATGTCAAAAAAATGTACGCAGTTGACAGTGCATATCGCATGAAAAATCATCTCGAAGTCACGAGAATAAGGGTCCTGGGACTCTTGGTGTACACGACACGACATGTCTAAGATCGTCCTTAAATAGCAAAAACTGACTACGCCCCGACAATGTGTCGACCTAGATTAACACCTTGAACTAGCATGCAAGAGTGCTTAGACTGCTAGGTATCTAGACTAAAAAAATATCAGTACTTGGTTTTTGCTGTACACCCATCGTCCTAATAAAATTTATACATTTATTGTACCGACATAAGACCTTATAAAACACAGTACTAGACTAGCACTCTTATCAAATGAGTCGGGATTTACGCATTTCTTTGTTTAAAGTGTAGTCTTTTCAGTCCGTTAACGCGCGCCCTTAATTTTACCAACATCTACTCAATGTGGATGGAAAACACTTAGATAACTGTTAGATACTCAAAATTCTCAAAATACCTACCAGAGAAATATTATTTTTATTTGTATGAATCTCTGTTATATTTGATGTTTTGAACGTAATAACTTTGAAGCTTCCGAAGCGAATTGTAGCCATGGATTTAACCCTGAAACCATAGTTGATGTCGTAAGCTGACCATTGTTTTAGTATTACTTATGCTAAATATATGTTCCTAATAGCATTATGTGTTATATAAATACTTACTTACATACTTAATATTGGTGTTAAGTACCTACGTATTAATTAAATTAGCAGAGGTTAAGTATAAATGGTTAAGAGTAATGTTATTGTTTATGTAGATACCCGGTAGCGTCTCGTAATATTACATTATTTTATGTAAAACTTAAGTATGCGTACTTGAGCATACTTAAGTTTGGCTAATAGGTAAAAATAACCAAGTAAATAAAAATGAAAGTATTTTAGTAAGTACATTTTAGAAACTATTCAGACACTTAAAATAAGCTTTCAACGATATAAAAACTCACAATTGCCACCCATTACAGAAAATAGCCGTTGGTGTTATTTTCAAATAACAACTCTTGCTCCATTTAAACCAGTAACGACATCTATAATAAAACTAACGAAAGTATCCTTCAACATACAGCGCCATCTGTTGTCTAAATTACTTAAACTAAATTGATTTTTACTTTTCAGATGGACATCTACGTTCAAACAGCAAGCCCCATAGTGGAGCAAGTTCTAAAGGGCTACAATGGCACGATATTCGCGTACGGGCAAACGGGCACGGGGAAGACTTACACCATGGCGGGAGGAAACTCCGCCCCGGAGCTGAGGGGGATCATCCCGAACTCGTTCGCGCAAATATTCAGCCATATCGCGAAGGCTAAAGATGATGAGAAGTAAGTTTGCTCATAGTGCAGTTGACAGAGACGACAATGATCTTAAACGATCAAAACACTGGAAATAATGAGTAAATAACCTAACAAACGAAAGTTGGAATGGACATTGACATTTCAAAGTTCAATACTTCAAAAACGGCTGAACCGATTTCGATATAAAATGTCTAAGAACCACCGCTAGAAAACCTGATTTCAAATGAAAAAAACCGCATCCAAATCGGTTTATCCGTTTAAGAGCTACGGTGCCACAGACAGACACACACACACACTTACACGTCAAACTTATAACACCCCTCTTTTTTGCGTCGGGGGTTAAAAACAGGAAGGAGTAGAAGGGGAGTAGGGAATAGAGAAATTTTGATTACTTCTATTTTATTCGAACCATCTCGGCCCAGCAACTTGTACGATTCCGTTGGAATAACGAGTTAGTCATCAAATGCGTTGTTCTCAAAAACGAATCATTAAATTCTCCATGAAGGTCGAAGTTGCATTGCTTAACCTGTTGAAGCCACTGTCATGAGCATATTAACATAATGCCAATGTATGAAGCATAGGACAACTCAGCAAATAATGATTACGATCACTTATTGTCTGAATTTGAGCGGCAGTGGCCGGCAAAAACAAATTAAGATGTAGGTATGATCCTGACTTGCAACGAACTTGAGACCTAAGACGAAGCCTGGCGGCTAGGCGTCCACTGACGTTTCTAGCGCGTTCGTATCCTGGGTTGTCCCATAGCTAGTACCGTCCCTAACAAACAAATCACTGTCGCCAGATTCTTGGTGTGCGTGACGTACCTGGAGATATACAACGAGGAGGTGCGCGACCTGCTCGGGAACAACCCGCACCAGTCGCTCGAGGTGAAGGAGCGGCCCGACATCGGCGTCTTCGTCAAGGATCTCACCGGTACGAATGGCTATATAGCTCGATAAAAGCGTCGGTGGCCTATTAGGCTATAGTAGATTAAGGGTATGATAGACTAACAGTTTACCTGGCTGTCGGGCCTGAACCTGTTAAGAAATGACATGATATTTTTGTGTTTTGTCTAAAGTAACCTACCTATTGCATGCTGTAGTCGTCGTCATTGGTGTAACGTCAAAATCTTATTTTACCGAGTAGAATAGAGGCCCTGCGAGCTTATTATGGTCATGTTCATGGATGCGGGTAAACGTCGATAAAACATTTGTCACTTTCTGGCCAAGGTTTGCAAGTGCGAAAGTGACAGATGCTTTATCCACCGCAATATAGGCGACGAAAATACGGGACCTGAAAGGCCACAGATGAAAACAAGCGTCCCCAAAGCGTAGCGAAGGCGGGGGCCGTCTTCACTCTCAGTACTTTGTGGCTTTATACATACATACGGCACGCATTTCTAACATGATGAACGTTGAAAACCCCCAGGCTACGTTGTCCACAACGCAGACGAGCTCGAGAAGATAATGGCGGTCGGCAACAAGAACCGGCACATCGGCGCGACCGCGATGAACACCGAGTCGTCTCGCTCGCACGCCATCTTCTCCATCACCGTGGAGAGCAGCAAGAAGGGCATGGACGGCAAGACGCATGTTAAGATGGGGAAGCTTCACCTCGTTGATTTGGCGGTGAGTCGGTAACACGCACATGAGTGTCGTGAGTGACTAATACCCGTATTCACAAACGTCACTATGAGGTCTCACAGTGCTCACGAACGCACAGGGTGCTTCAAATCGTCTCATAAACAAAAGGTCGGTCAAAAAGGGCCAATCACAGCTGTATTGAACGCAGTGCGTTTACTCAGTGAAGGATCCCTAAGTATTGTTTGTGGATACGGGTGTAAGTATGGTATGGGGTATGGTGAGTGTGACATGAGTGTCAATATGGTCTAGTGGAGCTCTTGCTTCTGCCGAGCTAGTTCCGCTCGGGGCAAGTTATGTGTGATGCTTCTACTTTAGTCATATGATATTTCTAATGTACTTATGTAATATGATATGTACGTAATCAACTAATGACTAGTATTTACCTAATAATAAAAACCAATATGTTGCTCAAAAACATCTGATAAGTCTCTTTTACGTCTAAAATTTGGGCTTATTTTAGTTTACTATTTAAAATTAGCTTGTAGTAGTGTACTCACTACTACATAACAGGCTGGTGACAGTACATGAACTACCTGTGTTCCAAATTTCATTCAATAGGCTATTTGACTAATTTTAGAAAACCTTATTAAATGATTCTTTATTACATAAGAAGCACACTACATTGATATTTCTGTGAGATTCTACTATATTATCAATAAAAATCCATTTAAAAGTTTAAATTTTCGAAACCGCGCTAATAACGCTGTTTCTATCATGGCGCTGGCCATGTGACAAGTGTGACGTCACACGCAAGTATATGCCCTTATGATCTGTGGTTACTTGCGTGTGACGTCACCAGCGAGTAACCACAGCTACAAAGCAATCGCATAGCGTTTTTGCCACAGATAAAATTTCAAAATATATTAAATTTTTTTTCGTGTAATTTCCAAAAAAATATGCTTAATATAGTTTAAAATAAAGTGAAATATGTTGTTTTACGCTATTATCTAATAGGATGACCACGATTTTTTGTTTATTTTCAATGTTGTCAAATACCCTATTCTATTCTTGTCTTGAGGAAAAAACATTCCAATATTTAAAGCTTCACTTTATAATGTTCGTGATAATCGGTTTTAGAATAAGTATACGTATAGGTAAGATTAAGGATAATTTTCCAGGGCTCGGAGCGGCAAAGCAAGACGCAGGCGACGGGCACGCGGCTGAAGGAGGCGACGAAGATCAACCAGTCCCTGTCGGTGCTCGGGAACGTGATCTCGGCGCTGGTGGACGGCAAGTCCACGCACATCCCCTACAGGAACTCCAAGCTGACGCGGCTGCTGCAGGACTCCTTGGGGGGCAACTCGAAGACCGTCATGGTCAGTCTATAGTTATTATGAAGAACGCATAAAACGGGTTAATTTAGCAGTGCATGTTGAAATTTTGGCGTTCAAATATTATTTTTAGTGTGGTCATCATTATTGTAGCTTTTACTTTTTTTTGGGTTCCATCTAAATTGCGTTGTTTTCATTTATTTGTTTATTTATTGTTAATTTTACTTACTTAAACTCCATCGTTTTAGCTTCTGAATATTTCTTTTATTTAAGTTTTGTTTTACTAATAGGTTTTACCTTCATTGATATAATATTACCCGAAATATACCTCTATATATGTGTAGCCATATACATATAGATAGATACAGTTGTTTTATCTCACGAAAGCGGGTGCACCATACTAGTGTGTGTAGATGCACGTGCACGTTGTTTCTGAGTGAGTAGCTGTCGTCGCTAAGCAACGCCGTAGTGTGGGTGTCTAATAGACACTGTCTATAATTACATATCTATATTACAACTACAAGTATGGCAAACTCGCTTTTGATGGTTTTAATGGGCGAGGGCGAAAAGTGATGCTATTATCTTATAATATTATTTTTAACCGGTGAACTCTTCTGAAGTCAGTCTGTTTGTCGCATTGTACAGATCGCGACCATCGGGCCGGCCGACACGAACTACGTGGAGACCATCAGCACGCTGCGCTACGCCAACCGCGCCAAGAACATCGAGAACAAGACGCACGTCAACAGCGAGCCCGGGGACGCGCTGCTCACCAGGTAACACACACACACACACACACACACACACACACACACACACACACACACACAATTACAATTAATATTTAAATAAGGAAAGTAAATGGAAACTAGAACCCAGTAGTGGGGAATACTGTTTTTTCCACTGATTGGAACGACAAAAAATAATTAGAGCGTTTGCAACTGCAAGCCTGTGAACAAATACGAGTGCAAACCCAAATACAAATAAATTTACGACATAAACCACAGCGTCTCCATTGATAGTACAATCAGCAGCAAAAGTAGATGGACAGTCAAAGAGTTCGAAATTATCTACACACGTTCTTATTCTCTTGACAATAGAATCGAGTTTAGAAAGGTAATTTTGAGTTCTTCGACTGTCCACCTTTTCTGCTGATTGTACTCCTGGAGTCAAGGCTAGTTCTATAAAAACAACTGAATAAAACAAGCTGTACCAGTTATCAAAATTTCAAGCATTGATCTTTTGTTACAGATTCCAGCAGGAGATTGACCAGCTCAAAAAACAGTTGGAGGAGAATATCAACGGTAAGTAATCTCGAGCTCATGTATGTATGTATGTTAACACTTTATTGTACAAAGGAAAAACCAGAACAATACAATTAATATAAAAAAATGTACAAAGGCGAACTTTTAGGGGTTCTCTTACAGCTGACCCTGGTAACCTGTCAATGTTTTGAAAAACTGTCCTTTGTTTCGTTTGTCCGAAAATTATTTTTCTCTGAACCCATTAACTTTTTTTTTTAAGAGTTATTCATGGTGGAAATTTGAGATGGGGCAGTAAGGGCAGCTACTCTGTCTCAAAGAGTGTTTTAATCCTTGATAGAAATGGGACAGACTGGCATTAAAAAAAAAGGTAAGTTTTTATAACAAATTAACAATCCTGGAAAGTTTAACGGTTTCAGAGACAAAGGATTTTCGGACAAATGAAAATTTCAGACAAACGAAACAGCGGACAAAAGTTTTTCGAACTTAAGATAGCTAACCCTAACCGTTGAGACGAATCTAAGAACGAACGAAGATAGTTTCAGAAATCTGGAACAATAACCCTGACACTTGCATTCCAAACTACACAACCTTCCAAAATTATAGTTTTTACCGGTAAATGATTGGATTTATGTACGTAGAATTGGAGGAGGAAGAGGAGGAGGGCGAGATGAGCGAGGAGGAGCTGACGGACGACACGCTCACCGAGTCCGAGCTGGACTCGCTGGGGCCCGAGGAGCGGAAGGAGCTGCGCCGGCGCCGAAAGGCCGAGAAGGTACGGGGATCTCTGAATCAGGGCCACTTACTTTTCTTAAACCATATCGTTATCAAATGGTAGCTCTTATTCACAAGACGCCTATACCTATACGCTGGCCGTATATTGTCAACGCGCATGGCTGGCCTAGTTGGTAGTGACCCTGCCTACGAAGCTGGCAGTCCTGGGTTGAAATCCCGGTAAGAGCAGATATTTGTGTGATGAGCAATATTTGTTCCTGAGTCATGGATGTTTTCTATGTATTTAAGTATATATTTCTATATATAAGTATTTATATCGTTGTCTAGTACCCATAGTCAAGCCTAGAGCTTAGTTTGGGACTAGGTCAATTGTTGTGACATTGTCCCCTGATATTTATTTATTTATTTTATTTATTTATATCTATCGTAACTTTTACATGAGGCCGGCCTCTAAGTCGCATTGAACAAAAGAACGTACGTGTTAAATATACAGGGTGTCTTAAAAACCTTTCAACATTTTTTAACAGTAGGTAGGGTGGATGATTTGGATCATCCCTACATTGGTATTTTTTTTTTAGGTTAATTTTTGACTGAGTTACAGACTGATTTGTCATCGCCGTTCCTGATGATGCTCTCAGTGTGCCCCATCTTAATTACTTCATTCATAACATGTGTCACAACGTATTGTAAATAAACAAACTCGAAAATGTTTCTACTCATGGTCAAATGCTCCATGGCGTTTAGAAAACTGAGACTTTATTCTGTAATATGAACGAAAAGACGGTCTCTGTTAAGGGCTTATGTCTGAAATAATTTAAATATGAAACTTACGATTACGATTGTTACTCATCAGTCTCGTACACAACTAAAATACACTATCACACTATCACTTTTACATTAAACTTCTTCTACGAGAATATGAATCATGGATTAATTTTATTTATTTGCGTCTACCAGAGATTTTTACGACTAAATTATGCACAACAATTAAAAGAAATCGTTAAAGTCTGGGTATGCTTTGACAATATGACAAAGTTTTTTTTAAATCTTGTACCTCTTTGTGCAAGGAGGTTTAAGATTTTTTTGTAAGATTTCCATTTAAAGCTGGCTTCATACACGTTGTTGAATGAAATTCTTATCCTAGAGGGGCTTCTAAACCGGCCATATTTTCACTGCAATGTGTGGCCGGCAACTATTAGTGTCCCTTTCTTACTCGTATGTTAGAGAAAGACATCGATAGTTGCCGGTCACATATTGCAGTGAAAATATGGCCCGTTTAGAAGCCTCTGAAGAAAGATAAAACTTAGTACTTGTAGCTCAGTAAGAAGATGCTGAGAAGAGGTCATCTCGTGGTGAGACTACAATATTCTTTGGTGAAAATTGGATCATGTTGCCAAAATTCAACTCCGGAAAAAAGTCTGTAAAGACATTGTGTGCATTTTGAACGGGAAACTATCCACTTGACAGTCTGGTCCATATAACAAGTTACGCACAAGGATCTCATATTCAGACTGGATCGATTACTAACTATTAATTACTAATCAAAATTATACCGTTATAGCCAGTAAGGCGGTTACAAATTCTTTGATGACAGGGAACCAAGAAAACTTAGTTCAAGTGAGACCGACAAACCCGATTACTGTGTCTCACTAAAGGTGCTTTTCCACAGGCGTCGCGAGACGAGACGAGTTGGCGCGAGAATTTTTATTTGTATTAAAACACCCATTTCCACAGCGCGCGCGCGAGGTGGTTGCGCGATTTTTCAATACAAATTTTAATTCTCGGCCCGCCTCGTCTCTCCTCGCGTCGCCGGTGCACCGCGGTGGAAATGCACCTTTAGATGTTTCAAAAGCACTAGGGTGGCGTTACAATTTGGGATACATACACCAAAAAAAAAAATTGCTTCGAAAGAATAGCCTTTTATAAGAAATTTGAAGCATTTCATGATTAAATGTATTATTGATATTTAAAATAATTTATTAAATTAAAGTAACCTTACCTACTTGTAACGACAAGATGACGTAGACATTTTATAAAGAACGGATACCCGTAGACGAAGTATACACTTCGTCTAAGATTTAGAAAGACGATTTTTTATTATCTGTGATCTGTTTTCAAAGTCATAACAGACGAACGTCATTCAAACATAATGTAAACAAACAATCGCAATATGATATAATTTATTATTTCAGAGTAAATAAGGATTCAACCATTGCTTATTACCTAGACCTCAATTAATACAACACTTCCTACATTACCCTTGTTTCTAGACTAGATGTACTTAACACAATCACATTAAATTTGTTGTAAAGGCGGATTCCATACTTCCAATCATGAGTTTCTACAATAAATGTTGATGCCGTCGTTTTGAACCTCTTGGAAAACCTCACCACATAAATTATTAACATTCATCACACATAACTCAAAAGAGAAATGGTCTCATTAATATGTTAATTTCATCATAAGAATTACAGTCAATTTGTAAACAAATAAATTTGACATGACAACAGCTGTCTTCAAATGTAAGTGCCGGCTAGATATCTAAATTGTACTTATAAAATAAAATATTGGAGAGGTTTTATATGTTTTATGTAAAACCACAAAAGAGCTTGATTAAGCGCAATTCGGACCGGCATTTAGGGGTCTAATGAAGGTCATTTCTTTTAATATAATTAATTCATTGTAACATGTTTTTTGTATCTAACTACAGGGGCTCTACTTTGAAATCAATAATTCGAACTTCGGATCGCCCCGTCACTTTCTTGCGAATTAGTCACGCGTCGAGAGCAAAAGGGATAGCAATAGACGAAGTTCGAATTACGGATTTCAAAGTAGAGCCTCAGGGATCGATTCGAGAAGCCTATTCCTCGAAATGGTTTTGAAATTTTCATACATTGTTAAAAATGGGTGTATCTCAATTCCGGCGGGTTTTTCAGATACCATAAACAAATAAGTACAGCTAGCATTTATGTTTTCGAAGCTATTTAAGCATTCCATATTAGGTACAAGACTAGATTGAGACTTGGTTAATTTGTGTGAGCCGAGGGTGCAAAGCGAGGATGCCGATACATACTACATGTAACGTGTCTTCTCCTTCACAATAATAATCCATAGAATAAGTAGTAGCATAGAAACCTTTAGAAGACCTTTTCTATTTATGGCATTCATAAGGAGTTAGAAAATTGTGTGCTTTTAGGTATTCTTTCGTTATCTTACATGTTGTCACAGGGTTTGAATTGGATCTGACAACGCCAGTGTTGTTGCTGAGACCCGAGGGAATATTGCCTAACGCACTCGCAATCGCAATCATTTTCATTTTAAAAATCGAAGGCTTGTCTGCAATTCTGCATACAAAATCAAAACAATTAAAGTCGATTGCGATTGCGAGTGCGTTAGGCAATTGGCCAGCAGATGTAATGATGGAGTCGAAAATTGGTAACACCAATCCTGTTACCAATTTTAAAATCGTTAGTTTGGCCCTGATAGGCAGATGATGACATTGCATAAAAAAGTACTTAAAACTAAACGTAAAAAAAAATAACTTTTTGTCATATGAAAGAAAAGGAGAGAGATATTTAAATAATTTCAACAATATTTTATTTGCAATTTTGGAGATAACAATCAATTGCAAATTATAAAGAGGTCATTAACCGTTTTGGTCAAAGTCAAGTTGAAGTTCTCTGGTCCAGGGGCTCTACTTTGAAATCCGTAATTCGAACTTTGGATCGCCCCGTCACTTTCTTGCGAATTAGTTACGCGTCGAGAGCGAAAGGGATAGCAATAGACGAAGTTCGAATTACGGATTTCAAAGTAGAGCACAAGGAGCCTATCGGCGACACTTCTGTATTCAAAGTCCAAGAGAGGTCCATTGTCAGAGTCGACGTTGAATTTGACGTTGCGTTCGTGATATTTGAAGGAGCAAAAACAGCCTAGTTTTTGTTTCATTTCTTCTTAAGAAATACATAATCTAAAACATAGAGAAGAATAGCTGGTGCAAAGTCCAGTCATATAGTCCAGGTTCTGTACTAGTACTCTATGAGCTATAACACTTTGATTTAAATCTATCAGGGATGCAGGTTTGGCAATAGGATTATTGATGCCATAAACACATAAAATTGGCAAATCTTGTAATGGATTTTTTGTACTCTTACACGGTTATTGCTATAACACGGCATTTTCTTGAAGCGTCCTATTGCGAAAACGAGTAAGATAATGACAGGTTAGCCTAATTGTGCAAAATATGTACAGTCTGTGAGCATTTAGAAGGTTCTTCGGGTTTGAACTTTTCTCTCACTCGCTACCATACGCTCTTATTAAGAGCAAGTGAGAGAGAAGTACAAACCCGAAGCACCTTCTAAGAGCAGCTATCGCGCTATACTACGTAAAATTGTCGATTCCATGGCCTGGGAAAGGTTGGTATTGTTTTCTCTATGGTAAGTGTGTGCCATCATAAATAATTATAATCAATTATGCGACGGCCTTTATAGCCATCGACTAAATGTTTTGCATTACGGATCAATACGGAGAGCACTAATCAGAGGCCCTACTTTAAAAATCGAAGTTCGAAGTTACGTTCGCTCCATTCCTTTCTTTCGATTTAGTCACAAATGACGAGTGTCAGGGATGGAGCTACCTTAACTTCGAACTTCGATTTTCAAAGTAGGGCCTCTGATCGTTCAATCCATGTCTATCCGAACTTTTAGATGTCTGTCTATGAATTTATGTCTGTCATTAGATGTCATATAGTGGATGTCATTGTTAAATTATGTTATTTTCAGATATTTTAGTCGTAATTATTTTTGCTGTAAACCAGTTATATGGGCCACTTTAGAGCAGAAAATAATGGTAGATGGTTAGATCTCGACAGTAATATAAGACGGACGATATGATCAGTCTTAGCAAAGCATGAACAACAGATCTAGTGATTTCACATTTAAAACCAGCTAGTGTTCAAATCGCAAAAATAAAAATACAGTAAGTTGCACTAAAAGTTATCATTATTTTTTAAAATGTTAACTTATTTTTGTTTACATGGATCGAATTGTTTGTTTACATACCATGTAAACAACGTAGGTACGGTCATTGACCTTGAACTTGGAATTCTGACGTTAGTTACTACGAGCGTTTGGAGTAGTATAGTAATCAACGTCAAAATGTCAAGGTCAAGATAACGGCTGCGATACATCAAGTAACAAAATGAATATAATTAAACCATCTTTTTTTTTTACATTAACAGAAACAAAAATGAACCATACCCCCGTGATCAGAATCGTGCGAACTATTACCCCGCCAAATATGTTGAAAGGTTTTTAAGACACCCTGTATACTTCATGTGCAACCGCCATTACACACTTAGATTCTATGAACAATGTAATTGGTCACTTTCGCTTCTCTTTGCATCGCTTGAATTGAACCTTGTGCTTAACTGCATCATTGCAATATATTAATTTTGTCCCACAGGAGAAGCTGAACAGGGAGAAGGCTAACCAGGCCAGAAAGGTGTTGGAAGAGAAGAAGGCCGAACTACAGAGGACGAAGTATGTTTACTTATTCCCACGATCTCATGTCAATTTTGGTTGTTTAAATCAAAAACCAAGCCAAAATTTAAAGTTACTTAGCTTATGTAGTCGGGTGGATCAACTTTTTGTTGCTGTTATTCTGTCCCGTAAGCCAGGAGAAAACAGTGATAGAGTTTCTTAGAAAAATGGTTTTAATATAGTCTACTAATACGTTTGGAAGAAAACCTGTCCATGTTTGCTGGATTTATATACTTTAAAATCGTGATTTTAAAGAGTGAACCAGGAGACGTCACCATGGCAACGAGGCGCAAAGAAAAGTTGATTGACCCAGTCCCACTTCTTAGTTGATATAAAACTATAAGAAATTTCAAGCTCGCCGCAAGCAACGCCGTGGGAAAGTCATAGTCATATTTAAGCAATTAAATGTTATTCTTTGTAGTCGCTCAACTATCTTAATCGAGATATCTTATCGCCATTGAAATAGGTACCGTTGAGGAGTTCCGGTGGCCATCTGTGGTCTTCATCATCAGTTGCACTTCACCAAATGATACTTTCTGAATGACTTGTACTAAAAATACTAAAATCGCTATATGTTTGCCTACAATATTTAAGGAGTTCCCTCAATTCCTCACTGATCATCAGATTCAGATTAGGTGACAATGGGACCACCTCGGAAGTATACACTATCAAATCAAAAAAAATTTTTTGAAGTCGGTCCACTATTGACAGAAAAATCGGTGAACATACATAAAAAAATAAAAATAAAACATCCTTTTTTGAAGTCGGTTAAAAACGGTTCTTATCAAAATATTACTGCGTGTTCTTCTAGGAAACAACAGGAAGAGCTTAAAGACAAGCTGCAGCGGCTCGAGTCCAAGGTGCTCGTGGGCGGCGAGAACCTGCTGGACAAGGCCGACACGCAGCGCCGGCTGCTGGAGCAGGCCGCGCGCGAGCTGGAGCAGCGCCGGCTCATCGAGCTGCGCCTGCAGGAAGACCTGCAGAAGAAAGAGGTCAGTCCAGGAGGGGGCAGGTACAGCTGAACAAATACCTTGAACACACGTCGAGTGCTTTCAGACCTTGTGCAGGGTCCGTCCGAAAGGCAACCACCATCATACCCGTTGATCTTAGCGTTAGGGCTTTTTTACGGAGACGCAGGGCGTCGAGCGTGGAGTTCACGCACGCACACGCACACGCGCAAACATAAGCTTTAGGGCAATGTATGATGTTGTTTGCGTCGCGTGCTGCGGAGCGTAGAGTACCCTCGGGCCCTCAGGCGTGTAGCGATTTCCGAACAAGACTGGAAGAAGGTGAAGGCACCGCTGCTGTGTGACGCTGCGTGCAATGCGGCGATACCATCCACGGGCTCCGCCGCAAGTAACGCTGTATTTGAAGCAAACGCGTGTAAAACCGCTTCGCCGCAAACGCCGTCATACGACGCCATATGTTTGAATTTTGTGCAGATCGCGCCGCCCAACGCTAGGCGCGACGCCCCGCGCCTCCATAAAAAAAGCCCTTCTTACCATTGTATTCCAGTGTGGAGAGTAGGACAATCCAGTCAAATTTCAAGCCTTCAGAAAAAAAGAGATTACGTGTGGGATTATCGTAATGGTCACCACAGACTACAAAACTACGATAATGTTTAACATGATCATTAACTTACTTACTTTTAGTAAGAGTGTTTCTTGATATCTTTTCATTTATCCCGCAGGCCGAACGCTTAGACCTAGAAGAGCGCTACTCCTCCCTCCAAGAGGAAAACGCAGCGAAGACGCGCAAGTTGAAGCGAGCCGTGCAGCTCCTGAACAGCGCCAAGGCCGAGCTGGCCGACCAGCAGCGCGAGCAGCAGCGCGAGATGGAGGGCATCCTGGACAGCGTGCGCGCGCTGCGCCGCGAGATACAGCTGGCCGACCTCGTGCTGGACTCCTACATCCCCAAGGAGTACCAGGCGAGCACTCTCATCTGATCTCGTACAGACAGGCCCTCTCGGATGCACTTCGAACCTGTAGGATCCTCATCATAGGGCCGTGTTATTAAATTCATCTCGGCTGAGATGCCCGTCACAACATCATCATTTTCATCATCATCATCATCAGCCTATACTAGTCCACTGCTGGACGTAGGCCTCTCCCATTGCACGCCACCGAGCACAGTCTGCGGCCACTCTCATCCAGTTCCTGCCAGCCACCATGCGAAGATGGTCGCTCCACGTAGTCTGAGGGCGTCCTACACTACGTTTGCCGATCCGCGGCTCAAGAACACGATAACTCCAGCGGGGTTATCCGTTCCGCGGCTTATGTGGCCGGCCCACTGCCATTTCAAGCTGCTGATTCGATGGCCTACGTCGATAACCTTAATTCTCTGTCGGATCACCTCATTACGGATCCGATCCTTTAGAGAAACTCCCAACATAGCCCTCTCCATAGCTCGCATAGATCACAAGATACGTCAAAGTAATCGTCAAGCCATAGAACAATGTCGTTTTTGACGCATTTTGAGACCAGCATTACAGTCGACATCAGTTTATTAATAAGGCCTTTACACACTCAACTATTGGAATGTGCAGAGTGTCTTATTATGTTATCTTTCACCGTAAGGGCACCGGATAATGTCCTTACACTTAGCATACATACATGGCTAGGCTACCGCTGCGCTGGGATTCGAACTCGGTAAGAACGATCACTAGGCAACAACCAAAATAAAATAAATAAAATAAAATAAATAAAACACCAATTGTTTGTTAGACCAGCGTCTACGCTGGAGAAAATACTCGCGTGAAAGGACTCCGTCACGTGTTATTAACTGTAGCCCGAGCACAGAGTGACGTGAATTTAAAATGTATTCACCATGAACAAGACAACAAATCCATTTACTTATTTAACTTTTTAAATTGCGACGAGACTGGAATTTAAATTGAGTGTTATATCCGCTTGGCGCAGGCTCTGATCGAGCAGTACGTGCACTGGAACGAGCAGCTGGGCGAGTGGCAGGTGAAGTGCGTCGCGTACACCGGGAACAACATGAGCGCGCCGCCGCAGCCGCACAAGCACAAGCACGTGAGTACACACACACACACACACACACACGCACACGCACACGCGCACACACACACACACACACACACACACACATGTACACAAAATTAACCAAGCCCGGTTCTGCTCTCATAGTCGTCGAGCATCCTAACTATTATTATAAACTTACTTCTGCCCTCGAGTTTGTCCGCGTCGAACTGGTATGTCGCTAGACCGCCAGGGGAACAGTATTTTTTCGGGATATAAAATAATCTATGTGATATCCGAATAAGTTCGAATTTATCTTGCTCAGTCAGTCAGCCACTCAGTTGGCTTATTGATGGGTACTGAAGCTAATTAAGAAAGTGAGATAAATACGATCTTATCCGACAAAAAACGATGGAAAACGACTACTTATTCACAAAATCTGTACAGAAATAGTTTTTAATATCTAGGTAAATCAAAGAGTTCCTAAGAGAATGATGATAAAAAAATCGTTTCGCTAGCAAAATCTAACTGGGATTGGAAATGGATGTTCTAACAAAGTGTACCATTGAGCGATTAATTGATGGGCCACCGTAGAAAACAGCGTCAAAGACAACGTCAAGTCACGAAAAATAAATTAACACCTATTCTACACAGTCGGAACAACCACGCAACTCAACCAAGGTCAAGTTATCTACACGATAAATTGTTTTTTCGACTTGACCAAGACAAATTGACCTTGGTTGAGTTTGCGTAGTTTTTCCGACCGTGTAGAATAAGTTTTAAATGTAGTATCTGTTTGCTTCCAGATGGAGCCCCCGGACCTGTCGGACCGGTACTTGTCGTACTCGGTGGTGAATGCGCGCGCCGCGCCGCGCCCGCACACCTCCGCCGTGCCGCGCCCGCACACCGCCACGCGCCAGCGCCAGTAGACACACGCACACACACACACACACAGACACACACACACACACACACACACACATAGGGCTGGAACCATGCGCAGCTTACTATCACCCCCAGATGGCAGCACTGGTATATAGTCCATTCCATACTGTCAGATTATACCTGCATTGTAACTTTTGTGAGACATCACTATACTTCATTTGTTCAGGTATTTAGGTAACTAAATGTACCTAAACAAAAAAAACACGTGATATATAAATACATATATATGTATAGCTTGTCAGCTAATAGTTTTGATTGGCTGTTTTACAGAGCTTTGGTTAGTGTACATTTAGTTAATTATATTAAAATGCAGTATAATGAAATGGAAATTAATTGAAAATGTTTGTAAAACATTTAGTAAATAGAAAAAGGCGGTTAAATCGTAAATAGACCTTGAGATGTCGAGCTGTTTCTGAAAATAATTCGTCAATAAACCTTTTTCTTTAATCCATTTTACACAACCAATCTCACCACGATGTTTGATGCACACGTGTTTCTGTTATTTCAATTATGTTACTTGTATTTACCACCAAAATAAATTATATATAACTTTTATACATGGGGGAAACAAGGAACAGGATTTTATCATGAATAGAATGGCATTATGAACCTTATTGGAACAAGATCGTGCGCGATCGTCCCGGGGATGGACAGGAGGGGGCGAGGGCGCGCGGACTCGACGTCACGAGCCTCCCCCCCCCCACCCCCGCAACGATTGACACGCCGCGGGAAGGCCGCGCGCGAACTTGAATTATAGTTTTAACTAGTTAATAATTATTGATATATGATTAAATTTTAAATGAATTCATAGAGGCATCGTAGCCAAATGTTTTTATTAGTATTAATAACGTAACCAATGTTCTCTTAACTACTAGTCGCATTCCAGTGATTTTTTATTTTTTTAAGTCTGTATTATTTGCACGTTTTGTGTGCTTTTTATGTATTTAATAAACATTTTTATACGCACTCATTTTACTGGTTTCATTTATTTTAGGGTTCCCCAATAATATTTTTTTTCTATTGGGTGTACCTAATATCCCACTTTATTTACGGTTTAGTAGGAATTTCACTTGTTTGACTAATTGGTGGAATCGCGGGCTTTCCTAATCATAATTCAATCGAAATAAATTTGAAGGCGTTGGTCTTTTTTTTTTCGGGATAGACGAAATTCGACAGGAGACGTAAGACCGTAAAAAAACAAACAGCATTTGAAAATAATATAAGTTTAGTTAACTGCCAAATGATTGAGATTCATGATGCATGCACAGTTACAGGCCGGCGGGATTCACTTGTTTCTGAAAGTGATTAGCCAATAATAATCTGGGTAGTGATTCTTTCAAAAGCAAAGAAAAGCGAACGCAGGAGTGAATGCCGAAGCGGCGAGTTTAAGTAGTCCCGTAAAAGCGAACAAAACACATTTCAGCGCGTGTATTCAATTTGGCAGCATGGCTTCTCGAACGTATAAGGCTGCCTAATTGAGAATGCACGCGCTAAAATGTGTTTTGCTCGCTCTGACGGGACTACTTAAACTGGCCGCTTGGACTTCACTCCTGCATTCGCTCACCTTTGCTTTTGAGAGAATCACTATCCTGAAGAGCGATGTTCAACATTAATAATCCACCGTATACGCATACTGCTGTGCCGAAACTTCGTAACTGCACTAAAGTGAACGCTACTTCACCGAATTGACATCTAAAGCCACGTAGATCAATAGCAGCTTACGATCAAGTGTAAATAAACATTTTTTTTTGTGTTTTTGTTTAAAATGACGCTGCTGGATTTAATTCTAAACAGAGTGAAGTCGCAGGACTCGATCATTCTGTCGCCGCCGCCCGAGGTCGACTTGTCCGAGCTCGACCCGCAGAAGAAGAAGCCTCGCGTCGACAAAGTCTGTTTACATTCAAGGCCGATAAGTACTCTTGCATTTGCAAACCGCCCCGAACTCACATGAAGTTATTAGTTATTATTTTACCATAGTCACCAGTATGACTATGGATTAAAGTTACCAATTCACAAGTCAACCTTACTCCAACGCTCTACGCTCGTCGTCACTATCTATATATATAAAAGGCAAACCTGACTGACTTATATATCAACGCACAGCCGAAACTACTGTACCTAGAAACTTGAAATTTGGTACAGGGGTTCCTTTCATGACGCAAGTGAGCACTAAGAAAGGATTTTCCGAAAATCGACCCCCAACGGGAAGAAATGGGGGGAGTGCCGGGAGACTATAATTCTACGCGTACGAAGTCGCGGGCGTCCTCTAGTAGTTTATAAAGGCCGGTAACGTATCTGCGCGTCTACTATTGCGGCATCCATGGGCGGCGGTGATTATCAGACATCGGTAACTGTTGTGCAATTCGCGGCAGTTATGTTATGGTTATGAATGACATATTCTATCGATTCGCATACTTAACGTAACTTAATTGCACAATAGTAACCGATGTTTGGACTGGTTACCTATCTACTTACTTTCAACACAGGGGTCGTATACCGGTATTATTTGCATACAAAATTACCGGCAGGTAAGTATTGAATTACGGTACGGTATCTCGCTTTTTATACAGTAGTATAGTGTTATCACCTAAATTACAATAGAAAATATAGATCCTTGCTTTCAACCGAGTGAGACATCGGTCAGTTTGCCTCGTCTAGCATAAAAAATAAAGTTTACTTAGTTGGAGTACGGGTCGTCGGATCGGATTGTATGATTTGTACCATACCTACACTAAGAGCCCATAAAGTTTTTGGTTGTCGAGTGTAGGCGTTTAAAGACGATTCAGCTAATTACATTGGTGTAATGACACTTCACACGTCGCCACCTCAACGCCGTTCACTCCTTCAAATTATGCCTTCACGAAGTGGCAGTCAGCGTGTGTTACGTAGGGACATAAATACATTCGATCCTCGTTGCAGTTCGCGCACGTGCAATGCAAAGTGGACACGAGCGCGCCGCCGTACGACCCGCTGGCGATGGTGCGCCGGCTGGAGGACGGGGCCGCGCAGGCGGGCAAGCTGCTGCAGGACAACCTCGCCCTGCTCGATAGGATCAAGCGGATGCACTTCTCTAGGGTGAGCACCGAGTGCGACACGTATGCAGCGCCGGTCTTGAAGGGAGAAAGAGGAGCCTGCAATATGTCAAAATTCAGCATATTTGATCTCTAATTTTAAAAAAAAACTATTGGTACGGAGGTCTAAATCTGCTATCCACCTACGTTGTATTCCTACATAGTCATCAATTCCGCCCTGCAAATCCAAATGGTGGCATCTCAAATAAAACACTTGTAGCAATCGCTACCGCATTACTAACAGGAGAGGGTGTAATCTTCTTTGGTTATCAAATTTTCGATATCGCTTAATTGGTTTAGAAGGTCAGAATTGTACCTATAAGTTGGGAACGTGTTCAGAGGCCCTACTTTGAAAATCGAAGTTCGAAGTTACTTTAGCTGTATCCCTGTCACTCGTCATTCGAGACTACATCGAAAGAAAGGGATGGAGCTAACGTAACTTCGAATTTCGATTTTCAAAGTAGGGATTCAGCTGTGCTCGAGTTGTTGACCGCTGGTGCGCGTGTCCGCAGGGCCTCGTGGACAGCCGCTGGGCGAGGCTGCCCCCGCCTAACCTGCAGTACCACACCACGCGGGTCAACTTCTACAAGCACGTCATGGCCGAGAACAAGCAGCTGTACCACCTCCTGTCTACCACGGTACGTTTAGGTCATACCTAAGTGAGAATATGTTTTTCCCGCCACTTGGTCCTCGTCGAAGTCGTTTAAATATGTTTTCTCGGAAACTGACCAATTTTCTGCGGTAAAAAGTAACTTAACCGTTCCCGGGCTATAGAATACTCATATTTCAGTACCAAATTTTACTTCGAATAGGTACGGGCGTTGGTGTTTAGGCTGTAAACGTTGTTACTATAAATTAATGATGTTTGAATAAAAATAAAAACTGTGAAGAGAATTGAGGGATATACATACAGCGTGTGACATCCATAAGAACATATTTTTTAAGTAACGATAGCTTTAAGTGCTGTGAACCGTTTAAAGAAGGAATTAAGTTAATAGCTCCAATCAATTTAGTGCAATTTATTTTTAAAAGGTCCATCGAGCAGCAATGTATAACGTTAAGTCTAAGTTAATTGCAAGTTAATTGAGGGATAATTGAGCTATTTTAGATAAATTGCGTAGCGAATTAGTTAGTTTGAAAAAACAAAGTACAACTTATGTTAACAATACACATAATATGTTTTTATGTTAATTAGGATGCATATTAATTGATTTCAAACATATTATGTTCGTATGGATGTCACACACTGTATACATACCCCCATAGGTAAATTCCTGTACCTAGTAGAGGAAGTTCCGAAGGGAAGAAATAGAGGAACGGGGCGGTCTAGTTATACTATATGTAGGTATACCTCTTCGCGAGGACATCGTCTGTCTCTGAGCTGTAACCGAAGCCTCAGTTCCCAGGGCTCGAAGGTGACTCCGACGGCGGAGCTGGAGCGCGGCTGGGCCGCGGCGCGGCGCGAGCAGGTGCGGCGCGCGCGCGGCCCGTTCCTGCTGGCGCCGCCGCCGCCGCAGCTCGACCCGGCCCTCGCCGCGCCCCCGGGCTTCAAGCGAACCAGGTGCCGACTCGTAAAACACGCCTCATATACTTATTTATGAATACATTTTAAAAATAAAGCCTATCCATTCTCATCTACGAGTATATGCCTTCTCCAAAGATTGCCTCAGCTAGGCTTTACAAGCAAGGTGACCTAAGGAAGCTGTCATCAAAGACGTTTCCTTTTAGACATAGGTACCTACTTAGATCTGTAGACACGATTACTGCTCCTTCATGCACTTTCATCGGACGATCGTCTCCGCGCTGCTGCCAGGCTTTGGGTAAGCAAACCATTTGTATCCTATCGCAAGTCCGAAACAAGAAAGTAATTTATCTGAACCCATTAACTTTTCAAAATGTTTAATGAGATATATCGTACCTACGAATCTGTAGGTTAGGTTAGGTTTGTATTAAGGAGCGTCTTTACTGAGCATTCGCATGTAATGAGCATTCGGCGCGAACATCGAGTGATGTGTAATAAATAACAATAATAACTACTACACTAAACTAACTAACTACAATACTAACTTTATAATAACAATCCAGAAAAGTTAGACGTAGTTGTACCTACTTATTAAGAATAAAAATGTACTTACCTAACTTATAAAAATTCGAAACACTCGCCACGTTTGCGCCGCCTATATCAACCGGACGATCGCATCGTTCGAGTAGCATTTTAACAAACCAGCCGGTTTATCTGTAACAAATGGAGGACTTTACGATGCTACGTTTGGGTTCGCTAGTTGACGTAGATGACAGCGACCGACGCCTCCGCCTGAACAGACAAATCAGTTAATCTGTCTGTAAATAGGTACGACGTTGCCTAAACAATGATACGGTCTGCAACCTGGGAACAGCAGAGCTCAGTAGAAATAAATACCTAAATGGTCAATGTGATGTACCCCCTTACGAGCACGGACCTAAAAAAATATGGACGTAACATTTCACTAAAAAGGAGTGACGCATGCAAGATCGGCACTTTCGTTCGTTATACACGGCTTACCGCACGCACACAGATACACTAGGTAAGACAACGCACCGAGCCACAGCATGAGTGACAGTTTACGTGTGTGCGTGTGCACGCACACAGACAGCCATTTTGCATGCTTCACTCATCATGATGCATGTCGAATGCTTAATGCACTTTTGCTATCAGCACCGGAGTGTGATGTGTTTGACAGTCGGTGGGTGGTTATTTCTCGTGCATGTCTCGGATTCTGTGAGGAAATAGATAAATCATGAAGGGATAGATTATTCCCATTATGTGCATTGTGAGCATTTTCTGTTTTTATTATCTTGTTGTTTCATTTGTGTGTGTATAATCTCTTGTTGCAAATTTATCTGTGTGGTTATCGTATCTCTTTTCTTCATAATAAATAAATGATTAGACAAGGTTACTTTTTTTTTAGGTCCGTGCTTACGAGTAAGTTGTTCCAGAGTGACCCTGGTGCTCGGGTTCCGCGCGGGCGGGCGGCTGGGCGCGCTGCCTGTGGAGCTGTTCACGGACGCGTGCCCGCGCACCTGCGCGCTCTTCACGGACCTGCTGCAGGGCGACGGCCGCGGCCACTGCTACGTCGGGACCTGCTTCTACAGGTGCGCCGGCTTCCTCAATCATAACCCACTAAATACAGGGTCACCAACAAAAGTGTACAATCGGAACTATAATTATTTTCACCATCAACCACGGAGTAGGGAGTATAGCCGACTTTAACATGCACACATTAAAGTTCGCACATTGAAAATCTTAAACGTTACGTAACGGCGTAACCGGCTGCAAAGTAGTGTGCGTGTACGCATGGCTACACATTATTACAATCATAGTAAGCCACGCCCCGGGCTAGAGTGTATGAGTATGAGCATGTCGACAAACATTGCAGATGTATCGATCAATCATAACATATAAGAGAACTACTTTGATAAAATTAAATAATCATATTTGTACACTGTACATTTTGATTATACATTAAATATCACATACGAGTATTAATTGTTAAATGACCTAAAAAAGTGAACATCGATTTCAACGTAATTTTTTTCATCGAACCGACTACTATAAATTGATTTTTAACCCTTACGTAGCCTTATGTAGGTTGCATTACACGTAAAAAACAAAAAATATACACCTTAAAATTAGTAACACTATTACGAGCTATATTTCTAGACTGGGATATTAACCGTGATATTGTTAGTTGTTATTTTGAGCCCGCGACACTAGCAGAGGTATACCGACGACCCGTGATAAGGATACATGCGATTAATGGATTATTGAACTATCAAAATATTGTGCAAGTACAGATTGGCTCTGCTTAATTAAACTTAACCTAGAGGATTGTGTAGTGAAACCACGAAAGAATCAGTTACAAAAAACGGTAAGTAATATTTTTCTCTCGATGGTTATGTTTTAGCCGATTTTAGTGATGCCGAATTGAAGACAAATGAAACGAGGTCAAACTTGATAAGTACCTCTTCAATATTTTATACAATATCCGATGGCCAACTTTCGGCTTCATCAGCAGACACCTAAATATTGCAAAGTAATCCAACTGGCAGATTTGTTTAATTTCCAGCTCACTCGGAACTCTGAAAGGTATGTTAAATTTAAAATTTAGGAGTTGAACTGAAAATAAGAGAATACAAAAATGGTAAATTTACCTACTAGGTACTCACTATCCGATTTGATAGCGTAATCACGTGACAACCGGGCAATGAAGACTTGGTGCGTAGCGAGCGTAACTATAGCCGCGCAACACATTTGCGCGTTACGCGCATTGTTCCCAGAATGGTACGAATTATAAATAAATTCCATAATAGATTACCTACTGGTTTTTTTGAAATATTAATAAATACAGTAAATTTGCCCTTACGATGAAATGAAATCACACTGGGGTTCCTTTAAGATCTTGGCTTGGATAAAATTACAAAACACGGCATTTTACAATTTTAAAACCACTTATGTGTGGCCGCACCGCTGCTTAACGGTGCGTATATTACGGTGCGTCAAAAACGGCGCCATATTGTTACTATGACCCCCGTCTTTTGTTTACGCAACGACACCGTATGTTATGAAGCGACAAACACCCGACACGAATCTCCATACGTTAATAAAAGATAAAAAGATAAAAGACATGTATTCAGTTAAGTAGGCCGCACGGGCACTTTTACACGTCACGAATCTACCAGCGCTTCCCAAGAGATCTCCTCTTGCTGAGCAGAAACGCCGCAAGAAACTAAGCAGGTCATTTTTTAAACATGTTTCATATTACAATAGTACCTACTACTTAGTCTAGCGTTATAAAGCTATAAATATTATATTAAATATAATAGTTATCAAATAACATGCGTAGTTCAGCAGGAAAACATGCCAAAAATCTTACGAGAGAGAAAGAGGGAGAAAGGGGAAAAAAAATCTTTCAAATGCGATCGACCACCGAACCTCCTCGTCTTGACTAAAAACCATAGACATAAAAACGTATAAAACTTTCTTATAACCTCTCTAAGACGCGCGGGCCGTGCATGTCCTTAACAAGTTTCATAAAAAAACAATTTTCAAATTGACTTTTAACGTCAATTACTTGTGTCAATCATCTCTTTATTTACTAATGTCAGCTTTGAATTAATTTAATTTATTTTCTATACTTTTGCATACGTACGAAATTACATTAATGGGCAGAAGCCGATCATTACAAGATAGCTGGACACCGTAAGTGTTCGGCAACGTTGATAGTACCACGAAACGGTCCGCGAGTCATCGAAGCATGTTGGTGCCGGACGCCGGGCCCTCGGACAGCAGCGAGATGGTGATCAAGGTGATCAGCCCGGAGGGCCAGACCTTCACGGCGTACTTCCCGGAGGAGGCGCTCATCGAGGAGGTGAAGAACAGAGCGCTGGACTTCTTCTATCCGTCGGGCGAGTCCGGCGCCAGTCGCTTCAAGATCGTGCGCGTCTTCGACACGACCACTCTGCACGACTTCCTGACGCTGGGGCAGGAGAATGTTACGATGCAGGCAAGTGCAGGCTTTATGTATCCGCACAAATAATTCGTTTAGATAATCGGCACCCAAACCAGCTCGTACAGTCACCAGGAATAATTTATTATCCAACATTGGGCGCAAAATCATCTGACACGCTCTTATACCTGTAGTAATAAAGATGTGTCAGAGGTTTTTGCGGCCAATGTTGGATATTATATATTATTGCTGGTGACTGTACAAGTAATTGTTTAATGAGTAGCTTAAGTTTATATGAAATTAATTTTGCATTTGGGTACTAGTGTGTTATTTGAAGAGGCATATATTGTTTGTGTTGAATTCATATTTCAATTTTGAAATTGGTAGAATGATCGAAATACACCATTACTCGCAGCGAACAATATCTTCGAAGTAATTATCAATGGCGGGGCAGATTTAATATCATCGAATGATTACAAACTTAATTACCGTGGAAGTGGTGTAGGAGGAGTTGTTGCTAGTGGAGCGCCGGCTCCCGGAGGCCGGCACGCTGTGGGACCTGGGCGCGATCCGCGCGCCGCAGCACGCCACGATCGCGGCCGCTACGGCCGCGCTGCCGCCCGCGCGCGACACGGTGCGCCAGCCCAACCTGCAGTCGCTGCTCTCCACCAACGAGCTGTCGTACGAGCTGCGCAAGATCCTGATCAGCCTGGTGGAGGCGGGCGCGCGGCTCGCCGCCTCGGGGAAGAACTACGAGATGACGCTGGCGCAGCTCTCGGCGGCGCTGGACGAGCCCCGGCGCGCGCCCCAGGCGGTCATAGAGGTGACGATCCACTAATTGTAACCAACACAACTTTATTCTTTTCAAGAAGTGCATATTTAAATGAAGATAATAAAACTTGACTGTATTCATAGCCCTAACCGCGTGTCGACTTGTCGAGCTTCAATTCACAGCCTTACATCAAGACCTTCAAATTAAAAGATCGTTGTTATATTTCATTTTATTTATAGAACAATGAACATTTATATTAAAATACATTAACCTCTCAGATACACTTGGACTGTATACTTAGAATGCAGTTTTGTGTAATGTCCCTCGAACATACTCAGTTACATGTAAGTATGTATATTCCTCATGATGTTTTTCCAATCATGAGAGCATCAGCGCTCTAATTTACACTAAGTTTAATAAAGCTCATTGTACATGGTGACCGAGCTTGGTGCCTGCGTGGTATCGCGAGTGAAGCTGGTTCCAGGTGATCACTCCCGAAGACATCGCGGCGCGCCTGCGCGGCGAGGAGGAGCTGACGTCGTCCGCGGTCGAGGAGGCGCCCGAGGGGAACGCGGGGGGCGACGAGCTGTACCGCCGCGCCGAGCACCTGCAGAGGTCGGGGCTCGTCCATAGTCATGACAATACCACCAGTGGCCCGTTTCACGAAGCTACAAGTTACTAATTACAAGCGGAACTCTCTTTCTAGCAAAAGGAGTTAGAAAGAGACTTCCGCTTGTAATTTGTAACTTGTAGCTTCATGAAACGGACCCCAGCCACTGCATAATATACCCAGCTACCCAGTTAACCACTAGTTAATCAGTATAATCAGTTATTAGCCAACTATGTTGAGTCTAGCGCAGGACAACTCAGAGGGCCCTGCCAAGATGCATTGCGCTAACTAGCGTTTCTATTCGATTCGTTTTTATACCAATCGCGACACTGGTAGATGACGTGATACGAAAAGTCACGTGATCTATCAGTGACGTTTTGGGTTTAAAAATGAAACGAATAGAAACGTTAGTTAGCGCAATGCATCTTGGCAGGGCCCTCTGGTCCGCGAAGGGCTTTAGTTCGGCCCAACATCGTCTCTAAAGTAGGCTCATGGCTAACGCGGCAGACGTGTGACTATCGGAAATATTTGTCAGCATCTTCGACCGACCCAAATAGGTATAAAAAGATATGTAAATTTAACTGATAGCAACAGCAACTGTAAGTAAGGTGAGGTCTTGTAATAGCAACAACAACGACCGTGATATTGTTCTTCTATACTATAAGAAATACAATATCAGGCCTGTCGTTGTTCAAAACAGTGATCCTTGAGGGAGTTATTTAAGACAGTTGCAATTACAAGACTCCACCATAGTTTAATTTTTCAATCGAACTACAGTTTCCTACTGCTGCATGGCTTAACATTCTATTGCTTCTTGAAAGTGTGTGAAGCAGCTGAATATTATGTCGTTATTTGGCTTCTTGGCACTTATTTGCATTGACTCTTGCTAATTACCACCCTACCTGCACGACGATTTCATCGCTTCCATCATCATTATACTTATACACAGTTACCATCAGGGCTTCAAACATTGTTGGGCTACCTTCGGCCTACCCTCACTGCCTACTTCTTCCGGTACCTACACGACTGCCATGCAACACGTCATTTGCGATGACAACTCAAAAAATCCCCTCAGGTTTCTAGAAAAATTCCGTGCATGGCGGATGAAATTAGCAGACATCCCGTCGCCGGACGCCGTGAGCGCCCTCAAGGACCTCGGCTTCGCGCCGGAGGAGGCGGACCGCGCGCTGCGCAGCACGGGCTGCAACGTGCCCGCCGCCGCCGCCTGGCTCATCGGCGAGCGCGGCTCCAGCGTGTTCGAGCTCGTCAACGGCCTGCCCGACGGACTCATATTGCAGACGCTGCTCAAACAGCCTCAGGTCATCTAACTTTCTTATTCTACACATGCAGCGATAGGTGGTCGTTTGGAAAGATCACGATCATGTAATCGTGGGATGTGTGGGGTGCATGAAGTTACAGAAGTATTCCTTTGATCTGTAAATAAAAAGTAAAACCCGACGACCGAACCTGATCCGACCGTTTGCAAAAACTTGTTTATGCAAAACATTTATATTGTATAGCCCGTTTCCCATTCTGGTTACCCACTCTTTTTATAAAATAGTTATATACAAATTCAATACCTAATGTTTGTATTCGCATAAGATACGCGAACGTAAGTTAACATACCATTCTATTTGCCCTGGCGCCATCTAGCTGAGGGATTACAGCATTGAACCTTCGATGCAGACATTAATTGATGACAATCTCGAGAGATTCATCATCATCGTAAAATTATTGTGCGAAAAAAGTAAAAGTATTGGGGCGCCCCCAGGGCATGTCCGATATAACTTATGTGTAGGAGCTAGAAAAAAGGCTGGGGCATAATCCGATAGTACCTATTTGTAATTCTGATTCATGTATGTGTTTAATGCACCCCCGCCCCGGTATGAATTATGACACATTATAATTAGAAATAAATTTTAGCTGTCATTATTGTTGAAAAGGTAGAACGTGTTTCAATATTTATTGTTTGGTGTCAGATCCAACGCGGGCTGCTGAACACTCGCATGCTGACAGCTTTCATCGCGATGGTGGGGCAGACGGGCAGCGCGGGGCTGTGGCTCAACTCGCCGCACGGCAGCCCGCTGCTCTCGCAGATCTCGCGCACCTACCACTCCGAGAAGTACTGCCTCGCCGTCAACCAGTTCAGCGAGAGGCGCGAGGACGAGGCTGCGCCGTCCACATCCAGGCAGAGATGAAGCTGTACTGTCTCTAAATTGCGCTCTTGCGTCATACTAAATAGTTGTGGTGCTATTGTGCACTAGATATAGAAGGCAACTTATTAAAAGCTAATGTAGATGAGACTTAATTTGTGTGTTGGATTATTAAATTACTTATTCTTTTCATTTGGTGTATTATTTCGTTAGAATAATTAATGGTCCTTGGATACTCTGGCGAGCATGAACAAGTCTATTACAGCTTTTGTCGGCGCTTATAGTAGCTGGTCCAGCACTGTAAGTGACCGAAGTGACGGATTTTTCCAAACAAACCCATACATAAAAGTGTGTTGAGGATATCACACGCGGGAAAAAGGACCTTAGGTTCTATTCCATGCCTTCTAAAAGTCCCTTGCAGGATACGAGGACGCCCCTGCCGTACCGACACGGTCTTGTCATTGATGATGGAGCTCCATCTTCCAGAATATATACTTTGAGCTTTACCTACGCACTTTCAACTGCTCGCCGGAGACTGGGTCTCTCGACGACCAAAACATAGACGGGCGACCGGCGATCAAGTCAGCGTAGACACCTATTAAAACTATAGAAAGTTACAGTCCCCGGCGACCGTAGCACCTAAACCATTATGTCCACTCCAAACACACATTTGGTGTTTTATCTCTGACAAAAACCAGGTAATTGAACACCTGACTTACAGTCCTGACTTGGTCGTAAATCTCGAGCAATATCTAGTAAACAGTAAGTACGAGTAGTATATTGGAAACAAGTTGCTTGCGAATAAAAGATCAAATAACTTATCATCGTTATGATGTCGCGATTTTCTATCTTTTACCATCCTACCCACAATGGCCGCTCTTTCTGGGATGGGAGTAAAAAAGCCTGCGAAATTGCTAGCTAAGTATAGTACCTAATAGCTAATAGGGCAATAGGCATGCCATTGTCGTGGTCCCATTAATGGGACAAAATAATGGGACCACGACAAAACGGGGCCGGCATCGATGAACTATAGCGTCAGGGTTGGCCGCGCATTTAACATAAAACTGTAGTACTGTGGCGTGTCGCAGGAAGGTCCCGGGGCTTTACTGGAGCGGCGGCGACGTGACCACGGACACCGGGTTCGGCTGCTACGCGCCGCTCGGCCGCGCCGCGCCGCCGACCGCCGAGAACTACCACTACCCGCACTGCGTGCCCGGTGAGCTGTGCTTTAGGCCATAATCATCGACGAACTACGCAGATATTCATTAACGTCCGGCGTCCACTGGAGGGCGGTAATCCCAAGAGCATAAAATGTCGCTATGGTATCAAACGTGGCCAAAACCGAGACCTTGAGTATGCGTTTTGCCTAGGTACCTACTATGGAACTTATAGCGAGCTGTACCTACCTAACTGTAACCGTAGCAGGTACAGTAACTAGCTTGACTAGCTTCTATACTTATTTATTTATTTATCAAGATTATTCTTGTGAACTTACAGATAAACCAAAATGCCCAACAAGTTATACAAAATTGTAACAAAAATACAACACACAAAACCTCAAAATACCTCCAAATAATAGAGATAGGTTAAAAAAATATCGCAGAAATTACGTCACTTTACAATACAAAACGTTAACACAGCGTTCTAAAGGATTTTTTAGAGCTGGCCAACTGGCTACTGGCTGGCCGGCAAACACGTCAGCATCCTGGAACTGTGCGAGGAACTCGTTTATTAACGCCACGGCTCTGATGGTAGGAGCGTCACCAGTTTGCAGAGTGCGCGCTCTAGGGATGATGGCAAAAAGCTTACAAACTCGCCGTCCACTTCGCCCCGCAGCAGTCGTGGTCAGAGTCAGTGGTCAGGCACGAACCAATTGAGATTTTCCAAGATTGTTGGATTGTCTACTTTGTGTCGTAAGAGCAGATAATAATGGGTGAACGATATGATCTTGCGTCTCATGGCCGTATTAATAAACTCGTCTTGACTGAGATGCCCATCTCGAGAGATGTCAAAGTTAACGTCAACCCATAGAAAGCTGTCATTTTTGACATGTCTTGTGACTGATATCTCAACCAAGATGAGTTTATTAATACGGCCCTCAGTCTCCAAACCGACCATCACGGAAACAAACAAACATTAGGTACTTATACTATAGTGGAGAGCAGGCTCGCGGGCCGCGTTCACATCACAATGTTACGCAACAGTTACAGTTACAGCGCGCTAGTAGTACTTGGCTTAACGTACCTATTAAAAGAAGAGAGCTCTCAATTTAGTAGGCAACTGGCGTCTAGGTACTAACATGTACAGCTGCTTCGGAGTTTGGCCGTACACTCGATTTCATAAATATGTATACACTTTAGCACCTTGTCTATTTTATGTTGTGTTCAAACTGCCATGTACGAATTATCACAGCGTTTAAAGTGACCTGGCACTGCTTTTGTAGGTACATTATTTCAATTCTGTAAACTGTAAATGGGTGTTTTCACTATAAAACGTTGTACCCCGATTAAGGACTGGAATTAACGAACTTTAACTTTTTCAGTTTTGTGACGAAAATTAGCCATACATTGCGTTTTAGTGAAAACGACCAAATATTGTATTTGAATTTCTGTGTTTTGTACAATAAAGTGATTACATACATACAAGGTATTTATGAACTCGACTGTACATACTTTACACGTGATCGAAGAGCTGCCTCAACATTTGACCCTGGACAATCTATGCGAAGTATTTGTAACACGGAACTTGAACGCGCGACAGCTTACGTCGATCCTATTGTTTATTTTTTATTTTTACAGTCGTTAACATCCTTAGCCTACAACTTCACGAGGTTTTCGGACTAGTTTTCCCCAAAAGAGACTTAGGCGCAAGTACGAGTACGTTAACAAAAGCACTCGCGCGACTAACCCCCCCACTAATATTGGCCGGCATGCGGATGTACCTAACGTATAACAATTAAATCGCAATTTCATAGCAAGTCATCGAGTCTTTCCGTTTTATTCTATTCTTCTATTCTATGTGAAATTGGCGGAATACTTTTTTTTCTCTCTCTCGCTCGTGATTTGTCCGCCACGTTTTATTTTCATATGCCTTTACTTATAAACGTGGAATAACCTTGGAGTAGCTACTTACGCCATGTTTTGTCCTTACCTGTCGTTGTGACTAGCTGTGATTAGCTACTTCATGGTTACTCCACGTTTATAAGTAAGGGAATTCGACGATAAAGTTTGAAAATTTATCAGGTCTGTTGACAATGCACGTGACGCGCGATGACGAGGTGTGCGGAACATTTACGATCACCTTTAAGCCGCTGCCGCATCTCGACCTTCGCAGCACTGTTTTCGGCAGGGTACGTGGGCTTGTTAGATTATTGTCCTTCGTTTTATTCTAGCACCCGTATTCACAAACGACACTATGAGGTCTCACAGTGCTCACGAACGCACAGGGTGGTTCAAATCGTCTCATAAACAAAAGGTCGGTCAAAAAGGACCAATCACAAAGCTGTATTGAACGCAGTGCGTTTACTCAGTCAATGATCCCTTAAGTATTGTTTGTGGTGTAAAGGTGCTTTTCCATCGGCGACACGAGACGAGACGAGGTGGCGCGAGAATTTATATTTGTATTTAAACACCCATTTACACCGCGCGTGCGCGAGGAGGGTGCGCGATTTTTCAATACAAATTTCAATTCTCGTCCCGCCTCGTCTCGCCTCGCGTCGCCGGTGGAAAAGCACCTTCAGTCTTATTTTGTTTTTCCAGTCGCATAGGTAGGTATTTTCCGCAGTGGCGTAGCGTGGGGAGAGCTGGGGGGGCCATGGCCCAGGGCGGCAGACAAAAGGGGGCATACGGAAAATATTATATTATTATATTATCGGGGAATATACATAAAAAAAACCCGACGAATTAAGAACCTCCTAGTTTTTTTGAAGTCGGTTGAAAATAGGGGGCGGCGAATTTCTGGTCGGCCCCGGGCGGCGAAAACCCACGCTACGCCACTGATTTTCCGATCCGAATTTTTTAAAATCGAAAATGTTCCTACTTAACATTAGGTACACTGAAATGAAATAAGTATGTACGTTTAGGTTACGGTAGATTTGCAGCAGACCCGACAGGGTCAAAACAACCCAGAAATAGGGGCTCGGGTGAAGACGGAGTTCCGTCGACACTGAGAAATTGATGTCTGTCGATAGGTAAAAAGCGCTACTAAGAGATAACTAAACTGATTAACAAATCCTTTGTCCCAGCGACAAACAAGTCTCAGGTAAGTTGTGCTAGCCCCCCAGGGACATTATAATATGTTGTTATGAATGACCAGCACTAAAATATTTTTATAAGAATCTCGCCATCTATTGGCGAGTGGCAGTATCACAAAGCTCCCTGGATTGGTTTTTAACTATAGCGTCATCTGTTATCGGGTAGAAGAACTATTGTAACCAAAAGTTCCGAGTAATATTTTTCCTGAAAATTGCGCCATCTGTTGGTAAAAGTAAAGATCTAATTACCCGACTGCCAGGTTATGGTTCTTTTTAGTAATGCTATTCAACACTAGATGACGTGATTAGGAATTTTACAGAGTTGTTTTATTTTATTTTTAGTTATGCTACTGAACGCTAGATGGCTTTACTGTAGTATTTTTTCTGAAAATTGCGCCATCTGTTGGTGAAAGTAAAGCTCCACTTACCCGACTGCCACGTTATTGTTCTTTTAGTAATGCTATTCAACACTAGATGGCCTGATTAGGAATTTTGGCGAGTTGTTTTTTTTCATTTTTAGTTATGCTACTGAACGCTAGACGGCTTTACTGTAGTATTTTTTCTGAAAATTGCGCCATCTGTTGGTGAAAGTAAAGCTCTAACTACCCGACTGCCAGGTTATGGTTCTTTTTAGTACTGCTTTTCAACACTAGATGGCCTGATTAGGAATTTTGGCGAGTTGTTTTTTTATTTTTAGTTATGCTACTTACTGAACGATAGATGGCTTTATCATACTTAATTGTAACAGTATTCAATTTATATTACTTGATTGTTTTTTTACTTTCTAAACTTTACTTAGTCACCGACCCACCCCATGGCCTTTATTACAACACAGATTTTAGAATGTGCGGCGAAGAGGTGGAGACAATGAAACACTTACTGTGTGAATGTGATGCCCTCGTCGGAGTAAGAATGAAAATCCTCGGTTGTGGCTACCCAGAACCGAACGATTTCAAGACACTGCCATTGCACTCCACTATCCGCTTTTTGGTAGGGGTGGTGGTGGCTGCATTGGAATATTATGTAATATAATATTTTTTTATTTTACGTTATCAAATAATTTAAGACATTTATTTTTTAAAGTATTTAAAGGAGTTAGCGGTAGTATTTTTTCGCAGCATCATTCATCAATGGCAAGTAACTATGTATAGCAATAAATAAGGCTTTGCAAAATCTTGATAATCATCGTTTGTGCTTCACGGGAATTGAAATTTAAGTTATCGATATAGGGTAAACCGCCCTAATTCCGGCCCCGTCCTAATATCGGCCGTGTCGAAGAAATTGTGGCGTAAATTAAGAAACGTCTAATAATGTTAGGATATTATTGCACCAAAATAGACCTTATCTCATACACAATAGACAATACCAACATGGCGGCGTTCTGTGTGCTATAGTATGAATAGGCGGTCGTAGAAAGTGGAGGCGTACGAGCGTGTGCCTATCGGCGGCTTTTTGTTCTCGGACCGACAGTGGACGAAATTTTGGGATAAGCTATTTTAGCGTATTATATTAATTGAAAGTAATGAGTGTTGCTTGTTGTCGATACATAACAAAATAAAGCGTCATCTAACATACTTATTTTAATAAAAAAATGATGCTTTATGGTAATTTTAAGAGGCCGGGGTTAGGTTTCTGTTTATTAGTACAAATCCAAATATCGACCGCCCCGGCCGATATTAGACAATCATTTTTTAACAACAAAACCTAAAACCGGCAGAGGCGGCTTCGTTTGTTATTTTACAATAGGTACTAGACTTAATGAGGTATCTAAGTATCTATTAGGTATGCACGCTGGGTTGAAATGATAAATTTGAGGACACAGGTTTTCCTTCTTTTGTTTTTGTGTATTTTTCTTTTCCTTGATAGATATAACTGTGGGTCAGTCTCATGAAGTCTCGTGGAGACATTTTTTTCGCTACTTATTTGTGTACATTTTAAAAGACAGTTTTTCTCAAAAATAATAATTTATTATTGTGTTGAATTTACGTGTTTTTTGATTATTTGATCGCAATTGTACCTATATAATAATAATTTCGAAGACTGGTATCATAAATACACAAACAAATCGATGTTTGAAGTTTTTTTTTTCAAATAAGCCCTTATTTGTCCACTGTTGTTCACTGTTAGAACCATTGTTTAACCATACATTTTGCATATGCCGATATAAGGAAAAAATCTGGTCGGCTTTAGGCAAAAGGGGCCGATATTGGGGAAAATCGGAATGTATTGATAAAATAAATCATAATAATTAAACAACTAGGTTATTTTCCAAATTTTACGTAAGAATAGGAAGCCAATTAAATTTCACAATGGGTAAAAAACTATGTTTACACCTTATATAACTGATTGAGACATTATGAGTAGTTTAAAACAGAAAAAGGTCTAAGGGGCCGATATTAGGGTGGTTTACCCTATCTGTTCTCAAATTGTATCCAAAACAGGTGGTTCTTCCGTCGCGCACGTTCGAGAGCATGCGCACCATCGGCCGCCCGTTCAGCACGCAGCCAGTTGTCGAGATTCGCGACGCGAAATTCCCACCTACACCGAGATATTACCAGTAAATGCCTAGAAACTTCAAAACATGGAACACTGTTTTTCTTATTTGACGATGACATTGAATAAAAAATTATTTTTGTTTTATTTTCACACTTTAACCTGTTTATTTACGCAATATTGCGACTGTGCAAAAGCAAAAGCCTAAATTCTGTAGCTCAGCCTACCAGGCGTGAAGGTATGTATGTATTACGATTGTGGCCTTATGCCCTACTTTGAAAATCGAAGTTCGAACTTACGATAGGTCCATCCCTTTCTCTCGATTTAGTCTCGAATCACGAGTGACAGAGATGGAGCTAACATAACTTCGAACTTCGATTTTCAAAGTAGGGCCTCTGGTCAACGTGTCCATCTATGGACGTCTCATTCTATCACATGAAATTAGAGTGAGACTGCTTTTGTTGCCGGCTATAAATAACCTGTAAATTGTAATTTGTAGCTTTATAAAACAGGCCCCAGGGGCCCGTTTCACGAAGCTACAAGTTACAAATTACAAGCGGAAGTCTGTTTCTAACTCCTTTTGCTGGAAGGAGAGTACCGCTTGTAATTTGTAACTTGTAGCTTCGTGAAACGGGCCGCAGCACTGTGGAACGAAAATGGCCTCTCCATAGAAATAGGGACTTAATTTTGTAAGTGCCTATTTTTTTAATTGAAATCGAATTTACTCCTCATAATTAGGTAAAAAAATGAATATGGGTCAATTTGGCTGGAAAACCGCCGAGTAATAATTTTTTTACGAAAATTTTGTATGGAGCGTATATGAAAAAACGGAATATCTCAGAAAGTGCACAATTTCCCGTAATATCCTTCCGCACGAATTTAGTACCAATTATTTATGATTTTTCGGCGTACTCAAAATTTTCCGGACAGGTGCACTTTTTTTTTTAAAAATCAAAAACGTTTTTTATAGGGAAAACTTGATTTTAAGTAGGTATTTAAGTTTTCAAGACACGTTTAATCATGGAATAAAATTAAATAATGGCTTTAGATAAGATGGATTTTCAAAAATGAGTTCATTGGAATAATGACATATCTCACTTTATGGCCCTTTATCTCTCTCGTACATTCGGTGCTCATTAAGTGTATGATTAAAAGTAAAAAATAAGTAAATGACTCTTAACTATTATTAATTAATGTTCTAAATAAAATGTTCCAGAAGGAATAAACAATAAAATTTAACTGCAACCTATTTATTGCATATTACTAATCAGAACCCTTTGAAATCTGGGTAATTATCATCCTTAATGATAATAAGATAATATTTAATTTATACTTTTACGTAATGCCAACTCATTTAGAATCATTAAGAGTCATTTAGTTATTTTTTACTTTTAATTATACACTTAATGAGCACCGAATGTACGAGAGAGATAAAGGGCCAAAAAGTGAGATATGTCATTATTCCAATGAACTCATTTTTGAAAATCCATCTCATCTCAAGCCATTATTTAATTTTATTCCATGATTAAACGTGTCTTGAAAACTTAAATACCTACTTAAAATCAAGTTTTCCCTATATAAAACGTTTTTGATTTTTAAAAAAAAAAGTGCACCTGCCCGGAAAATTTTAAGTACGCCGAAAAATCATAAATAATTGGTACTAAATTCGTGCGGAAGGATATTACGGGAAATTGTGCACTTTCTGAGATATTCCGTTTTTTCATATACGCTCCATACATAGTTCGTAAAAAAATTATTACTCGGCGGTTTTCCAGCCAAATTGACCCATATTCATTTTTTTACCTAATTATGAGGAGTAAATTCGATTTCAATTAAAAAAATAGGCACTTAGAAAATTAAGTCCCTATTTCTATGGAGAGGCCATTTTCGTCGCGCAGGAGCGAAGGATGGAGGATGCAGCAATATGAAAAAAAAACCGGTCAAGTGCGAGTCGGACTCGCGCACCGAGGGTTCCGTATTGAAGATAATATGCTTGGTAACCGCAAAAGAAAATACTCATTTTGTTATAAGCTTTATTTTCCAGGCAATAAGGTCGATTTTGACTAGCCTAAATTTTAATACAGATTTTCTTAGTTTTTTTTTATTTCTCAAAAACTGTAAATAATGAACACTTTATTTTATTTTTCCCAGAAAATATAAGTAATTATCTATACGGCAGGATTTTTTTCAGAATTTTTTGTACATTTTTGGCTATAAATCAAAAAGTACATCACAGAAAATTTTCAAAGAAATAGTTTTGAAATTTGCAGATAAAGACCTTTCATATGACATCCCATTTGCTATAATCGAACCACTTTCATTTTTGAACCCCCCATTCTAGACCCCTTTTCAATTATTAATAAAATTAATTTCTTTTTTTTTTACTACCAATAGATGCGGGCAAGCAAGTTGTACAACTATGCCAAATTTCAAGTTGATAGCATTTGTAGTTGCTGAGAAAACCTGCTGTGACATACAGACAGACAGACAGACAGACAGACAGACAACGAAGTCTCACCATAAGGGTTCCTTTTGTACCATTTTGGTACGGAACCCTAAAAAGGCAGTTATTTATTGTATATATGTATAGAGATCCGTAGCGCCTAAAGAAGCGATATTGGTTTAAAATAACCAATAGGGTAAATAGTCCTATGCGAAAAGCCATGAAATTTGTTTCAAGTTAATAAATGACGACTAGCGGTATAGGAGGAGATCCAGAACCTAGACTAGGTGCATTGCATAACGGTAACTACACCAACTAGCGTTTCTATTCGTTACGTTTTTAAACCAATCGCGTCACTTCAAGATGACGTGATACGAAAACTCTTGTGATCTAGCAGTGACGCGATTGGTTTAAAAACGAAACGAATAGAAACGCTAGTTGGCGTAATACATCTCATCTAGGGGCTCTGATTGACGTGGTGGACCCCTCCCACTTTCAGCAGGCAAAACATATTTTTTAAACAATCAGACTTATTAACAAACACGAGCTTCTTTTTTAACCGACTTCAAAAAAGGAGGAGGTTATACGTTCCACTGTATGTATTTTTTTTTTTTTTTTTTTTTATGTATGTTCACCGATTACTCCGTCAATTGTGGACCGATTTTAAAAATTCTTTTTTGGTTTGATAGAGTATACTTCCGAGGTGGTCCCATTGTCACCAAATCTGAATCTGATGAGGGGATCAGTGAGGAATTGAGGGAACTCCTCAAATATTGTATGCAAACATATAGCGATTTTAGTATTTTTAGTAACAAGTGTAGCATTTGCATTCAGAAAGTGTCACTTGGTGAAGTGGAACTGATGATGAAGACCAGAGATGGCCACCGGAACTCCTCAACGGTACCTATTTTAAGGGTGGCGATAAGATATCTCGATTAAGATAGTTGAGCGACTACAACGAAGAATATTTACTTGTTGAAATATGACTATGACTTTCCCGCGGCGTTGCTTGCGGCGCGCGTGAAGTAACTTAAAGTTTCATATCAACTAAGAAGTGGGACTACGTAACAGCGTACCTATTATAATCACTAAAAAGTATAAAATAAAATAAATGTTTTAAAAAACAAAAAACCGCCTTCAAAAACGCAAAAAATAACTTCTACAACTAGGTACTAAGTACTACTAGGTACCTATCCTATTAGGTTAGTCCAACTGAAGTCGGCGACTACAATATTTTCAACAAAAAGCCGACATCAGTTGGACTAACCTAATAGGATAGGTACCTAGTAGTACTTAGTACCTAGTTGTAGAAGTTATTTTTTGCGTTTTTGAAGGCTTTTTTTTTAAATTTAAAAACAGTTAAAATTAAGTTGAAGTTATGATGGCAAAATTTAAAATCCTTTTGTAAAATCCCACGGCTCGGGGGCTACAGCCTGCCGACGGAGCGAACTATCAAACGTTATCATCTTTAGCCAGGACCGTATTGATGGGGGGGGGGGGAATCATGCATACGAGTTTTCCCGACAAAACACTAATTCACAATGTATTTATCTGTATTTAAATTTACGTAAGGGTCTCTATTTTAAAATGTATTCGTCCCGTCTCGCTTCTACATCGATACGATATCGTTATGATAGCTCTCATTCACTTGACTGCCCTTGTGTAACGTCAGCAACATTATCAACATATAGAAGCAAGATGGATGAGTATTAAGGGCCGAGTTCACCACCAATTTAACAGACGGTTAGGTCTTGATCAGCTGTTAGTCAATACATTTGACAACCTTTAAACCGCTAACCGTCCGTTTAAATGTTGGTGAGGGGTGGCTCAGGCCTAGCTATGCTGATATGATTCTAAAGGATGATCTCCACCAAACGGCTCGCATCGCATCGGATCGGAAAGGATACGGACGGATGCGGCGACAGCCGATCGCGTCTATTCAAATTATTATTTTCTATTTATGACGGAGCAAATCGCGCGTCGCAGCATACTTTCGGCTACGTGCGCGGCTTAGTAATATAGACTTTAAATACTGTGAACATGATTTAATATCGTTTAAAGACCATAAAATTCTTTCCGTTCCGATACTTCCGATCCGTTGCGGGCCGTTTGGTGGAAATTGTGCTTTAAGCTTCCGTTTTCTATGGCCTCAAAACTAATGAAGTTGACATAAGCGGTCGACTGGACAAAATGCCGATTTTCGAAAATTGGTCACTTAGTGCGGTTTCAGACTAGCGTTTTTGCGCGTACAGGCTCGTTTGTACGCTCGTAATTGCACAGCCACACGCGCATCTCATAGGAGCGTAGGCGCGCTTGTAAGGCCGTAGACGCGCGAGCCACGAAGAAATACGACACACATTTTCGTATACGCGCGTTCCGTCATATACTTTACTGCCTTATCGGCTTATTGAACCGCGAAATCTAGCGCGAGTGTAAGCGCGCATGCCAAAACGAGTGTATATCGCGCACAAAAAACGCTAATCTGAAATCGCTCTTAGCACTCAGGTTGCGTACTGAATATTAAATAAATACGAATAATCGTGTCACTCAATATTATATTTCTTTTATCAAATTTCATACATTATTTATAACGATCTGGCACATAACAAATTCAATACTTTTAGTACAAAAACATTATAGTAGCTTCTAATATTTTTGTTTTCAGTCAAGTTCTATTTTCTAATTCTTACTAAAATTACAAACATGACAAAAATCATACAAATTGTATACTTGACATCTACATTTGCCGGCTACCCTAACGTAATATATTATTTTCCAAATGTATGTATCTCGTATCGTCAGCAGGAGAGGCGTGTGGATATTTTTGACATATCTTAATGAAGAAGGATCTATGACAGGCTAAGTAGCACACTTTGTCCCATAGTTTTGCCATAATGAACTTAACTTGTTTCTAAATGTGATAAGGGAGCGTCATAGGCTCCACGTGCCGACACAAGCGCATCAGTGCCGGACTAAGCCAGCGCGGGGCCCGTAGCAAACTGTAGGTATAAAGAGACTCTTTGTTTGTTTTAGGTTATTTCTTAAGTTTAGGGTGCTAAATAAAACAGAACTGTGGCCCGTTTCACGAAGCTACAAGTTACAAATTACAAGCGGAACTCTTTCTAGCAAAAGGAGTTAGATAGAGACTTCTGCTTGTAATTTGTAACTTGTAGCTTCGTGAAACTGTTAGAAGTACATGTCGGGGAGACGTGGGTGCGCGGGCCCTGCCGACGCGCGGGGCCCGTAGCATTTGCTACTCTTGCTACGAGGCTAATCCGGCACTGAAATGCATCATTGGCTTGGATTATCTTGATGTACCGACACAAGCGCGTCATTGGCGTGGCATGCCTTCAAGAGAGCGTCATTTGCTTGGCGTGCTAACAATATAGCCATTTGCTCGGCGTGCTAACAATATAGCCATTTGCTCGGCGTGCTAACAATATAGCCATTTGCTTGGCGTGCTAACAATATAGCCATTTGCTCGGCGTGCTAACAATATAGCCATTTGCTTGGCGTGCTAACAATATAGCCATTTGCTTGGCGTGCTAACAATATAGCCATTTGCTTGGCGTGCTAACAATATAGCCATTTGCTCGGCGTGCTAACAATATAGCCATTTGCTTGGCGTGCTAACAATATAGCCATTTGCTTGGCGTGCTAACAATATAGCCATTTGCTTGGCGTGCTAACAATATAGCCATTTGCTCGGCGTGCTAACAATATAGCCATTTGCTTGGCGTGCTATCAATATAGCCATTTGCTCGGCGTGCTAACAATATAGCCATTTGCTCGGCGTGCTAACAATATAGCCATTTGCTTGGCGTGCTAACAATATAGCCATTTGCTTGAATGCCGATACGAGAGCCATTGGCTTGAAGCACCTACACGAGCGCGTCACTGGTTTGGTGTGCCATCAAGAGAGCGTCATTTGCTTGGAATGCGAACAAGACAGCGTCACTGGCTTGGCGTGCCAACAAGACAGCGTTGGATCGTGATGGTAACAACAGTGAGTACACCAGCTGTCGCGGAATCGTGTTAACGGTTGAACTCGCGATGAAAGGCATCACGTAGAAACATGCTATGCCTATCTATGTAAGAAGTAGGAAGGGTAATTACAAACGGTTGTAGAGTCGAAATATATCCGAGACACATAACATAACATCTATACAAAATTAATATGCCACGTGCAGCGTGATCTTACTGAGCGATAATCCAGTAGCGCTAGTGAAATCAGGCTTAAGTACCACTCAGTGCAGGAACGTCACAGGAGCTGTCTTACACTAGCTGTAACTTCCATTACTCCCGCGGCGCCGCCTGCCGCCGGCCGGGACGACGGTCGTCGCTATATTCCCATCAGGAGGTCGTCATCCAAGGTTTTATTTTTCAGGTACTTGAATATTTTCCTGTAACAGATACAAATGTTTTATTCATTATTGTCCGCTGCTCTAACTTTTTAAATTTGCTTACTAACATTAAACTGACAAAGGAAAAATTACATACTGCCAACCACCACTAGCGACATTAAAAAAAAATCTATGGTAATATGTATATTTATGTGCGGTTAAACATGAACATGAGGAAACCTGCACATTCGAACAGCTGAGTGTGTAAGAGGGTAATTGCACAAAAGATTCTGAAGGGTCGAAGTGTATCCGAAAGGGCCATCTGTAAGCTAAGATGAAAGCAGTAGGTGCAGTAGAAGGAAAGCTTGAGCACTGACCAGATGGTGCGCGGCGCGTGTCCCCAGTCCGCCGGCACGGCGTGCAGCAGCGGGCGCAGCTCGTGCACGGGCACGGGCCACTCGGACACGACGCGCGCCACGCGCACGCCGCCCGCGCGCGGCCACGGCGTCTCGCGCGCGTCCTCCACCACCAGCTCCACGCGCAGCGACACCTCCCACACCGAGTGCAGCTGCATGTTCGCCACCTGCCGGGGGGGGGCACACCCGACTAGGGTTAAGGCCTGATTCCCACTATGACGGACCGGCAATTTTGCCGGATCCAGTAAGGGTAGTGGCTGTACAATTTATATGAAGCTGTTCACTCACATTATGCCGTGTGAACAGCGTCTTAAACCACTAGCCTTACCGGCATCCGGCATAATGGGAACGGGGCCTAACATTTAGGAATTTGAAAAGTCCTGACCTGACAAAAAACCTGACATTTCGATAAAAGTCCAGACTTTTTAGTAAAAAATGGGAACATTACTCACTTAGTTACAGCGGTATGGAAGGCCATCTAATTAAAAAAAAACCGGACAAATTAAAGAGCCGGACAAAGTCCGGACTAGTCTTAAAGTCCGGACATGTCCGGACGGATGGTAATCCTACACACAACAAACATTCAATACCTACACAAACATCTTTGCTAATGCAAATTATAGTCTGTGCCAATTGAAATTTGCAAAGATGTAAACAACCGAACGAACTAATTTACTATTATTTCTCGATAATTACGTGCTCTTAATGAAGTGAGGTCTAAGCAATGATTTACACACTTGATCTTTACTTTCACACTAAGTTTAACATTAAATAACTATTACATTATACGTAATTTTAAATAAACACAGGCTTGATGACTATTTGAGGTTATGTGTCAAACAGAACTAATTTGTTTACATATTTGACAATTTAAATTGACACAGACTATACAACTTAATTTATACGAAGCAATTATTTTAATCTTGAACTTATGTCGGCTGTAACAGTCGTGGCGTAAGTGGCACGACTTCCATTTGACGGCCAGAGCCGTCTGTGGCTTTCAAAAGGTTGAAGCCAAACGACCTGCTTTGTCTGCAAATACCATTGTTAAATGAAAGTGTACTAGGCCCGGTGTTGTAGGGTTGGGCTTGATTTCCTCCTACGCTGATGTCGGCCGCTGACGTCGGTCGAGTGTACAAATATACACCATGTACTATGGGACAACGCACAGCGACGCTGACGTCCGCGGCAGATTTATTGCTACGCGCCGCTGATGGCGCGCGTCGGTCTCGCTCGTCGGCGCCGCGTACGTCGGTGCGCTGACGCGCTATACACCCCCATCGCGCACTCAGTACAAGGCTGGCCGGTTGGCTGTACGCACGTGTGCGCAGCGCAGGCAAGCAGATCCCGTTCCGTACAGCGCGCTCGCTGCTTCGCTTTCGTACTACGGGACTTTTCTTTGTCATACGCGACCGACGGTACGCTCGACCGACGTCAGCGACCGACATCAGCGTAGGAGGAAATCAAGCCTTAAGGTCTCTACCCACCACACCGTATCACACCATGCCCGTAATGGGAACGTGTCAGACAAAAAAAAACTTTGTATCGAAAAGTATGAGACTATGCCCACTAGACCGTCCCGTCACCGACCAACATTTTAATACTAATTACCTTCCGGGCCTGATACGTTCATTGTATGGTACGGTGTAGTGGGCAGAGACCTTAATGCCCGCTTTCCACAGCGAGCGGAGCGGGCTCCGTACGGACTCCGTTTGGCTTACAACGGTGACTTCAAATGTTTCCAACGCGAGCTAACCTCTTTAAAGTCACCGTTGTAATCCAAACGGAGTCCGTACGGAGCCCGCTCCGCTTGCAGTGGAATGTGGGCATAAGGGTCGGGTGCGGACCTTGAACGAGAGCGCGCCGTCCTCGGTGAGCGTGAAGGCGAGGTGCGCGCGCGCCGTGTGCATGGCGCGGCCCCAGCGCACGGCCACGCGCGCCACGCCGGCGCAGCGCCGCAGCAGCGCGGGCACGTCGCCCGCGCGCCGGCACTCTTGCGACGCGAAGTAGCGCATCGCCTCCGCCGCGAACCGCACGCACATAGCCGCGATCGGGTTCTCTTTCTCTGGAAAGTACCGGATGTCCATCCATCATTCGAGAGTTATTCGCAAAATTACCGACACCGCAAAACGACGACAACTACACTATAAAATGACCGTGTCGCCAAATGACCACTTCGTTTGTGTTACTAGGTAGGTTAGGTTCGTGTAATTTTGCGACCTAGTCATTCTACTAAAACCCAAAAGTATAAATTTATTTAAAAAAAATGATTTTGTGTGGTATGTTGAATTTCTATAAAGCTTAAAAGACGCAAATTATTTCAGCCCATGTTAGTGTCCCACTGCAGGGCAAAGACCTTTTCTCTTTTTCTGCCTATGTAAACAAATTTAGCAATGCAATTTTATTCTACTATCATCGATCATTTTAGAAAAAAGCTTTAATACTCTGTTATCTATATATATAAAAGGCAATGTCCCGGGTGACATATCAACGCCCAGCCCAAACCGATAAAGATAAAAAGTTGGAATTTTGAGAGGAAGTTGGTTTTGTAATGGAGGCGTCGTTTAAGAAGGGATTTTTCGAAATTCAACCCCTAAAGGTACGAAAGGGGGTTGCAAAGTTTGTATGGGAAAAAACATTTTTATGGTCCAATTAACTTGAAACTTGGTAGAAATGCTCTTCAATGCAAATAATGAGACACGTATTTCAGCGATTACTAAAATTCAACCCCTAGAGGGATGAAAGGGGGTTGCAAAGTTTGTATGGGAAAAAATACTTTTATGGTCAAATTTACTTGAAACTTGGTAGAAATGCTCTTCAATGCAAATAATGAGACACGTATTTCAGCGATTACTAAAATTCAACCCTAGAGGGATGAAAGGGGGTTGCAAAGTTTGTATGGGAAAAAATACTTTTATGGTCAAATTTACTTGAAACTTGGTAGAAATGCTCTTCAATGCAAATAATGAGACACGTATTTCAGCGATTACTTAAATTCAGCCCTAGAGGGATGAAAGGGGGTTGCAAAATGTGTATAGATAAAATATTTTTATGGTCAAATTTACTTGAAACTTAGTAGAAATGCTCTTCAATGCAAATAATGAGACACGTATTTCAGCGATTACTAAAATTCAACCCTAGAGGGATGAAAGGGGGTTGCAAAGTTTGTATGGGAAAAAATACTTTTATGGTCAAATTTACTTGAAACTTGGTAGAAATGCTCTTCAATGCAAATAATGAGACACGTATTTCAGCGATTACTAAAATTCAACCCTAGAGGGATGAAAGGGGGTTGCAAAGTTTGTATGGGAAAAAATACTTTTATGGTCAAATTTACTTGAAACTTGGTAGAAATGCTCTTCAATGCAAATAATGAGACACGTATTTCAGCGATTACTTAAATTCAGCCCTAGAGGGATGAAAGGGGGTTGCAAAGTGTGTATAGATAAAATATTTTTATGATCAAATTTACTTAAAACTTGGTAGGAATACTTTTAAATGCAAATAATGAGACACGTATTTCAACGATTACTAAAATTCAACCCCTAGAGGGATAAAAGGTGGTTGCAAAGTTTGTTAAGGAAAAAATTATTGGTATGCTCAAATTTACTTTAAACTTTATAGAAATGCTCTGAAATGAAAATAATGAGTCACGTATATCAGTGATAACTAAAATTCAACCCCTAAAGGGATGAAAGGAGACTGCAGAATTTGAATGGAAAAAATTCTTTTGTAGTCAAATTTACTTGAAACTTGGTAGAAATGCTCTTCAATGCAAATAATGAGACACGTATTTCAGCGATTACTAAAATCCAACCCGATGAATTGGCGATAGAAATTTGTAAGGAATTATGATAATTTTTGAAGGAAAAAATGTGGAAATGTATATTTACGATACTGTTTTTATAAACAAAAAAAGTTACTAAATGGCGATTTAGAAAAAACTATCCCAAAGGTGGTTAAATGAGGGGGAAGAAGTTTGGTAGAAATTTGGTTATTTTTGAAGTGAGAAATGTGGAAATTGGTATTAAGATAACCTAATGTTTACCTTCCTATAAAAAACTTACCTACCTACAAATTAAAATTATGACTGAAGTTAGATACATGAAACTCGGTATCAACACCAATGTAAATTAAATAATAACCAATTTATAAAACAATCCCTGAACATTGTGAAAAGCGGGTGAAAGTTTGAATATGAGTTTTTTTTGTAGCCAGGTACATGAATTATGGCATCTAAAACATTGCAATCTTCAGTGTTTTTTAAACATTTGCACCTTAAAGGGATAAGTTAGTTAAGAGTAAATCCATTATCAATAAAAAATAACTAAAGGGAAAAATTTGGGATCCAAGACTACTGACTGTAAAGTTTGTATCGAAATTAAGTATTCAAATTACTATTATATACAGAAAATATTCAGCTTCGGTGTTTTTCGAAAATCTTCTGCTAAGTGGGTTAATTGTTTGTATAGAAATATGGCAAATTTATCTAGAATCGTATTAAAAAAACGTAATGGTGAAAGAGAGGCAGTGAATTTATTTTGTATGTCAATTTTGTTGTTATAAAGGTTAGAGCCATGAAATTAAAGTTGTTTATGTGGACCGCTTACTTAGAATTCACGTTCTAGACTTTTTTTTAAAAAGCCTTTGAAGGTGATGTAAACTATAACTGTACTTTTAACAGAAGTACTGACTCTCCGCAGACGAAGTCGCGGGCGGAAAGCTAGTTTTAACAATAAAGTAATGCCCATTTCTTGCATAGAACTTGTATGGCGTAGTACTTTCTAGCGACAAAAAACAAAGTGCGCTACTCTAAAATGTTCTATACTGTTAATTAATTAAAGTGTATTTAGCATTAACGACGAATGCCGTTAATCTGGTTGTCAATAAAAACAAATCAATATTATACCAGATTGTAACCACTCTATATCGTCGCTTATAGTGCGAAACCGCGGAACTAACAAATTCAATAAGGAGCAAAATTCACTTAATGACTAAGGTGCATTTTACTCCATATTAAATGCTTAGTTACGCAGTTTTGCACTATCAGCGACGATATGACGTCCTCTCGTGAGCTGGTAAACGAGATACCGATTATTATGTAAGGGCACTAACTGGCGAGCGGCGGCTGCTCGACGTACACGCTGCGCACGCGCGTGTCGGCGCGCACGTTGTGCGGGACTTGCGCGTAGTGCGGGCGGCGCGCGTCCAGCGCCACCACGAGCCGCAGCCGCGCGCGCAGCAGCCGGAACGACCACGCGTCCGCGCTGCGCGCCTCCCACTCGCAGTCCGACAGCCTGCGACGTGACGGGGCGACCACCCACCATGACGGTTAATCAACCGACAGAGATACTTACTCTACTTATTTTATTTTTATTATACATCCATTATACACTTAGGTGCAAAACTTAGCATCTTAGTAGAATGTGAAAAGTGTATCTTGTTGATGACAATTAAGGGTATTTTTAAATGCTTAATACGAGTACAAAACTGCCTAACAAATGATTTATTTATCATCAACTATAAATTTCATAGTTTTTTTAATACTCATTTTAAACCAAAACCCATCCTCTTGGGGATGGAATTCCCTATATAAATAGTTTCCTTACTTGGAGTCGCCATAAAGAAAAGTAAAATTATTCGAAAAATAAAAAACGTTTGTAAACAAGTAGTGAATTATTTGTTAGGCAGTTTTGTAGCGGATTTTAAGGAGTACTATTCTGTATTAAGCATTTAAAATTACCTTTGATTACCTTCAACTTATTCACATTCTATCAAGATGCTAATATTGCGACAGTTTTGCACCCAAGTGTAGTATTATTATTTTTATATATCGGTAACGGCGGTAGGTGAACGATGGACATGCTAAGTTATATATAATAATACTAGCGGCCCGCCAGCCGCTTCGCCCCGCTGCAAATTTCCAACATTCCCGGTAGATTTTCCAATTTCTTTATTTCATTCTAACCTTGTCCTGACGATAACGAAAACAACAAAAAGGGGATCATTCAATTTGGTGCATTCGTTTGGAAACTATGCACGCACATTTCGGTGGTTCATTTTTATTTATACAGATAGTCTGAATTGTTTAAAAAAAGATTGAAATGTAATTATAGCAGTGAAGAAATTGGTTTAATGGCAAGTGAAAAAAGCCTGTTTTCTCTAGTAGTATCCATTTAAGCTTGTAGAGAAAGTTATGTATGCAACGGGACGTGATACCTATTAACTCTTGTGAAGCTCGTGCCGAGGTACGCCTATAGTGCCCGGCCGTTGGGAAGTCAATCCTGACAGCTGTCATCGCAGTACAATTTATAACCTCAAACCCAAGAATAGGTTATAAATTGTACTGCGATGACAGCTGTCAGGATTGACTTCCTAACGGCCGGGCACTATAGTGTGTTCTAAATTCACCACCCGTATCACAAAGTCTTATTAAAATCTGACAGGTGCAAAAAAACAGTAGCTACTGGTATATAAATCCGTCCTTACCCCATAAATGGCAGCATGTCGATTTTAGCAACGACGTTGACGCCAGACTCGCACTCGGCGATGAGGTTCTTGGAGCTCATCTCGTGGACCAGCTCGGGCTGCCAGTCGGAGCGCGAGTGCGAGCTGCGGTCCGCCTCCGACGCCATGCCCTCGGAGTCGCTGTACAGGTTGTGCCGGCTGCCCGACCCCGGGCTCTCGGCTGGCAGACGCTTGTCGCTTATTAAATCTGTCATCCAACTCGAACTCTGCAACTTAGCAGTAACAGCAGCCATGATTTGGTTGGTAAACATTTTCTGATCAGTGGTACATTCACTTTTGTCCAACGACTGTTGTACTATCACGTCAGTCTTAGGCATCTTCTGATGGAGCTTCGTATCCGCGATCGACTCGCTCGTGATTTCCGGACTGGCCGCCTCGGGGATCGGCTCCGCGGTTAATCTCGCAGGTGAAGTCCGAAAAGGACTCTGACTGCAATCCGCCGTCACCACCCAATCGACTTTTTTAAACGCCTTCGGACTGCTCGACACTTTCTGCACTTTACTAGCGGGCTTCGGCGTGAGTATGACTGCGTCCGCCGCGGTCGGGTAGCGATTGTTATCGCCCTTCTGCGGACTATAAATGCGTTTCTTTGCTTTTAACTGCACCTCAGCCGTGTCTTCGTCGTTCGACGTGGCGTCAGAGTCCATCTTGAGCTCAGAGTCTAGTGCTTTGATATGGTATATAACTTGGACGGCGGCTTTAGCCGGTTTATGCGAAGGTTGGGCGGGACTAGGTTTCAGGGAGCGGATCGAGGGCGAGTCGTCGACTAAGGTGAGCGAGGAGCTGGTCTCTAACAGCTCCCTGTTGGGCTTCATGGCTATGACGGTGTTGGCCTCGGTGTCCTTGAGCTCCTGCATGGCGCCCACGGCCCGGTCTACGGGCACGGGCAGGCTGGAGCCCGACGCAAGCGCCGCGAGCAACGCCGAGCCCGGCGACGGCGCCAGCGAGTACAGCGCTACGAAACTCTCCGCGTCTACTTTGGACTCACTCTTTGGTTTGGCGTCATGAGCGCTGGTGTCCCTCGCCGTATTCTCGTTCGAAACTCGCGGATTGTACCTATGTGTTTCTACAGCATCTATTGGCGGTAGCAAAATATTGTTCAGAGGATTGCGGTGATCGAAAACTATAAGTCTGGGGCTAGAGTTTTCGGGGGAATCCATTATTTCGGGCTCGTCGGGATGCTCCAGCGCGTGCTGGTTGGCCTGGAGGGTCCTGTGCTGAGAGCGAGCAGGCGAGCAGGACAGCATCTCGGGAGCCAGGTCGATCTGACTCGACTTAATCAAGTTAGTCTGTATCTGCGAGGTGCACGTTGACTTCGAATTCTTAATTTTGTTAGTTGTTTTATTAGGTGAAGGGGCATCATTAACCTTTGCCCTCGTTAGATCGTTCATTACCCGAGGCCTGGCAACGAAAGGGGCATCATTAACCATTGGCTTCGTTAGATCGTTCATTACCTGTTTAAGTTCTTGCGATATGTCAGCCAAGTAGCCTGGTATGACTTTAGCTTTACTATAATCCTGGTCCTGCATATACGCGGTTTCCCCAAAAGCAGTTTTCTTTAAAGGCGTGTACACGCCTGATTGTTGCGCGGCGCTGCCGAGCATCGAATCGTCTTCGTCAAATTTCAAATGCTTGACGACGTCATTGGCGCTCGAGGTCCCAGAGCTCGGAGCAAACGGCTCGGGCTGGGCCTCGCCCGCCGAGTCGTCGGCAGCTTCGTCAGCTTCATCTCTCTCGTACTCCATCATCGCTTGGGCCAAGGATATCTCCTTTAGTAAGTCCTCTCTGCAGCGTACCATTGACTTCCTGTCAGGAACTATACTACGCCTGGGCGGCTCATAGGCTTCAACTATGTATTCCATAGCCATATTGTTATTAAATTTTAACGGGCTTGCTATGGTATCTTCACTTTCTATCCGTTGCGAATCGTCGGTAAATTGGCTTAGCAAGTCAAGGATAGCTTTAGTGTCATTAGAATTAATGGGCATCTTAGCTCCCATGGTTGTGTTTGCTTCTTCTCTCTGGACGATGGTTTTCCGTGCCGCACTTGTAAACGCATGGGACTGTGCTTTGGGAGAGGGTGTTCTATTTATATACTCTCTCAGTTCGCCCAGCTTGTACCGGATCGTACTAACTGCGATGCGGCCATTTATTGTTTTATTGTTGTCTGATAAAGAGCTTTCATTTCCTTGGCTGAAAATTTCTCCCTTAATTTGCGCCTGGTCTCCCTGTTCTTCGTCACTATCCTTTATTAGTAAATAGCTTTCCGTTGACTTCTTCAGATTGGTGGTTACCTCAACATTATCAAATAAACTGGAATTAGATTTGATAATAAAATTATTGTCGTCCGCTTCGGCGTCATCAGGAGCACGTCCTGCGTTCGTCATATCGAGCAAGTCGTTGAGGATCGACGGATTCACCTTGGCAAGGACTTTATCGCCATCACAATCTTTGCTCGACGATCGACTGCATACTTCAATCATGGACTCCGCAGATGAATTCTCGTCTTCTTCCTCTTCCATTATTTCCGATTTCTTTTCACTACTCGACTTAGATGGGAAACTGGTATTGCTATTTACTGATAATGTATCTTCTTTAGGATCTTCTTTGAGTATATCTAGTTTTAACGCAGCATCATAAACTAATAAACCTCTGTCAGATTGATTGAACCCTTCAGAATAATTTCCGCCATTTAGACCATCGGTCTTATATGTTCTTAAATTATCGTCTAACTCATTTTCAATGGATATCGTATGAGTTGGTATTGGTTTAGTTATTGACATGTTACACAAATTTTCATTGTTAATAGACTTATTTTTACTGGATATATTTTTCAGTGGTATAGCTTCAGTGATAGACATGTCAAGTTGGCTATTGGATGCACTGTAATCATGAGAGTTTCGTGCTGATGTCATTTTAACATTACCCCTATCATCATGAAAACGAACCTGTCCATCTTCATCTAATGTTGATTCAGTCGAATTTAGGATATCCTTGGGATTGGCTAGGTCAACAGACCCAGTCTCACTAGCGACTTTAGTGAAAATCTTCTCATTATTAGTGACTGAGGGAGCTGGTACTATCAGTTTTGCAGGCAGTGCCTGTGTAATAGAGACATCCCCTTGATCGCTAGAGAACAATATGGTCCTACGCTTAGAAGTATCTCCAGTAGTTGGAAGAGCTTGACATGTGTTTACGTTCGTAATATCTTCTTTCGTATTTTCGATTTCATGTTTTATTTCTTGCAAAAGAACATTATTGACCGTCTGAGTCATAGATATGTCGGCAGCATTGTTTTCGTAAACAATAGTTTTCCTTGTCTCTGGTTCTGAGCTTCGAGCACGGAATGAGTTAACAGGCACGGCCACTGTCATAGAAATTTCCCCATCTTCATTTTTGCATAAAATAGACATACTAGTCGCTTCAGTTTTGGATATTATCTTGGCCGTGGTGGCTTCAGTCATAGAAATGTGGCTGTCAACATGTGCTATTGATTTTCTTCGCCCGCCCATTTTTGGTCCGAGGACGTTTGAGATGGCCTGTGTCATAGAAATGTCCCCATCTTCATCCTTAAATAATATAGTTTTACCGCACGATTCAGATTTAGTTATTATTTTAGCTGGAATGCACTGAGTCAGAGAAATATTACCATCATCACATTCGCGCACGATAGATTTTCTGCTTAGGATATTTGATGGTAATGCTTGCGTTACTGTGATGTCACCGAAATCATCGAAAAATACAGTCTTCTGTTTATCAGTACTTGTTTCAGGTTGGCTGCACAATATGACATTGCTCGAGACTGCTTGTGTCATGGATATGTGGAAATCATCGTCATACACGATATCAGCCAACTCTCTACTTTCAGCCCTTGACACCGGCAATATTATCTGTGATGGTAGCACCTTTGTAATAGAAATGTCTCCATCATCACCATATATGACAGTTGAAGGATCAGTTGAAATTTTACAACTTAGGTTAGATTGAAACTGGCACTTTTTCCCATCGAACACTAAAACATCATCGACTTCGTCACTCACAGCGAAGTTGTCTGCCGGCTGCGGCGCGACGTACGGGTTGACCACTATGTTCTCTTTGTCCGCAACCCAATTGCTGTCATTGGATTTCTTTTCTTCAATCGCTGACTTGGAGGCCGCGACTTTAGGACTGTGAATAGTGTCTGTAATCGACATATCAGACACAGACGCCTCGCCTTTAATGGAAAAATGAGTACAATTTAAATCGAAATCTACATACGATGTATTTCCCTTTCTTTCCTGATCTACACTATCTATGCCTTTGTAATTACTGCCTATCGGCGCTACAGCTGAGAAGTCCACTTCTATGTGATCGCTCGTTTCGTGTATTAGTGGATTTGCATCATTATCAAACAGCTGATTAGTTTGCTGCTCCGTAAATTCGGTGAATTCGAAGTCCCTGCTGGTTGCGGAGATGCTTTTGTCATCGCTACTGGCCGCAAATGTGTCGACGGTGAAGGACGAGATGAGCTGGTCACGGGAGCCGGTGTTGATCATCTCTGCCTCCGCGTCTTGGAACTGGAAGTCCGTGAGGCGGCTGCCGAGGTGGCCTACGCGCTGCCCCGCCTTCTTCTGTTTGCCATCTGACTCGTTCACAGACGACTCCATTGATTTATTGTGCTCTTCGTAAACATTTTTCCAAGCAGTTGTAGCTTCTGTGATTTCAAATTCTCTGCAATAAAAATTATGAATTTAAACACGATATAAAATTTTGGGCTCAGGCTCGTTCGGTCCGTTTCCTAACATGTCTGCTTCCTAAAGTGGCCTTCTTCCCATATTGACCGTTTCCTATGATGTATACTTTTGAAAAAGTCTGTTTCCTAAAATGTCTGCTTCTCAAAATAACCTTCTTCCCACATTGTCGCGGCTCAGGCTCGTTCGGTCCGTTTCCTAAAATTGTCTTCTTCCCACAGTGTCAGTTTCCTATGTTGTCTACTTCTCAAAATGTCTGATTCTCAATTCTTTTTCCGGAAGGTTCCGGAGCCAAAATGGCAAAAACGGAATAGTATAGTTTATTATAGTTTCAGTCTTCTGTCCGTCAGTTCGTATTGAGTTTTAGAGAAAACCTTAAGTGAGGGACATGTGCAAATTTTTAAATATCTGTACTAATATTATAAAGAGAAAAGATTTCTCAATTTATTTGTTTGAAAGAAAACATTGTGAAAAGAAGACATTGTAGGAAACGGGCTTTAGAACACAAATAGTGGGCATTATAGGAAGCATACATCGTAGGAATAGGACATGACACGGAACGGACATTATAGGAAGCAGGTCAATTTTCGAAACGGACATAATAGGAAACGATCATTCTAGGACAGTGGCATGATAGGAAACCATTTGCTGACATTATAGGAAAGAGTCATTTCTTGGAAGAAGACCAGTTTGAGAAGCAGACATGTTAGGAAACGGACCGAACGAGCCTGAGCCAAATTTTGTAAAAATACTAACGAGTCGCCATGACGCTCGCGTACCGTTGCAAAGGTACTTTCGTTTCTTCTTTGAAATACATATTCTTATTACAGAAGCGCTGTCAGAAAAGTTTCTTGTTGTTATACATATATCCATGTACTTAATGCTGTTTTCATTAAGAACGTGGATATCACATCTCACAAATTAATAACAACAAAAATGTACTATTAGTTCTGTAATTTGTATTTTGTATTCCAAATACATGGTTATAATCACTGTAATTTGTACTTGGTATTTTAATTACTTTTCATGTAATTATTTTGTATACTAAATACTAGCACGATTGTATTTAGTATTTGTATTTGAAAATCATGCAGCCGGTATTTTGGCAAACCCTAGTCCCCGCCGACGTCTGTCGACAAACATGTCAAGCCATTGCTGCACATTTGCCCCGCCGGTGTATGCTAGTTGTCGCCCTCGGTGGGCTAGAATATAAAAGCCCTTTATGTAATTAATTAAAGATAATATGGGACTCACGCGACACCGTTCCGTCGCGAGAAGCTGACACGACGGCTTTTGGCAGCATCAGGCGGGGTGGCCACGTTGAATTCTACTTCCGAAAACGGCGTCCGCGGCGGCCGCTGGCTTTTCAATATCGATGACCGTCTCTTCCTCCTGCAACAAATTCATTGATTCATCGTCAAAAATGAAAACATCATTAGTGCCTTCAAGAAAAGAGCTTACGGTACGTTTCCACCTAATCCGTTGTCGGCCGAAGTAAGTTCGGGCGTCGTCGTCCGAACTCGGCCGATAGAATCAAACGTATGTAAAGGAACGAGAACGCCTACACTGCTACCGTCCGGCGGTCGGTCGTCGTCGGTCGGTAGCAGTGAATGCGCTCTCGTTTCTTTACATACGTTTGATTCTATTGGCCCACAACGGATTAGTTGCCCAAACATACTTCGGCCGACAACGGATTAGTTGGACGCCTACCGTAACATTTCCCTAATCGGCCGGCAACGCACCGACAACTCGTCTCGAGTTGCTGGTGTTCGTGGTGTTTACTTCCCATTAGGTAACCTACATGCTGATTTGCGTCCGTCTTATAAAAAATAGTTACCCTTTATCCCCCTAAGGCAGGGTAAGGTTTCCTGTTTCTTAAGTCACCAAATATCCAGCTCAGTTCAACGACTCCAATACAAAGATACAGTTCCGAACAGTTCTTAGTGGTACCTTAAGATTACTATTTAAAGAAATTAGTATTTTAACAGTAGCGAGTTACGAGCTCAATTTCGAGTCGCGAAGTGCTCCAAGATCACGTACCTTATCAACTTTTTCCAAGAATACATTAACTATTAATTTGATAATCAAAAACCACTATAGCACGTCGTCGTGTAAATCTTATGTTACCTACTTATGTAGTTGCATTTTGATACGTTGACACTTATACGATTTATTTTATAGAATGATGAAAGACGCTCTAAGTCTTCTTGAAGCAATGCACAATCACGAATAGAAGAGACATGTCTAAAAACTTTCTTGTCGTCTGCAGACGAATAGCTAGAGAAAAGCTAGAATGTAAAAAAGATTATTGGATGTGTCGTGCAGAAATGCTATGTAGATACAGTAAAGGGAAACTAAGGTAAACTCTGCGGGACACCCGACGGTACTGTTATAAAGCATGATTGTGCCCCTCCCTCCTACTATCACACATTGACCAGACTCCTATTTTTAATGTACGACTCGACCAGCGAAGCAAGCTTCCGCTTATACCAAGTTGTTGCAGTTTTCGAAGTAAGATAACGCGATCCGCTCGGTCGATCGCTTTTTCGACATCCGTGTAGATCACGTCAACTTGACCACTCTGTTCCATACCGTTAGAGACATTTGTTGTAAAAACTGCCAAGTTAGTCTCAGTAGACCAGTCTTCACGTAAATCAAGCTGTTTCGCCGCAACGCCCTTAGCGATAACTGGATATACTAATTTACCTTGCTAAATATATTTAAAATCGAAATAGACCTATAATTTTTTGCCGGGATTTTTTCTTCTGGAGTCCATTGCATACAATGGAAAAATGAGACCCTTTTTCCACATACTCGGAAAAGTACCTTCATGAAATGACGATTGAATATGATAAATAGTGGGGAAACTGGGGAACGCCAAGGACTTGGAGCATTTTTTTATAAATATAGGAGATAACTGTCACATCCAGGGCCTTTACAATCATCTTACTCAGTGATCCCCAAAATGGTCTATATCGACCCCCAGGGGTCGACGACTACCTGAAAGGGGTCCATACGAGGCGTAAAAAATTAATGGGGGTCCACGACACTGGATCCTATGTAAGCTGGTCGTGACTGTAATATAGCCTTTCCATTAATGAAATAATCCATATTCATACACAGATAGTAGGTAAGTACTTACTTAATTACGTAATATTTTCTTATAAATATATAAATAAACAAATATTATCTGTGAAGGTAAATTATGTTTCAATTTTCTCTGTGTATTTATTTAGTATTGAACATCAGCAACACGCTCTTGGGAGATACCTGAGCCTGTGATAATTAAGGTCCGACCGAGATCTCGGTCTCGGTCTCGGTCTCGGCAAATCTCGGCCAAAAATCGTGCCGAGATCTCGGTCTCGGTCACGGCCCAAAACGGCCGAGGATCTCGGCCACGGCCGATTTAAATATCGGCGCGAGATTTACCGCAGTGGCGCGGCCTTTCCTTTCGATTTTGAACGAAAGATGGCATAATTTGACAAGGTACAATGCCAACATAAAAATTGTTTTTTTTCGTCGTAATATATTGTTCTTTTCAATTTTGAGTGTTAAGTTTGTTAAAACCATAATAAAACCTTTTTTTCATTATTAACGGGGTTTTTGTTTTAGTTAATAAAACGCAAATATATTTTTCCATGTCTCGGTCTCGGCCGAGAATTTATTTTAGTCTCGGTCTCGGTCGCGGTCTCGGTCGGACCTTAGTGATAATACTAGAAATGTACTATTATAATATGTATTAATAATATAAGTCATGAAAAAATATACACCTCAATCACAACACTATGTCACGTGTATTTAAGCATAATTATGTATCATGTAAAAGTATGATTACATAATGTGATTTTATTTAATCCGGGGTTCCCGTGCCCACTTCGTTATATTCGTTACTAGCGACCCGCCCTCGCTTCGCTTCGGTTAATATGAGTTAAAATAACCCAAGTTCATCTGAAATATATACTTTTTAAATGGTGAGAGAATTTTTAGAGAGGTGCATTTGCATAGATGTTTTTTTACGACGATTTTCGAAGAAGTCCTATCTGACACTTTTAGCGTAATTGAGTTTTTCATGCCGTTAGATTTAAAATTCAATTCAAATCATTACTGCCAGTTATCCCAGAATATCTCTTTATATACAATGTTTACAGTTGACTTTTCATTGCACAATACATTTTTTTTGCCTGGAATTGACGCGCGAAAGGGCTTCATACAGCAGCTGCCAGCTGTCCATGGGAAAAACACTCGAGGGTAGTGATTCTTTCAAAAGCAAAGGTGAGCGAACGCAGGAGTGAATGCCCAAGCGGCGAGTTTAAGTAGTCCCGTCAAAGAGAACAAAACACATTTCAGCGCGTGTATCAATTTGGCAGCATGGCTTCTCGAACGTATAAGGCTGCCTAATTGAGAATGCACGCGCTAAAATGTGTTTTGATCGCTCTGACGGGACTACTTAAACTCGCCTTTGCTTTTGAGAGAATCACTACCCAGGTCTCAGGCCGCAACTATGAATGTTTGACCTTGTGACTTGTTATCTGTCGTTGATAACGATAAGTTTACGGGAAATTGCAGGCGTTTAAACTGGAAAGGTAGATCCGTTGGTATTAATGGAATCCGGGGAAATAAAACGACTTCTCCAATCTCCAGCCGCACATCCAGTCAGTATTGTGCACTTTATTATCGACTTTTTAAAGATGTTACTTGCACCTTTATAACACAATATTAAAATAAGAAAAATGGAGATTTATCCCTTAAATCCACAAAATTAAATAAAAAACACTACCTCTCGTTGATAACCTAATATTAAAAAAAACACTTTGGGAAAAAAACTACTCCAGCCAGGCTATGCCAAAAGCATAAGAGTAAAATTTACAAATAATAATTTATTTACCTATACCTATATTAATTCATTTACCTATAAATTTATTTACCTACACACTATGTATTGAAAAAAAACCGGCCAAGTGCGACTCGGACTTGCGCACGAAGTCCGTACCATTATCTATAAAAAAATATGTTTGTTGTACGGCCCCCCCTAAATATTTATTTAATTTTTATTGAATTATTTATTTTTAAAGTGAATATGTATACAACTTAATATTTTGAGAATATTTCAAGCGTCTACCTGTTGCCGTTATTAATATCGAGCAAAAAATGCCAAAAAAATCACGTTTGTTGTATGAGAGCCCCCCTTAAATATCAATTATATTCTGTTTTTAGTATTTGTTGTTATAGCGGCAGCAGAAATACATCATCTGTGAAAATTTCAACTGTCTAACTACCACGGTTCACGGTTCGGTTCAAGGCCTGGTGACAGACAGGCAGACAGATAGACAGACAGACGGACAGTGGATTCTTAGTAATAGCCTAGGGTCCCGTTTTTACCCTTTGGGTACGGAACCCTTAAAAGGAAAAACAACATAAAAATAGCTTTTAATCAAAACCTAAACTCAATCTAACTACCTACCCATTTCCCGAATTAAATAATCTGAATAAAGTAACAGGAGAGCTCCAGTGCAGGTATGATGGCTTCAAAATTTTTCTTACTTTAGGGCATAGCGCGGCAGGGCAGCCAGCGCTGCAGCGGCCCGGGCGCCCGGCCAACCGTTTCGACAATACAGATTTCGGTTGCGCGTAATTTTGAATCTGCCATATCTTCTAAAGTATTTATTTAATTAATATAGTGTAAAGGACCATTTTTATCTGCATTAAATAGCCAAGATAACTAACGTATTTATTTGGATAAGGATAAATCGTAATCGTAGAAAATAGCTTCGCAAATAACCTAAAATATTTTAATAAATTTTCAAAGATAAAAATGGTTACTGTGAGTTAACCTTAGGAGATAGAAATATGCCATCGCGGACTTTTCTCTAGGTTTTTTGAAGGCCTACAATTCTTCAGTACATTATTTTGATATATCTCTTAAGGTTTAGCCAGCGTAAGCTATGTAAGTGCTCGAAAATTGATTTTTTGACGACTTGGTAAGAAAACATTGAGTTTTCTCAACTATATTAAAACTTAATTAGATTAAAATGTAGCTATAAACCTTCCTCTTGAATCACTCTATCTATTAAAAAAAACTGCATCAAAATCCGTTGCGTAGTTTTAAAGATCTAAGCATACATAGGGACAGACAGCGGGAAGCGACTTTGTTTTATACTATGTAGTGATAGTGATAGTGATAGTGATATCACTGTGCCACTGAGTTGTTTACACTTTAAAATACGCTGGGATGCATTAATGGATTTAAATATACTATGAAGTCTCCAAACGGATTTAAATGCACATTAATTTAATTATTTTATTTTTAACCGACTTAAAAAAAGGAGCAGGTTCTATGTTGCATGTTCACCGAATTTTCTGTCAATTACGGACAGATTTTAAAAATATTTTTTTGTTTTGATAGAGTATACTTCTGAGATGGTCCGACTGTCACCAAAACTGTATCTGATGAGGGGATCCGTGGGGGATTGAGGGGACTCAAATATTATAGGTATACATACAGCGATTTTAGTATTTTTAGTAAGTAACTAGTCCAGCATTTGCATTCAGAAAGTATCATTTGATGTAGTGGAACTGGTGATGAAGACCACAAATGGGCACTGGTACTCCTTAACGGTACCAATTTCAAGGGTGGCGATAAGATATCTCGATTAAGATAGTTGAGTGATTATAACTAAGAACATTTAATTGTTAAAATATGACTTAAACTTTCCCGCGACGTTGCTTGCGGCGAGCTCGAAATGTCTCATAGTTTCATATCAACTAAGAAGTGGGATTACATAACAGCTTATTATGATTACTAAAAAGTATAAAATAAAATATTTGTTTTAAAAAACCAAAAACTGCCAAAAGACGCTAAAAATAACTTCATTTAAAATGACAGGTAGGTAATTAACTAAATAACTGGACTGGTTAACTGGAAGAGTTCCCTTAAAGGGATAAGTTCGCCGTTGCACATACCTTTTGTGTTTCTGTCTCTTTTTATAGTTTTTTATTTTCTGTTTGTGCAATAAAGAGTTTACATACATACATACATATAAATAACCAACTGAAGTCGGCGCTCGCAATAATTTTAACCAAAAGCCCACTTTAGTTGGATTGACCTATATTACCTGCCATTTTAAAAGAAGTTATCGTTGGGTTTTTGAGGTCGGTTTTATGTTGTTTATATACTTATTAGTGATGCTATTTTGTAGTCCCACTTTCCAATTAAGAGGAAACTTTAGAACATTTAAATTTTGCAGCAAGCAACATGATAAATACCCAAATCGCTAGGTGTGCCAATAATATTTGAGGAGTCATCATCATCATGATCATCAGACCCTGACATATTGACAAGGGACCAACTAAAAAGGTCCAGCGGTCTTTGAGTAATCGGAAAGTAAACCTGTGGGTTGTGACCCCTAGCCCAGGAGTCCTACTCAGGGATTGCAATCCACTAACCGATAAAAAATAGACAGATGTAGTTCCAAAACAGTACTAACAAGCAAGTGATAGGTATATAAACTTTATTGGCAAGTGAGCAACAACTATGAATATAACATGATGTTAAAAGAGGCATATCAACAAAAAGATTACAACGTCCCCTGGCTACAAAAGTTTAATCGGCCGTCCAATCCCTTGATTATAACAACACAGTCGATCAATTTGTGGAATGTATTTTAGGTTCCAAACCAATGTTACAGAGATAGATTCAAAACAAGCGGCCGCCCATATAGCAGGCTTTCTAGAATGCTGAGTAAAAAAACTTTTAAAAACTTAGTCGTGTAGGAGACAATGTAAACATTTTGTACTTACGTCGCGGCGACATCGGACTTTCTTGACTTTGAACCGTCCATTTTGTAAAGTGACAGAGAAGACCGTACAAAAGTTCACTAGATCATAATTCTATCATTAATTTTACGCTTATTTACGTAAAAAATATAAATAAAGACCCCAGAACGAGACTCAACACAACACTAACAACGATGTACCAACACATTAGTGTAGGCTCAACGTACAAATTTTAAACAACTTTGTTTGACAGCTATTTGAAACACTTCAATTTCATCTGGCCGTGGAATCTCGAAGTTTTGCCAACGTGTATTTATTTTTGTTTTAGTTTTTAAATTATAAACCTCGACCATTATTATCTCGTACACAGAATATTGGGTTTCTAAGCCGTATCGGCATGGTCGACTTCAAAGACATATTTTTTCACCTTATTCCATCGAAATAAACTGCAAAAATGTAAACATATTTATGATATCGACTATACTATACTAAACATAGATATTTCGATAAAAATCTAGATGGGCAAAAAAGAGTACAATGTGGAGACAAATGGAACTTTTACCTACAATAATCACGAGTATTTGACAGGGTATTTCTCTACGACAGCAGAGGCCCCTTTCACAAAGCAACAAGTTACAAATTACAAGCGGAACTCTCTTTCTAGCAAAAGGAGTTAGAAAGAGACTTCCGTTGTAATTTGTAACTTGTAGCTTCGTGAAACAGGCCTCTGGTAGAAATGTTATTGTATTTACTAGACAGTAATGTAAGTGATGTTAAAACAATGCAATAACATGTCAAAAGCAATGTGGTTTTACTTGGGTTTTACTAATCAGAATAGCGCCCCAGCTCATTGACCAAAAGAGGTACTCTTCTAGAAAAGTGTGGTTGTGTTATGTATGGCACTTCTATGGACATAACGGCCTTTTCATCAAGGCATTACAGAAACGTGCTCGATGAAGTCGAATGCGATATAACACTTAAGCGCAAAATGCAAAAAACGCGGGGCGGGCGCAAGTTGGGTCGTATACCCAAACCCAAACCGTGCGAGTTTTGTTTACGCTCTTATAATAATACTAGAAGATGCCCGCAACTTCGTACGCGTAGAATTAGTTTGGGAAGTAATTAAATGGTCAGCCGTTATTAAAATTGATCAGCAAAAAAAATCAGCAATTAATTCATTTGGGCAGCATAAAAAGATTTGGGTGGCAATAAATAAAAATCGGGCTACAACTCTTTGTTCAGCAAACAATTTATAAACGGGTACCTAACATTTTAAACAATTTCGATCAGCTTTTTTTGTCATTTGTCTGCCTAATAAACAGTCGAGCTGCAAAATAATTATTTGGGCAGCAAGATTTTACAATTGGTCAGCAGAGAAAACATGTCTGTAAGCAGTTTAATTAAGAGGTATGCATATTAAAATAATGGTCATCTATAATATAGAAGTGGATTGCGTTTAGTTTGAAAAGTCAGCAGTGTTTACAAGTTAAGTTTTGTCACACAATTTTCTATCACAATCACACCCTAGATTAACCAAAATTTGTATCATAAATATGAGGTAGGTTAGGTTAGGTTCGTTTTTATATCAGGCCCGGAGGGCCAGAACAACCCAGAAATAGGAGATCCGCGTGAGCGGAGCTCCGTCGACTCTGTTAAATTTGTAAATTTGATGGTGGGTTTGGGATGTGTGTGTTGCCGGCACGGCAGTAAATTTGTTAATTACACCTTTGTGTACACAACTGTACCCAAAAGTGTATCTATTAGGAAACACTGCATTGGTATTTAAAAAGGGGATCTATAAGGAATAAAGGCGAACTTTTTTCAAGGGTGTATCTGCGAGGAAAGTGTGCCCTAGAAGAATAATTCTATATAAATTGAATAATTTACAAAAAAAGAGAGTATATTTGAATGAACTTTGTAATAGTTGCGCCCATTTTGTTGATGACCAATTTGATTTTATTGCTTCCTTTTTTCTGCTGGACAAAATGAATTATTTTGCTTACCTTCTGATTGCTTACCAAAATTTAATTATCTGTGGGTCGTTCAATGCAGCTCAAATAGGTATTTAATTTGCTGACCAAAATAATTTAGAGCAGCCCAATATGTCATTAATTGCTGACAGATTTATAAATGTTTGCTAACCATAAGTTGCTTACCAACTAGCTATTTTGACTGACCAAATACATATTTCTGTTCACCAAAATGAGAATATTTTGCTGACCGGTTAATTGATACCCAATTAGTTTCCTGCTACTCCCCATATTTCTTCCTGTTGGCGGTCGATTTTCGAGAAATCCTTTCTCAGTGCACCCCTAGACCTCATAAGTAGCCTATGTGCCAAATTTGGAATTTCTAGACCCAGCGGTTTGGCTGTGCGTTGATAGATATATCAGTTAGTTTCTTCTTTTATATATTTAGAAAGATAACACTAACACTTGTATTCTAGCTTGCTCATTTGTCGTTCGTACTTTGTGACTCGCCCCTTGAAATCCAATACATAACCTAATAAAAGACCACTATGAAAAACCACAAAGGCGGATCCAGGACTTCAATTTCTATGACCTTGAAACCCTCTTCTCCTCAGGTCCTGACCTGACCTGTTCTTGTTGCCTATATATAAGTTAAATTACCTAAATCCGTTGCTTCTTCCACAATTCCACCTTGAGAGCTGTTTCCTTACTTATCGGTGCGGTAGCGGCGCGGCATCGGTAGGCTCGGTATACGCGGTACCGACAGCTCGGCGTGGTATGATGTGCGGGAGCGGGGAGGGATCGGTTCGATTACGCACGCACGTCAAAATGTAAGACATACATTTAACTTTAGTACTGGAAATAGAAAAGTACAAGTATAAAAGTATAATAGGTGCGTGGATGAAAGTAACGTGTTATAAATTTGGCAACAAAGCATACCATCGTATACATCGCATAGCATCGGCCAGTCAGGAAACGGTTTACGTAGACAAACCGAAACCGAACCGATCCCTCTCCGCTCCTGCGCATACCGCGCCAATCAGAAAACAGTTCCAAGCACTCATTGAAATATAAGCCCTAGGTGAGCTATTGGCTATCTGTATCGGCGATGCTGCGCAGCTACTGCACTGCACCAACGATTCAGGTGCTCTACTTTGAAATCCGTAATTCGAACTTCGTCTATTGCTATCCCTTTTGCTCTCGACGCGTAACTAATTTGCAAGAAAGTGACAGGGCGATCCGAAGTTCGAATTACGAATTTCAAAGTAGAGCCTCAGGAAACAGCTAAGTCTTTAAGTGGAGTTGTGGAAGAAAGCGTTTCAAACGGCGCTGACATACCTAATTGCCGTGCAACGGTGGTTCCTATGAGGTTTATCCCCGGCCAGAAGAAATATGGACATACCTAGGTCTAAAAGGCGATCTATCGGTCCGGAGCCGGCATTCTCAGTCTAATACTTCACATACACAAACAGACAAACGAGAGGTTGAAGTTATTAAGACTGATTGGAGTATAATAACTAGGTTAGCTTTCCTGCCGATCATGTTCACGGCACGAAGCATTCCCCGCGGTCGCCAATTGTCGCCGAATACGTGAGGGCCCGTTAAATTTTAACCAAATTAAGATTCAACGTACTCACTTCTCCCCTGCACAATCCGTCGAAATATTAATAAAATATTGCATAGGCACCTTGTTTCGTGTGGCTTTTTTCAAAAACATGATCATTTTATCATACTCACAGAATATAAATCACAGCAATCGCAGTGAATGTTAATAATGTTGTGTATATGGAACAAACTCCTAGCCAGATGATAACAACCGCATTATATTCATCTGTATTTACTAGACGAGACATTACATACTACTAATGTAAATTTTGAGCGAATTACATCGCTTTGATAAATTAAAGTATATTTTTTTCCAAGAATTTTTATTGAGTGAAACGATATCCTTACATCTTCTATCAGGATTATTTATTTTTAAATGTTTTAAGGTATTATTAAAGGAGGTGTGTTCCCACGGTTTCTCTTTCAAAATTAAACATATCGTGTCATCTGAAAGAGTCAATATTACTCAATGGTCTCATGTGCAATAACAAAACGTTGAATTGTCATATGACTTTTGATTACGCAGTGCTACCAACGTTACGCACGTCCCCCTTTTCGCTGAGGCAGCTGACATTTGTTTGCTATAAGGAAATTATTGGATTTTCTCGAATTCGCAAATACTCCTTAAAAATGGGTTACTCAATAGTCCCCATTGCGGTTTTCACTATTCTATGGGGTGTAATAGGTATCGTGTGTCCCATCTTCGCCCCAAAGGGTCCTAACAGAGGGTAAGTTTGGTTCTCCTACTAATGATTCATTTATTTGTGTTCAGAGACATACTATTATTCCTTTACTATATTCCAGGATCATCCAAGTGGTGTTGATGCTCACTGCTGCTACGTGTTGGTTGTTGTGAGTATACGATATTTCTATAGATCAAATTTGACTACAAAGTTGTTTACCTTCACTTCGCTGTCCAAATAGAGCTTTATACATTACTCTTAAATTAAATGCTACTTTCCATGTTACTAAGGTTAGTTTAGCGTTTGCGATTAACACCAGTTAGATAAGCTGGAAGGTCACAGATCATTCGAAAACATGACCAATATGACCATCACGGTTAGATGACACCTTATCCTAGTTGATAGTGACCCTGCCTTCAAAGGTAACAGTCCCAGGTTTGGTTCCTGTTAGGGGTAAATATTTGTGTGATGAGTGTACTTCTGAATCGAGGATGTTTTCTTTGTATTATTGTGTGTATTTCTCTATAAGTAAGTTTATTATTGCCTTGTTATCATAGTATAACACCCGTATTAATAAACAATACTTAAGGGATCCTTCCCTGAGTAAACGCACTGTGTTCAATACAGCTTTGTGATTGGTCCTTTTTGACTGACCTTTTGTTTATGAGATGATTTGAACCACCCTGTGCGTTCGTGAGCACTGTGAGACCTCATAGTGACGTTTGTGAATACGGGTGTATGCCTAGAGCTTAGTTTGGGATGAGGTCAATCTGTGTCAGATATTCTTGTATTTCATGGTGGGCTGGAGTTAAATTTTATGATGGATCTGTACATTTGAATACTACTCATAAGATGTTAAGTAACCTGTGCAAATGTGTTTTCCAGCTGGCTGTGTGCGTACATGGCGCAGATGAATCCGCTGGTCGGGCCCAGACTTGATAACGAGACACTCATCTGGATCGCCATGCAATGGGTAAATAGAATTTGTTTTTTTTTAATATGTCTTTGATACTAGGCTCTTTATATTAAATTGAAATTTCTTTGCCCTAGGAACTTAAAAACTTTTTTGCAGTCTCTTAATAATCAGGAAATATCCCTTTGTAGGTAACTAAAAATAATGATGCACTTCAATTTATACTCTGATTATTCTAAGATGATGCCTTTGACAGCCATATTTCGTAATGTCAATCACTTACTATACTCAAAAGCAATATGTTTAAAAATAGGCCATTAATTATTCAAAATTCATGTAGTATTTATGTAAAGTTAAAGATATAAGTGTAATAAGTGTATAAATGAGCTGTCACAAGCATCATCTTAGAATAATCAGTATAGGTTGGTGACTAAATTCCGCAGTTTTGTTATTGACTATTAAAAAACTGTTTACACTAAGCAGTGACCATAAACAGGCTGCATTTGTAAAACGGGGAAAAAAAAATATATGCCCTGCCCCATGACTCGTCAAGTCGAGTATTGGACTTTCATGACAAACTATCAAATACAGGTGTGACCCCACCGCTGTGTAAAATACGGTGTCGTTGCGTAAACCAAAGACGGGGTCATAGTAACAACATGGCGCCGTTTTTGACGCACCGTAGTATACGCACCGTTAAGCTGCGGCGCGGTCGCACCTTACCGCAGTAATTATAATTGTTTCGGATTATAAACAGAACACGAGATACATAAAGAATAAAAAAATAAGGCCAGTCTTGTTCTTTTCATATATTTTTTAATTCATGGTTAAGTCAAATATGGTTTCATTACAAATGAATTTCATAATGCCTTAATCTTTAAATGGGCTAAATCGCAAACCCTTTATGGGGAACCGCCAGCAAAAGTAACATACTTTGCTTACAACGCGTACAGGGGGGTGTTTTTTCAGGGTTTGTTCAGGGGGGGGGAAACTTTCGCGCGTTAGAAAGTCAAAAATCGGCACCCAGAACAGTATTCTCCGTAATATATCAAAGGCTGGTTCTCAAGAGATGACGAGATACACAATTACCTCAATGTTCCAACAATCGAGACCGAAATAGAGAGATACAGGAGCGCATATGTTAAGCACCTGTCTCTTCATCCCAATCCATTAGCAACACACCTCTTAGAACCTTCGCTCAGTGAAAAGAGATTAAAAAGGAAGGATGTTGTTAGGTTAGGAGGGGCGCTGGCCTCTTCGCCTTAAAGACAAATGGCTTACAATAAATCAGCTTATAGTCTTGCTTGCGACTGATGGTCAATAAAATTTAAAAAAAACGCAAATCCGAATGGCAAAATGTTTATTCCATTTCAAAATGGCAAATTAATTAATAGGTAAAGCTATAACCGTCACGAGCGAAGGTTAATCAACGTGTTAAAACTTTACAACATTTTAGGGTAACGTAATTTTGAATTTACGTTTTGGGATAAAGGTGTTACGAATTTTAGACATAGAATCCGGTATTTTGAGAAAAATAATTAGGCATTTCTGTATTTAGGCATTATGCTACAAAGTCGTTTTGAGATCAAGACATATTATTGGTAAATACGTAACATAATAATGTATTTATACTCAATACTCAATACATTTATTGCACTCCACATTAATATGACAGATGTTGTTGTAATCATAGGTATATATGTACATGATGATATGTGGACCCTGTTGGGCACAGCAACAGTAGTAGAGATTTTTTTTTTATAAAATGATGTTATAAGTATTTAAAAAAAAAGACTGACTGTTGAGTTTCTTGCGACGTTTCTTCTCAGGAGTGGTCTCCTCTTGCGAAGCGCTGGTAGATTCTTGACGTGTAAAAGTGCCCGTGCGGCCTACTTTCTGAATAAATGTCTTTTATCTTTTTATGAAATGAATTCAGCTGAGCCTCTTTTCTACAATGTTTTATGCATCTACACACACTAATTAGTTTTTTTTAATATTCAGTTTTATATTGTACAGTTGTATGATAAATATTTCATATTTAATTACATTAGCACCTGGATGATCGAGCTTTGCTCGGTATTTTTTTTGGTAAGTTTTCTAAAAATGAAACCTAGCTAGATCGATTTATCGCCCCCGAAGCCCCCTGCATACTAAATTTCATGAAAATCGTTGGAGCCGTTTCCGAGATTCAGATTATGTATATTATTTTTTAATTATGTTCTGAATCATTATAGTGTTGAATTTACCGATACTTTACTAGCGCCATCTACAGTTAGCTGTTGTTAAGATTTCCAAATACAGTTGCGATTTATTGCACAGTAACAAAGGAAACTAGAACACGTGACACATCTAATATATTGATCCTGTCATGTTGTGAGTGCCGCGCCCTCAATGAGAGATAAATCGCTGACCTGACGGTCAATTTATTGCAAACAGTAATGTTAGTTTATACGCAGTTAGATTAAGTGTACCTACTACAGCTTATAAGGAACTAGCTTCTGCCCGCGACTTCGTCTGCGTGGACTTCAAATTTGATCCTACCAGGATGAATAATATAAATTTGTCCTAACCGAACCGAGAATGAAATATAAAGCTTATAATTGCGCTGTATAGGTAGGGAAAAATCGCTAAATCACCTTTGCTTCACTTTGACCACACCAAGGCAACAATTCGACTGTTTTAAATCAGAGCTAGCACCATCTAGTTGGTATATGGAGAACTAAAAGTAGCGCCACCTTGTGAGCAAATTCACAGCTTTTAACGATTCATTTGATTTCCCGTAGGAATGAGATATTTTTTCTATGTGTTAAAATATCCTATGTCCTATTCCAGGACCTAACCTATATGTGAAGCGTGCGGTTGAGTAAACAACAGCTAGCGGTCCCGGGTTCAAATCCCGCTAAGGCCAGATGCGGTCCTAGTGAACAAGGGTATAAGTCTAGATACTCCGTTCATGTATATACCCTTTTCTATTACGAGTTAACTCGACTTGTACTGTACCCTTTTCCACTAGGACCCCAGCTATATAAATAAGATTATCGTTGTCTAGTACTACAGTACAAGCCTTTAGGTAGAGCTTATTTTAGGACAAGGTCAATTTGTGTATTTAGCGTGATGAAGAAAAAATAAAAGAACCGGACAAGGCGAGTCGGACTCGCCCACCGAGGGTTCCGCACATGACACGGTTAACTCGATTCAAAATTTGCACCGCCGCCGTTCCTTGCATAAAGAACCTGTTTTTTTGTGATTTAAGTGATTAAAAATGTACAGATTTCAGGTTTTTTCCTATACTTGTAGTAAAAGACAGTGCTACTTGCCAAATTTCATAGTTCTAGGTCAGTGGGAAATACCCTATACATTTTGATTCCCTCGAGAGTGTCGAAATACACGTTTTTTGCAACATAAACGGCCGTATCTTTTTTTTACGTAAAGTTTGATTTTTTCACGGCTTCAAGGGACTGTAGATACTGTATATGATTTAAATTTCAACTCGATACCTACACGCGTTCCCGTGATAAAGGGTCTTGACATAAAGACAGATGGACAGACGGACAACAAAGTGATCCTATAAGGGTTCCGTTTTTTTGAGCTACGGAAAATACACAAGCTTTCGCATGTATAGTATTAACAGGAAGTAAGATAACTCTACTCCAATTCCGCAATATATTATCTTCTGCAATTCCGTTCGAGGCAAACAAAAACCTGCGTCATTCATGTACGCGACCTAACCCAAAAGGTCGTTAGTGCATTCTTCCGTAAGTTCTAAATCCTGTGTAACCACAGTTTTAATACGTGCCTATATTCGAATGACGACACGAGTGCCGTTGTATTTATAGATAGTATGGCCGTGCTCGGCGCCGTGTTGCGGGCGGCGGCAGTAGTGTGCTGCACTGTATGATGCATGTATGATATAACAGGCGGTACAATCGTACTAACAAGTATTTGTACATTTTTGGACAGTAATCAATATACAGGGTGGAGAAAACGAACGCCACATGGACGGCAACTACCTAAAATAATTGCCAATAGCAAATTCTACGCAAAGGAGATGTAGGTACTTTTGTTTCTGAAAATGATAAATATTGCATTTAAGTTGAAAAATAATAAGAGTCCGCTGTCGGTCTGTCTGTCTGTCTGTCACCAGGCTGTATCTCATGAACAGTGATAGCCAGACAGTTGACATTTTTACAGAAGATGTATTTCTGTTGCCGCTATAACAACAAATACTAAAAACAGAATAAAATAAATATTTAAGTGGGGCTCCAATACAACATACGTGTTTTTTTTGCCGTTTTTTGCTCGATATTAATAACGGCAACAGACGGTTGAAATATTCACAGAAAATTAAGTTGTATATTCACTTAAAAAATAAATATTTAAATAAATATTTAAGGGGCCCCCCCTTCGCGAGTGAGCTATACTCGCTCAACTATGAACTATAAATATATATCTCTCTCTTTTATTTACACGGGAGCGATTATCTTTTGTTCGTTTCTTGGGCAAGAAAATAGCTGATAGTTCATCGCTTACTCGCCGGCGGTGGGACCAGTGCCTGAGATTGCTTGTGACTTATCATCTTTTGTTATTCTTACCCTTGAAAAAATTCAAGATGTCAGTTTTATTTTCATCCAATCAAGCATAAAATCGAAATTACCTTTGTATAAAGCCGTGAGCATCCTGCCAACTGTTAATGGCGCGTACTAGTTACTACACGTGCAAAGCTGGGAATAATTCAGTGTTATACGTGAATGGTCACGTAACTTACCAATGCGGAAGCAGGCTGGTTGCCAAACTCATGCAGGCCACGCCGGCTGTGAATGGGCATTGCTTGTCTAGTTACTAGACAACAGGTTAGGTACAACAGCAAAAAGAGTTTGCAATTAGATCGCTGTTCAGCGTGTGTTGCCAAGACATTTTTTGGTCCCGTATAGATGCTTGTAGTGTTTGAAAAGAAGTGTGATGTTCAGTGCTCCTTATAAATGTCATAACTTAAATTAACTTCAAACCAAAATGTATTTAGTTTAAAATGGTGGAAATCTTAAATTCGAATAATGTCATAGACAACATACGATGTCTAAAAACAGCTATGCGCGTCAGTAGTAGGTACTGTAGTTTGGATATAGAGGAAGTGTTTTTTAGAGTGAGTGGTTTGGTGGATTCTTTTTAACCCTAGACGCAAAAAGGGTGTGCGTCTGTGGCACCGTGGCTCTTTAACGGATGAACCGATTTGGATGCGATTTTTACATTTTAAAGCAGGTTTTCTCGCAGTGATAATTGTCTAGGCCGTTTCAGAGATACCAGCTATGGTTGTCAAAGAAGGGGTCACCATTATATCGGGGTTTTTGTCCATGTTATTTGCCCGTTGACTCACTCTGTAATATTTTCTTTGTGTTAACTTTCCACGCTGTTATTTTATGTGGTGTTCCATAAGGAATATTTGTATTGTATTGATTCTTGAAGAAGGATTACGGACTACCAGCTTCTGCCAGCGACTTCGTTCGCGTTAATCATGCTACAGGAACAGTATTTTTTCTGGGATAGAAGGTATCCTAACCCCCTTACTTATAAACGTGGAATAACCTTGGAGTAGCTATGCCATGTTTTGTCCTTATCTGATTATCTGTCGTTGTGACATTTGAATTCGACGGATAAGGACAAAGCATGGCTTAGCTGCTCGATGGTTACTCAACGTATATAAGTAAGGGCATGTGTGTTTTTAGGGCCGGATCTACTTAAAGGCTTTTTGGGCTCCAGCCCTTTAATGTTGGTATGGTACAGATATATTTCATGAAAATTAGCTGAACTAAATAAAAAGGACATTTGGATTTCTCTACTTTTTAAACAATGATATATTAAAAATTATAAAACCATATTCATTTTCACGTATAATGTTAATAATGAATAATGACCCTTTTAAGTCTTCAATAATTCTTATCAGTATTTAGGCATCTTGGTTTTGGGATGTTCCGTTGGTTTTAAAAAAAAAAATACATACAGTGGAACGTATAACATAACCTCCTCCTTTTTTGAAGTCGGTTAATTAAGAGCCATTACGCACTGTCGACTGGTCGACGGCGACTGTGACTTTCTATAGTTTCTATAGTGATTACGCACTTGGTCGCCGGTCGCCCGCCTATGTTTTGGTCACCGAGAGACCGAGTCGCCGAGGACCAGTCGACAGTGCGTAATGGCTCTTAAGACATCTTAAAAGTAAGGAAAGGGTGTAGCGGGATAAGCCTTCAAAAATTGCCCCCAAAGCTTTGAGTTCAAAACTACTATCAGTTGATGCCCCGTCAAATGAAAATAATTCATACCAATTTTTAACCCTCTACTGCCACCTGGAACCCCACGACATTCATTTAACCCTAAAACGTTTTTATTTATTTTCTCAAAAAGTATAAAAAGGAGAATTGTCAAATTTTGCACAAATGTTGATGTGATCAATATAAACAATCAAAAAAAAAATGAGCCCTCTACTTACTTATTTTCCTAGAAAAAAACCTAAATTAAAAATTAAAACATCCTGTATAACAATTCAGGCTCGTTGTACTAACACCATTTTTTTACTAAATATTAACCAACTACCTATCTACATAATATGTAAGTTTCATGTAATTAACAAAGGTGGAACAGTGTGAAAATATAGGTATTGTTCAGTACGTACCATGTATGTAACACGCTTACGGTGACGACATTAGTAAAAGATATCGGCCCGCCAACCGGGAAGCCATCCGTAATCGATCTTTTTTAATTTGCTACGATTAATGAAACTCATTAATACATATTTGAACAAATGTTTCTGTTTATTTTACTTTACCGTTTAGCAAAAAGGTACTACTTAGGGTACTCAGCATTTTACGTAAGTTTATTTGAAGACTAAATATAGGATGTATTTTAGGTTAGTTAGTAGTTAGCTACTTATAATTAGTTTGTTGTCATAAACTCGAATTTATATTACTAAAAATAAATAAACAGAAACACTTGTTCAAATAGGGGTACACTACATAATCTCGAATTATTTTTTTCCGAATTTGATAAACACGAATTTCAGAATTCCGATTTTGAAATTACCGAATCATCACTATTCCGAATTTTATTTTCACGAAGTATCAGAATCCCGATTTGTTAAAATTCCGAATGTTTACATTTCCGAATTATTAAAATCCCGAAAAATATTTTTCCGAAAATCACAATTCCGATTATTGCTATTCCGAATCCCGAATATTCATTATTCCGAAATTTTAGCACCCCGAATTCTCTAAGATTTTTTATTTCAAATAAGCGCCTGATAAAATATTGTATGATGTTTAGCATGCTTAATGCTCAAAAACTGTACGAAATGTCCGACAAAGTCGACGGAGATCCTGTTCCACGTAGCTCAGGCGCTTCGCGCCTTGATGCAACTCTAACCTAACCTAACCTATCAAGGTAAGATGACCTAGTTTAGTTATGTGCTCGTCATCTCACCTAACTTTTGTTTCAAGTAGACTTCAATTCAATTCAAGTGGTTAGTTTCAAATTTTTCATTATCGATCTGGTTTGTGAATTTTCGGAATTATAAATTTCGTACAAAGAAAATTCGGAATCGTCAACATTCGTAAATATAGGTAATACTCGGAAAAACGTTTTCGTGATTTTAATATTCGGTAAAATTCTAGATTTTGATATTCGGCCTTATATTTTTTCGGTATTGTAAAAATTCGGAATTATGAAATTCGGTTTTTTCAAATTCGGAATTAAATAATTCGAGATTTTAAGGTGTTCCCGTTCAAATATGTAATAATGAGTTTCATTCATCTTCCTTAAACATTCGACATTAGCAAATTAAAAAAAGTTCGATTACGGATGGCTTCCCGGTTGGCGGGCCGATATCTTTTACTAATGTCGTCACCGTAAGCGTGTTACATACATGGTACGTACTGAACAATACCTATATTTTCACACTGTTCCACCTTTGTTAATTACATGAAACTTACATATTATGTAGATAGGTAGTTGGTTAATATTTAGTAAAAAAATGGTGATAGTACAACGAGCCTGAATTGTTATACAGGATGTTCTAATTTTTAATTTAGGTTTTTTTCTAGGAAAATAAGTAAGTAGAGGGCTCATTTTTTTTTTGATAGTTTATATTGATCACATCAACATTTGTGCAAAATTTGACAATTCTCCTTTTTATACTTTTTGAGAAAATAAATAAAAACGTTTTAGGGTTAAATGAATGTCGTGGGGTTCCAGGTGGCAGTAGAGGGTTAAAAATTGGTATGAATTATTTTCATTTGACGGGGCATCAACTGATCGTAGTTTTGAACTCAAAGCTTTGGGGGCAATTTTTGAAGGCTTATCCCGCTACACCCTTTGAGATTTTAGTCGTTTTAGAAATATTTAATTAGGATATATTCTTACACTCGTATGAATAGGGTATTTTGATTTTGGATGTAACAGATCAAGATCGTAGCAGGTGGAAGGAAGTGGTCTCTGCCTACCCCTCTGGGAAACAGGCGTGATTTAATGTATGTATGTATGTATGTATGGATGTAACGTACATAACGAACACCGCCTTGCACCCGCCCCCTGAAATATTCTTCGAATATTTCAATAATACAATTGTTGCCTTCTGACTCCAAGTGTCTAATTAGCATACCCATCATCATGGATCATGTGCGGGCATGATATCTATTCTACACCGTACCATAGCTCCCTAAAACGCCTATTTGCACTTACGCCTTTTTAGATTTGATTGAACAGCCAGTGCGAGAAGTGCTGTATTGTTGCCAAAAGGGGTGATTACGTCTGCCAAGAGCGCTGTTATGAAGTTTATTACCACGACACTTATCTAACAGTTCTGCCACTGGGTACAAGTACAGTCAAAGATTAAAATTTGTGACCCATCTTAGGTCCAAAGTCAATCTGACATTCTACAACAATAAGGTTGAGTTTCCTAAAAGTTACAAATGACTTGGCATCTCTAGACATTGACGACTTCAAGCATGTTTTCTTGAAATGGGTCACAAACACAAATTAACGTTCGTGGCCGTATGTTGGATATTGTCCTGCTGATGATTTTGACGCCGTGGTTGCACGGTAAGGGCTTAATATTTTTGGAATGAGACATATTTAACTATTTTTAGGGTTCCGTACCCAAAGGGTAAAAACGGACCCTATTACTTATACTTCACTGTCCGTCCGTCTGTCCGTCTGTCTAGACAGTTGAAGTTTTCACAGATGATGTATTTCTGTTGCCGCTGTAACAACAAATACTAAAAACAGAAAAAATTATAAGGGGGCCATACAACAAACGTGATTATTTTGCCGTTTTTTGCTTGATATTAATAACGACAAAAGGTAGAGGCTTGAAATATTCACAGAAAATTAAGTTGTATATTCAGTTTAAAAATAAATGATTACATTAAAATAAAATAAATATTTAAGCGGAGCTCCCACACAGCAAACGTGTTTTTTTGCCGTTTTTTGCTAATGTTGTATATAGATAATGATACGGAACCCTTCGTGCGCGAGTCCGACTCGCACTTGGCCGGTTTTTTGTCTATGGAATTTTTCGTTATCATAGTCATAGTACAAGACTATAGGCTTAGTTGGCGGCTAGGTGTATTTGTGCGATCGTCTTTTGATAATTATTTATTCTAAATCTTTACAGCCTACATCCCAGTAGTGGACCACCAATTACGTGCGTTCAGCTGCACCAACTGACCAGTAACTAGTCTTAGGAAAGCTTTAACGTTATCGATAGTAGAAAACGAGAGTAGATATGGAATTTCCATTATATGTCAACGTGCGTAAGGCCCTGTTCACACAGCAAAACCGCTTGCTTTTCTGCCTCAATTTTAACAATGTGCATTAGAATTTGGTTTTTGTAGTTTATAAAATGGTAAAACTGGTTAAGCGTTTAAATTTTTAACGCCATATTCAGACCTTCAAATAGCTCTACCTATATTGTACCATAACGTTATCATTATATTCGTTAACCTCGCGCTTTAACGTTATATCCAGATTTGTAGCGCTATTCATCATGAACTTTATATCGATATGTAATAACGTTATACGATCACCTCCTTGTCTCACTTAACTTATTTCGCTGGCTTATTCATTAGGTACGCGGTGGCCTTCATTACTGCCCATCTAATTCCATGACTTTGGACGTTAAACGTTATTCATACGCTATTACGCTATCGTTACGGATTTGAATTGGTTGCGATGTAGCATAACATTATGAAGAAATATCAATATACCTAATACAACCATAATATTAATGAATTTTTTAGCACTAACGAGATGTGCCTTAAATTATATTTTTCATAACGTTACGAAGATCTGGCCACAGTCGGCAAGAAAAGTCAGATCGTGTCACCGACTTAATAGCCCTACGGATATGGTGTTCTGGCGTCACGAGGCACGTAAAAATAACGTCGGCTGTGGCCGTCAAACGTAAATAGCGAGTAGTTAGACGCGCATAACACCGTGTTACAGCGAGCGAGATATAATTATAAAACCGAACGCTTTTTGACCCTTTCGATGCGTTTTTAATACGATGAGAAAATTTCCTGTCTGTTCAAGGCCCAGCCACACCGCTTGCGTGACGTGCACGTGCACGTGCGCATTCGCTTTCCACTGCGTTGTACAGTGACATGTCGTAATGAGAATTCGTACTATACAACGCAGTGGAAAGCGAACGCGCACGTGCACGTGCACGACACGCAAGCGGTGTGGCTGGGCCTTCACTGTGTAAAAAGTGAGAAAAACAATCTCGATAGTTGACAAACATTTAAAATAATTAATATTAAGTGTGAACTAGTAGGAAGTTATTCTCCCATTTGTTCACAGTGCGTAGTGTAGTGTAGTTAGCGAGCGTGAACAAAGTGTTTGAATGGGTCAAGTGACAATTGCTCTATCGCCTTGAGGGATTTATTCGTCGCTGGGGTTGAAAAGTTTAACTAAGACTATATCCAACTACCCAAAACAGAGGGTATTGTTTTTTGGGGTTCCCCTAACGAATCCCTAATCGTCATTTGTCCTAATGCATCGTTTGTCTGAAATTTCGTTTATCCTAAAGCCATTTGCGGTTAAATTTAAAAGCTTTTTAGCGTCGTTATAATACAACCCTAACGTAACCGAACCGCAGATTTAATTGGAAAACTTAAAAAGTTGCCCGACTTAGCTAAAAACCGGTTTAGGGCAAATGAAAATTCGTACAAATTATGTGTTAGGACACACGTTGTTAGGGATTCCGAGCCACACCCGTTTTTCGGGTGTATGTAAATGTTTCTTTGTCACCTCCTGTAGGCTAAAACGCCTTGAGGGACTCATAAAGTATGGGGTGTCGTTGGATTGGTATTCTCCCAAGGATTGTCATAGGTATTAGAACCTCCTCTGTCGTGATGCTGCGGGGGCTGTCTGCGGGAGAAAGCTTGCTTTTGTAAAGCTTGTTGTAATTTTCAGTATTTTACATTGTGAACAATTTCTCATAATAACTCATTATTCTTAGGGCCTGTTTCACAATCGACAAGTAAATTTATCTGTCTTTATTTATTTATTATTTATTTAAGTAAAAATATGCTTAACTTGTCGATTGTGAAACAGGCGGTAACTCTATCCGTAAAGAATTGCAAAGTGTGGCAATTACTGCCATTATCGTTAATAGTTTCTTTAATACATTGAAAATCATAATTGTCTTCTACTAAAATTACTTTTTTTTCCAGGGCAACGCCTTCAACGTAACGGGGTAAGAAGATCTGCGACGCCCCACCATGATAATTTATTAAGCCTAAATGTTGTAACCGTTTTCAACTCCTTGGTCTGGTCCCACGCAAGGTTACGAAATAGGGATTGTTAAATCGTCTAAATGTCTAATGAACTAAATGGTAAAAAGTATTTAATGTAATTGCAAACATCATTCCAACTTTCTCCACAGGCAACACTGCCGCTGAAGTATTTCCTCTAATCTGTGTAAGCTTACGATTAATAAAATTGTAGATAATGTATTTTATTTCAATAAAGTTATGCGAGTACGTTTCGTACTTTGTATTTCGTTACTGCTAGTAAATTAAGGTCCTTTTTAACTTCATGAATCGCAGCTTAGCAGAGCGGACACACGGACGAACAGAAGAGCTGTGAGAATAACGACCTGGCGTTTTTCAATTCAACCAAACCTAAGTGGTGTAGCAATTAATTACTTACCTTATTTATTGTGGGCTATACTATAAGTAAAAGGCAGTCAATCTTGTCAAGATTGACTGACATTGTAGTGTTGTACTACAAATTATATATAACCTTAAATCCAAGAAACTATGTATGTTTGTCCTCTATGCGATCCCAAACCATTGATCAGATAGATTGTAATGTAGGGTGTGAGAACTCCCGCGAGGGTTTCTGGCCTAAAAAATCTGTCTACATTTTTATATACTTAACGGGCAACGCTGAGTATAGGTAGTAGGTAATACCTTTTTAGGGTTCCGTACCCAACAGGTAAAAACGGGACCCTCTTACTAAGACTCCGCTGTCCGTCTGTCCGTCTCTCCGTCTGTCTGTCTGTCTGTCTGTCTGTCTGTCACCAGGCTGTATCTCATGAACCGTGATAGCTAGACAGTGAACTTTTGACAGATGATTTATTTCTTTTGCCACTATAACAACAAATACTAAAAACAGAATAAAATAAATATTTAAGTGGGCTCCCATACAACAAACGTGATTTATTTGCCGTTTTTGGCTTATGTTGTGCCAAAGCACAGATTTTTAGCCGTATCTACCAATATGAAAACATCGTGTTTTAGGTCGAAAGAAATCGTATTTATCTTCTTTTTTCCGGTCAGTTTTTGCTATAATACCCAACTTTTCCGCCCAAATACGATGTCTCGTTCTGTTGATAAAATGTAGCCTTCGCAATGAATATTAAATAAATCACGATATCGATATAACGCAGACAGAATAATCTCAACTACATTGATATTTCGAGAGGCCTTATCTTTCTGTAGAATTTCTACGAGATTGCCCAAACAGACAGACAGGCTTTAAAATAACTTGGTACTAAGGGTTACGTCGGGCGAACGAGCAGGGCCTTATTATACATTGTCTTTACCCCTACTGTTATCGTATTGTCAACGTTATGATAGCTCTTATTAACTAGACAGTAAAGGCGACCGAGTCAAAAACAATACGAATATGTAAAAGGCCCCGTCGGTACCAACAATGGAATAGAAGCTTTCCGTCTACATCTCGATATGACTAGGTAGCTAACACGACCACATTGCTTTGTGACTACATCTCGGTCTGACTACATCGCTTTGTGCCTAGATCGCAATACGACTAGATCGCTTTGCGACTACATCTCAATAAGTCTGAGTCGCTAAATGACCACATTGTTTTTTCATGTTATGTCTGTGTTAGCAATGTCGACGGAGCCCCGCATGGCGGGGCTCCTATTCCTGGGCAATTTGCCCTTCGGGCATTTGAAGTTACCTAACGAACCTAACCTACCTAGTAACGCAAGAGACGTGGTCATTTTACAACTCGGACTTTTTGAGATGTAGTCGCAAAGCGATCTGGTTGTATTGCGATCTAGGCACAAAGCGATGTAGTCAGATCGAGATGTACTCGCAAAGCGATCTGGTCGTATTTGCTACCTAGTTCTAACGAGATGTGGACCTTAAGCTTCTATACCAAAAAAAGGCATTGGTGTCCTTTCATTTCGCCAAACAACGTTTCCCAAACTGATTCATTTCCCAACTGTTTCATTTGGGCAATTGCTTTTTTTTCCAAAACTGTAAATAATTCAGGATTTATTTCAGGACCATTGTGTAGAACCCTATAGGTTAGGTTAGGTTAGGTAGTTTTTAAAAAATCCTGAAATATTTACAGATTTAGAAAAAAAAAGCATTTGCCCAAATGAAACAGTTGGGAAATGAATTAGTTTGGGAAACATTGTTTGGCGAAACGGCAGATAACCAAATAAAATACCTACACATTTTCAATACCTACCCCAATTTAGCGGCTTGCCCGTTAGACCACCTATGTTGTTCACCTATGTGGATTACCTACGGAGAGTAGAATGGCCAAAATTAACAGGTAAGTTTAGGTTATGTCAGTTCTTCAGAGGGCCCGAAGGGCCAAAATAATCTAGAAATAGGAGCTCCGCGAAAGCGGAGCTCCGTGGGCTTCGTTAAGGTCTGCTAAAATGCCCAGGTGGTCTCGGGAGGTAGACGGTGGGTAAGCACCCCTCAATGTCTACACGCCCCTATGCCACTGACAATTAAGTCTATGTATGTAAAGTGCATATTTATGATTTCGACTGTGCATAGTTCTTAATCAGTGTAGTGTGTAAGTACTTATTACTGCCTGAATTTGATACCAAACTGACGCAGTGACGGTTATGTAATGTAACTGAATGCGGTAACGTCTTTTAGCAGAGTCATGTTAATTGAGATCTACACGATGAAAACAAGGTACAAACAAACTAACTGTTTCGTTTCTACGTTCCCAATGGTAACAACACAAAATCCCAGTAGTAGATATACTCAAATAAATGGATTAAGTATATTCTAGAATATTAAATAGTACCTACTACTAAGGAAGTAGGTGGTTCCCGTTGGAAACTGCTAAGAATAGCCCACATTTCCGATCTTATCCATACTTCTGTCACGGTGCACTTGGAGGAGTCAAGTCCATCTCAAAATAGTCACGTGGTATTTAAAAGTTACATAAGGCAAGTCAATTTCAGCCGGCGTGCGCTGGCGCGCTGCCAAGTTCGGTCGGTACAAAACTATCGCAAGTAGTGCAAGGTCGCGCGTCAGTGTAGGTCAAATGATATTTTAAAATAAATAACTTATGTAATTGGCGGGAGACTTTTTTCTTAGGTTCTGGTGCTGCGGCCGGAATCGGATTTGACTGTTTCATAATGCCGTCCGTCGAATTTGTATTTTCGTTCTCGTCAACTCGTTCCAACTTTATTGTTAACGTTCAAAGCTTTTTAAATATAGAGAGTACAGCAAATCCAGCCGAGGGACGACCGAAAGTTAACTGTACAGTCAAGGACTTTAATTGTTAAGCCACTATGGAATCCTGTCATAATGACAACGTCAAGCAACATAAAAGAAGTTACGCCAAAATTAATGGTTAACGTTATGCGACAGGGTTCCATAGTTGCTCATCAATTAGAGTAAATTAAATATGTAGTGGTGTCTAAGAAGCAAGGTCTAAATCTACCATCTATCTTAAAATTAAATTATCTGCGGGTGTCTATATTCGACTTTGCCTTAAACCATATTTTTTTTCGGCAATATACCTAGTCGTAGTGACTAAAGAGTCCGAACAAAAGAGAGGAGATCCAGCCACCTGATCAACTTTGGGCCACCACAATATTAAATTGTCATTGGCTTTACATTTCCAAATTTCAGCTCATTTTAATAGCAGCAGGATCTGGTTAAAAATGGACTTGCAAGATTTGAACTAAACATAACCAAACATTAGAAGTACCATCCTTAATAGCAGCATGAAAAAGAAATGAGCAACGGGGCGGCCACCGATCTGAAGAGGCCTTTGAACATGATGCAAAACTAGGGCTGCCACCTTTCAAAAACTGTAGACCCGGAGATTTAGGAATATAGTATTATAAAAAAATTTACTTATGAATTATTTATTTATTAAAGTATAATACAGTAATATTATTTTTTTATTTAAATAAACTTGCTACTGCTAGGCTGACTTGACCCTGCTTGACCCTTAAAGCCATATTTTTTATTCTGCAGGGATTCCCTTAGCAACTTTTCTTGCTCTGGCTTTTTTACTGGCTGCTGGTCGATTGTCACGGAAGGGCGCGGTCTGAGTCTGACCCGGAGATATCGATGTCGAACCCGTAGCCCGGATATGCACCATTCAAACCCGTAGACTCCGGGTCAAACCCGGAGAGGTGGCAGCCCTATGCAAAACCCAAGTGCGAATGCGTTGTTTCCGACCATGATAAGAGCAGACGTGAGCGTGACGTGCCCATGTTATGATTATGGTTATTTATGGTGATGGACTCCTTGTTCCGCACTTAGCCCGTGTATGTCGGGCCATTGTGCGTAGGGTGTACCAGCTAGTAGTCTAGCCAGCCTAACTCCGACCAGAAGCGCAGGAAGCTCCTGGTATCTCCACAGGCTTCTCGGAGTGACCACGGTGTCTTGAGGATTCCAGTCCAGTGAGAGGCTGTTTCGTCGGCCGACAGGCATCCCCTGCATGTCGGTCATACCTATATATAACATACAAATGTTTGTTAAGCGAGCAATATCCAGTAATGTTTCCTACAATTATTCATAGGGCATGTCTATCTAGTGATAGGAGCTAGGGAATGGAATTTAACCGTTTAGGTATTAACCGTTTTTGTATGAAAATAACCGGTTAAAACCGGTTATAACCGGTTAAAACCGGTTATAACCGGTTATTCGCATTCCCTAATAGGAGCGCGTCTAGCGCGTCCGGGTGTGGCACGGTTTCCCTTGATTGTCTGCATGTACTTACTGATATATGGCCATTGATTGTGACGTGACCATGCGATGTTACCATTAATAGAAACGGACTCGTCACGGGTTCAGTTTTTTAGAAGATGTAGGTAGAAAGCGTCAGCGGACTGAGGGCTAAGGGTGTCGACTCGTGATCGTAGGTAGGTAACTAAGTTCGAACCCCAGCGGTGGCCATGAACCAATGAGATTTTCTAACATAAGTAGGTACATAAACCGATGCTCTTACGGAGAAGGAAAAACATCGTGAGGAAATCACAGTGAACGTGTAAAAAGAATACATACTTGCACAAAAGATCCCGAGTCGAAGTGCATCCGAAAGGGCCTGCTTAACAAGATAAGATAAATAAGATCTGTGTCAGTACGGCTAAATACCGCTTTTGATGATGTGATGATGACAATCAATTTCAATATTTCTAGAAAATGAATCGCATGACAACTATTACTTCATTACTTGATTCAATTCATTCATTATAGCTACTTAATCGGTGCCTAATCACTTCAAGGTGCCGTGATAAAGAGTCCGCATTGCTGCTCCTTGTCTAAGAGATAAGTTTTTATGCCAAATGTAACTACCTAGCATGAAACTTTAGTTGGGTGGGCTATACTTTATCTTAGTTCATTATCTACAGACATGACGAGCGTGACGACAGCCGAGGCGCCGCGAACGTTTAGGAAAATTCGTGTCAAAATGTAAATCACGTCCTCTGGTTTTACACACTACTACCGGGGTCCTAGGGTATACTTAAGTCTTCTGAAGATCAAGTGTAAAAGGGTTTAAGTCTAGTATACTCCGTTTATGTACAGTCAACCAATTTGATTTCTAGGCCACTTTGGACTACGTTAAAGTGACGTTGACAACCAAAACATAAGAAACTTCCTATGATTTGGTTTACAACGTCAAGTTGACAAAGTCCATAATGGCCTAGGAATCAAATTGGTTGACTGTACATACCCTTTTTTACGAGTTAAGTCGACTTGTACCCTTTTCACTAGGACCCCTATTTTAACACTATTCTCTATAATATAGATAGTAGACTAACTGCTGGAACGGTGAAGGAAAGGTGAACTAAGAAGGATTTCCTAATATCGATAAAAAATAAAACCGGTCAAGTGCGAGTCGGACTCGCGCACCGAGGGTTCCGTACCGCACGCAGTAGGCAATTTGAATTTGATTTCGAATCGAATCTGCGCGACCCCTTAACAATTTTTTAGTACTTGTTGGTTTTTTCAGAGTTTGTACTATAATCATACCAAATGTGACGCCGCGCCGCCTGTATGATTTACCGTTTTCATTATAGTTACAATAAAAAAATGCTTCTTGAATGAGAACCCACTTTATTATTTCACATATTAGGTGATGGCACCAGTAATGAACAAGGACCAACAATGGACACTTGATTCTTATGGTACAGAAGATAAGGGTTATTAATTTATTTTGAGACAGTCAATTTATAACCTTATGACCTTTGAATTAAGAGTTAAGTGTTCATTATTGGTGCCTTCAGCTAAAAGTGTCCAACATTGGTGCCGTCACCCTAAAAAAACATTTATCTATTAGGTGTGGTTCAAAAGATTCAGCTCTTTAAAGTTAGAACGGACAGCAGCGTAGGCATATTAATAGGGGACTCTAAAAACAGCAAGAACAAGGAAGGGACCAGCGGAAAAACGAATTAGACGCGTACGAAGTTGAGGGCGTCCTCAATGACACACGATAATTATACTCTAGAAAGAGACAACGATGCGTATTATTACCTACCTAGTTGAAGAAAAAGATACTGAGAGATTTATCCTTATATAATCTCACTGAGCCTGCAGATCACTTTTAGCATATTCTCGCGATAACGTACAATATGTGCGTTGCGTAAAACAATTAACAACACGTGCTCAAGTTCGCCGTCGCACTCTTATCTCGCTGACAGCGTGACCTACAACTGGATCACATGGCAAATGACTTGACTCACGTCGTCTCTTTATTGCTCGCACAGATATACTTGGACGTCTTGGAACCTTGCTGTCGCTTTAAAACAATAACAACCCTTTGTAATAGCACTGTTTACGTTCTTCCTTTAGAAAGATGGCTGTGTTTAAGTGACTACATCACATCACCTTATTTATGTGTTTGTTGCGCTTTTGTACTGATTTTACTCTACCTACGCATTCTGTTCTGTTTCTATAAAATTGGAGTAAAAGTAATGTATCTACTTGTTTACTCTTTAGCCATATTGTTGCCTGCTGTATAAGCAGGCTCATATGATAATTCGAGTAAAATACTATTAAGATCAAAATCGTATAGAATGCTTTCAGTCCACTTTTACCCAGCTTAGAGCTTAAAGTAATAAAGAACTCCAAAAACATTTACGGCTCAAGTCCGTACTGAAATCTATCTAACATTGTGTCAATGTTTGGTTTCACATTTAAAGCGCACAAGGCAAGGGAACGAACTGAATGCCACTACAAAATAAACGTCATTGTCCCTTACAATATAAGTTTCATACTGTTTTATTTGGTATTTCCAACTACATGGACATGGGCATGTACTAGTAGGTAGGTAAATACGATCGTGATACCTATATCGCTGCTGTGTATTATATTGACTGTCTCCACTGTGTCAGTAGGACAGTAGGACAAGGTTCGGCTCGCGTAGAGCATCTTAGTTTACCTGCGTCTAGATTTCCTTATATAACTAAAATAAGGTTAAAATAACATTAGAAAGGGAAACAATTTTGTTACTCATTTACAAAGTGCGAATGAGAAAGGCTGGGGTCCTAGTGAAAAAGGATATATAGTAGGTATTCTGAAGATCAAGTGAAAAAGGGTTTAAGTCTAGTACCTATACCTACTCCGTTCATGTATACACCCTTTTTATTACGAGTTGATTCGACTTGTACCCTTTTTCACTAGGACCCCAGTATTCGGGTTGGGCCAATCTAGGGTGATTCCTGTGATAGGTCATAATTCATAAAAATACGAACTACACTTGTTTCCTTGTCTGTTCACATGATTTGCTTGCGAGTAGTTGCGAGTATAATTAGTGCTTGTAGTTACGACATACAGCTGTCACAGGGATCATACGTACTTTCTTCATTGCCCAAAAATAAGATCTAGTTCGGTACGACATGGAACTTTTAATTAAAGGTAATTGACTAGATCAGTACATATTACATAACAACACTGAAGTACATACAGTCTTAGTGCAGTTGTCTATAAAACGATATTAACGAAATTATTCTGTTGAAGACAGCATCCAATTTGAACAACGTCAAAGCTAAAGCCAAGAAAGTTAGGATCCCTGCCAAAGTTAGGAAGGTTGAGCATGTGTGTGGGCTTTATGTATGGACCATACATAATGGTGTAAGTACATAATACAGTATAGTGGTTGGTGGTTTTGATGAGGTGTTGACTCGTGATTGCCAAGGTACCGAGTTCGATTCCCTAATGTGTTTTCTAATTTAAGTAAACTACCTGAGTGCTTTCTGTGATAAGCGACGCTCCTGTATACGGTGGTGGAAAAACATCGTGAGGAAACTTGCACGTTTCGCAACTTAATGTTACACGTTAATGTTGCTGCATAGAAGTTACAAGTGTTCACGGGGCCAGTAATATCAGTATCGAAAAAAGAAAGCCTGGTAGAGGAAAATATGCTAGTTAAGAAAGAAGTGTAATTAATTAAGTATAAGCACTTAATACACATATTATACAGTGTGTGACATCCATACGAAGAGTTAATATGCATCCTAATTAACATAAAACCATGTGTATTGTTAACATAATTTGTAATTTTTTATTCATGCTAACATACTAACTAATTCGCCACGCAATGTAAATCAAAAATAGCTAATTATTCCTCAATTAATTTGCATTTAACTTAGACTTAACTTAACAATACATTGCTGCTCGATGGACCCTTTAAAAATGAATTACACTAAATTTATTGGAGCTATTATCTTAATTCCTTCTTTAAACGGTTCACACCACTTAAAGCTATGATTACTTAAAATGTATGTTCTTTTGGATGTCACACACTGTATAAAGGCAGGTGTGACAAGCCATACATTTTTTAGGAGGTATTGATGGTTTGATGCACTTGCCCCATAGTCGAATTTGCCCCACCTGCCCTTATTGGAAAGAGTCTTGTTATCATACCCGAGGTAGAACTATTTACAATAGCTATGAACATAGGGATAAGTTTATATTGACCACCAACATGAGGGTATATAAACAAAAACAATGATATAAAATGTATAATTGGTCAGGTTAGCGACGGAGGTGCTCGGAAACTCGGCCTGGTGTTTACATACTGAACTGGATCCTTATTAAGCGTATCGAAATCAGTATGGCGGCGAGGGCTGCCAATGAGTGTGTGATGTGTATGTGATAGTTTTGTTTCTACAGAATAAAAATATACAGAATCCACTAGTATCATCTAATATTTTTAATGTCAGTAGAAGGTAGATAAAACCCCACATTATGACTATGAGCGACCCCTTACTTTCTGTGTTTCAGGGCTAATATCTCTTAAACTGAAACCCATGAAACCCAGCTCATCGAACCATCCCGAATAACTAGCAAAATACCGCGTCTATCGGTCCATACACATGTAAAACAAAAGAAACACATGTAAAACAAAAAGGTGCGACAAAGTATAGAAGAGTACCTATATACCAATAGTGTCAAATAGAGTGCCACTCAGCATGACGCGGGCCCCGCTTTTTGCAGGACAAATTGAATGTATAGATCCACCACATCTGCCACATCTCTTCTTAGTTACTTCATCTGTAATTTTTCCTTCCGATCTTGCAAGATGTTTACTTTGATTTATAATGGCGACCCGCGACGCAGGTGTTCAGTGGCTGGCAGTGGTGGTTTGGGAGCTATCTACGATGCCCAGGCAGACAACCAAGCACATATTATAGATATAATATACTGCCCTGCAAAACCAAATAGTAGCATCTCAAATAAAACTCCTATAAGTAGCAATCACAACCTCATTCATTACTAACAGGACAGGATTGAATCGATTGAGATAAGGTCAAGCCGGATCAAGGTCAAGGTGGATTACGTCAGTGGGGCAATAACGTCAAGTGTCTCTCTTTCTCTCCCGTTTAAAGTTCGTATGGAAAAGCTGCTTCTATTGACCAGTAGATATTTTTTTCTCTCCTTCACTCACTCATATCACTCTTCGATACAAATTGTAGAAGGACCTGATTTTTAACCGACTTCAAAAAAGAAGGAGGTTATACGTTCCACAGTATGTATTTTTTTTTTTTTTTTATGTATGTTCACCGATTACTCCGTCAATTGTGGACCGATTTTAAAAATTCTTTTTTGGTTTGATAGAGTATACTTCCGAGGTGGTCCCATTGTCAGCAAATCTGAATCTGATGAAGGGATCAGTGAGGAATTGAGGGAACTCCTCAAATATTGTATGCAAACATATAGCGATTTTAGTATTTTTAGTAACAAGTGTAGCATTTGCATTCAGAAAGTGTCACTTGGTGAAGCGGAACTGATGATGAAGACCACAGATGGCCACCGGAACTCCTCAACGGTACCGATTTCAAGGGTGGCGATAAGATATCTCGATTAAGATAGTTGAGCGACTACCACGAAGCACATTTAATTGTTTTAAAATGACTATGATTTTCCCGCGGCGTTGCTTGCGGCAAGCTCGAAATGTCTTAAAGTTTCATATATCAACTAAGAAATGGGACTACATAAAGTTATTATGATCACTAAAAAGTGTAAAATAAAATAAATGTTTTAAAAAACAAAAAACCGCCTTCAAAAACGCTAAAAATAACTTCTACTACTAGGTACTTAGTAGTAGGTACCTATCCTATTAAGTTAGTCTAACTGAAGTCGGCGACCACAATATTTTCAACAAAAAGCCGACTTCAGTTGGACTAACTTAATAGGATAGGTACCTACTACTAAGTACCTAGTAGTAGAAGTTATTTTTAGCGTTTTTGAAGGCGGTTTTTTGTTTCTTAAAACATTTATTTTTAAAGAAACTTTTCCACTCTGCACTTTGCATTTTCAAATTTATCACGTTTATAATATATACATATGATTGAAAAGTGTAAAGTGAAGAGCTGAAAAGTGCGTTTAAAAAATAAATGTTTTAAAAAAACAAAAAACCGCCTTCAAAAACGCGTTTTTGAAGGCGGTTTTTTGTTTTTTTAAAACATTTATTTTATTTTACACTTTTTAGTGATCATAATAAGCTTATGTAGTCCCACTTTTTAGTTGATATATGAAACTTTAAGACATTTCAAGCTCGCCGCAAGCAACGCCGCGGGAAAATCATAGTCATTTTAAAACAATTAATTGTGCTTCGTTGTAGTCGCTCAACTATCTTAATCGAGATATCTTATCGCCACCCTTGAAATCGGTACCGTTCAGGAGTTCCGGTGGCCATCTGTGGTCTTCATCATCAGTTCCGCTTCACCAATTGACACTTTCTGAATGCAAATGCTACACTTGTTACTAAAAATACTAAAATCGCTATATGTTTGCATACAATATTTGAGGAGTTCCCTCAATTCCTCACTGATCCCTTCATCAGATTCAGATTTGCTGACAATGGGACCACCTCGGAAGTATACTCTATCAAACCAAAAAAGAATTTTTAAAATCGGTCCACAATTGACGGAGTAATCGGTGAACATACATAAAAAAAAAAAAAAAAAATACATACAGTGGAACGTATAACCTCCTCCTTTTTTGAAGTCGGTTAAAAATCAGGCCCGTGAAGTTAAAGCCACTTGACGTAGTTGCCCCACTGACGTAATAGACCCGCTTGACCTTACTGTTTATTTTCTTAGGAGGGCAGTATACAGGTACATAGATACACATGTTAAACTTATGAATGACACTCCCTCTTTTTGCGTTGGGGGTTAATAAATCATACAAATGGCGAGTTTGCGGGCTGCCCTCCCTGAGCCCACTGCGCCGACGCTCGAGTTACGCGCGGTTGCAGGTACTGCACGTAACCGTACGCTCCAAACGTATCACTGACATACGGAAAGACCTACCTAACTAGACATTCAATTCTATACAAAATTCAAACTTAACTTCATAGCGCTTTAGTGCGAAATGGACTTGTACATTTTGAAACTTGCGAATTAGTGACGACAGGCCGTACCTCCCACATCGCTCATTCATACACGTAATGAGCTAATGAGTATTGGCTGGCACCTGATTACGTAGGTAATAATAATAACGTAATAATAATAAGAGACTAAAAAAACGTTTGAAAAATACTTAATAATATGTACAAATTAAGTGTCATACATAAGTAAATTAGTTTACAAATGTTTTCATCATTAGTTCATTAATTACTCATTGGATTAGCTATTTATAATTATAACCGTGCAGTATTAAAATATCTTGACATAATTTTCCCTTCCCTATTTGAACACTTACGTTTCAGATATTCGTTTACTGCAATGCGTCAAATGAAGTTGTTTACAAACTTGCCGGTTCAAATTATTGGCGACGTTGCCCCAAATTGGTATAATCTACACTAATATTATAAAGAGGAAAGATTTGATTGTTTGTTTGTTTGCATTCTGCGCGTGCGTTTCACTCGGAATTTCCTGCCTCGCACAAATAAACTGTGGAATGGTCTGTCGCCTACGGTATTTCCGGACCGTTACGACCTTCAAACCTTCAAGAAAAGAGCGTACTCTCATTTGAAAGGCCGGCGACGAACCTGTGACTCCTCCGGTGCTGCAGGTGTCTATGGGTGACGGTGATCGCTTACCATCAGGCGATCCGTCTACTCGTTTGCCTCCTATACTTACCATTAAAAAAAACAATAAGCTGGCCGATTTGAAAAATTCTTTCTCCACTAGAATCCTACATTATATCCCTAATGAACATAGGCTATGTTTTACCTTTCTGCGCAGACGGAGTCGCTCGCAACAGCTAGTAAACTAATAAAATATAGAGTCGGACAGAATCACGGACAGACGGACAGCGGAGTCTTACTAATAGGGTCCCGTTTTTACCCTTTGGGTACGGAACAATAATAGTACACAGGAGGCCTCCTGTCGACATTATCAAATTAATTCCTGGAATGGAAAAAATGCGTCAGGGAAAAACGAGCCAATGAAAAAACACGACAGTGAAAAATGAAGATCGGGATAAAATGAGAATAGAAATTGTGCAAGGAATCAAATTTGATTTTCGGAAATTATGAGCCACACTCAGACTTACCGGACGTGACCTTAACCTTAACCTTTCAACCCACTGTGCTGTTTGAAGAACGAGGGCAGTTTTACGATTACCTTTTATTTGATATTAACAAAAAGGTCTTAGTGAAGATTACAGACGGCCAATTCATATTTCCTGAACTGAATTCTCTAATTAATGTTAACGATATCCTGAAAACATCATGGTTTCAGAGAAAAATACATTTGGATAAAATGAAATTCGATAAAATTATATAATCGATGGAGTGAAATTCGATATTTAAAATGTCCATGTAAAACACCGTTCAATGTCTTTAGGGTGACTACCCTTAAGTAGTCACTGTCCCTCAAAGTTCCCAAAATGATAACAGACACAACATAGCCGAAAATCAAGAGTCGCGCGCGACCGCCCTGCGAGCCTGCGAGCCTGCGACCCGCCCGATCGATCGAAGGTCGCCGCGTGACCTAAAATCTAGACCGCCCCGGCCGGCTCGAGGTGGTGGGAATGGGAATGCTACGCGCACCTAGTATTGACGTTTTCCCCTGATTATAAATTCTATTTAAGGTGCTTCATCTCCAATTCAACAATATTAATTACTTATCGCAACTCACTTGTGCGATATTTTAGTACAGTTATAGATACCTTGAATACGTTTCCTATCTATGCTATCCAATGCTATCCTAGTGTACACCAACATTTTGTTTGTGGACCAATCAATAACAAAAACACCGGTCAAGTGCGAGTCGGACTTGCGCACCGGGAGTTCCGTACCGCCGCACAATAGGTATTATTATATTCCGATTTAATATAGAACGAGCCCAACTCAGAGTTGACCATTTTTTTGTATTCAGGGTCAGTATAATTTTAGTTTTTACGATATTTACATAACTACAAAAATAAAAATAGATTTGTTGAAAAAAAAACGTTTCTTGTAATGAGGTCTGCTTTATTATTTCAATTTCTTTAAAAATATGTAAGTAAAAACACATTCTGAAAAAACAAACCCACTATCTATTACGGTTCAAAAGTACAGTTCTTTAAAGTTGGAACAGACAGACGGACAGACAATTAAAAGCAAGGCTACTTCTAGAAACAACGTTTTATTAAAACTTAAAGTACCTTATTCTAAAAAAAACGTACAAATTGTAATTTTTCATACGAATTCAAATCTCATTATTAACCAGCGGGTTATAATGATATTCAGTATCATTTTATAACCCCCCGGGTCTAAATAGGGTACTGAATCTCATTCTCATACCCGCTGATTAGCCGATGGCTATAATGACTTACTTTAGGTGAGGTTTGCCTGATATATAATTGGCGAATTTCGAGAATGTGGTGTGAAAAATGTATTTGTATATAAACGTGGCTCTATTCTACACGGTAAACCATTTTTGCCAATAGGCAATGATAAAAAGATAAAAGATGTATTCATTATTAATTTGGGTCAAAAAAGCAACGTGTTTCAGTTACGATACTAGTACGAGAAAAAAAAAATCCTTACTATTTTAGGTATTTTAGCGTATAACTCACCTTTGAATGATCATGAACGTACGTAGGTACACACTGACGTCACGGTCAAGGTTGCTAGCACTGCCTTTCGTCACATACCGCGTTGTTATACCGCAGTATAAAGACGCTGTTACGCGTGTCATCCCACAATTATTTTGCAATTAAATGTCAACCCACGACGAAAGTTGTGGATTGACACATTTTTGCGTAACAGCGTGTGACAGCGTTTCATACTAACCAGGAAAGGTACCCAACTGTCCGGCTCCGATTTGGTTTATTTTGATATATGTTAGAGAGTAGTCTAAAATAACAGACACGTACTTTTTTTTTGCTGCTCAATCTCAACCTGTTGGGAGAAATTGACCTCCAAAGTACTGAAAAGTGACCATCACGTGACTTCAAAACGCTTGAAGAGTTAAACTTGTCGTGGAGACCGATCAGTGTCGTTAGAACTTTGTAAAATGCTAGCAAACGGGGCGATCTCATGAAACTTCATTATTTGACATATTATTTTTCTCGGATTAGAGGGCTCTGCCAAGATGCACTACGCTAACCAGCGTTTCTATTCGTTTCGTGTTTAAACCAATCGTGTCACTGGTAGGTGACGCCATTGGTTTAAAAACGAAACGAATAGAAACGCTAGTTAGCGTAATGCATCTTGGCAAGAGCCTCAGAATTCGGAAGAGGGAGAAAACGGCTCGAAAGGGAAATTAGATAACGCTAAAGGCCTCGTGCCGTGCTGGCACTGATTCTAGTTTATTTACAGACTTAATTCTGGCATACAACGAATAAAAATAAAATAATATATATTCGGTAGTGACCGGCTCAGTGCCGTGATTTCTCAATTACTATACTTACTTACTTACTTGTATTTTGCAACTAGGCGGTAATGTCGGAGATCACGAAGTGCCTCCAACCAAGCGTGCTTCCACTCTCAAATCATTTACAGTCGCTGGCAGGTTATTCTTAGCACTGGTTGTTACCACACTGATATATTCTAAAGATTTTCTCCATCTTGCTTGACCCCAAGATTCTTGTCAGACGCCCAAAAGATTCGAAAAATTCAAATGAAGGGCAAATCGGCTGGCAAGGGCAAACGATGAAACATTGTTTTAAACATTTATATAATACCAAAATTGTGTACTTATAAGAGTTGAGGAGTAAAATAACTGACTTGCTTATTTTGGGATAATGCCTACTGCCTACCCCGAAACCGTTAAGGCCCTGCCACACCGGATGCGTGACGTGCACGTGCGCGTGCGCATTCACTTTCCACTGCGTTGTATAGTGACATATCGTAATGAGAATTCATACTATACAACGCAGTGGAAAGCGAACGCGCACGTGCACGTCACGCGTCCGGTGTGTCTCGGCCTTTAATAATGTAATATGTGTTATTGAGTTGTGGAGGTTAACCACAGGTTAACCTTAGGTTAGCAGGATAATTCGTTAAAATTGATAGAAAGTTCTCATATGAATTTGACACTGACTAATAATTTGGGGTTAACCTAGGGCTATAAATTTAAGTGCAAGCGGGCCTAACAACTATCTGACAATACTATACCCAGAGAAGATACTAAGTAAGAAAGAGTAAGACTGAGGATACGCTACAATTAGTATAATCGAAAACTGGTAACAGTTTTTGCTCTATCGAACTACAAGAGTTGTTTATTGCCGGACTTTAAAGTAATGATTTGAGTGTAGAAACAACTTTGAGAACTGTAAAATACTACTTATTACTTATTCTGTGAAAATAGTAAATACAATAAAAACACGGAGAGAGTTCGGGTATTGTTCGGAGGCTGGACTGTGGCACAGTAAAAGTAGGTAAACTACTGTGCCGTGGACCCCTCCTGTCGGCCCCTTGTGTACCTAATCAATTCAACTATGTATATTTAATGAGATTAAATAAATGATAGCGACTAAAAGCAAAAAAAGGACATACTTATTCCACTTGTTTAGGGTAATCTCATTAAATTAAGAAGAAAACTTAAATGGTTTTCCTGTTCACGCGAACGGTACAACCACTACATACAAAATATGCAATTCCACGCTGGGGGGTAATTCAACTAACAAATTTGTGTTATGATCGCAATAGAAACTCAGTTGGACGGCAATTTTAACGCTATTTATTATTCTACTATCAAGTAACGATTCAATTGTTGTTCGACTTATAGCAGAACACAATTAATATGGCGTGCGTCAAACCTCTTACGCCCGTGACCAAGAGTTTATTATTGCTTAATCCGCGCGCCATATGAATTGTGTCTTGCTGTAACGATCGATCGAAGTAATGACACTAATGACACTTCGTACGATAGAACTTAAACTTAACGTTAAACACCTTATCCTACTAAAAATTTGACATATGTCGCTGCTCCAATATTATAGGGTTCTATGTTACATTATCGGGGTACTTATATTTAGACATAATTGTCACTGAGAAAAACTTCAAATTTCAAGTTGATAAAAGTGCAACATAGAACTCTATAATATTGGGGCAGTGATATGTCAATCGCACGTCGATCGGACCACAATCAAACCCCAGCGTCTCATCTGTCATAATTAGCGGTTGGGGACAAAGTTCGTCAATGGCTACTATTTGTGGAACGATCGTTCAATAAAAAAATAATTTTCCGTCGAATCATGATATACCTACTATATGAATACCTTGATATTGCTAAATGCTGTGGACCGTGGTAAAGTTCGAAATTACTTACCAAAACTAAGCACAAAATTACCATTAGGCCGGCCACATACATACGGATTTCCGAATTACGAATTCCGCTAATCCATGCAAAATCTATGACCCTACCACACACGTCCGTCCGACTTTTTTCATTCCGTATGTATGTGGCCGCGCCGCTGCCTTTGGAATTCCGTAACGGAATTCCGTATGTATGTGGCCGCCTTTATGGTTTCAGCTACAACTCAATTTTGAAATTTGACACGAGACTTGACATTTCATTTTGTGGTTTTTCGCTTCATTTTTTAAAAGATTTAAAAAGCATATCAAATAATATATAATAATCAATGTGAAATAATGTAAACTTCTCAAATTTATAATAAAAGTGACACAATTTAATTTGGTGCTATTTTTTTTGCGTTCTAGTAACACTCAAACATGTTTCTGTAGTCTTTGGCCTTATGGTTAAGTTTCTATGGTGGTGCAATTGCGTTTCTATTGAGACTAAGGTATGTGTTGTTTATATGGTAGTAGAATAGGTAGCTTATTTGTCCTCAGTGGAAACGGGATGGGAATAGAATCTTTGTCGAAGCTCGATAGATTTTTGACATATGCACATTAGTAGAATTGAACCCCTGCTCTCGGTAATTCATCTATACCAGCCACGAACTTAAACTTATACTCATATCATATTATAATTAATTCTTGGGATTTGAACCTCTGTTTTTATTTCGGCTCAAGTGGCTCAACATGTTTGCGTTGGTACAGTCAACATCAAAAGTAGATGGATACTACACACTTTTGCACCTTAATTTCAGCTTCTTTGCAGCCACGTATGTAAGCAATACAAGATTATTATCAAATATGTTCATGCGACCAAGTACAAAAGTGATTATGATATTTATGATCAAGTATCTACTACGACGTTGACCTTAACAATGATCCTAAGAAATAGTTATGAAAATGACAGTTAAACTGGGATTATTAAGAGTTAGGAGCGAATTATAGGAAACCTTGAGTTTCAGATGATATTTATGCAAGAACTCAAAATTGAATACCACGCACCTCGACCTTCCAAAACCTTTACACACATGTGATGTGTCTACACGGACGTTTACATAAAACAAATTTTTACAACAATCTAATGTCAAGTTAAATAAAGACTAAAAAATATACCTATAACAGATAGAAAAAGGTTTTGCTTAAATCTCTGTAAAAATCAAGTAAAATCACGTTGGGCACCGTAGTCCGGGTCTAAAGGCGAGATACCAGGCATGGGGTTCCCTAGCCCCTCCGGATTTGTTAGCGACTCTCGACGACGGTTTTTCCACGGGCCCCTATAATCCCTACTATCCATTAATAATAAATAGGATTAGAAGTTTGCTGGCTTAACGTGGTTCTAGAATCCATGGAGTCGCTTCCTAATTATTATAATAAATGACATGACACTTTGATTTTGACCTTCAGTATGGTCATATTTCAAAATGAACTTAATACATTTTGAGCTCGGTTATTCCATACCTACTAAAATTTGCTAGTTTGTAACGCTGTTACACAGGAATATTCTCCATACCAAAATTCGTTTAAACTGGTTAAGAGGTTTAATGATTAAATTAATGTTGAAATATTAAAATACTGAAGGTCAATGGAAATAGCGAGTCAATGGATTCTGGAACCACGATTTTCCACCAAAAGTCCTAACTCTAATAATAAAGTAAGAACTAATAATGCTGATAACATCGGCACACGACGGCACGTCTGGGAGACCATCCATCTGTCGCAACACAACACATATAAAAAGAAGTGTTGCAGTTAATCTGTGATCGCCCATCATGGTCGTACAAATATGTATGTAAAGGCCTAATTATTAGCCGACAATTCTTACGCAAACGTATCGTTTCGCAGAATTTTCATTTCGTAGAAAGCTAATTTCTGCTGAAACCTTATTGTTTTCAGATTATTTTTTTGTGCGACACAGGTCTAACTTAACCTAACCTACGTATCCCATGCTTAAAATAATCTGAAAATAATGAGGTTTCAGCAGAAATTAGCTTTCTACGAAATGAAAATTCTGCGAAACGATACGTTTGCGTAATAATTGTCGACGAATCATTAGGTCACGATGTAAAGGCAATGGTGTGTTGTGTACTGCCTAAGTATCGCTCTTCTACATCAGTCATTACATCGGTAGCGCTGCAAAACGCCGCGGTGAACATATTTGTACCTACATCGCCTTGATCGGATTATTTATAGCCCGCGAGGCGGAGGGCCATTATGTGAATGAATGAAAACGAGACTTTTACCCGATAAAATCTCGTTATTTCGCGATGTTTCGCGAAGGTCCGCTCTATTAATATGTAGGGATGGTTAATACGGACTTTTTTCACGGTAAAGTCAACCAAATGGATTACTGGGCCACTATGGATGGACCTATGTCAAGTTGTAATGCATATGTTAAGGACCAAGTTTATTACATATAAGCAGATACATATTTAATATAATACAATTAAAAGTTAAAACTAAACTTATTTAAATTAAAATAAAAACTAAGCTACTCAAATATTAAAGACGTAAATAATAATCACCACTATAAAAAGAACACCCCCTCTAGCAGGTCCGCTCGCGGCATGGTCCCTATGACACTGGCTGCGTTACCTCTCTGGATAGCTAGATTAGCTAGCCCAATCCTTTGGGAGAGGTAAGCACCAGCTCTAGGATCTCCGGAGGTGTCTATGAGCCGGGATGACAGGGCCTTAATAAAGCTTTTCATATCAGCTGACCAAGGTCCCATGGTCTCCACTGCAAGCGCCACAAATTCATAATTATTTAATAATGATGAATATTTGCGGCGCTTGATGGTTTGGGCCTGATCAGCTGCTGCACCGGCCCGATTACGGGTTGACTGGACGTGGGACAGGGCGAATGTGTCAACACACGTCGCGTCCCACACCAGTGCCCTACCCAGTTTCCACGGCACCAATGTAGCTCCGTCTGGTCGCTTGCCATCGTCTCTATGTAAACCTGCTGGTTCCAGGATTAATGCCCGGGCATTATTAATAATGTCTAACTCTATCGGGCAAAATGATTAATTACTATATAAACTTCATTATTTATCATATTGCCTGGTCATTATTGTATTGCTACGTGACAAATGGGCAATTTGATAACTAAGGTAGGTTAGTTTAGTTTGTTCTGTTCGAGATAATTTGGGTAATTAAATACCTACGTGAAACACAGTCGAGATTGAATTATTACAGAAAAAAAATGCAACAAGCTAAGTATAGGAGGTTTTTAGTAAATAGGTAAAAATTATGTCATGGCAACTTTGTATGGCAGTGAATAAAATAGTCCAACAGTAAAGCAGCATAAATAATAGTAACAGGGGGCTTAGTATGCTACGCGAGATTTACTGTCATATTCTCATATTCCTATGAAAATAAGAATAAGTATAAAAATATGACATAACGTCACACTTTAAGATGCTTAGTAATAAAAGGACTCAATTCACACAAAATACAAAATTAAAACCTTAATGCCTTAACATTACGTTAGAATATGGAATAGACATATTTGACACTAAATCGCGTTTGACGAGGTTTGACGTATTCTACTCGCCTCGCATGCTAAGCCCACTGAATGCCATTAGGCTAAGTTCACCTTTTGTACTCTAATTTGTATTTTTGTGCAATAAAGATTAAATAAATAAATAAATAAACAGAACATGCACGTTGCACTTACTGAAAATAGTGGATACCACTCGTTAGTCTTACGTTTCATACGTGCGAAACCCTCGGTACTTGAGACCGACTCGAACTTGACCTGTTTTCTTTGTTATTGCTGTGCTCGTGTGCACATAATAGTCAATTTAGTGGGCAAGTTACATATTTAGATTAATCAAGCAACTTTAAATGTATCCTATTTGGGTTTAAAGTTGGTTAGACCGAGAGCATCGCAATAGGCAGGCCACACCTGTCGTCGGCGGTCGCCACCGGATCCGTCGGGAATAAAATTGTGACGGAGCGTTGTTTGGTTCAATTTAGTCAGCCCGTATACAATCTGAACCAGTTAATTTGATACTTACTTTATGTCAGTTGTATTAGTACGGTCACTATAGAACCTTGTGGCATAAAGCCAACGAAAAATTCCTGTTATTTCTATTTCGCTACCTGTCGCTGTCATTATGACAAGGTTTTATGGGGGATCAACATTCAAACTCCTTGATGGTACAATAAAGACGACCATATAGCAAACTGTCATTCAATCAAACACAAGCAAGACTTGTAAGTACTTACATGCGTCTTTTATTCTGACGACCGCCTGAGGAAGTCCCTCTTACTCTGAGATGAGACGGACAGCTGATTCTCGGCTGTTATTCTCTTAAATAACTGCGGGGCCTAGTCAAGATTATGCTAAGTTAGCAATTTTCGAAAATCGACATATTTGCTAACGATTGACGAGAAGCACTGTTGAAGATCGCGACAACCGCTTTGCATTATTGTTTTTTATAGGACGGAGAAGGCAAATGGTCACTGTAGGGCTTATTCACAGTTGTCCGCACCCCTTTGTTGTGCCTTTGTTCACACTGCGGACAACTGGAAATGTCCGTAGTGTGGAGGGACTGCGGACAACTAGGAAAAAAATCCCAGTTGTCCGCACCCTAGAGCCGCTAATTCGGGAAAATTTCCCAGTTGTCCGCAGTATGAACAAAGGGGTGCGGACAACTGGGAATAAGCTCACTACTGCTACCATGATTAGTTTAGTTTGACTAGGCCCATATAGGGATTGGCGCGCAAAATACATATACATAATATACATCCAACCGTAATATAAAATTGTAACTTCTCGTTTGGTGAAGGAATAAGGTTCGTCTCCTAGAACAATGTAAAGAGGTTCTGTTGTTCGTCCCGTACTTTTTCTTGAACTTTTTGAAATCTAAATCGTTGTAAGCCTGGCGCTGTTGTGTAGCAAAACTTGTACAGTCACGGTACGAAAAGGTTCGTCACTTTTCGACTCTATGTTAATGCTGATAACGTCCAAAAGTAACGAAACTTCTAGTACGTGACCCGGCTACCTGGGTATTGATTCTCTCAAAAGCAAAGGTGAGCGAATGCAGGAGTGAAGTCCAAGCGGCGAGTTTAAATAGTCCCGTCAAAGCGAACAAAACATATTTCAGCGCGTGTATTCAATTTGGCAGCATGGCTTCTCGAACGTATAAGGCTGCCTAATTGAGAATGCCCGCGCTAATATGTGTTTTGCTCGCTCTGACGGGACTATTTAAACTCGCCGCTTGCACACCACTTCTGCGTTCACTCACCTTTGCTTTTGAGAGAATCAATACCCTGGTGTGGCACAAAAAATAGTCCGTTGTGGACCGAGAGACTCCGTGAGGGACCTCTTTGCCAGCCGCGAGATGTTCCTGTTGCTTTGTACTGGCCTATAGCAGTTTCTCAAAATAGTTTAGCGAACAAAGAAGTAGAGAAGCAGCAAGGTTATAATCAGGGGTCGGATTTTTCATCGCATGGTGAGATGAAAGAAAACTGTGGAGTCGATATTAAAACTAAATTTTAATTCATATTCATACTCATTCATTTAATTAAGAACGAAATTAAATTATAAATAAAATAAGTCATATGAGTAGAAATAAATTATATCGTAAATAAATATAAAATAAAATATTACTTTTATAATATGCTCCTAGTTTCCAATATCCATAAAACTTGTAGATATAGGAATGAGTGCCTCAAAATCTTGACAAGGTATGGCATGTGCATTGTCCATTTCAAGCAAAAGGCTTAACACTTCCCAAATCATACTACACAAATAATTTTAATTACATTCAGTAAGATTAATTTTCGATTAACATTTTCGATCTGTCAACCTGCACAAGGGACAAAAGTATTACGGGACTAAGAAAATAGGTGAGTATGAGTATGAATATGAATTAAAATTTAGCTTTAATATCGACTCCACAGTTTTCTTTCATCTCACCATGCGATGAAAAATCCGACCCCTGGTTATAATAATCAAATTGAAAAATAACTAAAAACTTTTTTCTAGTAAGTAACTCGTCGTTTGGTCCAAGTAAAAGATTTTTTGACTCTTGACGCAAACAGATTGGTGTTGGGATTGGTGTCCCTATAAACCATTGAGGTCTAATATAAACCCGAAGCATTTTCTAAGAGCTATCGGACTGTACCTTCATTATGTCTTCCGAAATGTCCATTTGTTTATAATATAAGCATACCCAAAGGAAGGATCACCAAAGCTGTCCTGAATGAATATTGTTACATAATCACGAAATTAATCTATATAGGTACCTATACCTACCTACTTATATAACTGACGTGACGTAGCGTAGCTCCTCGGTGCTTAGGAACCGGCGACATCGTCGCGGCGGGCAAGTTATGTAACGAGTAACGACTGACTCACAAATGGGAAATTGGAGCTTCACGGGATCCGTTACCTGCTGCCGGTAGAATTTGCTTCCCAACTAACGAACGTAAAACTCTTCTGGACCTAATTGTTTCCCACATAACAGCTAAAGATTTCAACCTTGAACCTTGTCATAATACTACAGTTGTGCCAAGACACGTGATTGACATAGTGCTAATTTCAGGAAAGGATTAGGTACGTCACCAGCAATAATTATATTAGGTACCCAACATAGGACGCAAAAATATCTAACACGCTCTTATACCTCTAGTAATAAAGATGTGGCAGATATTTTTGCGCCCAATGTTGGATAATATATTATTTCGGCATTGTACTTGTTTAATTGACTCAGTGCTTCCCCATTAATAAAAGCTGGCTGTCAGCCATCGAATTTTAAACCCCAGAAATTTCATAAGTTCCGGGGAATAGCAGACGCCAGAAAAGCAGTACTTAATCGGATTCTACGCGAGTAAATTGTTCATATCATAACCTTGTAACCTAAATAACGCATTCAATACGACATTAAGTTATTATTAAGTAGGTACGTCTTGAATAATGGGCCTAGAATCGTTATAAAATGATACCTAATTAAATACTTTGATACTCTATGATATGAGAAACAAATAAAATACTTGTAAGAAGTCCGATTCGTTTAGTACCTACCTTACCTACCTAGGTAGTAATTACAGACCTACTATCTAAGGTAGTAGTAGATCTGATAGTGGTCACTGTAGTAATTAAAGTAGGTAGGTATCTATAGTAGACCAAGATTAAGATTACACTAAAAAGGCAACGGCGGATACAGGAATTCGTTAAGACTTCTAAATTAACCCTAGGTATTTAGATTAGGTCTCGTTTCTATTATTAAGGGTTAGTCTAGGTCATATGGCGATGCATCAGTCCTGCAGGCGAGACCATGGTCTTGGATCCGCCACTGTAAATAGAGGACAGTGAGAGTCAACTGTGGCAGGAAGAACAGGGAGTATGTATGTAGGTCAATCGAACTGAAAAGATTACGAAACGACCGCAGCCTATTACGCAAGGCGGGCGTCACTGTAAAACATGACGGTGTTGTACCGACAAGTTTTATTTTACAGCGACAATATCGGTTCCTAGGAACTTCCATTCGTACCGACGAATGGAAGGATGTAAGTAGTTTATAAAAAAACCGCATCAAAATCCGTTGCGTAGTTTTAAAGATCTTAGCAAACATAGGGACAGACAGACAGCGGGAAGAGACTTTGTTTTATACTATGTAGTGATGTCCTACCTAGCGTAACGTAATGTATTTACTGTGCTTCGTTTTAATGGAATAAAAGATAGCCTTAATATATTACTGAGCAATAAATAATGTAGCTTCCTAGTATTAGTAGTTTCTGAGATTACCCCCAGCATAGAAAGTTTCCGGTTCGTTAGAACCTAAACTCAAATTAGGTACCCTATTACACAATACAACCTAATGTCAAAAACACATATAGTCATATAACCATTAATTTAAAACAACCTGATGTCAAAATACCAGAGTCCCAAAATACCCTAAAACCAATACGATCTTATTTTTATCATGTACTACTCCTGTGATCACCTAATGTCATAAAAGTTGAAGCTCAAAACAAACTAATCCCATAATACACTAGTGCCAAAACACACCAATCTCTAAATAAAATGGTCTCAAAACACGCTAGTCCCAAAACACCCTATTTTTTTTTCTCACTATCGTATATGTAATGTTTGGTTTTTAGGGTTCCGTATCCAAAAAGAAAAAACGGAGCCCTCCTACTATGACAGATCTTTGACTTCACTGTCCTTCCGTCCGTCTGACTGTCACCAGGCTCTATCACATAAACCGTGAACGCTACATTTAGGGTGTTTTGGGACTCGTGTGTTTTGAGACTATTGTATTAAGATAATGGTGTAATTCAAGACTAGTGTGATATGGGAATAGTTCGTAATGATCTTTAGCTTTTATGACAGTAGGTGATTTTGGTAGTAGTACAAATCGAGACAAGTTGGTTTTGATTTTAAGTTTTTAGGGTATTTTGGGACTCTGGTATTTTGACATCAGGTTGTTTTAAATTAATGGTTATATGACTATATGTGTTTTTGACATTAGGTTGTATTGTGTAATAGGGTAATTTGAGATTAGGTTCTAACGAACCGGAAACATAAATCGAAAGATTCCCGCACTGAAACGGAACCATTGTCATGTCTTGTACTTGTAGGTAGGTAAGTACCTACCATGATTTTAAAATAATTTAACATGTCCCCTTTAATAGTGTGCCTATACCATTGTACAAATCCTATAACTACCCACAGCAAAGCATAAAGTACGGTCACGAGCGTTGATTTGGGACCCATTTCAAGAAAAATATGCTTGAAGTCGTCAATGTCATTAGAGATATCAAGTCAAATGTACCTTTTAGGAAATTCAAGCTTATTGTTGTAGAATGTCAGATTGACTTTGGACCTAAGGTGGGTACCAAATTAAATCTCGTGACTGTACCTACCTACATGCATTTTAGTCCGATGTTTTTTGGGAAAACAAGTAATCGGCCCTACATATTCCATTAGGCCGAATGGTGGACTAGAGAATGCCGGCATTAAGTGAATCATTTGTACCTATTCTACAGCGTTTAAATAAATACCTTAGTATATGAAACTTGCATTGTCCGCTTCAGAAACAAAGATTTAAGTAACAGATCCTGGGCATTTATGGTATTTGTTTAAGACCATTTGGCGCGGTGGTGCGCTTTAAGAGTACCATCAATACCATCATACACAATTAACACACAAACTTAGTAAAATATGTAAGTCGTATGTCGTAATATGTACCTAGGTAACTCGAAAGAAAGGGCTAGTCGTTGGTTTCAAATGTTAACAGTCTCATTCAAGTGATTCCTATCTAGGCGACATTTATATCTTTGCCTACATACCTAATTTGTTTTAAAATAGGTATTATCTCCATGTTCTAGTTAAACCCAGATAAAAGCAGTAGTTCAACTATGTAGTTCGTTTACGTAGCTAGCTATTACGTACAGATGCTGGCCAGTGACGTCAGCAACTGCCTAACTACCAATAGGCCATTCACTTACCTCATCTGGGTGACGTCATCTCAGCAGCACGCAGACAGCACGAGAGAATTCAATGGCCTGCCCAGGCAGTCTAAATAATATTTAGTTTATTTTTCGACTAATAAATTTAGTATAGGTATAAAACTTATGAAACTAAACTCTTCTAGGAAAATAATAGTAGTACCTGGCCATTTATTATAGTGGCATAAGTTATAACCTCAAATCATGTTTTTTTTTAAATAACCGGGTACAATCTTTTTGGGGCTGTCTAATTCTATCACTATGGTAATGTCAAGGTTGACACTAAACTAACTATGTGAATAGTGTTTGTTTCTGGTGCTGAGGAGGTTCAGTTGAGGATTAATTTTCAGAATTGAATTGAATTGAGATTTGTTTACAAGAACTGATCAAAAATTCAGTCTTCCTCAAAAAACTTGACATTGGCAAAATCATAGAAAAATAGGGAAAAAAGAAGAAATAGAAAAGTAAAAGAAAGTTGAATTTAATCATTAAAAATGGCACCATATAAAGACAACAAATAGAAATGAATCTTGAAAGTAAAAAGCAGTACTTAAAACCAAAAAATAATAGTATTGTAAGTATTGGTCAAAAGGAAAATAAAAATCAAGTAATTTTTAACATTATCTATATTATAATCACTCGAAACGCATGAATTTTTCCCACAAAAAAACTCACACCGAGGAAACAGATTGTTCACAAGAGTCTTTAAGCTTACTGATTAAACTCAATGTTACCTACAGAATACAGATTTACTCCGAGTGCTGTTACACTAGGAACACATTTACAATGTGTGCCGAAAATAATTTGTACCTAGCCACCATTCATACAGCACAAGACACATACAAGCCTGCTCGTTACATAACGGCTTCAGAATCACATGATTTAAGATTTAAAACAATCACAGAAGTATAATGTTAGCATTACATAACAGTTAAATATACACTCAACCAAAGTACAAGGACACACTCACTCAGTGTTCATGTTCAGAGCCAAGACCATTTTAATAATGCAGCACTTTCTTTGGAACTCAATAGAACACACCACTGGAAATAGTTTCAGTAGCTCAGCCTTGCCCTCAATGATGAATGAATGAGGCCATTACATAACTGCCACTGGCTCGATAAGTGATCACTTGATTCTCTAACAAAGATACAACTAAATGTGATTCCATCTAATTATTCTTAGAAAGACTTTGCTACTAAAGATCACAAGGCAATGAATTGCATCAAGCTAGGTGGAGTCAAGCGATTATGTAACACTGTACATTTATATAATAAAACAATACATATTGGAATCAATGTATAACACTTTATTTAACTAAAAATAAGTTACTAGGTTCGTTTTCGCTTCTAATAATACATGATTTCAGGGGAGCGGCTATTTGCGGTGATCGGAATCACAAAGAGATGGTAACAATTACAATAGATTTACAAGACCTTCTTGATCTCCTCATATAGGACAAGCACGAAGGCACCACCAGTGCCTCTGAGCACGTTGGAGAAGGCACCCTTGAAGAAGGCGGCAGAACCTTCCGTTTTCGCGATGGTGGCCCAGCAGTGCAGAGTGTTCTTGTATAGGATGTCGCCCTTGGCGCGGCCAGACTGCATCATCATGCGCCTACGCACGGTGTCGAAGGGATAGGACATGATACCGGCCACGGTGGTCACGGCTTGCGCAATGGCCCAGCTAATGACAATGGGGGTGTTCTTGGGGTCGGGAAGCATGCCGCGCGCTGTGTCGTAGAAGCCGAAGTAAGAAGCGCGGTAGATGATGATGCCCTGCACTGACACGCTGAAGCCGCGGTACAGTCCGAGGAGACCGTCACTCTTGAAGATCTTGGTGAGGCAGTTGCCGAGACCGCTGAATTCACGCTGTTCGGCTCCCTTGCCCACGTCAGCGGCGAGGCGGGTACGCGCGAAGTCGAGCGGGTACACGAAGCACAGCGAGGTGGCACCAGCGGCACCACCGGACGCCAAGTTTCCGGCGAACCAGCGCCAGAACTGCGTGTTCTTATCGACGCCTCCGAGGAACACCTGCTTGTACTTGTCCTTGAAGGCGAAGTTGAGAGCCTGCGTCGGGAAGTACCTGATCACATTGGCGAGGTTTCCGCGCCAGTAAGCGGTGAAGCCCTGCTCCTTGGGGATGCGCACGAACGCGTCTATGATGCCCTTGTAGCGCTGGTCTTCCGTGATCTGTTTGCTCACGTGTTGCACCTGCAGCAGCAGCTTGACGCGCTCGATGGGCGCCACGGCAGTCTTGGACACAGCCGCGGACACGCCACCGGCGATAAAGTCCTTCGCGAACGAGAGCGGATCGGCGAGGTTCGACATTTTGTAGGGGTCTGGTTCTACACGGGTATGCCTCGCGGGCGAAGGTGTCTAATTGGCCACACACAGGATGGAGAACCACGAAACACTAACTCCCGATTTTACTATCAGGAGATTTGGAGTAATTTCGTGATCGCGGGAGCACAGGGGTAGGTGTGTGCCTTTTTTGAAATTCGATCGATCACGTTCTCTCGCAGTTCTGCCCGTGGAGCGGCGTAAAAGAAGGAGGAAGGGGCAGATGTTACCAACCTAACGACAAATTACCACGAGGCCAGTGTGCCCATATCAAACAGTGAAAATCTCCCTGAAATATTTTTTTTACAATCATACAAATTAAAAGAAAAACTTAATACTCATAACACATACTGTAATTAAAAAATTTGTGGTTTAATAATTCTGCATATTTGCTAAATTAACAGTATCTAGTTTCGTAATACCTGTCCTTTGCCACATTTAACTATTTTTATAATTGTTTTTTTTATATTTACAGTTTCACAGTGAACAACCTTCGGATGTCATTAAATGGATACGTAGAAATAATTAAGTCTGTTCTCAACGTGTTTCAAATCAATCATTTTATATTTCCACTATAATCGGGTACAACTTATTAAAATGGCAATGCTTTAGTGACGAACACATTCCGCGTTTCGTTATTGCTTTAAAAAAATCAATATGATGGTTATGCAATCGTTTCAAAAATATTCGATAGACGCGTTCAAGGTGCGTTCAAGTCTAAAACTGCGTTCCGATAAATCCCAAACAAAGATCATTCGTTGATGATTTGTTGGTTCCATTTTTTTTTACGTTCATATTGTACTAAATTATTTGTTTATTGTCTTTTTGAAGTAAGTCCTATGCGCTTGAGCGTGTTAATAAATATCTATCCATCTGCACGTTTTTCTATGGTATTTGGGTGGAGTAGATGTCAAATAAGAAGTTGATCGTATGTGTTTGATGTAAATTTTCCCCAATGCAGCCGCTATTTTGTCATCCTAATTTCATATAAAAAAGTGTTTGACGTGGCATAAAAAGGCGGAACAACAATATTTTCAAGTCGAACTCGTTTATATTATAATATCGCTTTTTCTTCGGGACTTGTAAAAAAACTAGAATAAAAATGTGTCCTTACGCAGATTTCAAGCTATGTCCTTACCAAATTTTATTACAATAGGTTCAGGTTGCAAACCCATCGCCTAACAGCATTACACAGCCTTTAGTCCCTTAGTCGTCTCTTACGACATCCACGGGAAGACATGGAGTGGCAACATTCTAAACCCGGCACCACACGGCACGACACGGGAAAATAACAAAACAACAAAATAGATAGAAATACAAATTATATATGTACAAAGGCGAACATATCCCTTTAAGGGATCTCGTCCAGTTAACCTTTGTGCGATTGGGATATTTTTGAAAACAACAAATAGCCGAGTCGTCTTTCGGGTTTTAGTTTCAAATATGGTTTTGTTTTTCGTTCTATTCTGTTCGTCGTTTAAAATTTACAGTCGTAAGAGGTGACCGCGATTGACGGGCCACCATAATGCTTTTCTTATAAATTGATGTCCCAAATGTGGTGTCCCTCGGAAATCCTAATAACTCAGAGGCACTACTTTGAAATTCGAAGTTCGAAGTTACTCTAGCTCCATCTCTTTCTCTCGATTTAGGGTCGAATGACGAGTGACAGGGATGGAGCTAACGTAACTTCGAACTTCGAATTTCAAAGTAGTGCCTCAGTCACTGGTTTTCAGCTGAAACGGACCAACTTTTTAGTTTTCCATTTAAGTACTGTGTAGCCCTCTAACGCCATCTACTGTCGAGTAGCAAACTACTGCCAATTTTTATAACTTGAATTTGACATTGACATGACTCTATTTCTTTGTCTGTGTTTATTTATCTGTGGTTTTTCGTTGGTCGCCTGCTGTTCCTCGCTATTTGTGAATTTGTTATTTAGTTTAGTAAAATAAACACCGGGACGTTGAACTAATTGGATGGAATTTAAGTTTAATACGATGCAAATGGGTCGTATGGGCTCTCCGTCTGTCGGCGCTGACGACGACAACGGCGCAGGGCATGTTCTCAGCGATTTCCTCTTGCAACTCGAGAACTACAACCCATCTATCCCTGATTCAGTGGTTGCCCACTACTTAAACATGTCTGGCTTCGAGTCTCAGGATCCTAGGTAAGTTAGTTGCACCTTTATTACCTAAATCACAAGGAGAACTTAAGGTAAATTGTCACAAGTGTGTATTACACTTTATCTCATAGAAACTTCATTCGCTTCTTCACATTACTCGCCTTAATTTCGACGGAAGATTGAAAGGATTCACGACTAGTCGTTGTACTTTTATCCTCTGACTGACAGACATTGCATGGCCACATCATAGAAACATGGAATTTGAGATATATACTATTGTGGAGCTGCTCTAAGAAAGGATTTTCACATTTCAACCCCTAATAGAAAATAAATAGAAATAAATTCAAAGAATAAGAGGTTGTAGTCCTCTTATCATATTAAATATATAAAAGGCAAACCTGACTGACTTATACAAGGTGTTACAAAAATACCCGTAAAGCCGAAAGGGGGTTAAATGGTGCCTTATAACAAGTCCATTTACAATATTTGAGAACCGTACTATCACCGTATGACTTACCTGCAAAAAAATAAAATCATTATTTTTTTCATTGATGTGCCAACCCTATTTCAGTAAAATTAAAGTACGCAGAATGTTTATGTACATTTTTACCTAATTTCGTGAAATGATAAAGAGACATACTAACAAAATGTACAGAATTCGATTAGATGGATATTACAAGTCGAGTTTTGGAGTCGTAATATTCTGAGTTAGAAAACATCGGCATTTTGGAAAATACACGAAACAATTGTAGAGTATCGATAAGAAGATTTGAAATTGACAACATAATTTTTTTTCCGTCTTGACGTTTTTTGAAGCCAATACTTAAGCATAATGACATCATAGTATTGAACCTTTGTGGATGAAAACCAAAAAACCATTAAAGTTGACAATTATTAAATTGGTAGGTTGGCCTCTCTGTTAAATAATCTATGCTAACTCCGGTTCCCTCATATGACAGCTTACTAGGGTTGACAATATTTTTGGCTTTTATAATTTATTAGATTTTTTACGGGGTATTTTGTAACACGTTGTATATCAACGCACAGCCGAAACTACTGTACCTAGAAACTTGAAATTTGGGACAGGGATTCCTTTCATGATGTAAGTGAGCACTAAAAAGGATTTTCCGAAAATCGACCGCCAACGGGAAGAAATATGGGGGGGAAATAGACGGTGGAGTAGTGCAAAGCTAATTCTACGCGTATGAAGTCACATCCTCTAGTTTTAAATAGATTTCCAGGTTAACTATCGATATTAAAACTATTGATGGTTCTATAACGCTAACTCCTCTGCCTCACTGTTCTGCCCTTGTGTGAAACAGGCATAATGAATAACAAAATGTCGAAAAATTCCAGATTGATCCGCCTGATAGCATTAGCATCTCAGAAGTTCCTCTCTGATGTGGCCAACGATGCCCTGCAGCACTGCAAGATGCGGACATCCAGCCAACTGTCTACCAGCTCCAAAAGTCAGAAAGGCCCGAAGGAAAAAAAATACATCATGACAATGGATGACCTGGTGCCTGCTCTTCAGGAGTACGGCATCATCGCGCGGAAGCCGCATTACTATGTTTAACTGGTTCTTGCCCTTACGGATAAGGTTATGGGTAAAATAATTTGAAATCTAACTCGAATTTTAACAGGCAATGGTTTAGTAAGTTAGCTGACATGATGCTTGTATCATTTTCATGTTCTATTTGATAATAAAACTGCCGACTGTCTACCGCTGCCGTCACCGAGAACGAGATGATGGTGCCCATGGGGTAAAACTTTTCTAGTGACTTTCAGTATGATATTTTAGTGGATTCAAGAATAAAGTAAATCAAAATAACACTCAATTACCGTTTACAAAACATATAACTTCAAGTCGAAATAGTTCCAAAAATTCCAATAAGAGCCTGGGGTTATAGAACAAACTGAACCACCGAGATCGGTGGCGGGGGAGTCACGTTTGCCGTCACGTCATTTCTGCGTCTGCCCGAAATAATCTCGTTCGCGTGACGGCTACAGAGTCGAAGCGGCGGCGGTAAACGAACGGCCTTAGCGTTCATCTTTTGAACTGTACGCCACAGTCAGCAGGTCGTGCCGCAGACAACGTGAGGCCCTATGGCCTTGAGCGCCCCCGGCAAGAGTTGCGGCCCCCAGGTGCTGGTTCTGACTTATGCAGTAAGGTAGAAATTTAAAACTGGTCAATGTCTTTGATTTGGTACAAGTTTATAATGAAAAATGTGTAATATCATTTAGATAGCGGATTGTAATATATATGCGTAGTTTTTACTCTGCTGGTAAATAATTAATTTAAAAAGTTCGACCTATAATAATGTTGACATATTTACTACCGACGGTCAGTCACTGTAAGTAGTAACTTTCAGGGGTGGCTTTTTTTGAGTTCAAACAGTTATAACGTGTCTGCACTCAAAACTGGTGTTGTGCTCATATAGGCATCGCTTATTACTAAAACCTTCTCTGCCTTCCCCATTAGGAGACAGGCGTGAAGGTATGCGTATGTATGTTTTACTAAAAATCTGACTTAGTATGGTATCAATGTTGATGGCAGTTTACCATTAGGTTGGTTCCAATTTTCAATCTACAGATGCAGATATCCTACTCCCCGACAGTAACTAACCAGAGTTTGGATTGCCTACTAATGCTCGTTCCCAATATCCGCCAATAGATTTACTTAGTAAAAAATCAACATGTGCCACTTACTAGATGTGTCAAAAAATGAAAACTGAATCTGTCAAAATCGAATATTGGGAATGGACATAAGTTTGCTAGATAAAAGATGGGCTTTTTTATCTTCCAGTAGGGCGAAACGAGAGATAGAATAAAATCGCAGACCCGACAAGTTAGTCGAAGACCAAATAAACATATTGCCTTATAAATAGCAATCCTAGGTGTTTTACATTAGCTTTATTCGTAAAGGGACTTAGTTGTAGTGTTCTCAAATAGCAATAATTTAAGATAAGTCTCACAGAACACCAAATAATGAAACACCTATACATGTTACTACTATTACTGTAGATGTATAATATACAGATCGATTAAATTCAATGCGAGTAAGACAGCGGTCTCGTCTCCGTCGGACCTCTCCGCGAGTCGTTCGCCTCCTCCTATACCTAAAGGATAATTGCAATATAAAGTTTTGGTGTGACGTGATTGTGACGAGTGTATGAGGGAAATAAGTGTGTCGAGAGTATTGATTCACTGACAAACCTAGACTTGGAGGTCACGACTGGTTAACGATCTCCTAAATTGGATTCATCTGGGTTGAATGGAGAGCAACTCCCTGATGCTAAATATCTCTTGGTCTGTCTGCGCACTGCGTTATCTAAATGTGGCGCCTGAAACCGTAGTTACTGCTACTGTCAGTCATAAATATATATACATTCCAAAGACGCCAAAAATATCTATATATATAAAAGGCAAACATGACTTATATATCAACGCACAGCCGAACTACTGTACCTAGAAACTTCAAATTTAGTACAGGGGTTCCTTTCATGATGTAAGTGAGCACTAAGAAAGGATCTTTCGAAAATCGACCCCCCAAGGGAAGAAATGTGGGGAGTAGCGGGAGACTAGTTCTACGCGTACGAAGTCGCGGGCGTCCCCTAGTCTATTATATGCCTTTATGCCAATGACATGATTGGGTATTTAGATATTATATTATACTTTTGACTGTTCTATAAAAAAAGTAATTGTGTGAAGTTGTACTCGACTGACCAAATATTCGGTGGCGTTATGGTTATGACTCTACGCCCGTTCAAAGCTTTTTAATAAAACATCTTTAAAGGGGCGCCATATTGACGCTTAAGGCCACAGGCTTAGGGCCTTAAGAGTTAGCTGCTCTTCACCCTGTCGAACTCAGGCTTAGGAGACCGTTACTGTATTGTCGTGACTAGGGAATGCAAATAACCGGTTTTAACCGGTTATTTCCATACAAAAACGGTTAATAACCGGTTAAATTACATTCCCTAGTCGTGACCTGCCGTAATATTATAGCGGGTCGGGTCCCGTTGGCCTTACTTGCATTTAGCCTTGGCGAGCAGAGCACCTTAGTTTTATTTTGTCCGGGTAGCAAAATGCCTTGGTCTGTAAAACGCCCTCATTGCTATAAGGCATAGTATAGACGGAATGACTTGGCTGTAAAATGACTTAATGTCATTATGTTCTAATAGGCAAATGGTCTCGATAATCTTCACATATCAAGATAATACAATCAAGACCTAACACAATCGAGTCATTCTGCTTACTGGTACATTTCACGACCTAGACGTTTTGCTAAGTCTTCTTGAAACTAAGACAATTTCGTAACTATGGAATTATATAACCAAGTCATTTTGCATACTTGGTCAGTGTACTACTGAGCCGTTTTGCTCGCTAAGGCTAAATGCAAGTAAGGCCAACGGGACCCGACCCAATATTATAGCTAGTTTAAGGCTTCGGCACACCAAACGCGTGGCAGCAGCAGCGCGTAGCGTCGCGTGGCGTCACGGAGTTGTAAAACAACAAAACAAATGACACCCCGGCACACCGAGACGCGCGTCTCGCGCGCTGCAGACGCGCCGCACACGCGCGTCTCGGTGTTCCGGGGTGTCATTTGTTTTGTTGTTTTACAACTCCCTGACGCCACGCGACGCTACGCGCTGCTGCTGCCACGCGTTTGGTTTGCCGGAGCCTTTAGTTTGGCAATAATAACCGACCGATACAAATAATTTGTTTATTCAATTTTATACTGGGACATGTTTACTACGGGTCACGTGTAGTTGACCCTTGTTCAATTGGGCAGTAAGCTTAGCAAGGGATCCGCATTTTGGATTTTCAATAAGTAAATTTATTTACGAGTTTTTAAGTCAAATATTTAATAGTAAATTAGCATATTGTTATAATATTTAATATTTGGCCTGTAAAGAGCTCTCGTCACCGCCACGACGCTAGTACCATGGTTTATACTATGCTAGTACGGCTCGCTCCGCACACGCTGCTCGAAGCACACTGCGGCGGTATTGCGTCGGCTAGGTATATGACGAGGGCTTTAGTATAGATTGGCAAAAAAGTCTGAATTTACAATATTCTCAAGCGGCAAATAACATATTATAAGGATCTGGATGGTTACCACTAAACAATAAATTCGAAACTACGGATGGCGAGTCCCTGTCACTCGTCACTCGAGACTAAATCGACAGAAAGGGATAGAGCTAACGTAACTTAGAAATTCGATTTTCAAAGTGGGTCTCAGATGTTTGCTGAAACGTTGCCAATTTCATGCCGACCAGCGCCCCCGTTTTTTCCATACTCTTTTTTGCCAAGCTATACCGTAAAAGTCCGCTTAGAAGTAATTTCTTTCTCACGAATATGTTAACACTTTTATTATTTTAAGTTTAAATTCATTGAGCATTCGTGAGCAGCGGCTTAAAATATACTTAGCACAACTTGCCGCTTGCGCGACTTGTTCGTCGTTCAGATATCCCTTTCTAATGCCTGCTACACACGACAACGATTTATCGTAGCGATGTGACTGCGCAGTCCGTTTGTGCAGTTTTATCGATCGTGTGTATGACAAATCGTTGCAGATTATCGTTCATCGGTGGCAGTTGCAATTTATATTAGATATCGTTGTCGATTACGTTTGCGCAGTTTTATCGTCGCGTGTGGATGGCGATCGCTCATTTCCGTAGTACTTCGCGGATATCGACGCCTCGGATATCGACGCCGATATCGGAGGCGTGTGGAGACACTAGGAACGTTCGATTTATCTGCACAGTCTGAAATCGCTACGATTATCGTTAACGTGTGTAGCAGGCATAACTGTTTTGTTACGATAGAGACGCACTGCGTGACAAGTCACGATAATCAAGATGTGCTAGTACTACAGGTCTAAGAGTAAGAAGCCGTGCTAAAACGAGATGGCTTACCTATCACGTCTCTTTGTGAAAACATCATGCGAATATCATCATGATCATGGTATCAAAGCGGGTATTGTCACAAAAAAACGGCTAAGTGAGAGTCTGACTCGCATACGTAGGGTTTCGTACCATGACTGTGGCTGGGTTTTATAAAGATCCGTTAGATCAAATTTCGGTCAGGAATGTCAAAACTTGTATGAAGTTACTAAAATTTGATCTGACATATTTACTAACGGACCTTTATAAAACCGGGCCTGTATAGAGCCCCTTAACGCGTTCACTGTCCCCATACAAAACGATCTGACAATGTCACAAGTCCAACTTGTGCATTCAGTATGTGACCCCATAGTGGAAGCAGGGACTCCTGAAAAAAAGCTTCATGACCCCACATTGGGGGCACCCGGACAGGGAATGTGTTAAGTTGTAATTTATTAGTTTTTTTTATTTTGCCTGTTTACCGGCAATAGTTTTAGGTGAGTAACTTTTCAAAGAGGTCACCTCTGCTCTGCAGAATGGCTTGTTGACCACCGTCTAGAAGGCCCTTTACTAATAGGGTCCCGTTGGCACCCTTTGGGTACGGAACCATAAAAATGAGTTATTTGTGACAAAACACGTTTTGATTGTTGAGCAGCACCTCATGAGCGGTGCCACATTTCACCGAAATTTAGACATCTGGTTTGAGCAAGACTATGCGATTTAGGCGTGTTTTATTTATTTATTAAATATTGAAATAAATGCTCCGTGCTAAGATATCTCATAGTTTTATTTAAGTACCTAAAATCTTTTGCCGCACACCAAGGACATGTCGAACGCCGGCGCTTTGAGATAGTGGCATCAGGCTTACAGTTCCCACACGGGATATTTTTTTCTGCCGGCGGGCCCAAAAAATCCCTTTTCCCTGTAGTATTACCAGTACTTACTACGTCTATCTCATTAGTCCCATATTGAGTTTCCCATAATAGACACCTAAGACTTTTTCGTCCCATCAGTCCCATGGTACAAGTGGCACTAATAATTTTGTCACAAAAGTCCCAGGGTAGGTTTAGGTTATGTTCGTATATTAATATTGCAGCACGCCCGAAGGGTCTAATCTCCCAGAAAAAGAAGCTCCGCCATAGCGGAGTTCTGTCGACCAGAGATGGGCATTTCGTAATCGATTCCTGATTACACGATTACTTGATTTTACTTTGTAATTCACTCCTGGGTGTCAGATTACTTGTAATGTAATCAAGCGAAACGGTGAATTATCATTACAATAATTAAGGAATCAGTATCATCTACACAAATATTATAATTACTAGTAATTGGGAATCAATGTCGATGCTTAATTACTGGAATTGTTGACTTGATTACTTCCAGATTACTTCTGTATATTAAGTATATAAATAAATTTTACGTTCGTTCTTTAGAAAGATGCCTCAAAAGTATTCCTTCCAAAATCGAAATCTGGGGATCTGTGTGGTCTCTGACAATGATTTCGTTGGCAGCATGAGAAAAAGTAGCCGCCATCTTGAACTTTTTAGTTATTCCACCGATAACTTCCAAAATCGATATCTGGGGATGTTTATGGTCTCCGACAACTAATCTGTTGGCAGAATGAGAAAAAGTAGCCGTCATCTTGAACTTCTTAGTTATTCAACCGATTGCTTCCAAAATCGATATCTGGGGATGTGTATGGTCTCCGACAACTAATCTGTTGGCAGAATGAGAAAAAGTAGCCGCCATCTTGAACTTTTTAGTTATTCAACCGATTGCTTCCAAAATCGATATCTGGGGACGTGTATGGTCTCCGACAGCTAATCTGTTGGCAGAATGAGAAAAAGTAGCCGCCATCTTGAACTTTTTAGTTATTCAACCAATTGCTTCCAAAATCGATATCTGGGGACGTGTATGGTCTCCGACAACTAATCTGTTGGCAGAATGAGAAAAAGTAACCGCCATCTTGAACTTTTTAGTTATTCAACCGATTGCTTCCAAAATCGATATCTGGGGACGTGTATGGTATCCGACAACTAATCTGTTGGCAGAATGAGAAAAAGTAGCCGCCATCTTGAACTTTTTAGTTATTCATCCGATTGCTTCCAAAATCGATATCTGGGGATGTTTATGGTCTCCGACAACTAATCTGTTGGCAGAATGAGAAAAAGTAGCCGCCATCTTGAACTTTTTAGTTATTCAACCGATTGCTTCCAAAATCGATATCTGGGGATGGTTATGGTGTGGCCGACAACGAATTTATTTATTTAATTATTTTTCATGGGACAATAAACAACTGACCAAGGTATGTTAAAGATTTTTGTTATTCTACCTATTCCTTCCAAAATCGAAATCTGGGGATCTGTGTGGTCTCTGACAATGATTTCGTTGGCAGCATGAGAAAAAGTAGCCGATTTTGGAAGCAATCGGATGAATAACTAAGAAGTTCAAGATGGCGGCTACTTTTTCTCATTCTGCCAACAGATTAGTTGTCGGAGTCCATACACATCCCCAGATATCGATTTTGGAAGCAATCGGTTGAATAACTAAAAAGTTCAAGATGGCAGCTACTTTTTCTCATTCTGCCAACAGATTAGTTGTCGGAGACCACACACATCCCCAGATATCGATTTTGGAAGCAATCGGTTGAATAACTAAAAAATTAAAGATGGCGGCTACTTTTTCTCAATCTGTCAACGGATTTGTTGTTGCAGATCACACGTATTGATTTTGCACTAACTAGCTAAAATACAATAAACGAGAACTTTTTTCAATTTTACAAAATGTTAGTGGACAACCCTTACGCTCAATTGGAGCGTAGGTATTTATCTTGAAAAGTAGGCCTAGTTTCTTTACTGGTTTATTTATATACTGTGCCCCAGAGATGGGCATTTCGTAATCGATTCCTGATTACACGATTACTTGATTTTACTTTGTAATTCACTCCTGGGTGTCAGATTACTTGTAATGTAATCAAGCGAAACGGTGAATTATCATTACAATAATTAAGGAATCAGTATCATCTACACAAATATTACAATTACTAGTAATTGGTAATCAATGTCGATGCTTAATTACTGGAATTGTTGACTTGATTACTTCCAGATTACTTCTGTATATTAAGTATATAAAGGAATTTTACGTTCGTTCTTTAGAAAGATGCCACAAAAGTATTCCTTCCAAAATCGAAATCTGGGGATCTGTGTGGTCTCTGCATGAGAAAAAGTAGCCGCCATCTTGAACTTTTTAGTTATTCCACCGATAACTTCCAAAATCGATATCTGGGGATGTTTATGGTCTCCGACAACTAATCTGTTGGCAGAATGAGAAAAAGTAGCCGCCATCTTGAACTTTTTAGTTATTCAACCGATTGCTTCCAAAATCGATATCTGGGGACGTGTATGGTATCCGACAACTAATCTGTTGGCAGAATAAGAAAAAGTAGCCGCCATCTTGAACTTTTTAGTTATTCAACCGATTGCTTCCAAAATCGATATCTGGGGATGTGTATGGTCTCCGACAACTAATCTGTTGGCAGAATGAGAAAAAGTAGCCGCCATCTTGAACTTTTTAGTTATTCAACCGATTGCTTCCAAAATCGATATCTGGGGACGTGTATGGTATCCGACAACTAATCTGTTGGCAGAATAAGAAAAAGTAGCCGCCATCTTGAACTTTTTAGTTATTCAACCGATTGCTTCCAAAATCGATATCTGGGGATGTGTATGGTCTCCGACAACTAATCTGTTGGCAGAATGAGAAAAAGTAGCCGCCATCTTGAACTTTTTAGTTATTCAACCGATTGCTTCCAAAATCGATATCTGGGGACGTGTATGGTATCCGACTACTAATCTGTTGGCAGAATAAGAAAAAGTAGCCGCCATCTTGAACTTTTTAGTTATTCAACCGATTGCTTCCAAAATCGATATCTGGGGACGTGTATGGTATCCGACAACTAATCTGTTGGCAGAATGAGAAAAAGTAGCCGCCATCTTGAACTTTTTAGTTATTCAACCGATTGCTTCCAAAATCGATATCTGGGGACGTGTATGGTATCCGACAACTAATCTGTTGGCAGAATGAGAAAAAGTAGCCGCCATCTTGAACTTCTTAGTTATTCATCCGATTGCTTCCAAAATCGATATCTGGGGATGGTTATGGTGTGGCCGACAACGAATTTATTTATTTAATTATTTTTCATGGGACAATAAACAACTGACCAAGGTAGGTATGTTAAAGATTTTTGTTATTCTACCTATTCCTTCCAAAATCGAAATCTGGGGATCTGTGTGGTCTCTGACAATGATTTCGTTGGCAGCATGAGAAAAAGTAGCCGATTTTGGAAGCAATCGGATGAATAACTAAGAAGTTCAAGATGGCGGCTACTTTTTCTCATTCTGCCAACAGATTAGTTGTCGGATACCATACACGTCCCCAGATATCGATTTTGGAAGCAATCGGTTGAATAACTAAGAAGTTCAAGATGGCGGCTACTTTTTCTCATTCTGCCAACAGATTAGTTGTCGGATACCATACACGTCCCCAGATATCGATTTTGGAAGCAATCGGTTGAATAACTAAAAAGTTCAAGATGGCGGCTACTTTTTCTCATTCTGCCAACAGATTAGTTGTCGGATACCATACACGTCCCCAGATATCGATTTTGGAAGCAATCGGATGAATAACTAAAAAGTTCAAGATGGCGGCTACTTTTTTCACTCTGCCAACAGATTCGTTATGGGAGACCACACACATCCCTAGATATCGATTTTGGAAGCAATCGGTTGAATAACTAAAAAATTAAAGATGGCGGCTACTTTTTCTCAATCTGTCAACGGATTTGTTGTTGCAGATCACACGTATTGATTTTGCACTAACTAGCTGAAATACAATAAACGAGAACTTTTTTCAATTTTACAAAATGTTAGTGGACAACCCTTACGCTCAATTGGAGCGTAAGTATTTATCTTGAAAAGTAGGCCTAGTTTCTTTACTGGTTTATTTATATACTGTGCCCTTATCAACAGATTTTAAACACCAAAATTTAATTTGAAAGTGAAATGCTAGAATGACGTAATGATGTAAACCAAAAACAATTTTATTTGAGTGACATTAACAAAATAATAAAATAAGGTTTGCCAATGAAGTAATCTAGTGTGGAACTGGAGTTAAGTAATTCAGATTACTTAAGTACTTGATTACCGAGGAATCAAGATTACTGTAGTGGTTTACAATACTGATTCCAAAGGAATGGATTACAAAATGTAATCATAGTACAGTATTACAGTAATTTTAATTACCCAAGTAATCTATTACTGAGGAATCACGATTACTGGAATGTAATCGTGTAATTAATTCCAAAAGTAATTGATTACGCCCAACTCTGCTGTCGACACTATCAAGTTGATTTCCGGAATGAGGAAAAATGCGAAAAGACACGACACGGCTAAAGAAAAAAGAAACTATATACGGTAATGACGGAATAACTACTGAGATATTTCAGTTGTCCCTTAATGGGACTGGTGGGATAGACGGGAAAAGGATTTCGTTCACGCGGATTTTGTTGTCGGCGCCCAGCTGCATTGACCGTCGGTGGCGGCGTCGTAAAAATTACAGTCGACCGTCGTTCCGAGTGTAATTCATAGCATAGAAGCATTCCATCTTAGTCCTTAGGGTTGACAACGCATATGTGGCGTTATCTATGGAAAGGGACCTTATTTTCGATGGCGCTTCCGCCATTATTAACGCTCCGATATAAATAAGTACGTCGCGTCACGCAGTGCGGCGTAAGCGCCATCGTCAATAAGGTCAAAGACTATATACACTAGGAAAGCTCTGGCTTGTCGTTTACTTTGACGTATCTTGTGACGGGGATCTCAGCCAAGATGAGTTTATTGGCCCTAAGGATCTCAGTCTTAACATTTTAATCTTGAGAATGCAAAAAGTCTATGCTTACCATCAGGGGCACGTTTTATAAAGCTACAAGTACAATTTTACAGGTCTAAACTGGCAACGGTGGCTGGTCGTCATTCCATTGGTCGAGGTTGTGTCAAACGGAAACTTGTAAACTGTAAATTGTAATTTGTAGCTTTATAAAACAGGCCCCTGGTGGCCTGTGTTCTTACTAGCCTTCCCCATGCCATTAAAAAAAAAACAAATAATACAAGTTTATATAAAAAACAACACATCGAGCAATATTCATAATTTAATGATTTGTTGTATTTGTGCAAACATAAAGGTGTGATAATTACCAAATATGTATTTTAAAGTATTCATAGTACTTAGGAATACATGGATGTGCTTACAGAGAGGACGGTAAAATGGGTAAAACTATCAAGAATAAATTAGCATAATTTCTAAACCAAACTTTAAACAAAACAAAATACATTTTTTTGCATAATCATAATCACTTACTTACCAAAGCTCAATCTTTCAGTTCATTCCACCATTATTTCAGGAACATGAGACCATAACTACATACGTGTTAGTTTCAACTTTTGAATACCTAATTATGACTGAAATATTATCCGGTAGATAAACATTATAAGATATAGCAGGCTAGTTTTCCTAGACTACTTGACAACTTAAATATGCGCCTATTTTAATTTATAATTAATTACTCCTTAATATACACAGCATTCAAATGCTGAGTTAGAGGTGTTTGCTCAGTTTCCATAAATGTGGTTATTTCTAGGGTCTGAGGGTCCACAAGTTTTAAGACTCTCTTGAACTTCTTAACATGGGGTTCTTTAGCAAAAGAAATTCTGGAAACATTTACAGTTTCTAGGACAATCTCCTGCTTCACCGGATCAACAGTTCCTTCTTCGAGAGATGTTAAGCCAAAGTTGTGACTGACCACAAAAGCTAGGTCATTGGAACCTGGTTTGATGCGCAGGAATCCTCGCTCCTGGTGCATCGGTGTTTGCTTCACAGGGTGCGATGAAGATGATAAAAAATTGAACATTGGCTGGCCTGTAAAAAACTGTTTGTTAAAGCTTTTCATACCCCTTATTAATGCAGGTAAAGTAAGACTAAATACAAAAGTTTGGCGGCAAATTATGTACATCAATGAAACTTTGTTTATAACAATTATACCTACTAATATTGTTTACCATCTTTACCCAATATAATTATAGAATCTGGTTTTATGGAAATGAGCTCTAATTCATACTTAGCATCTGTGATTCAATTCATCAATAATCGATTACTATCATAATATAGGTATATTTTTCTATTTAGCACATTAGATCCACAAATAAAAAAGGCTCAAAAAGGTTTTTGCAAATGATTGTTTTTTTTTGTTATTCAAAGCTCCTAAACCTAGTTTCTCCTACAGTAATATTGATAGGTATTATCATAATTCTTCCTCTGCTTTAACTTATTACAGTCTTATTGAGCTCATGATGTACTTAGCGACGTGGCACAGCGACAACAACAAAAATAATGTCCTATAGCCGTGAAGTGCAGAATTATGATTAATGAATGTATAATGAATAAATTATTGCGAGCAAAAACCTTAAAATGTTAAAAAACTTACCAATGCAGGTAAATTCTAAAACGTCATGATATTGGAATTCGCTAATGTTCGGAAATTTCCCTTTGCCGTTCTGGGTACTCCAGCGGCCTTCGAGCCAAGATATTGGCTTTAAAGCTTCTGGCAGTTCTACGGTAGGCGCCATAACAGCAGTTTACTCTTTATTGAAATTTGGCAAATATTTACTACAATCTTATGTAATTTAGTTCAATTATAAAATATTAGAATCTAAAAGTAAACGCAACCGGCAAAATAAACTCGTCTTGACTTATTTATTCCACAGATTATGAGCACATCAGCACAGAGGCTCTACTTTGAAATCAGTAATTCTAACTTCATCTATTGCTATCCCTTTTGCTCTCGACGCGTCACTAATTCGCAAGAAAGTGACGGGGCGATCCGAAGTTCGAATTACTGATTTCAAAGTAAAGGTTCAGAGATTATGAGGGTAGGGTACACGTAGGGTATGTCTCGTATGTCTAATGGTAGCCATACACGAAGCGATTTACTTGCGCCAGTTTAGACTTGCACAAATAGGTACAAGTTATTGTTATAGTCAGAAATTTGCGCAAGTATCTTCCAATACACGTTACAGTATACTTGTGCAAGTCTAAAGGCGCAAGTAAATCGCTTCGTGTATGGCTACCATAAAGTCCCAGATAGACGTGCGAGTAAGTACGCGTACTTAAAGCTCGACAACCTTTTTCGCCTGTAGAACACCCACAAAATGTGCTTCGAACAGTTTGGAAAGCCCGCGCTCTGTGGTGCTTGTACAGAGATCATACTTTGAAAATCGAAGTTCGAAGTTACGTTAGCTCCATTCCTGAGGCTCTACTTTGAAATCCGTGATTCGAACTTCGTCAATTGCTATCCCTTTTGCTCTCGACGCGTCACCAATTCGCAAGAAAGTGATGGGGCGATCCGAAGTTCGAATTACTGATTTCAAAGTAGAGCCCCTGTCACTCGTCATTCGAGACTTAATCGAGAGAAAGGGATGGAGCTAACGTAACTTCGAACTTCGATTTTCAAAGTAGGGCCTCAGTACACCGTTCACGACGGAGTAAGTAAGGGGCGGGCTACTGGCGCGAGCAGTAGTAATGCTCAAGCTTGATGCATCAATCTGCTCAAAAACTCGAGTCGTTGGACCCGCACACTTCTTAATACCGTTGTTTACACGATGCACATACCCTTCGCAAGTATCTCGACATACGCAAGCTACTTGCACCGTGTACAAGCATCATTATAGTTGTTGCGTGTTCAGTCTTTATGTTCAATTTTTATTGTAATTGAGTAGCTAAATAGGTAGCACATCGAAATATATGAGGTAGCATGTAACCGCGGGGCCTAAAGTCACATTGACAGCGAGTTTTACACATAATCCATGAGGCTTCTGCATAATGTAAACACAGTTTAAGAGATTTATAACCATCTAAATTATAAGATAACCATCTAAATTTAGGATTTCAATAACAGCAGTAATGACTTTCTGGGTTGTTGACTACAATTATACCCTAATCATAGTAACGGCAAAAGAAAGCAAGGAACAATAATGCCAACCCCGTTAACCCTATATATGTCATCTCGCGCCGGTGATACACGCCTTGATTTCTATGTTCACATTTGCAAAATTTGAGTACAGCAACTAAACCAAAGATAAACTAAACCCCCTACCATACTCCTTCTCTCTTCTTTGCAGAGTGACTTTGTCGTGCAACAAATACCATGAAGAGGAACAACAAAAATCTGTGTAATTAATAGTCCAACATTGGCAAAATGGCTTAATCATACGGTCCCGATGTGGTCCCGATGATGCTACAAATATTAAGGAAAGTCGAAACAAAAATGTCGACAGACGCCTAACCCAAATAACAAAGAAAACATTTTATAGCAAAGCCATTCCACAACCTAACCTTAAACAACCTGAATTATCGTCGACCTAAAAATAGCTGCAAGTAACATGCTGAAACTTAAAGGGATGAAATCGTCGAAAATGCCCGTGCAGCCCATGTCTATGAGAACCAAGGACTTCATACAAAAGATTTGCTACCGAAGGGCGGCTTCCGTAGATATGACGCGGTACGGGTTTATAAGTGACAGCAAAATGCAGCCGATAGGCCTGATGCTGAGCCCTCTCAAGGCCAAGCTGAAGAAGATATGCGGTACGATACAACATTAAATCAATCCTTGTATAAGTAGTATAGCTTCCGTTTGGAGATTTTTTTTAACGTATGACGACGCGTTTAGCCTAGTTGGTACCAACACTACCGACGAAGCTAGCGGTTCCGGGTTCTTTTCCTGGTAAGGGCAAATATTAGTGAGATGAGCACGAATTCGCATTTCGCTGTGCCCTTTCATGGACTATTTGTTTTGTTTTAACCCCAAAAACAAGTTGTTGTTGTCTCTTTCTGCATTACAGTGACGGGTTGGGAGTAAAAATTATATCGCTATTAAGTTTTAATTTTTTACGTGTCTTTGTTAAAACTAATTTTAATTTAAGATTTATTTTCTCGCAAATCGAATTGAATTCTTGACTAAAATGCCACAACGACACTCAAACGAAATATTTCCTCTAAATGTCTCGTGTCCCTTGATAAAAATCTACTATTTTTTCTCGCAATCGAAGTGAAAAGTAGAGTTTAACTCGTGACTTAGAAGCCATAACGACACGAACTTCATCTACCCTCGCTTTGCTCGGGTGGATAAATATCTCGTATCATAATGGTTTACTTTAGTCCCTTGTTGAACAATGTACTATTATAACCGTGCATTAGTATCAATGGTGGACCGGTACCGCGTGCTCCACCCGGAGGACCCAGGCGCTCCGCTTGCATAATATCTGGGGATTGTATGATGCGGGTATAGTCGACTGTGACAAGTCACAACAAGTCCGTCCGTCATGAACGATGGTATATTGCGAAAGCAGACACGCTCCTACGCGTACTCTGCTCTCTGTTCAGTCAGAGGGTCGTTAGGCGTTCGTTGTTGAAGTGTGCTTACACAAGATAACGACTCCGACCAACAACAATCAACAATGATTTCCATCAGGATCAATGATGAGATCGTCCCCCTTTATATTATTATCCCGGTGGATTAAGGCGAATGGTGATTTTTGGTGCTTTGGAAGTGTTCTCAGCAGGCTAAAAATTGTTTCAGTCCATTTCAGAGGTAAATGTATCACCTATCACCAGATTATTAAATTTTCGACCAACTTGCCGTCGTTTTCAGGCGCCTTAAACATGTTTTCAGTCCATTTCAGGCAACTCTCTATCAGATTACGTTACGAAAACTCAATTTCAGGCGTTTTCAGGACCCTTTATGGGCTTTTGAAGTAAATTTCAGTATATGGCAATTTTCCACTAAGAGTGAAAGAGATAGCATGATTAAAAAGAGACAGCGATACTGAGAACCTTGAAGACGTGTGTAAAATAGGTAACACGATTAGAAGTGAGTGCAATACGCGGATCATTCCAGATCCAGAGGGCCCTGCCAAGATGCACTACGCTAACTAGCGTTTCTATTCATTTCGTTTTTAAACCAATCGCGTCACTGGTAGATCACGTGACTTTTCGTATCACTTCATCTACTGTGACGCGATTGGTTTAAAAACGAAACGAATAGAAACGTTAGTTAGCGTAGTGCAGTGAGCCAAGGACATCGCGACTGTAAACAAGGGCGCAATGCGTAGAACATTCCAGCAACGAATAAGTAGTCTCGGTTGTCCTCGGCGAGTCAACGTCGATCATTCCACAAGGCATTCTGAAATGGTCCGATACGGGGATTATAAAAAGCAAACGATGCCGGCTACGTGTCATTCTTTACTTGGACAGCTAACAGTGCGAACAAGAGCGAGACGAGCGATCATCTAAGTGTGCGATAAAGTGCGTGTGTGTTTGTAATGGTTTAGTGAGTGCGTTAATAAAGTCTAGCTCTCAATTATCAGTTTAATTGAGTATTCAGTATTGAGTACCAGTTACCCACCCGCACCTACGTAACGATATGTTCTCCTTAACTCTCCATGTTTTTTAAGTGACTAACCGAAAAGGATTTTGTGACCTCATGTAGACTAAAGGCTTGTGGTTTTTGTGACCTCATGTAGACTAAAGGCTTGTGGATTTTGTGACCTCATGTAGACTAAAGGCTTGTGGATTTTGTGACCTCATGTAGACTAAAGGCTTGTGGATTTTGTGACCTCATGTAGACTAAAGGCTTGTGGATTTTGAAATGCAAGTATCGTTGGATTTGTCTTTAGCTAAGTAGTGACGTACAGTACCCCAACGAAAATGTTAAGCACTTTAGTGCATTGTCATAGTAAACTTCAAACGGAACATCAAATGACACACATGATAATGTCAATGACATTCACAATGACAAGGTTCTGAGTATGCTCAACATTTTTATTTGTACATAGGTACAACATTTTTTTACCGTTGATCTCCAAATTCTGTTGCGGTAGTAGAAGTACTGCCCACCTAAGCCGCAGGGCTAAAGGGTTGGTTAAATTGAATTTCGTGTTGAAGGTATCAAGCAAATAGTTCCAATCCCTCAGTCCTAATATCCGTACTAACTTTTGTTTTGCTAATCTTTACATGGAAGCACTTTGTTTCATATAAAAATTTGTAGTCCGAATGTATTGTTATACATAATCATCGCAAGTCATAAAGTTAAGTTTAGTAAAAGGTTTTTATTTCAGGATTTTTGAAATATCTAGCTGGTAAATGAGATTAGTTTAGGTTAGGTTTGTTTTATAAAAACCCTGAAATAAAAACCGTTTCAGTAAAAAAAACTTTATAACTTGCGATGATTATGAATAACAATACATTCTTACTACAAAAAAATTGTATGAGCCAATATGGACCCCCGAAGCGAAGCGAGGTCGGGTCGCTAGTTTTATTATAAAAGTCGATGCATGTTTAAATGTTACTTAGAATGCTGGTAGTTATTTATGTTTTTAATTTATTACAGATAATAATCATGCTGATAGTCTCGTGAACAAGAGTGGTGCTGTAAAAAAAAGTAAGCATCTTATATTTGTTATCTAAACAGTTTTTCACATCACCTATTCGGAATGGACACTTTGCTTCCCTGCTAGGAGGGAGCAAAGTGGCACTTTTCTGTTCAAGGACATTTTGTTGCAAACTTGACTTGACTTGATTTTTTTTATTTCTACATAATCTGTTACGTGTATTACTATTTTACTAGCATGATGATGATGATGATGATGATGATGATGATGATGATGATGATGATGATGATGATGATGATGATGATGATGATGATGATGATGATGATGATGATGATGATGATGATGATGATGATGATGATGATGATGATGATGATGATGATGATGATGATGATGATGATGATGATGATGATGATGATGATGATGATGATGATGATGATGATGATGATGATGATGATGATGATGATGATGATGATGATGATGATGATGATGATGATGATGATGATGATGATGATGATGATGATGATGATGATGATGATGATGATGATGATGATGATGATGATGATGATGATGATGATGATGATGATGATGATGATGATGATGATGATGATGATGATGATGATGATGATGATGATGATGATGATGATGATGATGATGATGATGATGATGATGATGATGATGATGATGATGATGATGATGATGATGATGATGATGATGATGATGATGATGATGATGATGATGATGATGATGATGATGATGATGATGATGATGATGGCGATGGTGATGGTGATGGTGATGGCGATGATGATGATAATGATGAATTGATGGCGATGGCGATGGCGATGATGATTTATTTCCACCTTGGGCGTTAACACTTGAATCCCTCACTACGCTCAGGATTCTATTTTAGAATCCCCGCTACGCTCGGGATTCAATTATAGAATCCTTCGCCTCGTTCTGGATTCAATGTACGCCCTCGCCGTAAATATGTCATTTTGCTCCCTTGTGACACAAATAACTATTGTGTCTCGCTGCTGGTGTGTGTCTCAGCGTTGTAACTTTAGGCATAGGCATTTAAATAAAAGGCAGCGCGGTACTAATGTGGAGCGGCACCTTACTGTCACCGCCAATGAGCGTAACTAGATTATAACTAGATTATACCCAGGCACTTTCTCTGCTTTTTTCACAAAATGTGTGGCGTCAAGGAGGCAAATTATGGTCAATTTCCGAGATTGCCCCTACGACAGGAGTGTGAGTCGTCCGCTTTTGTCGTATGTATATTACGTGCGTGTAGTTAAGTTACAAAGTCAAAAAATAAGCTGAACTTGTTGGAGTTTCAACTTTTTCAACTTAATAAAATATCCAATTAATGGCCTGGAAAGGAACGTAAAAAGTATCTCGGGATCCCAGACTATAAAACTTATTGAGCTTAATTATTATTTTAAAGGCTGTTTATAGACTCGTTTCCGTGTTATAGATGACTAGAGGATGCCCTTCGTACTTCGTACTTCGTACGCGTAGAATTAGTTTCCCGCTACTCCCCCCATTTCTTCCCCTTGGGGATCGATTTTCGGAAAATCCTTTCTTAGTGCTCACTTACATCATGAAAGGAACCCCTGTACCAAATTTCAAGTTTCTAGGTATGTACAGTAGTTTCGGCTGTGCGTTGATATATAAGTCAATCAGGTTTGCCTTTTATATATAGAAGATTAATAGCCACATAAGCGATGTAATTTTCTGGAGATAATCAGATAAGATCAGATCAGATCAGATCAAAATTATGCAAAATGAAAATTCGAAAATAGTTGTTATTAAAAACATTACACACTCATTTTCGGGTTGAGTTTATTTTTTTAGGGGAACTAATTGATCGATTATATAACAGTATAGAATTGTGCAACCGAAGCCTCCGGTTCTAGCAGGTGCTGAGGCTCTACTTTGAAATCCGTAATTCGAACTTCGTCTGTTGCTATCCCTTTTGCTCTCGACGCGTCACTAATTCGCAAGAAAGTGACGGGGCGATCCGAAGTTCGAATTACTGATTTCAAAGTAGAGCCACAGTTCCATTGCCCAATTAATTTTGTTGATTTTCTCCGACTCATCAGAGTTATCGCTTTTGAGAAAGTTGTACAGGTGTGAGACTCTTGGTAGTCGAGTGTGTCTCCAAAAAAATATTTTTAAGTTCTAAGTGTAAATGATGACGATCTATATTTGAAATTTCGACATCCTGAGGGCTTATTGTCTAACGCACTCGCAATCATAACCGACTTCAAAGTGGAGCAATTGTTTTCAAATTGTATGCAGACAAGCCTTCGATTTTCAAAATGAAAACGATCGTGAATGAGAGTTTAGACAATAAGCCCTCTAGTTCCATTACAAAACAGTCTAGTAGTATTATGGAATATTAAGTCCAACGTTCTATTACTGTTTTAAATATATTAACAATTCTGATGAGTTCAAAAGAACGCTGGCGCATGCATTTCGACTATCATTAGTAGGTACGTATGAGTTCTCCCGGATTGGACTGAGAGCACTGAGACCACGTTAAATCGGGTAGATTGTAGTCGCCTGCTCAACAAAAATCAGCGTCACAAATTTAATTAGCAAGCTCTTCTAATTTACTACAATACATTTGGTACACTGGTAAATGTGACTTCGGGGGGATTTAAACACCATTAATATTATTTTTTCTGTCTAATATGCCCAATTGTACTATCACGAACTTTAATGTGACCTATTTAAAAAAAATATGCTTGAAGTCGTCAATGTCATAGGAAATGTCAAGTCATTTGTAACTTTTAGGAAACTCAACCTTATTGTTGTAGAATGTCAGATTGACTTTGGACCTAAGGTGGGTACCAAATTAAAGTTCGCGACTGTACATAAATATCCTCCATTGTCTTAGACTCCCAGTCGGTTCGTCGGGTCGCAGAGAGGTCGGCTGTGAGAGCTGTGAGGCCTCCTCCGACATCACTTGCAGCCGTGTCCGCCAGGTCCACGTCACGCCGGAAGACGTCGTGCACGCCGCCGAACAGTTCCGCGTCGTGGATGTCAGGTCTGAGCCACCTCTCGGTCAATATTATATTAAGTATAACATCATAGGTACATTGTAATACATTTAGACGCACGTCTATTATTTTAGATTTAAGACCAATACAATGTTGATAATAGAAGTATAATAAAATTCTCGTGTCACAGTGTTTGTAACAAAACTCCTCCAAAACGGCTTGACCGATTCTTATGAAATTTTGTGTGTATATTCAGTAGGTCTGAGAATAGGTCGTAAACTATTTTTCATAAGGAAGGGTTGTATGAAAAAAAAAATTACACCCGGGCGACGCCGGGCGCGGACAGCTAGTAGAAGTATTCTTTTGTCGTAAAATTCCGTTAATCAAGTTTGAGGTATTCATATTCATATTCATATTCATTTATTTCATGCAACCTTAAAATAAACATAAAACAACACAACACAACAACATATAACATATAATATTGGTATATCACATAAAATGGGAAAAAATTACAATTATATGTTGGTTTAAGGTGGTGATGATGTTTTATCATATTAGATTTTGTGCGTGAATTAGAGGCGGTTAACACCTACCTACCTACCTACCTACATTATTGATAATTGGACTGAGAAAATTTATTAAATATTGCGTACAACTAGAGAAAAATTTAAGTGACCTTTGCAATTCAACAGAATTGGTGAAAAAGGTTGCAAAATATAACAATAGAATACAATATATTAACTAGGTACTGTATTTTGTGTTTACAAATAGTTACGATACCGAAAGAATATCAAAGTCAAAGTTAAGGTTCTTTATTCTTCAATTTAGGCATAATATGTATAATGCACCTATGAATGTCAAAAAGCATACCACCGGTTCGAAAAATAAAACCTTTGCCCCGAGAAGAACCGGCGTAAGAAACACTGCAAGGTATATTTTTTTCAAAAAAAGTTTACGTTATGCATAAGTTTTCAATATCACAGTATTTTAGCACAGTACGCACCTTTTTACGAGTAAGTGTAGTTAGATTTAAGCGTAGATTACTCATATGCACGACTCACTGCCAAATATCCCTATCCGTGATATAATCGTTTACTTTATAACATGCTCGGCAGATTAGTTTTTGTTTTATGACAGATTTAATTTTAGAATAAGTAAGATCAGTTTTTTTTTTGGAATTTTATACAATTTCCTAAGAATGATTTTGAAGTTTTGGCCAGTGTATAAAATGTGGTTGTGACCTTTCCTGTGCTCCTGGTTGCTTTTGGCTTATCAATGTTCGTTGGGAAATTGTGTAAATTCTTCCTAACAAAGATTATTATTTCAAATACATATAGCGACGGCGGCAGTGTTAATAATTGTTAATGTATTTTTATTTTGGTTCTGTCCTAAAAACGGTAAAACATCCAAGCGTCAAATTTTGATAAGATTGTAGTACAAACTCTGAAGAAAAACAACAAATACTAAAAAATGGTCGAGTGTGAGTTGGGCTCGCACTGATTCGATCCGAAATCGAATTCAAACCGGAATATAATATAATAATACCTACTGCGCAGCGGTACGGAGCCCTCGGTGCGCGAGCCAAAATCGCACTTGACTGGTTTTTTACGCTTTCCCTGGGTAGTGATTCTTTCAAAAGCAAAGATGAGCGAAAGCAGAAGTGAATGTCCAAGCGTCGAGTGTAGTCCCGTCAAAGCGCACAAAACATATTTCAGCGCGTGTATTCAATTTGGCAGCGTGGCTTCTCGAACGTTTATGGCTGCCTAATTGAGAATGCACGCGCTAAAATGTGTTTTGCTCGGTCTGACGGGACTACTTAAACTCGCCGCTTGGACATTCACTCTTGCATTCTCTCACCTTTGCTTTTGAGAGAATCACTACCCTGCTAAGTGCGCTGAATGTAAAAGAGGAAATAGATGTATGAAAACTGCCGTCCATACTACGTTCACGGTCGTTACTCTAAGATCCGGATGATTCAGTAAGGGTCAACTCACACCGAGACGCGACGCGACGCGACGCGACGCTGCGCGCACATGCGACTCAAAATAAATATAAAGAGAATACGTTGCACCACGCAGCATGAATTCTCACAATGAAATGTGTACCTTTTCAAGTTGCATGTGCGCGAAGCGTCGCGTCGCGTCGCGTCTCGGTGTGAATTGACGCTTAAGCTGCAAACGCCTTGAGGCGGAATTCTTATGGTGTGGCATGGGGGTAGGTGTAGTGAAGGCAGTCTTCGTGGCGTCGCGTCGCTTCCGCTCCACAGTTGCAGTTAAAGTCGCCGTCAATAGAATTTGCTAACTATGTAAAAAAAATAGTACCTACTGTTTAACACATAACCTCAAATATTCACCAAGCGTGTTTTTATTAAAAATAACGTATAATGAATAGTTATTTCATCTTAAACTTAATATGAAAATAATGGTTTAATGTATAAATCGTTAGAAACACCTCACTTGATCTTTAAAAGTACGTGATTATCGAGTAATCATGGTGAATTGGTTCGTTTGGTTTTGTTTACATAGTAAGCAAATTCTATTGACGGCGACTTTAGTCTTTTAGGAATGGAAATAAAATTTAATCTAGGTTGAGCTATCTATGTTGTTTCTGACTTCCGGTGGTGTACGAATCCGTAAAACTAAACTGAATTCTCTTTCAGGGAATGCCCCGAAATGGAACCAGAATCGCGCAAGACCAATAAGCATTAAACTCATGTTAAATGCCGACGACAGCCCAGCACAAGCGAATGCGAAGAAAATATTTTTCAAGCTTCAAAAACGGAACGCTCGCCTCGCAATGCTCTCGAAAGATATTCCGCCCGCGAAAGAATCAAAGAAACCGGCTTTACCTTTAGTCAGATTTAAATGAAAACAACTATTCCTGTACTATTTTTTATATTTATTCATCGCAAATGTCATAACCTACTCTTAAGAATGAAATAAATAAGTGATTAAGTTTTTTTTTTTACTTGTGTATCTACTCCCGAATGGATAATCTATCTGTACAATCTAGACGAGCACTCAGTAAAGCTGGTTTCACACGGAGGCAGAACAGTGGACAGCGGAGTACTGGGGCTCTACTTTGAAATTAGTAATTCGAACTTCGGATCGCCTCGTCACTTTCTTGCGAATTAGCGACGCGTTGAGAGCAAAAGGGATAGCAATAGACGAAGTTCGAATTACGGATTTCAAAGTAGAGCCTCTGCTACTGTGACGCACATGCACGCCGAGACAGAACAGGGAACTATTTCGACATAGCTATGCAGTTCAGTTTGCGCTGAGAGAAATGAACAGAGCTATATAACTGCTAAGTATAGCTCTGTCCTTTACGCTCCCCGTAAAATGCATAGCAATGTCATAATAACCCTGCAGTACTGTTTTGTGCGTTAACACCACAGAACAGAAAAAACAGTAGAAGTGTCAAGGGGGCGTGTAACGTGTGGCATGGTTATGCGGAGTTCCGCATAACCTACCATACTTTTGCCGTGATCGCTTATTTAGATACTTCAATAGTTCGATATTTCTAAAATAGGAAATAAATCCAGAAGAATGCCTTATTATGCTATTTTGGAATGTAAAAATTATAGTCGCACCAAAAACATTTTCCATGGTGGCGTGTCGTTTTTATGATAGTTTGCCACTTCCACTGTATTTTCTATTCCGTGGTTAACACAGTAGCAGTAGGTACTGTGCTGCCCACTGTTCTGACTCACTGTTCTGCCTCCGTGTTAGCCTCGCTAATCCAGGGGCTCTACTTTGAAATCAGTAATTCGAACTTCGGATCGCCCCGTCACTTTCTTGCAAATTAGTGACGCGTCGAGAGTAAAAGGGATAGCAATAGACGAAGTTCGAATTACGGATTTCAAAGTAGAGCCTCAGTCGTAGTCAATCAAACGAACGGGCACCAACATTCAGTCCAATGGCTTTAATACTTTGGTCGATGAACCTGAAATCGATATGGGTTTATCCATTCACGGGCAGCGTGGCGTAAAACAACGGCCCGCGCATTGTACCGAAGTACCTAGAATTTATTTAAAAGATTTTACATTCACGGTCAAATTTGGAAGGACGCCGCGCCAACTGAGGCCTTACTATGAAAATCGAAGTTCGAAGTTACATAAGCTCCATCGCTTTCTTTCGATTTAGTATCGAATGACGAGTGAGGGATGGAGCTAACGTAACTTCGAACTTCGATTTGTTGTTTGTTGGCCACCAATGACCACCAACAAATAAAACCGCTGCAGGTTACGCCGCCGGCGCCGTGACGTGCGTCCGCCGCGCGTCTTAGCCTGGTTGTGCAAAATGTGATCACAGAATTATCAACAAGTTTTTGGAGTTGTTGGTGAGTCTGTGGCTCTGCCTACCCCACTCTGGGAATGAAGGCGTGAGTTTATGCTGTTGTTGTTGTTGTTGTTACGCCGTTCATTCTGAGTCCTCCGTATTATTCTATTCTCACTCCTGCACGGACGTACTCATCACGGACTTGATTGCTGATAGAACCATGTTGCAGAAAGACAACGACCAATTTTGACTTAACCTAAATATGTAGCGCCTTAACCTAAATAATAAACTTTCGCTGTAAAACTTTCGCAAAAATTAAAGATAATGATAGGATAGTACCTACTTATTAATGGTACAGCAATAATAAGTAGGTATATTTTAGTATATCTTACTAATATTTTACAAAAATATGGTAAATGCTAAAGTTTGTGTACGTGTGTGTGTGTGTGTGTGTGTGTGTGTGTGTTAGTTTGTTACTCCTTCGCGCTGGAACGGCTGGACGGATTTGGACGAAATTTGAAATGGAGATAGCTCATGCCTTGGATAGGGAATAACGATAATCGAAATCTACGCAAACGAAGTCGCGGGCAGAAGCTAGTAAGTATATATTATTCATCCTGATCTGTTTCTTCTGCGATAATGATTAATGCGTTTACTAAGTTTAATTTAAATTACCAAATTTGAAGTCCATTGGCCGAAGCGTTGATTCGTGGAAACGAAACAAACAAAGAGACACACTTTCGTATTTCTAATATAAGTAAGAAACTAAATATCGAAAGAATTATTAGGGAATTAAGCTGGGCATTCACGGACGCGCCGTTTGCCTCGGCGACAAATGGAGTGCATACAACTGGAAAGGCGTAATATTTTGACTAAATTCACGGGCGCGCTACGCCACGCCTCAACGTTGCGACATCACGGAGCAGACTGATTAGAAAATGGCAGCCGTGGAAGCATTCACTACGACGCCGTTTGGCTTGGAGCGGAGGCATGGCGTGTTCCAACGTTGAATTTCGACATTCACGATAATTCCATTTGGATTGCGCGTTGGCGCGTCGCGCTGGCTTTTTGTCCACTGGGAAATCCAACGGACCGCTTCAAGTACTTTTAAACGCTACAGTTTTGACATTCAAGGATGAATTTTGGCGCGGCGCTACTCTATTCGGCTTGTTGGAGCAGTCGTGAATACCCAGCTTTAAAGATAAGGGTAGGGTACGAGGAACCGATGTAATTCGCTCTGCCGCCGCGATTATATTTTAGATTAAGGTTCATTATAGAAAATTTCAACATTTAAAATCCAAGTTAATGAGATCTCTTAAATTCTTAATTGATTTAATGAATTCACTATCAAAACATTTGAATCTTAAGTAATTACTGTGGCTGTTTGTGATATTTCTGTAGCCGAGATAAAATTGTGCGCCTACCGTATTAATTCATAAAAAATGCTCGTGAACCTACCGTAAAACCTGAATTATTCACAGAGTGAATTTCGTACATAAAGTAAAGTTGTGTGGATTAGTAAAGTACGAACGAAGAATTTTCAATAATTACAGGGTAAGTAAGTAAAAGTAAATAAGCAAACGATTAAGTGATTTCAATCCACGATGTCTAATATTTAATTTTACATACATAAACGCAGCTATGCAACGTCATTTTGATTGGCGGAGTGTGCTTTGTGGAGTAGAAATACTATAGTTCTCAACTGGGGCCCGTTTTTCGAAAACTATAGTCTAATAATATTAGTGTTTTGTCTCATTTTTTAGTCTTATTTACGAAACAAAACACTAATATTATTAGACTAATAGTTTTCGAGAAACGGGCCCCTGATTAGACAGCTCATTAGCGGCCTGCACACGTAAAGTTCGGAACGCGGGAAACGCCACGCGCCGTTCCAATCTTCGTTCCGAACCGTACGTGTAAATGCAACTGTAATAGTAAACTAGTAAAAAGGCTACGGTTCGGAACGAAGATTGGAACGGCGCGTGGCGTTTCCCGCGGTCCGAACTTTACGTGTAAAGGCAAAAAGGCCGCTATTGATAGTAATGATAGTGTGTGCATCTTGGCTGAGCCAGCATACTTGAAGTATATGATTAACACTTAACCCCTCTTGTCGTGTGCCTAGGGACGCGGGTAGAACTTCGTCATGCGGTCGTCTAAACACCGCCCAGTCCATGCCAGCACTGTACCGGCTCAGGTATGCAGCCCCGCATGATTCGCCATGGTCATCAAGACCAAATTCAAGAATCTTTAGTCTTTGCGCAAGGGCTTAAGTGATCCAACAACTTCCAACCTAACCTGGCAAGGACGGGACACTTTCAACAAGATTATTCCGTTTTAATATTAACCGCATTTACAACGGTACTGAACACCTTTAGGGCATAATCTGCTTTACCCTCGCTCGCGGAACCGATGCCCTCGCCATTTCCCACGAGACCACATAAGTATAAGCACCAAGAACACCTGAGCACGACCATGGACAGCCAAGACCGTGTCTTCGTACAGTGGGGAATGCATCAAAAACCAAGATTAGTTGTAGGTACCATAGCACTATGCCCGGTTCATCGTTGCGGGTCACGATCCCGTTACTTTCTGAACTGAATGTGAGAAGACATTGTTGTTGAGAAGACACCAGTTCCATCCTTGGACTCGAAGTCAAACCGTTGCAGGTACTTAAATTAATCATCACTCACCAGATGCATTTGCCAAGATGCAAACGCTATTTACGTTTTTCTTTTCTATCACTCAAAATGTATGGGATAACATTTTCGTGCGTTGCGATAAACCACGTGGTCAACTGTCATCCCATACATTTGAGTGATAAAAAAGAATATCGTTAGTAGCGTTTGCATCTTGGCCACACTAACGATAGCGATTTTCGCAAACTGATAAAATGTATAAATTTGACATGTAAGCGGCCGACGTTATAGATCGTCAGCTTACGTCAACCCTGGTAATCTATCACTTTACAGAAAATCGATTCATCGAAAATCTGTTCCCAGAACACTATTCGCAGAATGTCGTTATGACTTAGGAATCATTCATTGAACTTCAGTTGATCACTGTTACATTTCTTCGAATTACCTGTTACACCGGAATCGAATCATCGAATTTTACTTCACTATTTTATTTGTTTATCACAATAGTTGTTCATCGAATCACGTTTGCTATAATTTTGATTTAACGTAAGTTTCAGTTCCCAAATTTCATATTACACAGAAAATCATTTCATCAGTGTTACTATACATTGTAATCACAACGCGCTCACGTAGTCCGAGGTAGGTTAGGGTTATTTTTTTTTTATGTCCTGGAAGCCCGACACGCTCACGGAGTCCGAGGTAGGTTAGGGTTATTTTTTTTTGGACCTGGAAGCCCGGCACGCTCACGGAGTCCGAGGTAGGTTAGGGTAATTTTTTTTTTATGTCCTGTAAGCCCGACACGCTCACGGAGTCCGAGGTAGGTTAGGTAGGTTAGGGAAGTAAGTAAGATTTCCCATAAACGCTTGAATAAAAAATAAATAAAAGAAATAACAGTAAGTATATTTTTTTATTAAAGTACATTGTACACAGTACGATAAAACGTTGTTCGAGGTAGTTATAAAATATGAATGGTACCATTATTGAATCATGTTTCGATAAAAGGTAAATTCGATGAATCGTTACTGCGATGATTTGAGACATATTCGAAACAATTTATGATGAAAAGTTGTTCGACTATTTGAAAATCGATGAATTTAAAATAATGTGTATAGAAAATAAAACGTAATTACATTCGTGGAATACTTTTCGTCGATATGAAATTCGATGACAGGAATTTCGATAAAATGATAGACACCCGTCAACCCTATACACTTGAGGGCTTATTGTCTAACGCACTCGCAATCACGATCGTTTTCATTTTGAAAATCGAAGGCTTGTCTGCATACAAAATGAAAACAATTGCTCCACTTTGAGCCGGTTGCGATTGCGAGTGCGTTAGACAATAAGCCCTCTGGTCAGTTTTCAAAAATCAGTTACGTTAGCGTTACGTATCTTGTCTTGGCCCCCATGCATACGCTAGGAGATAAAAACACAATACATAAGTTTTTTAAAGTTTTTATTAAAATTATTAAATTTTTATAAAACTATTCACTGTTGCCGACTGTACTTTTTACTCTGATAACTAACTAATTATTAAAAGACCAGCCAAATGAGCCATTACTGAGTTCCTTTGTCCATCTTTCGTCTCCATCTTCATTATTCAACGGTTATTTGACGGCGCGCTGGCCTAGTCGGAAGTGACCCTGCATACGAAGCAAGCGGTCCCGGGTTCAAATCCGGGCAAGGGCAGATATTTGTGTGATGAGCGCGAGTATGTGTTCCTGAGTCTTGGATGTTTTCTATGTATTTAAGTACGGTCAAGCGGGGCTATTACGACAGTGTGGCAATTATAGTCGGTGATCGAATTCCCAATGGATTTTTTAATTTTTTCTGCCCAATTTTCTTATTTTTTTTAAATGTAAGAACCTTCTACAAAGTAGGTATTAGAAAGCATTTTTGACGACACGCTGGCCTAGTTGGTAGTGATCCTGCCTACGAAGCTAGCGGTTCTGGCTTCAAATCCCGGTAAGGGCAGATATTAGTGTGATGAGCGCGAATATTTGTTCCTGAGTCATGGATGTTTTCTATGTATTTAAGTATATATTTCTCTATACAAGTATTTATATCGTTGTCTAGTACCCATAGTACAAGCCTAGAGCTTAGTTTGGGACTAGGTCAATTGGTGTGACATTGTCGACTGTTTTTTTTTTTTTTTATTATTTAAAAAAAAGATTAATTAAATCGGTAAAGCCGTTCTCAAGTTATAGCGTGACCAGGAAAAGTAGGGGTTCATTTTTGTATATACCATCGGCGTCGGGCTTCTAATAGTCTCTTGTTAGCAATCCCCTTCTTACCGCCCTTGATGCACATTGTACTAATTCTGGACTGACCAGCTATTGTCGTATAACCAGCCTATAACTCATCTGATGGTAAGTTATGACGAAGTCGATGGAGCTCGTCGTTATTTTGTTAATAACAATCATAATTTCACTGATCTCTGACCAAGCGACGAGTACCTTGGCGAGCTAAAGTTTGTACATAGAAAAGACATCAACGCGCTGTGGGACCCTGGGTTATGTTTGTTTATACAATATTTTTTGTTGTTTGTGAAATATTTAGACAATATTTTATAAATAGAAACAATAGTTTTTTCGTCTTTCCTTGTCGCCATATCTGAATCTGATGAGGGGATCCGTGAGATATTGAGGGACCGAACCAAAAGCCGACTTCAGTTGGACTGAACTATGAGGTACAGTCACCAGCAATAATATGTTATCCTACAATGGACGCAAAAATATTTGACACGCTCTTATACCTCTAGTAGGTAATAAAGACGTGTCAGATATTTTTACGCCCAATGATGGATATACTATATTATTGCTGGTGACGGTGTATTACAGAGCTGCCATTTAAAAAAAAGTTATTTTTTGCGTTTTTGAAGGCGGTTTTTGTTTTTTATTGTTACCATGAAAATACCTAAAGGCAAAGTTCGTGACAATAACTTATAATAATTTTATTTTGGGGAACCTATAAACTTTTTAGTATTGTTGTAACATTCACCCAACTTTACAGTTAGGTTCTATAGCGGAAATCTTTTTTTAAATCCATAAAGCCGTTTTAAAAAAAGACATTTCCAACTTATACAAAATTGGCAAATGAAACACTTGGCAAACAAAACTTCGCGCTTGTGATAGATTACCCCCGCCCCCGCTTCCCCGCTTCCCCGCTTCCCGCAGACCACTCTGTGCGCGAGCGCGACTGCATTTAACTGGATCTTTAACTTAGTTTATTTTTTCACAATTTCAGCCTCAGCACAAAGGAGTGAAATTGTACCTAATGCAAGTTATAGACTACTAAAGATGGGAGGTTCCAGAGTTCGCCTTGTTGTGGCGAAACAAGCAGCCGAGGCCTCGACCACACGAGGCGAAGGTACCTATGTCATTGCAGAAAATTGCGGATATCAACACGACGTCCATAATAGATAGGTACTTTAGCAGGAAATGTAGTCCGCCGGCGCTGGCATATTTTGAGGTCATAAGACTCATAAGTTACAAAAACCCTGTATAAAGTCGCTTGTTTTTTGCATGTGGATAAAGTGTGTTCTTGTAAAGCTTATATTGCGTGTTGTGTCACATCTTGCCATTGCATTTTCAGAAATTCGATGTTTTGTCAAATCATTTGTAATTTAAATTACAAAATTCAAAATATATCAGGAGGATCCTGATCTAGGAAAACTTGCGTATTGTGCAAACCGATTTTGTGTCATCTACGTGCAGTACAAACTGACATAGCGCCAGTATGTAACCGCGAGGATATCATGGATTAAAACGACAAACATTATGAATAGTGTTTCGTTACACCGCATTTTAATATCTAGCTAATTAATAACTCTAATTAATTGAATTTTCTTTTGCGTCATTTACAGGGAGTTTAAGGGACAAAACAAGCTTCAAATGCGATGGATGGATTTTATCCATCGCATAGTGATCTGAAACGCGTAACACCTATTTAACCGATTGTAATTAGCGTTGAAAATGACTTGTAAAAAAACAAAAAACCGCCTTCAAAAACGCTAAAAATAACTTCTACTACTAGGTACTTAGTAGTAGGTACCTATCCTATTAGGTTAGTCTAACTGAAGTTTTTGAAGGCGGTTTTTTGTTTTTTAAAACATTTATTTTATTTTACACTTTTTAGTGATCATAATAAGCTTATGTAGTCCCACTTCTTAGTTGATATATATGAAACTTTAAGACATTTCAAGCTCGCCGCAAGCAACGCCGCGGGAAAATCATAGTCATTTTAAAACAATTAAATGTGCTTCGTTGTAGTCGCTCAACTATCTTAATCGAGATATCTTATCGCCACCCTTGAAATCGGTACCGTTGAGGAGTTCCGGTGGCCATCTGTGGTCTTCATCATCAGTTCCGCTTCACCAAGTGACACTTTCTGAATGCAAATGCTACATTTGTTACTAAAAATACTAAAATCGCTATATGTTTGCATACAATATTTGAGGAGTTCCCTCAATTCCTCACTGATTCCTTCATCAGATTCAGATTTGCTGACAATGGGACCACCTCGAAAGTATACTCTATCAAACCAAAAAAGAATTTTTAAAATCGGTCCATAATTGACGGAGTAATCGGTGAACATAAATAAAAAATAAAAAAATAAAAATACATACAGTGGAACGTATAACCTCCTCCTTTTTTGAAGTCGGTTAAAAAACAAGTATCTTTCATACGACCCTGTATTTTTCAATAAAATACAGAATCTTTCCTTGCGGATCTTCGGTTGAATCATTCGCATGTTTAAGTTTTTTACGTGTATTTTACGATGTATTTTTCGCATTATTATAATTATGATAGTGATAGTGACATTGAATTGTAGAATATGTATGTAAATACTATGTTGTACAAACGGGAATAGTACATTTTAAATTATTAAAACAAAAATAATAACGTCAAATAGGTGCGCCGACGCGTTCTACGTCATCGCCTGCGATCTTGCGCTACGCACCCCCTAATTACCACTGCGCTCCTGGTACTTTATTTAATCAGGGCTTAGAATTAGAACAAACCTATTTGTTTTTTTTCGAAAATTACATGCATTTTATAGGAAAGATACAAAGTTTCGAAAGAAACAAAATGTATCTTTCGCAATTTTCATCCCTAATGGGCAATGGATGATAATTTTAAAAGTGCTTGAATATTTTTATATCAGTTGGAATAACGTTCCTTATTAACAGGAAAAAATTACAGATTTTTAGGTATCGTATATCATTAATAAATAAATAATTCGTTTGAACTCGACCAATTTGTCTCCTATACGTAAGTATGGTTTAAACTGTGGTCCAATAATAATTTAAAAAAAATACATTGACACTTGACACTTTTGACAGTATAACAACGGCAGCTCTTTTTTTTAATTGTTATTGGACCACAGTTTAAACCATACTTACGTATAGGAGACAAATTGGTCGAGATCAAACGAATTATTTATTTATTAATGATATACGATACCTAAAAATCTGTAATTTTTTCCTGTTAATAAGGAACGTTATTCCTACTAATATAAAAATATTCAAGCACTTTTAAAATTATCATCCATTGCCCATTGTAATACTCTTTCAGAGTTATTAGGGCGACGTGATTAGGTTAGTTTAAATAAGGTGGTTTACAGCAATTTACAGCGAAAAATGTGCTAACACTAATAAAAAAACATGAAGCGTGGTAAATCGCCGGCTGTGACGACTTTAGCATTGAGCTCCTCCAGTAGGTACGCAGGCGTTCATTTACCCAGGGTGTTGCCTTGCTGGTCAACTTGTGTAAATGACACGGATACCTTCCTAGGCAGCTTTTGAAGACCGTAGTGGTACCTATCATAAAAATTAAGACGGCGGATGCCTCCGACAGGAACAACTACAGACTGATCTCACTGGCTACCGTGATATCCAGGTGCTGGACAGTCTGCTTGATCGCTGTATAAGTAAGCACATTAAACTGAATGAGGCCCGCTTTTAGACAAGACGCATTACGCTAACCAGCGTTTCTATTCGTTACGTTTTTAAACCAAGCGCGTCACTGGTAGATCATGTGACTTTTCGTATCACGTCATCTACCAGTGACGCGATTGGTTTAAAAACGGAACGAATAGAAACGCTAGTTAGCGTAGTGCATCTTCTGATTGGCCGAGCCGGAAGTAAGGCAAGAAATGTAGGCTCTCGGATTGGGAGACTCGGAAGTAACACCTGTTGCGATTAAGGAATAGTAGAGCCCACTTGGAATTGTGTAAATAGGACGTCATTTTTATTCTGAATTTTTCTGATATTTTGGATTGAATTGATTGGATTCGCTGCCTGACCGTCGCCCTGTGCACACGTCTCCTCGAATTACGCTCCGCTCACTCGCCCTCGCCCTGTGGTTGTTCACTCACCCAGGCGCGGGCTACGTCCGACGACCATGTCGTCATCACGGAGTCGTTCCCGTTCGAGCTCTAGCTCCGAGAGCGAAGACTCGCGCGCGAGCCCTAGCTGCTCCGACAGCGAGGACTCGCGCTCAAGTCCCAGCTCTGGGAGCGAGAACTCGAGGGACGGCACCACCTCGTCACCCGAGGTACCGTTGGCCCGGGTGGGAAGCGCACTCGAGCGGCACCCGCCGCCGGTGCTAACCCTGCCCGCCACCAACGGGACCACGTCCTCACCCAAGTATGTGGTGTCGACGACACTCGCGACATGCGAAACGACCGCGGCAACCGCGACGTTGACGCACACGCTGATGTCGTCGACATCGACATCACCAACACCTGCACCGAGGACAGCGGCCCCTAGTCGCCTGTCCTTCGCCCTAGCGACTGCAACCCCACCTCTTGCCGTGCGGCAAAAGAGGTCGCTCACGTCGCCGCCTGATGCCGGACTTCAGCAACGGCCGCCGGGTCCGCGTCTGGACCTAGGCGCCACTGCGAGCTCCTCAGCCTCGCCGCCCGATGCGACACCACCGCGTACGGCTACGCCGCCACCGGCGGCTAAACCGAAGCCGCAACGTTATCCGCCTATCATCGTTGAGTCGCTCCCCGACTGGGATGACCACTTCAACAACATAAAGGCGATAACGAACCACTACCCGAACGCCCGATCGTTCGGCAAGGGTATACGCTTCCTGCCGCAAAGCGAAGCCGAGTTCAGGGCGGTACAGAAGTACCTCACTGAGCTCAGCAAGACAAAGCCAGTGCCCTGGTTTTGCTATTCCCTACCGGCAGAGCTCACGATGAAAGTGGCCATCCGAGGACTGCCGAGGGACACGAACCCGGAAGCCATCCACCGGGAGCTGAGCAGCTTGGGCTACTCCCCGGAGTACGTGCGCCAAGTGCGCGCTCGCTCGGGAAGGGCGGGCTGCCTGTTCTTCGCGCAGTTGAAGAAGACCCCAGACACCACCCCCCGTATATACGGCGTCAGCCAGATGCTGGGTATGACGGGGGTGGTCATAGAAGCCTGGCGCGGGAAGAAGGGCCCAGCGCAATGCCACAGGTGCCAGGCTTCCGGCACTCGTCGGTGAATTGCCACCGCCCAATTGCCTGCGTCCGTTGTGGCGAAAGGCATATCGCCAAGGACTGTTTGCGCCCTCTCGCGGACCCGCCCACGTGTGCGAACTGCGGGGGAGCGCACACCGCGAACAACTCCACGTGCCCTGTGTACCGCCGAGAGGCGCGCAACACAAAGGCGGGCACCCTTGCCCGCTCAAGCAACAATCCGGCACCAACCCGGGCCCCCGACGGCGGAAACCCGCCCAGCTCCATTCCCCTCTCTCGGGGGGATAAGGACGCCGCTGGATCCCTCATGGCGGCCGCCAACGATGGGACCCGGGCGCCTAAACGCCGCAAACGTGGTGGGCGGAAGCGCAAGCCGAAATCGGCCAGCGCACCACCGCCACCCGCGGTGCAGCAACCACCGCAAAAGGACTCCGGCCGCACATTGCCGCCCAAGTCCACACCGACGGACAAAACGCACCTCCCGGTCGACAACGGCCCCAGTCCGGTGCCAGGAGGCAACAAGACAGTGGACGTCAACTCCATCATCACCATCCTGATGAGCCTACTGGCCGCGCTGAGCTCGGGGCAAGACCCAGCTACAGCCATCGGCGCACAAATTGCGAGGCTATGCAACTCCAATGGATAGCAACGCCTCGCAACTCAAGCTCCTACATTGGAACGCCGACGGCCTATCTGCGACCAAGCAGTGCCTGCTCAAGCAGCTGGCAGCCGAGCAGAAGATCGACGTAGTCCTGATATCTGAGACGCACCTCAAGCCAGGGGACCGTCTCAAGATGCCAGGCTACGTCATCTACAGGAAGGATGAACTTTCTCCAGCAGGACGCGCATACAGGGGCCTGGCAGTCCTCGTAAAGAGGAACGTGGTCCACCAGCCCCTGCCACTGACAACACTGCGTACCTTGTACGCGCTCGGGGTGGAGATCAGCGTGGCAAACAAGCCACTGCGGGTCTTCGCCTTCTACAAGCCGCCCCAGACCACGCTGGATGTGGCTGACATCAGAGTCCTCATCGACTCCCCCACTCCCACAGTGGTGGCGGGGGATTTTAACTCCAAACACCCAGCGTGGAACTCGACCGTCACCAACACCAGCGGTGAGAAGCTCCTCGACGAGGCTACCCGCCTCGGGTTCGGGGTGATGGGCCCAGAGACCCCCACTCGCTACCCCTATAGCGCGACACAATCACCCGACGTCATCGACATCATGGTGGTCAACGGGCTTGACACCTGCCCGACGCAAGTCGTCCTCGACTACCACCTTGTGTCGGACCACCAACCAGTCATGGCGTCGATCAGGATGGCCCCGGAAAGGGTACTGCCCCGTCCGCCCCGGAAGATCCTAGACTGGGAAAAGTTTGCGGCCCACGTGGCCGAGAACTCTCCATCGTTCCCAGTCTGCACACCCGAGGACGTCGACCGCCTAGCCGTCGAGTTCGGCCAGTGTGTCCGCACGGCCCTAGACTCATCGGCCAAGGAGCCCAGCGTCAGACGGGGGAAGGAGACTCCCGCCCCAATCCTGGCCCTAATCCAGGAGAAGCGGAGATTGCGGCGCTTCTACCAGCGCACACGATGCCCCGTCAGCAAGCGCCAGCTGAACGCGCTGGCGGAGAAGATCAAGAGCCTACTCGCGGCTGTCTCGGAGGAGGCCTGGATGGCGGACATCGAGACTGCCAGCGACGACTGGGGCAGCGTGCACCGGTTGTGCCGCCGCATCTCCAACGCTCCGACTCCCGTTCGTCCGCTCCTTGCGGAGGACGGCATGCCCCGCTACCGCGCAGAGGAGAGGGCGGAGTTATTCGCGCACCACCTTGAAGCCCAATTCCAGCCGAACCCGGACCTGGACCCTTCACACACGGCGGAGGTCGAGCAGAGAGTGGAGGCCTACCTCTCTCTCCCGGTGGCCTCTGGCGAGGACCCGATCGTCTTCAACCCCGGCCAAGTAGAGCGCTCCGACGAGGAAGACCCCAGGACCGGACCGCATCACTGGCGAGATGTTGCGTCACCTCCCCCCGAGAGGCATCGCGACGTTGACGCGTCTCTTCAACGGGATCATGCGGTCCAGCCATTTCCCGACCACCTGGAAACTGGGCGAGGTCATCATGCTTCCCAAGCCGGGGAAAAATGTGCTCAAACCAGAGAGCTACCGGCCGATCACGCTGCTGCCAACTGTCTCGAAGGTGTTCGAGCGCCTACTGCTTGGACACCTCGGCAAACACATCACGCCGAGGGAGGAGCAGTACGGGTTCCGTCAAGAGCACTCCACGACTCTCCAAATCGCGAGAGTACTGCACCATGCTGCTGTAGCCCTCAACAAGAGGGAGCACACGGTCGCAGTGCTCCTCGATATGGAGAAGGCTTTTGACCGGGTGTGGCACCCCGGCCTGCTCCTCAAACTCGCCGAGTCCGAGGCGTCCAGGCGCATCGTGAAGACGGTGGCCTCCTTCCTGGAGAACCGCTTTTTCCACGTACTGGTGGAAAACGCCATCTCCTCTCCACGGCCAATCCGAGCCGGAGTTCCCCAGGGGAGCTGTGTGTCCCCCGTGTGCTACGCGTTGTACACGGACGACATTCCCCTGGTCGACGGCGGGACTCTGGCCCTCTACGCCGACGACGCCGCATACCTGGCGTCGTCCATGAGGCCCTCGCACGCCGCCACCAAGGTCCAGCGATGCCTCGACGCCCTGCCGGGATGGCTGGCGAAATGGAGGCTGACGGCAAACGTCGCGAAGACGCAGGCGATCGCCATCAGCCCAAAGAAGAAGCCTCCTCCGAAGCTCACTCTCGGAGGACAACCCATCGAGTGGTCCCCCAAGGTGAAATACCTGGGGGTGACCATCGATCGCCGCCTCACGATGGGTGCCCACGCGAAGGGCGTCATCGGAAAGACGCGAGCCACCCGCCACCTCCTGCGCCCGATCCTCCGGTCGAAGCTCCCGCTGCGGGTCAAGTTGGGCGTGTACAAGACATATGTCAGGACACGCCTAACTTACGCGACCCCAGCGTGGTACTCGCTGCTGGCACCAACACTGCGAAGAAAACTGGAGTCGCAACAGGCGCTCGCACTTCGCGAGGTGGTGGACGCGCCGCGCTACGTCCGAAACGACGTCATCAGGAGGGACCTGGGCGTCGAGAGCGTGGGCGAATTCGTCGGCCGCCTGAGCACGAAGATGTTCAAGCGCGCCGACAACTCGCTGCACGCGCACCTACGGAAGCTGGCGCCTTACAGGACCGACGACGACGATACCGACCAACGAAGAAGGAGAAGGGGGCTGCCGCGCGACCTAGTGCGCGAGGCCACCACACCACCAAGGACAAGGACGAGGACAACGTCCTAAACATACACCGGACAACATCCCCTTCCCCACCGCCGCCGGCTGACACTCGCCGTTGGGCTCGCCCAACTGGCTGACGTCGCCGCGGCAACGCGGGAAGGAAGCCACCGACCGCATCCACAGATGCCAACGACACGCCTGCATCAGCAGGCGGCGACAAGACGCCACAGAATGAGGCTATGCCCCGATTCTGTCTCCCCGGTCCCCTAGCGGGGACCGAGAAGAACATTGCGAGTGTTCTGAATTTTTCTTTTTTTTGGGGGGATTCGTCGTTGAGCTTCCGTGGCGACCACACGTACCGCTCCGTCGACTCTCCTGCGCTACGCGCCCGCGCTACGCCGCGCTACGCGCGCCCGCCCCGCTATCGTTGAGTTCGCTCCGATGTGCTACGCCTTCGCCTACGCCGTCGTAGAGTTCGCTCCGACGTGCTGGATCGCAATGCTGTGATAGTGATGACGCTAGCGGCCCTTGAGACAGTGACTCTTTAACATAGTAACTTTTTGTGTTGTTTTTATCCGCAATGGAAAAATGCTAGCCCCGATGATCCTCGATGTTCTTCGTCGGCTCGAGGAGCACCTCCCGCAATTCGTGGTGCTTACGGCCGCTCTATTGAGTTTTGCCGTGGTACAACCTGAGCCAGTGCTCGGTTTCTCTGTGCCTCCCGCCTTCCCGACTGACTCGCCCGCGTCACCCGGAGTCCCGGTTTCCGCTGACTCGGAGCCGTCGGACGACGAGGAGAGCCACGCCCTAGCCCGCGAGGTCGCTGAAGCCGACCTGCGAGCCGCCCGACGCAACTCCATGGCCGCGGAGTTGAAGATTCGCGGCCGCCCCCGCTCGCGCACTCCCTTTGTTGCGCCCTATGCTAACGCATCCGCCGCCGCCGACTTTCTTAGTCAGGCTGGCTCTACACCCAGCTACTCCGACGCCATGAAGGCTAAGCCCGCTGGAGGGCGCTCGCGTGGACGCTCACGCTCGCCCACAACCCAGCGAAACGAGCGCACGCGCTCTATGCGCACGCAATCTCAGAGCCCTCATAGTCTGTGGCCTCCGTCCCCTCTGTCCGCTGAACAGGACATAGACACTGCCCACGAAAATTGGAACACCGTGTCTCACCGATGGACTAAGAAAAAAGCTGATCCTTCTCCACCACGATCACAGCTGCAGGCTAAATTCTCTTCCACCGGTGAGTCCCCAAATTCTTTTTCCGCTTCCCAACCCAAACCCAAGTCGCCCCCTCCCATTGTCATCCATGATAAAGGGAGGTGGGACGACCTCTCACAGTCAATTACCAAACACAAAATCAACTTCACACGCGCCAAGAACACAGTGCTAGGCATAAGTGTTCAGGTCCCCGATATCTCGGATTAGCGAAACCTCACGCGGCTTTTAAATGCGAGAAAGATCGCTTACCATACGTTCACTCCGGCTGAGGACCGAGTGCAGAGGGCGGTAATCCGAGGTGTCCCCAAGGAACTCGGCACTGAGGCAGTCAATTTAGATCTGATCAGCCAGGGCCTTCCCGTCCAGGAGGTCCACCGGCTCCAAAACCGCCATTTGGGCGCTTTAGATTTAGTTCTAGTGATTTCTGACAATACTCCAGAGGGTAAAGGTATATTCAAAATAACTAGTGTCTGTCGTTTGTCCGGCATTAACATCGAGCCTCCTAGGAAACACTCTGCGTTGGCTCAGTGCCACCGATGCCAAAACTATGGGAACAGTCAGAGAAACTGCCATGGGACGCCTAGGCGCGTCAAGTGCTTAGGCAACCATGGCACCTCTGACTGTGCTCAGGTGAAAGGCACCCGGACCTTTCCGGCTGTGTACTATGCGGCCAGTTGGGCCACACGGCTAATTACCGTGGTTGCCCAAAAGCTCCGCGTGTATACGGTCGGGCGGGGCCGAGGAGCTCTAATCCGCCCAATCCAACGTCATACCACACTAAAGAAACCACCATTTCGAAACTTTTATGGTCGAAGAACCTCTGAATATATTTTGCCTGATTTAATAAATAAAATACCAGATGAATGGAAACTCAAAATTACACCAACCAATATTGCAAAGTTTCTTAAAAAACAAATGTTGAGTCAATTAGGTAATAGTCAAAGTCAGATATAAATATAATACAACAAAATAAGAAACATCTATTTATTTTTTAATTCATTATTTTTCATAATTACCGACATAATTGGATCAACCTGTACCGGGCGAGCTAGACCGGTTGGCGGCGCGGCCGGCCGGCGAGAGATAACGATAAGACTCAGTGCAAAGTTTTGTCTTACTTACCTTCGTAGTTTGTAATTCTGGTTGTGATTGGGTATACCTATATTATGCATAATAGATATTAGTTGCTTTGTTTGAACACTCTTATGTACCTTTTTATTTGTTTGTAGCTGTCGTGGAATGGTGCATCGAGACAAACCAAACTGTGGTTTACCGGTGCATTTTTAATTATTTGTAAATGTATGTTTGATTTATCTTAATAAATAATAATAATAATAAGGCCTTTTTCAAACAGTCAGGCTGTATTCCCTCCACTTAGGAGGACTCCAACCTCTCCCCCTCAACTTCCTGCTCCCATTAGGCCCAATCCCTGGGTATCTGCCCCTCCTAGACCAGCCTTGAAGCTCAATGTTCCCCTAGCATGCTTCACATGGACGAGACCCATATCTCATAGGTCAACTCGGAAGTGTGCAGACGTGCTTCCCTCTCTCCCTCTGACCCTCATCTTCCCCCCGTAACGCTGTCAGAGGTTCAGGATCTTGTCAGGGACCTACTACCAAGGAAAGCGCCGGGTGCTGACGGCATCTCGAACGATATTCTCAAACTCCTTCCTCTAACTTTACTTACTATCCTTGTAGCAATTTTCAATTCTGCTATTTCCAATTGTCACTTCCCCGATGCGTGGAAAACCGCAATTGTTATCGGTATCCACAAACCGGGGAAACCCCGTCCTGTCCCTTCCAGTTATCGTCCTATTAGCCTTCTCAACTCCATGGGCAAGCTGTACGAACGTGTCCTACTCTCCCGCATCCACTCCTTCCTCAGCTCCAGCTCGATCCTCATCGACGAGCAGTTTGGCTTCAGAGCCCGACACTCATGTTTCCACCAGGTGCACCGTATCACGGAAGACATCCTAGATGGTTTCTCCACCTTCGGGAAAGGAATTCCTACGGGCGCAATCTTCCTTGACGTAGCAAAGGCTTTTGATAAGGTCTGGCATAATGGGCTTATCTATAAGCTTCAGCTTATGGGTATGCCCATTAGGCTGGTCCTAATACTGAGGGATTTCCTCAGTAACAGAAGCTTTTGTTACGGAGTGGAAGGTTCGCTCTCCCCTCCTCATCCTATTAGAGCCGGTGTCCCGCAAGGGTCCGTGCTCTCTCCTATCCTTTATTCGTTATTCACTAACGATATCCCTCGCCATCCTAACGTACAGCTTGCCCTCTTCGCAGACGATACCGCACTCTTTACTTCCCACACTACCGCCACTGTCATCAGGCGCTACCTCCAGGGGGCGATCACCGACCTAGGTCGGTAGTTCAAACTCTGGAGGATAGAGGTAAACCCAGAAAAGAGTGCGGCCATATGGTTTTCCCCTTCTTTAACCCACTCTCACTCCGAGAATATCGTTCTGTTCGATCGGCCTATTCCTTGGTCGTCTGAGGTCAAGTACCTCGGTGTGACCCTGGACAGGCGCCTGAGCTTCCGACGGCATATCAAATTAGTCCTGGACCGGGCCAAAATGTTCAAGGGGCGTCTTGGCCCTATATAAAACTGACCCTATATAAAGTCTGCCTCACACCAGTATTCACTTATGCCAGCACTGTTTTCGGTCACGCATCAAACACTCACATTAATTCATTACAGATATTTCAAAATGAACTACTCAGATCGGTCGCTGGGGCTCCGTGGTTTGTCCGCAATACGGACCTTCACCGGGACCTCAGCGTACCTTCTATCAGACACACTATCAAAGGAGCGTCCAGGCGCTTCTTTGATAGAGGCCCCCACCACTCCAATCCTCTTATCGCCCGTGCCACCTCCTACACCCCAAAAGACCGCCGTTGAGGAAGGCGTGGCAGGAAAAAAGGCCCAAAGAAGGGCACGTCGTCGTGGCCGCCCTCCTAGACTGGACGCCAATATTCAAGACCCTCAAGCCGCAGAAGGCAGATCCCATTCAACTCAGCCGCCCTCGCTCTGCTCGGGCGGCGCTCCATTCGACAGGCAGGCGCCCACCATTGCGGCACCCGCTGCACTGCCTACAATCTAGGTTCGGCGTGCCTCCCCTCTGAGGCACGCCACCACTGTCAAAGTGAAGAAGTTACGGTGCTTCAATCACCAACTTCGTAGCACAGTCCAAAAAAAAAAACTGAATTTTTAGGATAGGCCGCAGTGACTAGCGGGGCGTGATGTTTTTGCGTACAAGAAATAAAACAAATCAAGTCAACAACATCTGGCTTGCCCACGTCACAGTGTGACACGCTCGGACCGGAGTGAACACAGGACCGCTCCGGTCGCTTGCGGGTGGAACCTTGGGGCGGGGGAAGAGGGCGGGGAGTGGAAAAGGCCGTGGCGCGACCGGTCGCGTGATTCATTGCCCGCCCGAAAACTTTCCTTAAAGGAATTCTCAGCGACAATTTTTAGTGAGGGGGGATTAATCAGTCCGCATTTATTTCCCCCCCCAAAACTTGTTCGTGTCCCCCGCCTTTTGCGAGTCCGCAAAGGTGGGGGTGATTACCAAAAGCCATTTTTAGGGCTCCCCCGCATCGGCCAACATCGCCGAAATGCCGCAGCCGAACACCCGGCACGACCCAACATCACGCAGGCGCACCCGCCCTAGGATGTTCACGAACTCCCAGAGGAGGGAAGACGCCGCCACCGCCGAGGAGTCGAGGAGTCTCCACCCCAGTCATCGCACCCACCTCACTCCTTGCCTCGGCTGGACTTGTCCCCGATGGACTCCACGGGGCCATCAACATCACCACCCCCTGCCCCCCGCAAACCGCAGCAACCACCACAGCTGCACACGCCTCCGCCTCCGGCACCGCTGCGGCTGTCCTTCGCCGACGCGGCTGCCTCCCCACCGTCTCCCTCCGCAAATGGCGGACAAGGGGGTGTGCGACCGCAAAAAGCACAGCAAAAAGAAGACTAGACACCGATTGTGTTCGAGTGGATTCCAAACTGGGGCATCCATTTTCGGGAGCTGAGGGCCCGCCTGGAAACGGTGTGCGCTTCTCCCCAGAGGTGAAAGTCTTCTTTGCCTTACGATTCTCTCCCCCCGAAGCCCAGGCAGGGCTCAGATATGACTTTTCTTTGTTGTTAAATTCATCGTAAATTCAGTTCGTTTTTGTGTTAGCTTTTCTTGTTAGTTTGTTTGTTGTATTTTAAATCCATGTTCTGAACGTTTGCGTTTTAGTACGAACCATTTTTGAACATTGTGAACCGCGTTGCGTTGAACCTGAGCTGTCGGGGTTAGATGTTGATGCGTATCGTCAACAATTTTGGTCCTTCGAACCGGATATTTTTGTGGACCAGTGATTCGGAACTATGGTGATAACTAGGAGCCAAACAGGCGATAACCTCGATGACGAGGAGAGGCATCGCCTCTTGGAGAAGCAGCGGCTGCAACAACAGCGGCTGAGATTGCTAGATCAGATTGCTGCAAACTCCGTTACGAGGTGCCGTCGAGGAAGCACCCATGGAACCAGCGGGCCCTCTCAGAACCGGGACGGAGAACCAGAACCTCAGGCGGAGACTCTAATGGACGACTCGCCAGCCTCACTACGGATCGAGGACAGCGTTGAGTTTAGTCGCAATATCGGATAGTGCCGCCGCTTGCGCTAATTGCGAACTAAGAACCCGAGCAGGGAGTACTGTTGTAAAATCAGCCCGCGAAATTCTGAGTTCCAGGTCCAGGCAAAATTAAATAAAAACAAAGATATTACTTACTTACCTACGGCAGCAGCCGCGAAAATGTATGAAATTTCATTACTTACCTGCTGTTTTACTTTTTAAAACCATGTTTGGACTAGGATAACTATCTCCAAACAACTAAACACTCGTGCAATCAAAATTCTTCCAGTATATTTTACTTTTTAAATATCATAGACTAAAAAGTTAAATCTTTTGAAAAAGCGTTTACACGGTATTTTATTTTATTTAAAAAAATCAAAAGGTGTGACTTCTTTATAGAAATAGCGTTCATAAAAATAATGCCGAAATAATATAGTCAGAAAGGGCATTGGTGTCATAAAATTGAATGAAGTGATACGAGTATATAAAATGGTACTATTGTTATTTGATTTTCTTGAATTTTATTTTATTTTATTTTATTTTATTTTTAATGTAATTGCCTACTAACATAGAATTATGAACTTTTGTAACTAACTAATTTATTATGGAATTTAATTCTGAATTAAACGATTATTATTGTTATTATTAATATAAACGCGTAATAAATGTTATATTTTAAAGTGTATTTTATTTATTCAAGTTGTATTTATTACGTTTGTGATTTAATTTCAGTTGAATACTAAATCGTACCTGTTTCGAATGTAAATAAAATTATGAGTAATGTTGACGATGATGGCGACAATGTTTTTTTTGTTCAAGGAAATTTTGGGACTGTTTCTAATATTATTAACAATTGTGTTAAATTTTCTCGCTTTGTTGAAGAAAAGCACTAAGTAAGTATACAAGCCTCAGCCGGGAAGGGCGGTTGCTGGACTCTCGTATTATAGCGCGGTCTGACTGCGTCTCGGCCACGCTAACTCTACTCGTCCCGCAACAGCCATTTTCCCGGTCTCTGCAGTAATGTACTATAGTTTCACTTAGTATAGTGTTACTTAAGTCTTGAACTGTAATAATGCGGTCGCCTGTCGCACACGTCTGTTATTATTGGTCCAAAAGCAGTATTGTTTATTTTTTATGTTCAATATGTATTTGGTGCCTATTTACTGTTAGTATGTCAATAAACAAATATATATACATACATACATACCAGGAAATTGTTTTTTTTATAAGGTTTAATCCTACTATTCTATCTATATCATTTATCTATCTATGTACACACACCGGCAAAATTAGCGAAACGAAAAAAAAAGGTGTAATTTTTTACGAAACAAAAACTTGATAAAAAAAACAATATTTATTTTTCTTACTTACACAAAACCATCTATTCATTGAGAAGTCATTCATTTTGTGTAAGGAAAATACATTTTATTGTTTTTATCACTTAAAATTGTTAGATTATAAATTACACCTTTTTTTTCGTTCCGCTAAATATGCCGGTGTGTATATACATGTAAATAGTAAAATTGTAAAAGGAAATAAACTAAATTATTTAAGAAACAAAAAATCCGAAGGCAATAAAAATATGTAACGAGTAAGAAGGATCGCATTAGAACTTATGAGATCCGCCAGAGAACCAAAGTAACCGATATAGCCCGCCGAATGAGCAAGCTGGGGGCCTAATATGGCTGCGTTTATCGCATGGCAAAATGTGGATAAAACATCCCTCATTTTTTGACATGTAAGTATATAAATATACATATAAGTAAAGTCGCCGTCAATAGAATTTGCTAACTATGTTAACAAAACCAAACGAACCAATTCGCCATGACAGGCGGGTGACACTCCGCGCTTAGTGCCTACAAAATTTGCGGCCGCCTCCAGGATGCTAATCAGTTGAGTGTCATGCGCGCGCTCGTCTTGACGCGCGCCGCCGTACGCTGCCAAAGTACCTAATTCCGGTTTTTGTTTGATATGGCTACTCGAAATGGCAGCCTTTCTCTTTGCCTCTTGTTTATTAGGTATTAATGTCGTCGCGTGTCGCATGTTTGTATTGTAAACGCCAAAAAATTTTAAACAGAAAATACCTAGCAGATAAGTTAGCTAAGTTTAAAAGACGTTCACGTTATGTTCAACATTTTTCTCGACGTTACATCTTGCAAAATGTTAATTATTACCTAAAATAGGTAGTTTATTATTTCAGTAGGTACGTCTGTCATACGTACAGTCGAGTTCATAAATATGACATGTATACACTTTAGTACCTTGTCACTTTAATCGTTGTGACAATTTATATATGGCAGTTTAAACATGACATTAAACAGACAAGGTACTAAAGTGTAAAAATAATTTATTAACTTGACTGTACCTACCGAGGAAAGAGAAATCTAACAATTAACAATTAGACAGACCAACAGTTGCACAAACAAATACAAATACAAAAGATAGGTATAAAGAAAAAGTCATGTTTGTGTACCAATTACAGGTGTGCACAGTCGGGGATTAATAAAACTAAAAACTAGGCACATATCACATTACAGAAAATGACAAAGAAAATATAAAAATAGAATAAACAAATATTTTGAAGTTTAAAACAGTATAATACTACTATAAAACTAGTCTACGTCTAGTGGATAGAAAGGGAGATCCGGGCAAACAACAAACAAGTCGCGGACAATATTTGGCATTTAACCTACTATTTTTTCTCGTCATTTAACTTAAGCGAATTACATAAGAAAACTATAATTAATAATAAGTAAATTCATTCTTTTTTCTCACAACTGCCACAGAATAAAAGTAACTGCCGGCCCTGCGAAGTGGGCGGAGTCAGTAAAGTTCATGACGGGCGAAATAATACAGACTCTCGCGGCGCAGATTTAAGGTGCATTTTGCCTCGTTAGGAGCGCCCCCACTATCTATCGCAGAAATGTAACCAAGGTCACTACCATGCCGTGCACTTATATTATTATCGTTAACGCGTTCTGAGTAGGATTAAATTCGCATGTTTGCTGTCACAGAGAGTCGCTTCTGTACTTGTACTATTACTTATTCTGTGGCCATGATTACCTACTCGATAATCACGTACTTTTAAAGATCAAGTGAGGTGTTTGCAACGATTTATACACTAAATCATTATTTTCATATTAAGTTTAAGATGAAATAACTATTCATTATACGTTATTTTTAATAAAAACACGCTTGGTGTATATTTGAGGTTATGTGTCAAACAGTACTAATTTGTTTACATAGTTAGCAAATTCTATTGACGGCGACTTTACTACAGTGACGGATGCTTTATCCAAATTTTGTCACGCGATAAACGCAACCATACTTCACCCGCGAAAGTTTTCCGCAGAACCGACGACCGTTGGAGCCGCGTCGTGGTCTCCCGTTCTTGAGACCGCGTCTCGTCAAACGTCGTGTAGGACGCCCTGCGCCTCTATTCCCGACGGTAAAAACGATGTCGTAGTTGACCTGAGGCCCTACTTTGAAAATCGAAGTTAGAAGTTACGTTATCTCCATCTCTGTCACTCGTGACTCGAGACTAATTCGAGAGAAAGGGATGGACCTATCGTAAGTTCGAACTTCGATTTTCAAAGTAGGGCCTCTGTTATGGTATTGTTATGACGTCAGACGCCATTACTGTCAAGTAAATAAGAGCTATCGAAACGGTGACAATACGATAACAGATTAAAAACGATATTGTTTTTAACGTGTTGAATAGAGGCCCTGCACGGGTACCTCAAGTTGGATTTTCTTGCTTGTCGCTCAGTGCGTCTCTATCGTTAATGACTAGATAGAAAGGGAGATCTGAGCGACAGTCGCGGGGAACTTGTACTCTACCCGACTGCGGCAAAGCCTAAAAGGAGGGTTATGTGTTTGACCTGTATGCATGTCCGACTCTATGTTCCCTCGTAACTATTAAACGGTTAAACCGATTTTAATAAATTACACGTGGTTAGATTCGTCTTAACCACTAGAGTTAAATAGTCTATATTAAAATTATTGGAAATCAAAATGGCGGATTTTTGGCGCCAAATTGCGCGGCATGAAAACGATTAAGTGTCATTAAGTACAAATGGAAAACCGTCCACGTATACGTCAGTTCAGAAAAATGACCAATTGAAATATAACATAATTGAAAAATTTCCATCCTGAATAACGTCTAATTGAAATGGAATCATGTCCCACGGTAAAGTTGTCAAATATGGTCGAAAAAAATATGTCTATAATTTGTACTTACATACACTCAGATGTAAATACGTCCTACCAGAAATATGTACAATTTATATTATATTTATATAGTCTTTATTCATATTACACTACATTCACTTGTGCGTATTTCATTTTGCTCATAATTTATAATGGACAAAATTCCATTCGGACTTAATTTACAAGGAAAATAAATTTGGTTATAGATACTTTTCAGCACAATTACATTTTGACTAAATTCACTTTCGATACTATTACTTTTGACCCAACTTCAGAATTGTTATTTCACGAGGCCGATTTTCCATTTGTACCTAATGAAATGACACTAAATCATGAAAACGAACATTATGTTGACGACATTATTCAAACAGCAGTTGGGTTTTCAAAGCATGCTTTTTGGTACCCTATAGACCATATATTTAAAAGAATTGTGCATTTCGTAGTTATGTATTAAAATTGTTATATTATGCAATTCATTTTTCACTTCTCATGCTCTTAAAATGTTACTTTAGTCTCTGTAGTCTGCACATCGGGAGTAAAGCTCCTTATTAATGTCTAGGGATTAAAGTTTTTTTTTTATTTACTTTGGAAACCCCTAAACAGCCAATCACGGTGTTTGTGAATAGAGGATTATTATATTTTTTTCCTCGCATTTAAAGTGAAAAGTATATGAACTGTCACAGTATTGCCGGAAAATTAATACCTATATTCCAATAAGATTTTTTTAAAATTTGATACACAATACCTTAGGTCACACTACCAGATATGTAGGTATGTTCTTTCTGAGGTAATACTGATTAACTTATTCGCGGTCAGGTCAGGTCAGGTCAGGTCAGGTCAGCGGGAAGAAGTTAGTAATAAATATTTTACGTCGTTGTGCCCGTTGATGTCTTTTGGTTCTAAAAGGTTAAACGAATCGACGAAATCAAGGTTTTTTTTTATATGTATTGTGTTGGTGATGGTAGGACCTTATGCAGGGTCCGGACTCCGGATCACTACCACTGTCTCATATCCTTCAATCTTCCACCAAGCTCACAGTTATACTGGTATCCTTTAGTCTATCACCAAGCAGCAGTGTTCGCGTCGTTGTTTTCCGGTGTGGGGATAAGACAACCAGTGATATTACTAGCATAGAGGCACTTTATCTTAGTCTTCGGGGTTGGCGACGCATATGCAGTCTTAGGATTGCAGTCTTATGATTGTTGTCTTAAGGTCTGCAAATGTCTATAGGTCACAGATCCCGTCTTTCCCACTAGTCCCATTGAGTTTTCCCATTATAGGACAACTGAGACTTTTTTTTTCGTCCCAGTAGTCCCATGGGACAAGTGGCACTAATATTTATATTTTATTTTTGTAGCAAAAGTCCTGTAGCCCTCATCACCGTATGAGTGAAGTTCAAAACGTTGGAACTTCTGGGTTGGTTTTTCTGGCTGGTCTGGCCCTTCGGGCCTACTGCATATCTAACATAACCTAAACCTACCTAGGACTTTTCAGACAAAAATATTAGTGCCACTTGCCCCATGGGACTATTGGGCCGAAATCGTCTCAGTTGTCCCATGATGGGACAACTCAATGGGACTAGTGGGATAGACGTCACAGATCCTTTTTACCATCAGGTGGCCTGTGTGCTCGTTTGTCTCCTATATGCCATAAAATATACATTATATTGACAATTGAATTTGGTTGAGTAAGCTTTCCTCAAAATGGTTTTAATAAATATGGTTTGTAACTACTTATTATAATCTGTGATATGGCCTTAGCTTAGCTAATTGCCACCCCCGAAAATTACATGTTAATTTATGTGGTAGCGAATTGAATGCTCTATCCCTCACAGCTCACAGTATGCTAATACAGGGCGAGGGACAGCGCATTCGACTCGCTAGCGAGTACGGTAATTGTAACTCATGGTAAGAGTACAGCAGTAGTATGTACAGTCGGCCTTATAAGAAGCTGCACACTTTTGTACCTTATCGCTTTAACGCCTTTGACAGATTAGTGCAGCAGTTCGAACATGACGTTACAGTGACAAAACACTAAAGTGTGCAGCTTCTTATAAGGCCGACCGTTTGCTACAACTAATTTGCTACAAAGAAGTCATTATTTTACTATTTTAAAACGTTAAGGCACAAAACTGAACAAAACGCCGAGGGTGTAGGTACTACTCCTATTTATTACAGCTCGCACAGGGGCAGATGCCCGACATGTTCCCGGTGCAGACGGTGGTGAAGGCGGGCGGCATGCAGCAGAAGCAGGGCGGGAACAGCCCGAGCCGGGCGCGCAGGCGTGAACTCTTCTCTAAAGGCTCCAACGTCTCCTGAGAGAAAACTATCGTACTAGAAAAAAACAGTAGAAGTGTCAAGTGGGCGTGTAACGTGTGGCATTAGTTATGCGGAGTTCCGCGCAACCTACGATACTTTTTCCGCGATCGCTTATTTCGATATGTCTAAAATAGGAAATAAATCCAGGAGCATGCCTTATTGTGCTATTTTGGAATGTTAAAATTAAAACGATAGCCGCACCAAAAACATTTTCCATGGTGGCGTGTTGCTTTTATTATAGTTTGAGTATTGGTGACAAACAGGTCTGATATTTACTAAGCGTAGCTCATACCACTTCCACTGTTTTTTAGGGTTCCGTACCTCAAAAAGAAAAACGGAACCCTTATAGGATCACTTTCATTTGTTGTCCGCCTGTCCGCCTGTCTGTACAAAAAAACTGAGCAGAACTTTTCGTCAGGTATTTCGCTTTATAGGTATCTAAAGAAGTTTTCGTATTGAACCTGCTGCTTTAGTCGAGTGCATGCTTTGTAAGTTGGTAGCATTGGTAGGTATAATCAGGTAAAAAGTAATCACAGCAAAAAAAACAGTAGAAGTGTCAAGTGTGCGCGTAACGTGTGGCACGGTTATGCGGAGTTCCGCATAACCTACCATACTTTTTCCGCGATCGCTTATTTCGATATTTCTAAAATAGAAATTAAATCCAGAACCATGCCTAATTGTGCTATTTTGGAATGTGAAAATGATAGCCGCGCCAAAAACATTTTCCATGGTGGCGTGTTGTTTTTATGATAGTTTGAGTAATTGGCGACAACAGGTCTGATACTAAGCGAAGCTCATGCCACTTCCACTGTTTTTTTCTATTCCGTGAATGTAATGAAATAAAAAACGCAACGCAATGTCATTATCATTAGCTGGAAGTGTGATGAAACGCCATCTACCATCGAGTAGCACTACTAAAATGGACTAGTAGGGCTTTCCACCAATAGAGGGCGCTACAATACTTGCCATGATTTTACAGCAATTTTTACAAAACCTCTAAAATTGGGCACCACGCAAGTAGTAAGCCGCATTAAGTAAATAAATATGTAAATATTATAACAAGGAATAACTTTGTTAAAATTGATTCACTTTTATTATATTTTGTAAACGCATCCATAACTTCGCAAAACGTCAAAATGATTCCACGTGATTACATAACTTCCGTCAATGGCGCTTGCTTCGCTCCTGCATTTCCTTTAGCACTGTGCGTCAGGCGCGGTGTGGAGTGTTGATCGGTTTATTAGGATTTTAAGACATGTAAGTGAACCAAATTACTTTGTAAGTAGTAAAAAGTAAGTCTCATAAACGCATACAATAGTATTTAAGTCAGTAGATACGTTTTTTTTAAATGTGAACTTGAATTTTCCTTACGTAATGTTCTAATGGAATTATTTCACGTGACCTTGCCCCATATTTTAGGGGTTTTATTTTAATACTTATTTGTGTCCATTTTATATAAGACTAGAGGACGCCCGCGACTTCGTACGCGTAGAATTAGTTTCCCGCTACTCCCCCCCACTTCTTCCCGTTGGGGATCGATTTTCGGAAAATCCTTTCTTAGTGCTCACTTACATCATGATAGGAACCTATGTACCAAATTTCAAGTTTCTAGGTACAGTAGTTTCGGCTGTGCGTTGATATGTCAGTCAGTCAGTTTAGCCTTTTATATATATATATATAAGATAAGATTCGTATTGATCGGTGATTAAAATTGACGTTAACTGAAGCTTGACCTCTAGAGTCTAGTCGCATTTACCCGGTTTTAAGCAGTATTGATTAACGCCGTGTCTTCGAGTTCTCAACACTTGGTTATTTTTGATATTGTGATTAACCTGAATACTACAACTGCTGAACTTATCTAAATTTTTATAAAACATCATTTTCATTTGTTAGTATTAATTTGAAAAACAAAACAATAGGTTAGGTTTTCCCAATTACCTAACTTGTCGAAAGCTACGGCTGTCAACTTCGTAATGACGTTTGATCGATTTATGGACTATTTCAACTCTGGGTGGCTTACATATTACACTTCTGTTTTCTGGAAATTGATCCAGTAATCTTTAATGGCATGTCATTATTTTTAAATGATGTGAGGAATGTAAAAATATTATTTTAAGAGCAGTACACTAATAGAAAGATACTAGTTTAAATTTATAACCGTGACTGCTCAATACTCGAGCCTGATTATGCTGAAAATACCATGGAGTAGATGTGTAACCACAAGACACCATTTAATTGCCTCCTTGCACTCTGCTTGTATTAATTAATTGAACATACTGTAATGCCTATGAATAATTGACAGCACATCACATAATGCATGTCATCATGTAAAGTAAATATATTTCAAACCTCATCATTAAATTCTGCAACAGTTGTGGAAGAAAGGTTGACTGTACATTGTATAAAGTATTAATTTTATATTATAGAGATTCTGTATGCTGACATAAATACTCTGGCATTATTGGCACTGTTTTAAGTCATAACTTAGGTTTCTGAATACTGCTAATAATAATGATTATTCTTATATCTTTCTAAACTTATTTATTGGCAAGTTTTTCAAATTGTTCTGGCACCAACATTGAATAACTTTGTCACATGAATGAGGAGATTCATGAAGCCCTAGATCATGTGCTACCCATTTAACATTTGAAATAACAATGTTATTACAAGATACATTCCAATCCAATATCTATCAATATCAAATAATGGTAGGTATTTACATTATTGCAATGTATTGTTGCATGGGTTTCTATTCCAGTCATTACTCGTTTTTAGTTTAAATTGTGCCATTATTGTATTTTTAGATTTCCGTACCTCAAAGGGAAAAAATGGGACCCTTATAGGATCACTTTGTTGTCTGGCTGTCCGTCTGTCAAGATCTTTTATCTCGGGAATGCGCAGAGATAACGAGTTGAAATTAAAACCATATACTCAAGTCTACAGTCCCTTGAAGCTGTGAAAAAATCAAACTTCCAAGTTAACGTAAAAAAAGATAGGGCCATTTATGTTGCAAAAAACATAGGTATATTTCGACACTAAAGGAAATCAAAATTTATAGGGCATCTTCCGTTGACCTAGAACTATGAAATTTGGCAAGTAATACCGTCTTATACTACAAGTATAAGGAAAATTGGAAAACTTCATTTTTAATTAAGTCACAAAAAACAGGGTCTTTATGCAACAAATGGCGGTTCAAATTTTGAATTAAGTTAACCGTGTCATGTGGGGTAGCATATGCAAAGTCTTCATTACCATTATTATATGTACAGTAGGTACGAATTTGTATGGAACCATCGGTGGGCGAGTCTGACGGCACTTGTCCAGGGTTTTTATTTTTGTGCTTTTTATGGAACCTGTTTTCTGGAATAAAGCTATTTCATTTCATTATTAAGGAATAAAATTAATATGTATGTTTAGTGACCTAAACAGGCTTTGTAATAGCAAAACAGTGCATTAGCATAAACCTTATAAAAGTAGTTTTCTAGAACATGGTGAATGGTAAAAATAGTCAAGACCAATAGGGAGTCGAGTGCGTTTTGAATGCGATTAATGAGTAATAATGAATGTTTCAGAATAATGTTCTCCTCACTACTGGAGGCGGCGCGCAGCTCGCCGTTCGCCGGGCCGCTCACTCCGGCGCTCTGTGACGCCGGCGCCGCGCCAACGCAGGTCAGCATTCCATACTTTTTAAGTTTTAGTACATACAGACTCTTATTTCACGTTTATTAAAAATATCTTTAGAAATATAGTTACCTATTAGTAGTTTGTAGAATACCCTATACAATTAGAGCCCAATGATGAGAACTCTTATCGGAGGGGGGCTGTCGCGGTGCGCCGGTCGACCACTCTTAGAGGTTCCCGCCGCAGCTCTGACTGCGCCGCGTGACTGGTCGCCGCGGCAGAGGTGCCCAGTGACCACAGATTATGAGAGCTGAGGGCTAATACAAATTTAACAGTGGCTTCTGAGGTTGCAATCACCTAAGAACATCCCAGTTCATATATTCTTTTGTTCGGCAGGCCATGGCTGCGTCGGCGGTGCCGGTGCTGCCGGTCGGTGACTCCTGCGAGTTCGGATCCACCAAGTACTTCGCCCTGTGCGGTCTTGGAGGCATCCTCTCGTGCGGTAAGTATTTGTTTACTCATCCCAACTACCTTGGAGGGAAGGACCGGAAGACGGATCGACCCGCCTGGTTCGGCCGGTCGTCCCCACCCATCATTTTCCCAATTACCTTCATCCAAAACTGGGAACTACAAACATTTATATTTAGGTTTCAGACCGGGTACACATTGGGCGCTATCTAACGCGCGCTTTGCCAACGCGTGTTTTGAGAACCGGGAGTTCTGTTGATGTGTACACATGCAAGCGCGCGCTTCTCCTGGTTCTCAAAACGCGCGTTGGCAAAGCGCGCGTTTGAAAGCGCCCAATGTGTATCGAGCGTCAATATTCAATCCAGCACGGCTAGCACATGTTGTCCGCGACTTGTTTGTCGCTGGGATCTCCCTTTCTATCTAGTCTGTAACGATAGAGACTCACTGATCGACAAGCGAGAAAATATAACTTATGCTAGTCGTACTGGCTACGTGTCTTTCTTACCCTTGTTACACACACATGTTCAACCCTTCTAAACACTCTTCTATAGGTACATATCACAATTGGCTTGGTTGGTGGCATACAATGATCAAACTTTTTTTTAATCAGAATTAATTTTGAACATGGCATTGAAACTAATTTTGCAATAGTTATCAAGCCTTGCACTTGAAACCTCTAATTCCCAATACGGACGCGTTAGAACTCAAACAAACGCGACAAGCTAATCATTACGTGTTGTTATGTAACACGATGTTAGACTATTCGGTGCGCGCGGCAATGAACTCTTGGCAGCCGCCTGCGTGGGAATGATGTTACTGGTACAAAGTCACTGACGTCAGGCCAGTCCGCGGACTTCACTACTGTTATACCTACTTACTTAATTTCCGAAATAATAGGTAGCGATTTAACCTTCTTGTATGCTCTACGCTGCTAGTATCAAGAGTGGCAGAGATGCAGTTCAAAGTTTGAACGACCCGGTCATGCTAAGTGAAGTTTCGTGCCGCTGACCTATGTTAATGTCTAAGTTATCTTCTATCTATATATATAAAAGGCTAAACTGACTGACTGACATATCAACGCACAGCCGAAACTACTGTACCTAGAAACTTGAAATTTGGTACAGGGGTTCCTTTCATGATGTAAGTGAGCACTAAGAAAGGATTTTCCGAAAATCGACCCCCAACGGGAAGAAATGGGGGGAGTAGCGGGAAACTAATTCTACGCGTACGAAGTCGCGGGCGTCCTCTAGTTAAGGATATTGTGTATTTATTACATTTTGGTCATATGTACCTACTTAATGCAGAAATTTCTAAATTTCACTTACATGTATTACAGAAGTAGGTACAGAATCAATCCAACTTACCTAACTTAATGCAAATGTCAGTACCTATATATCATAAGAGATAAACCAAGTTGCAGTGATATGGAGGCGGATCAGTGACTTAATCCAGAGATAGCACATGTTCAATCACAGGCAAGGTCAGATAGCATTATCTGAGAGTCAGTGTACTAAATCAATTTCCGAATTACTTAATTTAAAAATAAATATAACAGATAAAAGGAAATGTTCTGATAGCCGATTTTGTTTTTTACATTTAATTGTACAGTATGTGGGAACATTGCAATGTTACGTTACTACCTATGTTTCTTTTCTTTTACTTAATAAAGTTGTGTTGTCTAACATATTTTCTTAACTACACGCACTAGGCGAAGATTAGGATAAACATATTATTAGAGTCTTTGTCTAGTCAAATGAGTTCCATCATGTCCTCAGTACAATTACAGTACAATTATTAAATGTTAATCCGTAATTGGCCAGTGATGTGTATTAATAAACATAGTAGTTTTTTAAATTGTTATTGTGCTGTGGATTTTGTATCAATAAATAAATAAAAATAGTTCAGTGCAAGACCACTACTAACTAGAAGATTAGGTCACTACTTCTAAATTATAGATAAATCACTTTGATCTTGCACTTGTAAACGTCGTCTTCATAAGCTCGAACAAAGAGATGACAGTCGTAACTGACATCTAATTTTACAAAAACACGATGACGTGTGGCGTTATTTTTTTCTAAATCATTGTTGCCTTTAACAAGGTATATGATATTTGATTTGATTAGTGTTGGCAGATCAACCAAATAGAGGTTCTGAATCTGTAAAATAACCCCTTAATTACCCGATTGCCCGAAGGAGGATTATGTTGTTAAAGTGTATGTATCTAGGCACGTGTATTTCTGGGCACGCTCTGCAGCCTAAACATATTAGGTGTCATGAAATTTCAATATGCGTAAATAAAAACATTGATTTGATTATAAAATATAGGTTTCAAACGACGCTAATAAATAGCCCATTCCAATTATATATACATTATAACTATAACACTTTGATGCTACCATTTTGACAGGAAAATCAAGGAAGTACGTAAAAAGTATGAACAAGTCATGAATTACAAACCATATTTTATTTTATTTTTTTACATTATTTTGCACCATTAACTCACCTGGAATACCTTTTCCGATATTCTAGTTATATCGGTACATTGCTCTTCTAATTTTCTATAGATTATAGAGCTTGTTTTTCGCTTTTCAGTTGATATTTTTATTGCAGTTGGTTTTTGTTTTAAGACTACGCCGAGCGCACAGTGGCGCCCTCATCACTATTATTGTGTTTTCTAATTAAATAAAGTATTTTCTTGAAATCGGACGATGCTTTTTTGTAGAGCAAGTAAAAACACAATTTATGGGATACGTAACAAACTTTGATAACAATTACCGTATGAGTAGTCAGCTTAACGGGAAAAGGTGGCCACTTTTTTCCGTTAAGTTGATAACTCAAAGGTCAATTGTTATTAAACTATGTGATATGTCCTATAAGTTGTGTTTTCATTTGTAGTACAAAAATGCACCGTCCGATTTCAAGAAAATACTTTATTTTATTAGAAAACACAATAATAGTGATGAGGGCGCCACTGTGCGCTCGGCGTAGTCTTAATAATTTATTTTATCAAGACTATCATATTGGGTCACTTTGGCCAGCAAGTACATTTTGTACCAGTCTCATTCTTGCAGTGGGCATGGAATGTATATGTTAACCCGATGACAATGCATTATTATAATGTCTAAAGCTGGGGCCCGTTTCATAAAAGCTTCTAGCTTGTAATACAAGTGGAAGTCTCTTTTTAATACATACTGTTGGAAAGAGAGTTCCGCTTATAATATAAGCTATTATTTTTTATGCAATACGCCCCTGATCTTATGATGAAGTCCGAAGGTGGCAATAGTATCGCCGATGTACTTAACGTAGAAGCACCGAGTCTGAACTCGTTAATCCTGTGGCCCGTTTCGCAAAGCTACAAGTTACAAATTACAAGCGGAAGTCTCTCTCTAACTCCTTTTGCTAGAAAGAGAGTTCCGCTTATAATTTGTAACTTGTAGCTTAGTGAAACGGGCCACTGGTAAGCAGCTGCTTAAAACAGTACAATTCCCAGTCATTTCGAAAAAATATGTTTTTTAAGATTGTCATTGAGTAACAACTGCTATTTCATTTGTTTCATTCTTCATTTATCTTTACCAACCTAAAATTCTGGATATCTTTAGAAAATTATGGTCACATCTGCTGCTTGACATTATAGCCTTTCCCAAAGATCTCCACTGCGATAAGTTCTGTGCTACTCGCATCCAGCTGTTTCATGGTGATGGTCAGTGTGCTTACTAGATGGTATCTCTGCAGGTATCACGCACACGGCGGTGGTGCCGCTGGATCTGGTGAAGTGCCGGCTGCAGGTGGACGCCGACAAGTACAAGAACGTCGTCAACGGGTTCCGCGTGTCCGTGCGCGAGGAGGGCATGCGCGGGCTCGCCAAGGGCTGGGCACCCACCTTCTTCGGATACTCCATGCAGGTACACTTATTTTATTTTATTTATCTAGCTAGGCAATACGGACTATAAGGACGCTGTTACGCAAAAATGTGTCATCGCACAATAATTTATCAATAAAATGTCAACCCACGACGATAGTATTGAGGGTTGACACTTTATTGCTAAATAGTTGTGGATTGACTATTAAAATGTCACAGACTGCAGACTACACGTCGGTCGATCGTGTTTTGAGACGATGAACTTTAAAAAAATAAAAAAGCATAGCTATACAATCGCCCAATATAAATTCTGCAGTCTGAAGGGCTTTAAAGGCCGCGAAAAATCTTTCGCCTCTTTACAATTCTTAGTGAAGAGACCCCTCTTTTGCAATAACTATCATTTATCAACTTGGTTTGGTTAACATTATTTACATAATATAACCTTAACCTAGGTGAAATGATATCATAACTAATTGCTTTTAGGACTATTTATCTTTTAGTTCTATGATATATGTATTGAGATGCTAAAGTATTATCTACTTCTAGTTTTACATAACTGTATGTCCTACTTAAGAGCAAGAAAGCAGTTTATAATCTTTTATGTGTTATATTTAATAACTCTAAATAACATGGTGAATCATTCTTACAGTTAGCTTGTCATCAGTTTAGTCCACTGACTTTACTATGCAAGACCTTTGTTTTTTCTCCTCAAGCTTTTGTTTAAATAACCAAGTTTAAACGTATATTCAATGATTATTATAAAATACCAATTGTTCCTACCGAACAACCTTGTAGACAATATGTTATATGAGACACTTTACAACGACACTCGCTATCTTACCATACGCAATCGATATTTTAATGGAGTTGTCCCACAGGGTCTGTGCAAGTTCGGTCTGTACGAGGTGTTCAAAGTGGGCTACAACAACTTGCTGGACGAGGAGACGGCCTACACGTACCGCACGCTGGTGTACCTGGCCGCCTCCGCCTCGGCCGAGTTCTTCGCAGACATCGCGCTGTCGCCCATGGAGGCCGCTAAGGTATGTTCCCCGTACCACTAAGCCTAAACAACACAATCCAGTGCCTGCAAAGTGTCAGAGGATCTTTCTGTAATAGTGGATAGTGAGTTAAAATAGTGACGAGGAATCCTAGTTTTGGGTTAGATCTAAATGAGTTAAATGTCATTAAGATTAAGATATTAAAATATTATTACTGATAACCCTGAAGAACCTGGGTATTTGCTTTAAACAGAATTGCCCATGTGGTTTCCGGGTTAGAATAGTGCCTCTCCTTGTCTACCAGTGGATGTCGTAAGAGATGACTAAGACAAGGGTTACACGATCAGTTTGGCGTCAGTTCAGTCCGTGCTCGAAAGGGACGCAGCTATATTAACATAATAGCTGCGTCCCTCTCGATCATGATTGAACTGACGCCAGACTGATGAAATACTGAGCGTGTAACCGATGTCTAAGGGAATAAAGGCTTGTAGTACTGTTAGGCGATGGGCTTGCAACCTATCACTAATACACTGGTAAAGATCTTAGCCTAATTTTGCAAAATGTGGGTATAGAATTATCAACAAATTTTTAGAGTTGTTGGTAATTCTGTAGCTCTGCCTACCCCACTCTGGGAGTGAAGGCGTGAGTTTATGTATGTATTTTTGTTTCTTAAAGTAACACATGATAGCTTCGTGCTGGGCACCTTGTGTTTTGACTGAAGGTTCAGAGCCTGAAGCCAAAAAAGTCTTTGTTTTGTTATATTCAATTCAACTTTATTATTTAACATCTTTAGCAGTAGTTTGTTTGTCCCTATTTTCCCTAAATTCATCTCATTTTGGGTTTAAAAAGAATCCTGAAGTGGCCTATTCTCTATTCTATTAGTATTGAATACCACCCAAATTCCTTATAATAGTTATAAATTAATAAATATCTTCACAAACATCGTCTCATATATCAATGTGTGAACTGTGAATTGTGCAGATGAGTGCTATATTTGTAAATGGTTACGGTTAACCGTATTTAGGGCAAGGTTGATAACACATGACGTTGCCAGAATATTATTTTAGTTAAACATTAAGAAATTGTGACTCTATAGCATACTTGTGCACACAATGGAATTCGCTGGTGGATGGAGCAAACCAAGATAAAATGCCGATTTATTGTCACAGTTGATTAACATTGCTATCGGCAAAGATGCAACCAAAACCTTTTTTATGAACAGACTTATTGGTCCATTTCTTTATTTAGTAGACAACTACTGTGCCGAGTTTGATCTGGAGCAAACTTTGTGTGATGAGCAGTGATCGGGGAAAACGATGCAAAACTTTAACAAAACTTACATTACAGCCATGAAACTATTAATATCCTTATACCAAATCCGAGACTCTGATATAGAGTTAAATTGAACACTAATCTGCCAATAATATTCTTATTTTCCAATAATATTCTTATTTTTCTGGTTGCAAGTTCTCCTTTATGTTCAGCTAAGTTTTGCACCGTTTTCCCCGATCACTGGTGATGAGCGTGGATGTTTGTATTTACTTACAAACACCGTCAAATACTTTTGATATGCTTTGTTCTAGTACCTGCTAGTACAGTACAGAGACCGTATTATGAGCTGTTAAGTTTCATGCAGTAAATGATAATTATGTAACTGCTACAGCGCAGCCCCCCTGGAATTTTAGAGGTCTTGACACTTCATATTACAGACAAAGTACCGAGAGTTCTAGCATGGGGCTAGGTTAAGATGTGTGTTCAGCGTTGAAAAAAACATTTATCTTGATTGTTTTGAACAGGTCCGCATCCAAACGATGCCTGGTTTCGCGAGCACGCTGCGCGAGGCGTGGCCGAAGATGGTGCAGAACGAGGGCTACGGCACCTTCTACAAGGGGCTCGTGCCGCTGTGGGGCCGCCAGATCCCCTACACCATGATGAAGTTCGCCTGCTTCGAGAAGACCGTCGAAATCCTCTACAAGGTACGTACGCTTATACAAATACGCCATAACAGGGCTGTTCATCATCATTTTGGACTTAGATCTTATATTGTTAAGTAAGTAAGTTTTGCATTTTTAGCACATGATTTTACCGTTATGACGGACTAATCCTAAACTCATGGCCATCTTTATTTTAGCTAATTTTGTTTTTAATTCACATGAGAGACTCGTGCTTTCTGTCTGATTTTCGAAACGGGATTTTCCGGCGGCCAGACACCGACCGCGTCCGCCATTTTGTTTTAATTTTTTACGTCACCTTTTTGTCTATTATTTATTACATTTATTCTCGCAACGGTATAACATACATGAGGGTGTATTTAATACACACGTGAATCATTCCTTTAGGAAACTAACTTTCTGAGCGTTATCAAAGTGTACTTTATAATTTGCTTTGTTATGTATGGGTGTATTAGAGTTTCTTATGGTAATGGCGTTTCTAGTAAGCAATTAAAGTTTGTTCCTTATTAGGATAACTTGTTTGAGATTAGCCCCTGACATTTTATTTATTTTATAATCTAAAAACTTATGCGTAAAACTATGAAATCGCGCATGTACCTATTGTTTTGTTGAAAGAAGCACATGTTTTTTAAAATGTAATAAAGTATTTCATTTGACTTGACAAGCCAACCCACGCGCCATTTTTGTTTCTGAGGTTGGCACTACTCATTGTCGCTCGTGCACCTCGGCTCATGATTCGCTGCTAACATAGGAGCAGAGTTGGGCTATTTGGCGCGTTTTGCATCATTGACTATAAAAGTTTATTCTAACTTTACAAATGTAGTTAAAATTCAGTACAAGGTCTTAGCTGATTATACATGAAAAATAATCAACTTGATATGATTTACCCACCTCTGGATTTGTCCGAGCGCTGTATGTCGCTGTCCGAAGTGTGAGAGCGAGACAACTTCCGCTCTAGCGCGCCGAAGTCGCCAGTGGCAGTCTTTCGACGGAGCTCGCACTGTGCTCACGCGCGCGGTCCCTCTCAAACAGTGTCTCGCTTGTTCTGTTATTTTGTGATTTAGTGTGTGACTAGACATGTGTAATTCGCGAAACTAACCCCAACTGTGAAGTTCTTTGAAATATGTAAATTTTGCAACATTCCTTTGCGCCTTCAAACCTTAACTATTTTTCAAACTTAATATAGTAAAATACGTGGTTAGGAACATGTGTTTAAGTGTCTGTGTGTGTCCAGTACGTGGTGCCGAAGCCCCGCGCGGAGTGCTCGAAGGGCGAGCAGCTGATCGTGACTTTCGCGGCGGGCTACATCGCCGGCGTGTTCTGCGCCATCGTGTCGCACCCCGCCGACACCGTGGTCTCCAAACTGAACCAGGTACCTCTCACTGTTTCTCTCTTTATATGACGCGCAAGCCAGACTGAATGACCTAATGCCAAACTACTTAATAGTATCCCAGATCAAAGTACGCTGTGGCGTGGAGTTCCAACGTACCTCTCGCTCTATATTAAAGTAAAGACTTGGTGATTCGCGTTTGGTTGAAGTTGTATTTTTGTCTGGTTTGCGCCAATGTTACTTGTGTTAACTATGTAATGCGTGTAAAAACAATTGAGTTTATGATTATTAAGTAATCCTTTTGACCAAGATTATAAAATTTTACATATTTATTGCGTTTATAGTTTGAAAAGTTTACTTCGTTAGCCGGATGTACAGTGGCGCCCTCATTACTAATATTGTGTTTTGTAACAAGTTAAAGTATTTTCTTGCAATCAAAGAGTGGTTATTTGTTGTACAAACTAATACACATTTTTAGTGTAATAGTTATAGCGGGTAGCAGTTTATTAAATTTTAACCTTCATTTAAATAACTTAACAGAAAAAGGTGGTCACTTTTTTCCTTTAAATTACTTACTCGAAGGTCTATTGTTTTCAAACTAAGTCACCCTTTAAATAGTGTATTCATTTACAAAGTAGATAACCTAAAGTTGGCACGAATGGAATCAACAAAAGTAATGTCACCTATCACTGTGAGTACCGTCCTTTGAACTAATGTTCGAACTTTAAACCGAAATCCTGTTATTTTTTTTATATCCAAAGCAATTAAGATGTCTCTTGCATTACTGAACACGTTGACTTATAAGTGTATTTAGTTGCGCTCCATGTTTCCCTCTTCAATAAAAATAAAACTTTAGTGTCAAAGAAGAGGGAGCCACTGGACTCAGCTTTGATTTTTTCCTTCTGGTGCATTTGAAACTAAACTCAAAATATCCCGTTATGTCCTGATATGTAAAAGACCTTTTCTCATAAAGAATTAAAACTGATGATAATCTTAGTATTTTGAGACTAGGACGTTTTGTGAATCGGTCATTATGAGACTTTGATACTACCATTAGTGTATTTTAGCAATGGGATGTTTTGAGAATCAGATTGAGTCATATTGAGAAAAGTTCTTTTTGGTAATAAGCCAATTCGGGTTACATTTGTTTTGAGAAAAGGTAGTAACGGGGTGTTTCGTTTGAGTCTAGTTTTGAATGCACCGGAAGGATTTTTTGACATCTACTAAACTAACTTAACGATTTATTCGATCCGATTTAATGGTTTTATCATAGCAATATTATTGTGTGAAATACAGGTAGTTTTTTTTATAAGGGTTCGGTATAAATATGTTACAAAACAAGCCTTTTACCTAGTACGGTCATAAGTTCTGTTACTAATGTTCAGGCAAATTGAACTAACCAAATTTTTATTTTTTTATTTCAATATTTTTAAAATTGAATAGCAAAATTAATGTAGATTTTGAAGAACCAATGGACTTTCTATAACAGTCGCCGCAATTTCCGAGACGATCTTTTAACTTTTACAGCCAGGATTGATGAAATTACGCATGACTTTTCTGTAAATTTCACTTTTTGACTACGCTTAATGGTTAGTCTTTGTTTACCAAAGAACTTTTTAGTTCAATATTATAAAACTTCCTATCTCTGTGTATGTTTAGAGACCAAAATTATATTTCTCAACAAGACTCAATTCCAACTTATGAAGCAAGAGATATGGTGTGTTTTTGTATTGCTGCAAATTCATGTGAAATCCCCATCTTCATATAATGAAATATTATTAATGGTTTTAAGCAACCATAGTGTAACAAGTTTCTCACCTAAGAATCTTACAAGCCCACTTGAAATGCTTAGAATTATTTTTTGTCTACGGTTGCCCAAATTAGAGATAGTGTGATAGAGATCGATTTTGTAGTGTGTAATGGTTATGTTAGGTTAGGTCTAGTTTATCACTTGATACAATTGACCATGAGATTCCAACAGTTCTAATTGTTTTGCAGAAACCGACAAAGTGTCCTAGGTGATTTGCCAAGCGAAAATTAAGGCAGATTAACATATTTCGGTTGTATCCATATGAAAAGGCATCAAAACTAAAATCCATAATCATAAACGCTCAATAACCACTCAATAGCTAAAGTAAGCTTTAAATATGGCAGTGACCTCATCTTTCAAAACATACTTAAACTAAAATTGGTTTAATATACTTTTACTCCATGGATCAGATGTCACACGGAGTGACTGACCCTCTACATGAACATTGGCCTAATCTCTTTCTTTCTTAACGTTAAACGAATTTATAACCTAAAATTGTTATTTCATCATTGTCATTTCATTCAGGGCTGATGTGATTGGTAGGAAAATGAAAATTGTTACACTTTAAGAGTAAAACAAGTCGGTATATTCGGAAATACCCTTGCCTGTATTTTCTTGTCAGTTGTTTTTTTTAAAGTGAAGTTCTTTTTAAATCGGTGGGAGTTACTGTCGATAATGTATATTATAATACGTGTTTCAGTACATTATTATGCCCTTAGTTTGGTGTTTATGAAAAATCAATAGTTGTGTAAAGTCGGTGTCAAGTGAACTAATTAGTACTGCTTGACACATAACCTCAAATTTTCATTAAGCGATTTATTTTATTTATTCATATAAACGTAAAGTACTATTAATACTTATTTAATCATTAATATTAAATGAACAAGTGTATGAATCATTAAAAAGACCTCACTTTATCTACAAAAGTATTTAATGAGTAATGACTGATGATGGAGTGGTAATGGTAAATTGGTTTGTTTAGTTTTTTTTTTCTATCTTTGCCTATTTCAATTAACACCGAATTTATAGTCTGTGTCGATCCAATTAAATTATTTTATTTAAAAAGAGAGAGAGAGCTGATTTTATTTTAAAAATAGATATGAAGGGTATTCTCCGGAACCACTCCGGAGCACCTATTTCAAAATTTCTTTCACCATTTGAAAGGTAAATTATTCCAGATGCTACTTAGAACAAATGCTTGGAATTGTGAAATAAAAACAACATATTGTGCATGTTTGGTCTCGTTGCGGCCCTTAGTACAAAACCATTCATTTCACAGCCCTAAATATATTATTTAACTGGTTAAGACATTATTAAAAATTGCGGTAGTTGGTGTTTAGTTTTCTTGTCACTAAGTGTCGTCGCGGTCCTTGAAAAATAATGATACGAAGAGATTTCACGTTTGTTCCACATTTTTAACGTAGTCGTGTTAAACTTTTTTTGTACATAAGGTTTAATTAGGTACATAATTAACTTAAAATAACGTAGTAATCATATCTACGGTAAACTTGTAAAATGTTGCTAATTAACTGAATTACGTTGTTAATTTTTTTTTATGAGTCTTAGGAGTATTATTTGTGGTTAGGAGGTACTTGATTAGACATATATTTTTTATTCACCCAATTGTCATTGCTGCACGAGTAAAATCAATTTAAAATTAAATATGTGGACGAAAACTAAAAACAGCCTAAATATTGGATTACTTTTCGTCCATTTGCTCTGGAGAGGACGAAAACTGAAATTTACACTGAAGCATTTCAATAATTTTCAGACAGGATTATTTAAAATTTATTTATTTTAGTAAAAAATAATACACGAAGTACCTAATGAGGTATTGTTAGCCAAGCAGAATATTTTTTACTATTACTTAGCTCATCCACAAAACTAAGACATGCAGTCGATACTAGATAGACGAATAGGGACGACACTAGATGCAATTTCACCGACAAAAAATATGAAAGATATTTAATGTGAGTTTACGGAACAAAGTGAAATATATGAGGTCTGTTGAGATGAAATAAACGGTTTTTTAATTCCAGAGCATTTCTTGTAATAACCTGTTTTTTTTGGTTGGCGTATTTTTTCTTTTTTACGACAGGAAATGCTCTGGGATTGAAAAACCGTTTATTTCATCTCAATAGACCTCATATGAGGCGAGATATTTCACTTTGTTCCGATAGGGTTCACACAGCAATCAACAATGTTTTAAAAATCTTTAAAAAAAAACATCCCTATTTGTTGGTGCAATTTATCCAGGGACACACTGTATGTATTTTTATTTTATATATTGTTTTATTAATTAAACATATTATTTTGGTACTCCGTACAGAGCGGTCCACTGTTGTAGAAAAAGAAATTGGACCACGTACAGCTAAAACATACATCTAGTATGGTTTAGTTGTGTCATAATGTAAAGAATAGTCCGTCTTAAATCTACGTTTAAGATAAAAACTAAATTTATTATTTTCATGCAAATTCTAGATTTTAGATTAATGCTAAATTTATTATTTTCGTGCATGTTCCAGATTTAAGACAAAAACTATATTTATTATTTTCGTGCAAGTGGCTCAGAGATAGCTAAATTAGGTCGATTTTCATAGCTCAGTTCTGTGGGTTGACTTTAAATTGATAAAAACTTGACACAATGCTACTAAGAAATTGATTAAATTAATTTATGTCGTACGTTGATGATATTGCTACTTACAACATAAATCTTTCTTAGTAAATAATTCTTTAGATTAAGGTGACAGAGTTCAAATTAAATTAAGTATGGAATTGTTATTTAAATAATACTAATCTCGGAAATTATGCGTTATTGGACTACATGTGTGGACCACATTATATACTTCAAATAGGGTCTAGAATCGATGGTTAAAATCCTTCGGGTACGTCCCGGGCACGGTGTATAATGGGTGTACCTCGGAATCCCTAACGTTTGTCCTAACACATCGTTTGTCCTAATTTTCATTTGCCCTAAACCGGTTTTCAGATGAGTCAGGCAACTTTTTATGTTTTCCAATTATATCTGCGGTTCGGTTAGGTTAGGGTTGTATTATAACAACATTAAAGAATTTTTAAGTTTAAATGGCTTTAGGATGAACGAAAATTCGGACAAACGATGCATTAGGACAAATGACGATCATCAGGGATAATGTCGGATTCTAGCCCCCTTACTAATAAACGTTGAGTTACGGTGGTATAGCTATACAATGTTTTGTCCTTATCTGTCAAATTCAAATGTCAAAACCGTTACTCAACGTTTATTAGTAAGGGGGTAATGGTGTAAGAATTTTTCAAATCTGTCCAGTATTTTTGGCGCCTATTGAATGCAAACAAAACAACCAAATCTCTTTGCTTTATAATAGTAGAGAAGAAGACTCTTCTTAGGACAAACAATTTTAAGCGTTTCAAAGGGATATCCAATTAAAGTCCATGATCGTAGCTAAGCTAGGTAGAGTGTGAACCACAGACCTAGATATCCTAGATACCACCAATGCATGTACTTTGCGTGTATCTAAGTAGAGCGGTGCACCATTTGCCGGTCAGTCGCGCTCCTGTCGTTCTAACCGTCGGGCTGCGTTCGTCCTCTCGCGCGCGCCGCCTTTGAATCGGTTTAACGCGGCGGTAGTATTGGACATCACTAAATTGCTTACGTGACGTCATAGTTAGCATATAAAAATTGACACGCTCGGTTTCCATACTATTGAGCGCGTTTGCGGCGTCTATATAGTCTGTGGTGTGAACAGTGTGTCGGTGTTGGTGTTGAATGCTGATTGTTTGTTTGTGCGCAGGACAAGACCTCGACGGTGGGCTCCATCATCGGCAAGCTCGGCTTCGCCGGCGTGTGGAAGGGGCTCGGCCCCAGGATCATCATGATCGGCACCCTCACGGCGCTGCAGTGGTTCATCTACGACGCTGTCAAGGTAATTGCATACATACTTGTCTTCCTTCTTGGGCTGAGCCTTGCTCGATTTAGCAGGTGGAGGTGGATTGTATACTCAGACACAATATATTTTTTTGGCGCCGTCAGACTCACAACAAAGACGAACATGTGAATATAGGATTGTGAACTGAAGTTAGCGTGATAAAATACTTGGCTATCATTCTCTTGCGTTCTGAAGTAAGAAGGCAGATGAGTGTATGAACATAATAATGGTCATACATTATATACTAATTCTAATATTATAATATTTAATGTATGCAAACACAAAAATAATGAAAAACGAACTAGAGTACACGGAAAACGAATGTACTAGGCTATCTTAACCAGTCCCCTAAAGGGATATATTGTAGGAATTAATAGCTAGTAGTTTATCATATCAATGATTAAAGAATTACCCAATTGTTCCTACCGACCCACTCTGTGGACATCACTTGTATGAGATCCTCTCCGCCGCCCACTCCTAACACACACCGTGCGTCGTCGCGCTAACGTCCATTTTCGTCTACAGGTATGGCTTAGGATGCCGCGGCCGCCGCCAGCGGAGATGCCCGAATCAATGCGCAAGCGACTAGAGGCCGAAGGCAAGCCGATTAACTAAACTAGTGCAAGTTACACCTACGGTACTAAATTGTTATATTCAGGATGGATTAAATAGGACACGATATCACAAGCTTCGCGAAGGATTCCAATGCAGCATATAATATTTAGTACTATAGGAGGGATAGAGTAGCTTCGCCACGACGCTCGCCGCCAACTTTATACACTGCTCATAGAGGAACTCCCGACACCTTTCTTATGACGACTCCGCACTGAGGACAGCCGCGAGCTCCATCACGAGGCGGAAGCGGCCGCTCCGGCGTCGTGGCGAGCGCCGAGGGTTCAACACCACCACATGTATTAATAGATACCCAATGTGATTACCAATGTTACAGTATATAAGTAAACAATCATGTTAATTTATTTTACAATAAATTCTATTTTTATTTATTTATTCCGTTTATTTTATAATTACATTGCGACGATAGGCGGCAGTGATTTAGGGCTTGGAATTAGCATTAAGCATGTTGAAGGTACTTGTCGTGCCGTATGGAACTGCCAGCCTGTCTTTCCATTATGTTCTTCACGTGGAAGAATTAGTGTAAGTAGTTGATTGTTGATTGAAAAATGGTAATAAAAGTCATCTCAATCAATTGTTTTTGTTTCAATCTTGTCAATTGAAGGGCTGAGAAGTCAAAGGATTATATTGCATTTATATGTACAAACACGATGTGATAGTAATTTGATTTCTGTAGTTTTAAAATGACGTCTTTGGTTCTCTTAGCTCTTCAAATGATTACGAATATGATTCTTAGTATCGGCGCCTGCTAATATTTGTGGAATCAAGTCACGGGTGTGTCGTAAGCACGAATATCTTCTAATTTTGGTTTTGGTCGTTCAATCAGCGTCTTTGTTAGGAAGTTTCCAAAATTATTAATCTAGCTGCTTTTCAGTTAGTTGAGTTAAACTAAGCGTGCTGTCACGTCAAATGTATGACTTAATCTGACTTTGAAGAAAGTTGCTTCTGAATTAATCAATTGTTCTTTATTATACTTTTTAATAATCACTTACGCATTCAGGTTGCATTCGGCCAAACTGGAATAAGGTCTTATACCCAGAATAAACGCCGAATTCGTATAGACTAATCTCAGAGTAAGTCTTATTCCAAGTTTGGTGAAATGCGGCCTCAGTCGTATAGCTTTGTTCGACGTGGCATCTCGCTAGAGTTGCTCAAGTTTTCGGGACTTGTTAACTACCTATGTGGACCACTAGTTGTTTCAGTGACTGTTGTTAATTTAATCGTCTGATGTATGTACTATGTTCGTATGTAGTTATCTATTTAAATCCGCGTATCCACCAAGCGCACGCGCTCGCGCGGCAGCCTCGCGAGCCAAATGCTCGGTACGTGTGGACGTGCCTCAGGACTGTTCGGGCACACGTTGCCTCGCGTTGCCTCGGCATGCGCTTGGTGGATACGCGGCTTTACGCTGCTAAGCTGGTGGTCCACCGTGATATATCGGGAGAAAAAGAAGCTAAGTTCAGATCCACTAAGTGGTTTCTACATTTCGTCTCTCTGGATAGTCTCTTGTCGTAAATTGATTTCTGACAGTTGTCTTTCGATTAATTTTACTTCCACTTAGGCTCTTGTCCCACCGCCGACGATGAGCGAGAAGCAAGTAGAGTTAGCGACCAACTATTCATATTTGTGTCTCTTTTACTAACACTGGATTTAAGACTACGCCGAGCGTACGCCGGATGTACAGTGGCGTGTTTTCTAATAAAATAAAGCATTTTCTTAAAATCGGACTGCATTTTTGTACTACAAATGAAAACACAACTTATAGGACATATCACATAGTTTAATAACAATTGACCTTTGAGTTATCAACTTACCTAACAGAAAAAAAGTGGCCACCTTTTCCCGTTAAGCTGACTACTCATAGGGTAATTGTTATCAAAGTTTGTTACGTATCCCATAAATAGTATATATTTTGTTTTATTTAGATTAACTTTTAAATTATTAGAAGCATCGTCCGATTGCAAGGAAATTCTTTAGTTAATTAGAAAACACAATAATAGTGATGAGGGCGCCACTGGACGGTCGACGTTTGCTCGGCGCAGTCTTAAATATTTTGTTCGTTTCTTGAGCGAGAAAATAGTCTATAGCTGATAGCTTCCTCGCTGGCGGTGAGACAAGTGCCTTACGCAATCGCGCAACTAACGTAGCTAATTATCGCAAGTCAAAAGACTAACCGCACAATAAACTCTAACGCTAATACGGAGAGCTAAGCGTTTTATTCTCCAAGGAACCGCTTGATTTATAGGTATTATGTCTCTTCGTTCGAATAATAACAAGCCTAGGACGACTGACATTGCGTAGATCACCAAGGCGAAGAGATACACGAAGCGGTCAAGCTGCTTTCGAATTGTTGTGAAAAATAGAAAAGTATTTTAAAATGTATGCACCTAACACATGCTCAGTCTGATGAGATGTTATTGCAACTTTTGAAAGTTAACACGAAAATTCAACTTTGGAACTAATAATTAGTTCCAAAGTTGAATTTTCCTGTTAACTTTCAAAATAATAGGGTTGAGCGGTCAAACCCGATAAATCGAAATAATTGTTTCTTCAAATTTCAATTGTCTTGATGTATTCAATAATGTTCTTTTTGACACAACAAGTTACATCGACTTATCGGGTTTGACCGCTCAACCCTCTATTTGTTTTTGACGTTTTCTTACGTTGCGTACCTACATTTTTATAATACTTGCCTATTTTTTGCGGTTCAGCGGTTGAATATGGCGTCGAGTTCAGCTGTAGCATTAGATTGTAACACCCTGGAGGACTAGGTGAACGAGTTGTGTAGCCAGAGGTAGAAGCATAAAGCGGATCACGTGACAGTAGGTAACCACAACCAATAAATGCCTGCAACACCACTTAACACCAGCCGAGGTGTTATTGTTGATTTTTGGACACTATCCCAATGAAAAGCGAGGAGCGATCGAGGGCAGCCGCGTCACAGGTATGTATTTGTTTTGTTGGTCAAGTCTGCAGCATGTATGTCGGTTGTTATGACGGGTTCTTCCAATGATTTGCTTGCGAGTATGACGGTGCTACCTGGCACCGAATCCCATATTTTTTTTACAATACAATAAGCAATACAAAACACTTTATTAAAATACCACATACACCAAGTAAAGGATATACAGGAAAATAAGATAAAGACTAATTATTAATAAATACTATATAATTCGCAACTTTAGAACAATAGTGACCAAATTCAGAAATTTTAAACTAGTTAGGTCTCTATACTGATAAAATTATGACTTGAAGTTTGAAAGCTGAAATTTTGAATTAGGTCACTATTGTTCTGAAGGTGCGATATCCTTAGTATTATAGCTCGGTTAATCTATGATGATTCCTGTGACAGCTCTTATGAACACCGTTTCACATTTACTTGACTTTAATGCATTGCTACAAAAACCTTGCTCAAGTTCAGTAACAAATAATTAGTTACCTCTTTTTATATGCCTAGTCTGTGTTAAATGTTTGAAATTACGAAATAGGGCTGTTGCAGGGAGCATTCTAGATTGACCGAATCAATTAATACTCTTCTCAGGTGTGATTCTCTCAACAACGACGGAAAGACGGTCAAACGAGTGAATGTCCAAGCAGCTAGTTTAAGTAATCCCGTCAGAGCGAACAAAACACATTTTAGCGCGTGTATTCAATTTGGTAGCATGGCTTCTCGAACGTATAAGGCTGCCTAATTGAGTAAGCACGCGCTAAAATGTGTTTTGTTCGCTCTGATGGGACTACTTAAACTCGCCGCTGCGCTTTCGCTCGTTCGTTCGACCGACCGTCCTTTTTAAGAGATTAACACCCCTCAAGGGAAAGGGGTTGGATGTCATTCATATTTCATGTATCTGTTTGTTGCCTTAGTCTATCCACTGGAAGGTTAAATATAATTCATAAGGCTAAACTAACTTGATAGCAATATGTTGTTTTAAACATCATAAAAAATTACGTAACTACAAGTGACACGAAATGAAACAATAACGATATATGCATCCCATACAGTTTAGCCTATCGCTTATAGGTGGCTCTGTTAATCTATTAGGATTGTTCCATGTTATAATTAGTTTTTCTGTCCCTCACTAATACTGGGCATGTTTTGTGTTTGTGAATGCTTGTAATGCTCTGCGAATCCATGTTCACTATATGCACTGTTTGTGAGCTTCTATGCAACTTTCTTTCCTGTTTTCTTTGTCACTGTTTTATTTATTGTCATGACATCTTGAACATTGTGTTGCTAATCTTTTATTTTAACCTGCAAACGCACTGAAGGTTTAAGTGAGACCTAGACTGACGGATAAGAGAATGGTCCCTAGAGTTGTGCCGTTCTCAAGCTTATTCTTTATTAGGAAGTTCTCTCTATCTACTGAGCGGATCTCTATAAAATTAGATGTACATTATATGTTATACTTTCTTACTATTAACCCGTGGAGCGACTGACCTAAGCTCGAATAGTCGGTTTTAATGCATCATAGTCATGTCGAGCCCCACAGGTCTGATAAGTTAGGAAACTGTAAACTATAGACGATTTTGTAGGTAGTAGAGTTAGTAAATTTATCGAATAAATATACAATTACGGGAAACAAGCAAACAAGTAATATATTTAAATTACACGACAGATTTTTAACTCTATGGCGTATGTTGACGTGAAGAGAGGCTTAATGCGCCGAGTATACACCGGATGAACAGTGGCGCCCTCATCACTATTGCTAATAAGCTAAAGTATCTTATAAACTTAGAAGAGTAGTTATTTTTTGTACTAATAAATACAGTATTTAAAGGATATATTACATAATTTAAAAACCTTTAACTTTCTTATAATAAACTTAAAAAACAGACCACTCACTCTCACTCGAAGGTCAATTGTTATTAAACAATATTCTAGTTTAATATAAGTAAGTTATAAGACACAACAGCAATTTACTATCACATGTGAAATAGAGTCTAGTTATAATTGGAACATTAGCTATGCGGTGACATGACAGGTGACTAGCTGCCGCACTCGGAGACGTCAATTAAATAATTTAAGGCTTGTTTAGTGTCGTGTTGTATTCTATTGGTATAGCAAAGAAAGTGACAGCAGTTACATTAATCAAGCGTTAAATTAAATTGACGTCTCTGAGTGCGGCAGTAACAGCCGAAACATATATTCAAACCGCGGACAGATAAGGCTTACTTCGGGTTAAAATTTAACATTTGCCCATACAAAATGTGTAAAATCTATCCGCGGTTTGAATATATGGTTCGGCCGTAAGTGTTCAAGTTTCAGTGCAGGGCCTCTATTCCACGAGATTAAACAATGTTGTTTTTGACGTGTTATGGTATTGTTTTTAACTCAGCCGCCATTACTGCCAAGTTAATAAGAACTATCAAAAGGTTTACAATACGATAAGGTCAAGAGTAATATTGTTTGTCGTTGTAGAATAGCTGGTGCGCGCTTACTCGTTTGTTATAAGCAAAGGGCTCGTTGCATGTAATAAAATAACCTAACGTCAAATTTCAAATTTTTGTCCGTCATTCTTTTTCTCTTGCATGTCACGTCTTGCGAGTACAGACAAGGACTTTAATTGCTATGCCACTATGGAACCCTGTCATAATGACAGCGTCAAACCACATGAAAGAAATTACGCCGAAATTAATGATTAACGTTATGCGACAGGGTTCCACAGCAAATAACAAAAGTCCTTCACTGTACACGCATGGTGAATTTCGAAAACCTGTGTTTGAATTTTTGACCACTACTGATTAGTGATTACCGATCACTAGGTAAGTTTCGCGAAAATATTCTTATTATTTCTAGTCCATACTACTTAATATTATAAATGTGAAAGAAGGCCACACCGCTGAACCGATTTAGATTAATTACTTATGGTATTTAGATAGCAAAGGGTACTTTTAACCCCGATAAATTGGACAGTTCCCGAGGGAATTGCGATAAACTTCTACGCGGACGGAGTCGCGGGCGACAGCTAGTTAGAAATACATAGCTAAAAAAACTCGTTAAAATGCGACCCCTGAGTTTAGAGCTGATATCTCTTAAAAGGCTTAATCGATTTTCATCAAACCGGCTCCGAGCCACCGCCGTTAAAACTACGCCGAGCGTCCAAGTGGCGCCCTCATTACTATTATTGTGTTTTCTAATAAACTAAAGTAGGTACCTATTGTCATGAAATCAAAGGATAGTTTTTTGTTGTACAAATACTCAATTTTTAGGATATACAGTGTGTGACATGACATCCATACGAACATAATATTTTGATAACAGTTAATATGCATTCTAATTAACATAAAAACGTGTATTTTTAACATAAGTTGTACTTTTTTTTTCATACTAACTAATTAGCCACGCAATGTAATGTAATAGCTCAATTATTCCTCAATTAACTTGCAATTAAGTAACTTAGACTTAATCTTATACACTGCTGCTCGATTAACCGTTTAAAATGAATTACACTTAATTTATTGGAGCTATTAACTTAATTCCTTCTTTACACGGTCCACAACACTTAAAGCTATACTTAAAATTTATGTTCTTATGGATGTCACACACTGTATAACTGAAAAAGTGGCCACCTTTTTCCGTTAAGTTGACTACAAGAAGGTTACATGTTATTTAGCTTTGTGATATATGCTATACATTGTGTATTCATTTGTACAACAAAAAACCATCCTTCGATTCTAAGACAATACTTTAGTTTATTAGAAAACATAATAATAGTAATGAGGGCGCCACTGGACGCTCGGCGTAGTCTTAAACTAGCTATGTTTTGTTGGGCGCTACGATACTACAGAGAGATACACAGACACACACGATAAACTTATAACATCAAGCTTCACATATTATGGTTTGCGCAACTCCACCCTATACTATCAAACTCTTGCGGACTCGCAGGTCAGTATGAAAATCTGGCTGCCTTTTTAACACGCTTCGCGCCGGTGAGCTTAGTGCCGTATTTATAAACTCATCTTTCCTGAGATCGTGATATCCAATGCGATCACCTGACAGGATCACCCATGTATTATTTATTGTACCTGAGTGATCCTCTCCCGCGATCTCAGTGGATATCACGGCTGAGCGTGACGCCCGTCACAAGATACGTTAAGCCATAGGAAACTGGCGCTTAGGGCCGTATTGATAAACTGATCTCGACAGTAATGCTCATCTCAAGATGCGTCAAAGATGTCAGTTTTCTATGCCTTGACTTTTATTTTGACGTATCTTGGAAGGGCGTCTCAGCCAAGATGAGTTTATTAATACAGCCCTCAGTCATCAGTGATACAAGTACAGTCGCAACTATATAGTCAACCATTGACTGTAGGTATACATTCACAAGTTGGTATTCGCGTTATTATGCCGACCGTCCATTGGCGCCCTCATTCCTATTATTGTTTTGTATTAAGCTAAAGTATTGTCTATATTACTCAACTTATAGGGTATATAACATGAAGGTTTAAGGTTATTAAACTTTGTCATATAAGCTATCATTGTATATTCAATTGTACAGTCGGCCTTATAAGAAGCTGCACACTTTTGTACCTTGTCGCTTTAGCGCCTTTGACAGATTAGTGCAGCAGTTCAAACATGACATTAAAGTGACAAAACACTAAAGTGTGCAGCTTCTTATAAGGGTGACCGTACAACAAAACCATCCTTCGATTTCAAGACATTACTTTTGTTCACAATAATAGTAATGAGGGCGCCACTTGACGGTCGGCGAACTCTTAACTATTGTAGTTAACCAGGGCTATTGGGCTATTGTCTAACCCACTCGCAATCGCAACCGGCTTCAAAATAGAGCTATTGTTTTCATTTTGTATGCAGACAAGCCTTCGATTTTCAAAATTAAAACGATCGTGATTGCGAGTGCGTTAGACAATAAGCCCTCTGAACTAACGCATGTCAGCCCACGTCAGCCCTCCACATATTCTTTGATTTTTGCCGTGCTTCGTTAACACTGCACTCGGTAACACTATTATTGTGTTTCATTATATCGAAGAGTGGTTATTTCTTGTACAAATGCATACACAATTTAAAGCATTAGAATTACTCAAAAGCCAATCGTTATTAAGCTATGTCATAAAAAAATAGCATTCATTTGTACAGGAAATAAATAACCACTCTTCGTTCAAGAAAATACTTTATAGTATTAGAAAACACAAGTAATGGGGGCGCCACTGGACGGTCGGGGTTTGCTCGGTTCAGTCTTAACGGTCGCACATTCATTACAGATCTAGCCCTACTCAGTGTAACGCAACCGTTGAGAGTTCATCGACGAGCTATGCGTGGCACCGGTGTGCCACGGTCAGGCCAGTAAACACGAGCCTCTTCGCATTACTTGCTAGTCTAAGGTAATTCAATTTATGATGGTGGTATGTTGCAGAGCTTGTCGATGAATTTGTCGGTAATCTCTTACACAATAACGCACTCGATCAGCTTATTCGTTTGCAACTGCTGAGTTTTCGAGAGACGATCGGAAGTGTCCTTACAAATCTGTTATTTTACAAATATATATTAGTTTCTTAACCTTTTGAACGCCAGCACTGAAAAGTCGTGCCACTGTGACGGTGGCGTCACCGTCGGCCACAGCCTACACAAGCTCAAGATAGACTTTCTTTCGTATCAATTAAGTTCTAATTTGCATAACATAGCAAACATGTTTGGAGCGCGAG